>OY757014.1:106885125-107612625 GCA_963580285.1 Lucinisca nassula | reverse complement strand
GCAGGCCCTGAACGTCTGATCTGGGCCTGCACTGTTAGCCAAGGTACCCCTTTAGGGGTTTCCTGCATTCAATGGGTTATAATGTAGAGAGGGTCTTGTGAAGGTGGATTCATCCAAGGCATCCTGAAAATAGCACCATCATACATCCAATCTGCTCTTGTTTCCTGGTATTTGAAGCCTTTCAAAAATGGGAGTTTAATTACTGAGACTGAAAGGAAAGAATTTGGTCCCACTGGGAGCAAACTCATACCTTCAATCAATTAGCCCAGGAGTAATTAAGGTTAAGCCCAGGCTATATGTCCCAATGAGATAAGTATCCCTTAGCAATGTAATTTACATTCCTAATCAGCTACCTGTGGCAGGATATCTTGGGCAACTTAAACTAGACATTTTTGAAAATCCTTTGGCTTTTATTTTGCTACTCAAAAGTCATAATCTCTGACTCAGGTTGAAAATCCCCAAGGTGAGCATTAAAATTTAACACATGCTTTCTTCAAGAATTTCCTGGTTAGGTATCTAAGATAATGATGATGATGATGATGGTGATGATGATGATGATGATGATGATGATGATGATGATGATGATTTCATGCTTAACCACACATCAACCCTCTTTATGGACCATAAGCATCAAACTTGCTTATCAAAAGGTATTCCCTCTGTGTGACCAAACTGCTGACTACAGGCATTTTTTGGCTGTGCCAAGCAATAAGGGGTCGCCAAGCATATGTGCCGAGCAAAGACTCAGATCAGTCTGTACATAAATCAGCCTGCACTAATATTCTCAGGCTGCTCAGAGCCTATGGTGTGCACTTATGATTTAGATGCCTGTTGACCCAATATGGTCGAACTTCAGTGGCTCTAACACCTTTGGGACCATGAAAATCTGTTCGAGACAGGTGTAGTTCGAGCCACTGAGAGTTACTGCCAGGAGGCATAACGGGGTTAATTTTGAGAAATCTTTTCAGTGTTCTATAATAACAAGAGCTGTCACTATAAGTGAGCAATGCCCCCCAAAAAGTGCGGACTTACAAATGCACGACCCCCCAAACCAACAAACGGACAGGGCAAAAACCATATGCCTTCCTTCTTGGGCATACTGAGAGTTACTGCCAGGAGGCATAACGGGGTTAATTTTGGGACATCTTTTCAGTGTTCTATAATAACAAGAGCTGTCACTATAAGTGAGCAATGCCCCCCCCCCCCCCCCCCCCCCAAAAAAAAGTGCGGACTTACAAATGCACAAACCCAAAAACCCACAAACGGACAGGGCAAAAACCATATGCCTTCCTCCTTGGGCATAAAATGTATGCTGTGTGTACTCATTAGAATCGCCTCATCGAGGCGATTCTAATGAGTACACACAGCATACATTTGCAAGATAAAACTCGAAAATCTCCTTAATTATCCCGCACCACTTCTTACGCAGAGGAATTGCCTAGGGACGCAAAAATGGGTTTGACTCAGCCATGGTAAACGAGCCATCGGTTTTCGAGCCATGGAAGTTCAACTGTACTTCTCCATGCAGATTGGAAAAGCCATGATTTATGTCATGGCTGAGCATACATGCTCATTGATCCTTTTTCACTTGAAATAGTCCTATTTACAAATGATTGGTCCCTCTCATTTGTGATTGACACAGTGACCATCTGTTCCTTCAGTTATTAAAAGGGTCAGTCAATTAAACTCACTTTGATTGACCCCAGGAATTTTAAGTGTTTGGATCTCAAACAGAATTTAGTCCAAGTTCTTTAGATGGCCTGTAAATATTTTGGCAGCACAGATCTGGGAAATGTGGACAAACGTAGGTCTGAGGAGCGACATAATCATAGTCTGCCCTGTATGTTTTCTACGATTCACTGGCAGGATACCCCCCCCCCCCCAACCACAAACGCTAGTTGATTGGATGATAGGATATGGTACCTTAACCCTTTTTGTACCAAATGGAATCTTCCTCCTTATATATAGCAGGAGTCCATTTCAAAATTTAGGGGTTTTAGGTTGTGTTTTCTTCAAAGTTTATTTGGAAAATGACTTAACCTTTTGCAAACAGTGTAGGCCTTGATCAGATGGTGTCTGATCTGGGCCTGCACTGTTTGTCCGGGTACCTGTTTTGGGGTTTCCGGTACAAATTGGGTTCATGCAAGGTTACAATTACTACAGGAGGACCTGAGTAAAGAGAATATACCACATTCAAACTGCTCAGTGAGTAGGAACTGAAGAGGGTCTGCACTGTTTTACATTTGCCATATTGCAAAGTTGTCACACACCAAATTTTAGCACTGATTTAACTTCACCAAAGCTGGCATTAAGGGAATGTGAAACTCCCTTACCATCATCATAGTGTGGGTTATATTTTCTAGTCCTTTGGGATCATTGATTCCACCACAGAATATGAAAAAAAATGAGGGTCACTGATAAGGCGGCCCAGGATTGAGCAACATTTGGGCAACTACATGTCGGTTCCTTATCCAGTATGCTTATTTTTATCCTGCTTAATAATTTAATTAGCCACACCCAGTTTTGACTAACATCCATTCAGATTACATGATATAATATGTTCATTCAAGAACTGAATGACATGACAGGATAAGGGCTAATATTGGATTAGGCCAGGCTAAGACAAAATGAGCCCCGCCAAGCGAATTTGTGTCTTCGAGCATTCCGTCATGACAAATTTTAACTGCGCATGCCCAGCCATTCAGAGGGGCCAGGGATATATACGCTTTCTGTCTGAAGGTTCCTCTTGATTCACTGCTTGTTTGAGCGAGCAGCGAAGGTTCTGGCGAGACTGCGCGGATGCTCAGGCTCGCCTGAACCTTCGCTGCTCGCATATGCGATAAGTACCAAAACCGCTTGACGGGGCCCAAATGTCAATGCACCATAACCCCTTTATAATACTATTGTTGAGGTTCTGAACTCTTCTTCTGCTGTTCACGACAACCCCTGTCTTTACAAACAGTGTAGATCCAGATCAGATGACTTATGAGTTTGTAGGCTTAAATTACATAAAGTAATCTGATTGGTTCAAAGTCAGAAATGGGTGTGGCTAAACTGAATATTCAGCAGGATAAGGATTAACAGAAACTGTGTTAGTTATGGTTAACAGTCGTATTATATCCACAGTCATGTTATATTCAAACAGAAATGTATAGATCATACAGAAAAATGGACTCATCAGCTCAGACGAATGCCGTCTGATTGGTGATCAGGAGGTCACAGGTTTGAAACCTCTGCTGGGAACGGCATAGAGCTTTAGCATGAAATATATTCTATGGTCATTCTCTCCCTTCTGTGGATTCAAGAAGGGCAGTTGTCAGTTTCTGGCAAAAGAATGTGCACTGTACTGGTTAAGCACTTTCAGGAAGTGTGGTCTGCTCAATTTTACCTGAATAGTGTTGACTGGGCCATAAAACAAACAAACAAACATTTTGTTTTTGTATACAATTATTATATATTTTGATGTCATTGCAAATGCTAAGATATGATTAATGTGATGCTTGATGAAGGTCTGCCATCCTAATAATATAATGTCTGGTGTCAAGGGCTGATAAAAAATGAAAAATGATGTTTGTTTTTTATATAAAAATCCAGATGTCAGGTAAATTATTAGTAATAAGAAGGCCAGCACAAGTTGAAATATGTCTTGCGACATGGGTGCCAAGCAAAGACTATGATCAGACTGCGCATCTGCGCAGTCTGATCATAGTCTTTGCTAGTCACTTTACGGGTAGCCATTGATCCAGCCAAATCGGGAAGCTGCGTCTCGACTAATCAGGTACGTGTGCAAGAGGATTTGGGTTTTCCCTGTGTGATCAACGTTCCATTTTTGCCTGGCGATTGTGGCTCACAAGTGACTCATCAGTATAATTTTCATGGGTTGTAAAATAAAGGCTATTTCTTTGATTTATAGATGCGAAATGCTTTTAAAATTTATGTTTCCAATGACAGTAGAGTCAACAATATAATATATTGTGGTGCTTTTCAACATCACTGGTGAATCAGCTTATTTTTTGCTAATCAGTAAAAACAGTATAAACTGCTATTGAGGAGACAACCTTTGTATAACACTATTGTTCGATCCCCGCCCAATGGGGCTTCACATGGGTCTTGGTAAACCGCTAAGAGGATCTAAGCCTGTCCAGGCAAAGCGGTGCGAGTCAGACTATCCATGCTTATAAAGCCTATTGGTTTCATCCTGCAACAGGGCTTAGATGTCTTTTCATCTCAATGTCTGGTAAAAGTCGCACAAAATTGGAAGCAACGTCTCCAAAATGACCTATACAGTGTTACCTCTAATCAATCAATCAATAACACTGTTGTGTGGGTCCAAAGCAGAAACCTTGTTAGTTAAACAACCCTTTCATATCCAAACAAAAAGGTTTATTTTTGTTTTGTTTGATTTGAGATTTAATGTCCACATCAACACTATTTAGGTCATTTTGTAAATGTTGCTTCCAATTTTGTGGGACTTTTACCAAACATTGAGATGAAAATGACATCTCATTCCCTGCCACCCAATGTAACAAATATGGTTTATATGCAGATGTTCAAAGGATTGCTGGCTTTCTAGCCTCGAACTACACAGCATGATGCTCATTCTAGGAGAGCAAACGATTCTTTGCAGTCTAGCAATGTGTATGGTGCTGTATAGTTCAGATGCTTTGTTTGATTTGAGATTTTACATCCCCGTCAACAATATAAAGGTCATTTTGGGGACGTTGCTTCCAATTTTGTGGGACTTTTACCTGACATTGAGATGAAATGACATCTCAAGCCCTGTCGGCGAATGAGACCAATGGGGTTTATAAGCGTGGACGGTCCGACTCGCACCGCTTTGCCTGGATTCTAAGCGGTTTACCAGTACTCGTGTGCAGTCGGATTCAGCTCTGCGCGGAAGCATCATGCAGCCCATTTATTTCTTCAAGCCCCAATGGACGGGGGCCGATATTTCAGATGCATGTCACTATTTAGGTGTACCATACACTGTTTCTGTGCTTTGAAAATCGGTGTATGTATTTCTCACTGCTTAAACTTTTGTCAATTTTCTGCCATTTTGTTATATTTTATTTTTAACCCTTAAGACACTGAGAAAAACTACATCTGAAAATGTCGTCTGCTGAATTTTTTACAAACTTTTTAAAAACATTTTTGCATACAGGTAAACAGTGTGGGCTCAGATCAGACTGCTCCTACAGGAGCAGTCTGATTTGGGTCCACAATGTTTGCAAAAAAAAATGCTTTTAAGATAACCGGCAGATGGAAAAGCAGACGACAGGTGTCGTGTATGGCATTTTATGGGTTAAAACATACCCAATCTTAGAACTTAAACTTTCAACTCTGTATCATAGAAACTAATGACCATTTAAGAGCATGGGCCATGGTTCCTTTCTATTTCTGTATTACACTATTTAAATCCTTCTGTTTATAGAAGAAACTAAGTTTTGGCAGGTATGACTATTTTCGTCCACAGACCCCCATTTTAATTATGTTAGAAGCACAGTGACCTAGTTCAACAAGCTGCTTTTCAGATCTTGACCAAAATTATCCCTTGACCTGGTCAGAAAGGGGTCCCGGATTGTATCCTTTCATTGATTAATTGTTGCCTCTGTTGATCTTATCATGACAATCACACACTCTAATTGGCAGTGGCATTGAAATGGACATCCATTTGCATGCCTGTCATTGGATGACAGAGGTCATCTGATTTATGTCCGGGATTTGTGACCTGTCACTCAGCATTGTAACTCAATTCATTTAAAAGCTTTGCAAACTGGGCTATAAAATTTAGATTACTTTTTTGCTAGGATTGGTCAAGCAGAATTTAAGATGCTCTATGAAAGGAAATGAGACAGTTTGGGAGTTTTATGTTGGTGATTTTGATTTTATGAAAACCAAGATAGTTGATAAATTGATATTGTGGCTTGACCACTATTATTAGGTCTATTACCCAAATTTGGGTGGCTATAAATTGACATCGGTTTGACCATTGCGAACTACTAAGGTCATGTGAAGACTGTGGCCATTTAAGGGGAATGGGAACACCTGGCAATTTTTTCTGCCATTTTTTTTAAGGGAGACACTTTTTGGAACTTCCTGTTCACTTTTCTATAAACCCTGTCCCACTGAAAAAGGGGTCTACGCTTAAAGGAAAGAATTTGCTCCTCAGGAGCAAATTCTTTCCTTTGAGAGTTGACCCCTATTGACATGGGCGACAATAATAGTTTTGCAGGAGTGGCCTATCCATTTTCCTTAAGGTTATTTTGTACACCTGGCATATATTCAGACACATTTTGTAAGGGTACAGTCAACTTTCATGATCCTGTATATTTTTCTTGTAACTTATAGTGAGTCTGCTTTTAAAGGAAAGAATTTGCTCCAAATTGTAGACCAGGGCCCAGTAATGGTAAAGAAGACAGTATTTTCAGAAAAAAAGCAGCAAATTGCACATTTTTGCATTTAAGGGGAATTGGAACACCTACAGGGTAGGCAACTCCTGCAAAAGTATTTTTGGCTCCCATGTCAATAGGGGCAATTTTCAAAGGAAAGAATTTGCTCCTGAGGAGCAAATTCTTTCCTTTAAGAGTAGACCCCTTTTCAGTAGGACAGGGCTTATAGAAAAGCGAACAGGAAGTCAGGAAAGTTGTCTCCCTTTGAAAAAGGATGAAAAATTCTGCCAGGTGTTCCCATTCCCCTTAAGTTTTCAATGAAGTTTTAGCGATGACAATCTGGCACATAATCAGTTTGATTATGTTTGATTTACCTCAATCAGAATCATGATTCTAAATATTGTTTCTGATTCATCGTTTTATTTTTGCCAAACAGAAAAATGATAACCAAATCAGGCAAATATTACTCGGTTCATGTTTCAAAACAAATCAAGCGCATCCAAACTGGCAGAATCATAGCATGAAAATGTACCGTTTTAACCCATTTAGTACCGGAAACCCCAAAACGGGTACCCTAGCAAACAGTGCAGGTCCAGATCAGACGCCGCAGAATGCGGCGTCTGATCAGGACCTCCACTGTTTGCAAAAAGTTCAGTCATTTTCCAAATAAATTATGAAGAACCCTTAAATTTTGAAATGGACTCCTGCTATACATATATAAGTAGGAAGATTCCCTTTGGTACAAAAAGGATTAAAGTGGCACAATCATGATTCTAATTTAGAAATCATGATTTGGATAAGGTAAATCAAACCTGCCCGAGATTTACATGATGATTAACACACCCTCACACTTCCGTGTGTGTGGGCCCCGCCCATAGGGGCTTGAAGAAATATATGGGCTGCATGATGCTTCCACGCAGAGCTGAATCCGGCCCGCACACTAGTACTGGTAAACCGCTTTGGGCAGGAACCGCGGTGCGAGGCGGACCGTCCATGCTAATAAACCATATTGGTTTCATTGGGCGACAGGGCTTGAGATGTCATTTCATCTCATTATCGGGTAAAAGTCCCACAAAATTGGAAGCAACGTCTCCAAAATAACCTTTACAGTGTTGACGGGGACGTAAAACCTCAAATCAAACAAAACATCTGTGTGTGACATAGTGCATTCTTTCATATCTCCGAAATGGTTAATAATAAACTGTTTCTAATGAAAATTTATATATTTTTTTTTGTTATTTACACTCCAAACATAGGTTGTGGGTGCTCGTTAGAACCGCCTTTTTGAGGTCCCACATCCTATGCCTTGTAGCAGAAATAAGAAAAATAATGTATACCTCTGTAAACCCCTATTTTCTTTACTTAAAGTGGCGTTTTTGAGGAGTGTTCATTGCACAGACTTGTTAACTTGATGTACCTTTCATAAATCTAGAATTAGCTTTTTAACCCTTCTCTTGCTGAATATTCAAATATGCCACACCCACTACTGATTAATAACCAATTAGATTACTTGATGCAAATTATTGCAACAAATTCACAATCTGAATGACAAACAATGTAGATCCTGATCAGATGGCTTCTTCAGAAGCCATCTGATCTGGATCTACATTGTTTGAAAGGTAAGACATATCCGGGCTCAGCAGGACAAGGGTTAAACCTCTTTTGCTGATGAAAATTGGTGACATTTTCCTAATTCCTGCAACAAATATAGATTGTGTTCAAATGCTGGCCTCGGTAGCTCAATCAGATGCACCAGGACGATGCGGGTCCGGGGTCAGCAACATTCTTTCGTGGAGATTGATCATGAAATCTTTTCTATGGTCATTCTGACCCCCTTCCGCTGATTCAAGAAGGGCAGTTGTCAGCTTCTGGCGAAAGAATGTGCACTGTACTGGTTAACAGCTTATAAGTCTGCCCAGGAAAAAGTGTTGATAGGTAAACTGACCGGCTCAAAATGACCTAAATAGTGTTGACTGGGCCATTAAACTCCAATACAAACAAATCATTTAGTTGACCTTTATCAAGATTTTTCAAATTATATACTAGGGGCAAAAAATGGCCCTGCCCCAGGACCCACATGTAAATCCCTTAGCTCAGGTGGGCAACATAGGACAATTATAGTCCTCTTGTCATAATTCCTGCTACAAATATTGATTGTTGGTGCTTGATAGAACCACCTCTTTGAATTTGTAAGCCTAGCTGCATGTGACTAACTATAACAGCAGGTTTCAAATGATTCCCTATCAACCAGGACTCGCCAGAAGCCCATTCTAATTATAGACCATCTATCATGGCATCACTTATCTGACATCTGACCTTACCTTGTCCTCCTAATATACTAAGAAAATGCATTTTCATTGAACATAATTAGTTTCCTGGTCAACTGTTCAGTTTTAATGTTATCTGCCATGTTTATATTTGCTTGTTTTACAGCTGAGTCAACACAGTTGACCCATAAAAGGCCAAGAAAATCTACAACTGAAAATGTCTTCTGCTTATGTTGTCTGCTGCATCTTCTTACAAACTTCTTAAAATATTTTTGCATACAGGCAACAGTGTGAACCCAGATCAGAATGCTCCTAGAAGAGCAGTCTGATCTGGGTCCACACTGTTTGCAAAAATGAGTTTTAAGTAACTGGCAGACGACAAAGCAGACGACAGTTGTCGTGATTGGCATTTTATGGGTTAATATATTCTTCCCCATCACATTAACGAGTCGGTGAAATGAACACCCCCTAAACCCCACTTTATATGGAGAAAACTGGGGTTTACAGGGGTACACATTATTTTTCTTTTTTTCTGCTGCAAGACATAGGTTATGGGTACTCGTTAGAACTGCCGTTCTATCAAGCACCAACAACCTATGTTTGCAGTATAAATAAGGAAGAGGCTGCATGATGCTTCCACGCAGAGCTGAATCCAGCCCGCACACTAGTACTGATAAACCGCTTAGAGGATCTAAGCCTGTCCAGGAAACGCGGTGCGAGGCGGACCGTCCATGCTAATAAAACCCATTGGTTTCATTGGGCGACAGGGATTGAGATGTCATTTCATCTCAATGTCGGGTAAAAGTCCCACAAAATTGGAAGCAATGTCTCCAAAATGACCTTTACAGTGTTGACGGGGACGTTAAACCTCACATCAAACAAACAAACAAACAAATAAATAAGAAAGAAAAATTGGAGTAAGGGTCATATGTCATCTTTTCACCTTCAAGTGACATTTGCTAGGATTTAGTCACTTTTAAGCTTACATGTTTCTCTGCATTCCAGATTTATACTGTCATAATGGTCCAGTTGGGAAAATATTACCATTTCCATGGATTAGCTTTCATATCCTAGACAGCTTGTTAATGAGTCCAGGCATTAACCTTAGATCAAGTCAAAGGTCACATGACTTTGATCACATGTCAGTCGTGAAATTGACATTTACAAGGGTCCCCAGAATAAACTGTAATTTGTCAATGTATCTGCACATGCATGCAATATCTGGATGAACATGGCAGCACTTGATTTCTCATTTGGGAACACTTGTTTCTTGCTCTGTTGAAATAACAGTGTGACATGCCAGAAATGAAGTTACAGGGATGATGCCTGTGTATTTTTACAAGACAGTGGCATGGCAAGGAGAAGAGTGAGTGTTTCAGTTTTACATCCCACCAACAGCTAAGGTCATACGGAGATGGGGCCTCGGTTTAAAGACTTGTCCGAAAGTCTGAAGAAGCCCGGGATCGATCCTGCGACCCCTGGTTTACAAGGCGAGTAGCATAACCACTACATCACGGAGGCTTCTGAAATGGCAATGAGAAAATAAACACTATGCCGTTACCAAAACATGCCTATACAAATACATTGTAATCTTTACCACCGAAAAAAATGAACATTTTAAGATGAAAAATTGTGATATTTTTCTTATTTCTGATCAAACTTTAGATTGTGGGTACTCATCGAGGCAGTTCTAACGAGTACCCACTATCTATATTTTAGAGCAGAAATAAGAAAAAGAAAGGTATATCCCTGTTAACCCCAGTTTTACTATATAAAAGTGGGGTTCAAGTTTTAATGATGCAAACTAATAAAATTCCAGAACAGAACATAATTTTATTGAAGATACACACAACTCTTAAAAAGGAAAGTATTTGCTTCCAAAAAAAAAAAAAAAAAAAAAAAAAAAAAAACAAATTCTTTCCTTTTAGAGTGATCTGGATATAATGTTGGATGATTTGCTATTTATTGTATTATGAACATGCGCACATGCATTATAACCTCATAGACCAGGAATCATGGGTTCGATTCCAGATCTCTCTAAACTTTCGGACGAGTCTTTAATCCGAGGTTCCACATCTCTTTATGACTTTTGCTGTTGGTGGGACATAAAACTAAAACAAAACACACACACACACACACAAGTGTTATAATGTCTGAAATACATGCATGCTTTTGTATATTATACATGCATGCATCATTTACACAGAAATAAGAAATAAATGTTTACCCCTGCAACACCATGAAGATAAACCTCACATTATGAAAACACACCTATTCAAATATATTGGAAATTTTACCACCAAAACCAGCAAAAAAATCAGATAGAAAATTCTGGTAATTTTCTTTTTTTCTGCACAAAACATAGAATGCTGGAGCTCTTTAGAACCACCCCTGCGATGCGGTTCTAACCAGTACCCACAATCTATGTTTTTGAGCAGAAATGATAAAAATAATGTATACCCCTGTAAACCCCAGTTTACAATATAAAAGTGGGATTAAGGAGGTCAAAATTATATAGGCGTGTTTTCATGATGAACGCCATGAAGGGTTAGCACATGATGGAAACAATTGCCCAGTCATAGTAGTCTCCCTTTGACTGAAACTGGAGTCAGTATCTTCCCATAAGCCTGTAATAAAAAGAAATTGAGTGATATAAGTTTTCTTTAGATTTGCTCAAAGACAGAGACTGGGTGTATATGATTAGAAGCAATTCTGCATGTGTAAGGTACTCTGGTACCATAACAAAACTTCTTGCAGAAAAGAAAAATGCACAGTTTATCTCCACAAAGGACATCAGAATAAGTCATTTTCTGAACACCCCTCTAAACCACACTGTTTACGGAGAAAAGTGGGGTTCATGAGAAAAGTGGGGTTCATGCATAGCCGAATATTCATTATTTTCCTTGTTGTTTAAAACATAAAATGTAGGTACTTGTTAGAACCGCCTCATTGAGGCAGGTCTAACGAGCTACAAACAGTATATTTGGACCAGAAATAAGATCAGTATAGAACATTTTCATCTGAAAATTCTAGTTCCAGAGGCGGGAAACCCTTAAAGTGGTACCTTGGCAACAGTGCAGACCCAGGTGAGACGCCACAGAAATGTGGCGTCTGATCGTTCTGCAGCGTCTGATCAGGGCCTGCACTATTTGCTAACAGAATTCTCCGTCAAAAATAGAATATAAATGAAAAAATTGCCCTATACCATCCCTTATATGACAAAATTGGACTTGTCCAACATAGTCCACTAGTATACATTGGGATAAGAAAGACATCATTTTAGCGCACGATGAAGAATCTTAAATTACATGGAGATGTAGATTTCTTGTCTGGTGTGCAGAAAAAAATCATACTTTTGGTTTTGATACTTACTTTATTTTTGTTCACAGGAACTTTACTCTGGCATTACTCTGGCATTACTCTGGGCATTACAGACTCAAAGGACTCTCATACCAACTCTGTGTAGAAAAATACTCACCTTCATCAATATTGTGATGGTACCCTAATACAAGTACCGTAATAATCCTTAGTATCGGGACAGATACCAGTAGGCCTAAGCAAACAGTGCAGACCCAGATCAGACTGCTCCTGAAGGAGCAGTCTGATTAGGGTCTACACTGTTTGCCATTCTGTCTGCACCTTTTGGACTCCTTGCTGGGTCATGAAACAAATTAGTTAAAATTTTAGGAGAATTTTAGCAAGTCCTCAGGGTGTCCGAATTTATAGGATTATTGCTGCACATGAAGTTCCATAAGCTCTTTTATCTTATAACGTCACTTACTATTTAGTTATGACAATGATATGAGTGTCCACGACAACCCTATGTTTTGATTAAAATTCTTTTACTGAAATGCAATTATATTATATGATAAACAGAATCATACACTCACGGTCATTTCTTATGAAATTTGCAAAACTCACTAGACCCTGTTCCATTTTCTGTAACCCCTGTCCCACTGAAAAAGGAGTCTGCTCTTGAAGGAAAGAATTTGCTCCTAAGAAGCAAATTCTTTCCTTTAAGAGTTGACCCCTATTGACATGGGAGACAAAAATACTTTTGCTGGAGTTGCCTCCCCTGACAGTGTTCCCATTCCACTTAAGTTGGTGACAAGGCTGGCCTCAGCTCTAGTGCAAAGTGATAAATGACTTCAGACATGATTTTGATGAAAATGTTACCACACACACACATTTTCTGATCATGCTGATAAGCATTTTTACTTTCTTCCTCTTTGATTGTAAAAGATAAAGTAATAAACCTGAAAATATGATACAGGGTAGTATAAAGAGGATCAGGGACCCTAATTTCTCTTATCTCTTCCCCTTACTTTCATCTTTATGCTGATTATTTCTTGAGATTGATAAGTCATGGATTTTGGTGTTGATGTATGTTGATTGAAAAGATAGACTTTTAACATGGGTCATGAGGTTTTGCATGCACTGAAAAGCATGTTGAAAGGATGTTTTCTTTTTGATAATTTTAGCCTGCCCAAGTTAATTAAATCTGAAACCTGGGATGTGTGAAGTGCCCTCATTAGCCTGTTACTTTTTACACTAAGCAGGAATCCATCTGGACCCAGTTGTTCAAAGCCTCCTTAAACCCCTCTTCTATATAGTAAAACTGGGGTTTGCAGGAGTATGTATTATTTTTTTCTTATTTCTGTTCAAAAAATGTAGATTGTGGGACTACTCGTTGGAATCACTGAGGCAGTTGTAACAAATTCCCACAATCTAAGTTTTGAGTAGAAATATGGAAAATATCAGAAAATTTTCATTTTATGGCGGTAAAAAATTTCAGTATACAGTAAAAATCCTATATTTAGACCACCATTGGGACTGATCAAAAGTGGTCTTAAGACCACTTTTGATCAGTCCCAAATGTGGTCTCTGACCAGAGGACACTGTATGCGGAAAACAAAAAGGAAGAATAGCTGTAACATAATAAATAAGCTTTTTATAGCAGAATTAGTCTTAATTTTAGGTGGTCTTAATAAAGGAATTTTTCTGTATTTGAATAGGCGTGTTTTCGTTAAATGTAATGAGTATCTGCATTCTTTATTCTTGAAGAAAAATGATAATATGCACCCTTGTACCTTTGTAAAACCCACTTTTCACCATTGTAAAACCCACTTTTCTCACCTGTAAAACCCACTTTTCTCACTTGTAAAACCCACTTTTCACCCTTGTAAAACCCACTTTTCGACCTTGTAAAACCCACTTTTCTCTATGTAAATTGGGGTCAGCAATGGTATCCATTACATGGACAAAACTGGCAAACAGTAAAGGCAGGGCAAGATGTGCCACCTGGGGCAAGTTTTTCAAACTAACTTGTTAGGAACTATCCTTAAAACTTTGATCATTTAATATGGCAAATATTTTGCTGAAAAAAAAATGTGAGCAGCTTTTGCAAATGCAGCAGCTGCTCACATTTTTCAGAAAAATACATGTATCAGAATACAGTCGAACTTGTATGGCTCGAACACCTTTGGGACCATGAAAATGTGTTCGAGACTGGGATAGTTAGAGCCACTGAGGGCTACTACCAGGAGGCATAACGACATACTTCAGAACATCTTATTATGTGTTCTATAATGAAAAATGTATGCTGTGTGTACTCATTAGAATCGCCTCATAGCATACATTTGCAAGATAAAAGACGGAAATATCCTATTTTTTACCCTCCCTATTTCTTACGTACAGAAATTCCCTAGGGACTCAAGAACGGGTTCGACTCAGCAATGGTAAACGAGCCATCGGTGTTCGAGCCATCGAAGTTCTACTGTAATTATTAGAGACTTTCTTTGCCCAAACAGCTAGAGTTTGGTCTCTAATGAGCATGCTAAGCCAAGAGCGTTTTTCTTATTCTGTGATGGAATGTCTCATGCCTGAGTCTAGTCTAGTCCTAACCAGCACCCAGATTCTGTATTGGGGGAATTTATCAGAAAAAAATATGGCAAAATTGCTTGATTGATAAATGGTTGGCATACTCATTTTGATGTCCCTTCATATATCAGAGAAATAACATCTGCTGAAATTAGCCAAACAGTGTAGACCCAGATCAGTTTGCAGCCTTAAGACAGTCTGATTTGGATCTACACTGTTTGCACAGTCACTCAGATCCCCCGATACATTTACTAAAACAGCAATTGTAAAACTGTCAGGTGCGCTCATATGTTGTGACATGCAATTTAATTTTTTGAAAGTATTGAAATAAAAAGCTGTGACCCCTGAATCCTGTATTAAGAGATGCTGTGACCCTTGAGTCCTGTGTGTTTGACCAATATAACTGACCACTGACCGGACCACCAACTGCTGTTTTATGATAGGCATGTGATTATGTCCATCATTCACTGACCACTGGTTGTCTGTTTATAGCAGGTTAGTTGCCCAACCTGTCACCCCACAGGTATGGGGGACCCCTGACACTGATCAAACATAACGCCTATTTGTCATCTGGTAAGAGCTTCTTTTCACCATAGTGACACAAACAAATCACCTTGAAAGTTTGTAAACACTCTAAAAATATGAAAGCAAATTTGAGTTGCAAATTAGCATTACGAAACCCGCCAATACAAATACATTGTGAACTTTACCGCCGAAAAAACGAGGATTTTAAGATGAAAAATTG
This sequence comes from Lucinisca nassula, assembly GCA_963580285.1. NCBI lineage: Eukaryota > Metazoa > Mollusca > Bivalvia > Lucinida > Lucinidae > Lucinisca > Lucinisca nassula. The sequence goes on along the minus strand of OY757014.1, from coordinate 107,597,344 downwards.
TAATATTTTTTCTTATTTTTGCTCAAAATATAGATTGTGGGTACCTTATTAGAACTGCCTCATCAAGACGTTTCTAACGAATACCCACAAAAATATGAAAGCAAATGTGAGTTGCAAATTAGCATTACGAAACACGCCTATACAAAATTTAATACATTGTGAAATTTACCGCCGAAAAAAACGAGAATTTTAAGATGAAAAATTGTAATATTTTTCTCTTATTTTTGCTCACAATATAGATTGTGGGTACCGGTACTTATTAGAACTGCCTCATCAAGACATTTCTAGCAAGTACCCACAATCTATATTTTAGAGCAGAAATAAGAAAAATAAAGTTTACCCCTGTAATCCGCAGTTTTACTATATAAAAGTGGGGTTCTAAAGGATCAGAATTATATAGGCATGGTTTCGTGATGGCAAGTTTATGACCCTATTAATATCTTGCAAAAGTTTCTATTTTTGTTTTAATACAGAAAGAAAATATTACAGTTATGATTCTAACTCTTATCCTGCTGTTCATGACAACCCTTTTCTTTGCAAACACTGTAGATCCAGATCAGATGGCTTCTGAAGAAGCCATCTGATCAGGATCTACACTGTTTGACATTCAATTCATTAATTTGTAGGAATAAATTACATCAAGTATTCTGATTGGTTCAAAGTCAGAAATGGGTGTGGCTAAACTGAATATTAAGCAAGAGAAGGGCTAAGTATTGGGACAGATAGGCCGAAGCAGACAATGCAGACCCAGATTAGATAGCTCCCCAAGGCTACACGGTTTGCCATTTGGACTCCTTGTTAGATAATGAAACAAATTTGTTAAAATGTTAGGAGAATTACAGCAAGTTATCAAGATATCCGAATTTTTAGGATTTTTACAGTATTATTATTTTTATGTATTTGCCATTCCAAGAACAGTGGGAAGGGCATAATTATAGTGTTACCCATGTCTGTCCGCATCCCAGATGGTACTTACATTTTGGGTTAGTTTTTTAGCATCAGTGTCACAACTACATGGATGGGGAATCCATGTCTCTTTGGACACCTTGCTAGTTTATTTATTTTTTTTTTTTATATTTTTTTTCACGAAATAAACCGGCCTTTTCAATCCTATTTCACTGCTATATTCTTAATAATCCTTATCCTGCTGAATAAATTTATATAGCCACACCCACATCTGACTATCAACCAATCAGATCAGTTGATATAACATAATATGTAATATAGCCAGTGCATGACAAAATCTACAAGAAGTCTTGAGCGACCAGCGAAGACTCGGATCAGCCTGCGCATTCGCGCAGTCTGATCAGAGTCTTCGCTGATCGCTTGTACCTACTATAGGCTAATGTCTATGCAAAGAAGCATAAGCAAACGGTCTTGTCATAGTGGATGGGTGCACAGGTTGATTTGAGTTCTCTGCTGGTCACAACGGTATTATTGTAGGTTTTGTCATGCGCCGGCTCATAATTCATTTCAGTTAACATCAACTGATCAGGATCTGCTCTGATTGCAGAAGTAAGGTTGTCATGTTCATCAGCAGGATATGGGTTAAACTGTTTTTTATCAGGATGGTAAAATTTAGAATATTTACGGCAACTGTGGCTAGTTACCGCTAGTATGGTAACAATCCCTGGTGAGATTATTATAGGGTTGCCACGAAGCTGTGGGACAACTGTGTTTGACACTAAGCCACTTACCTTAATGTATTTGGACAGACAGGGCTGGGCAAACAGTGTAGACCCAGATAAGATACTGCAGAATCATCAGGGTCTTCAGTGTTTGCAACTCATCCAGCTAGACATAGGTTGTGGCTGCTTGTTAGAACCGCCTCAGTGAGCATAGATAGCTCCTGCGAAATTTTTAAGAACAATTCAAGAAAAGTTCTTTCACAGTTCAAGAACTGGACATGAATTGCTCTTAAAGTGTGGAAGAAATTTTTAGAAATGTTAAATTGGACATTTTTGTAAGAACAAGTAATGAAAAATGTTCTTGAACAGTTCAAGAATGAAGTTCTCATACAGTTCTTAAACTCTTTAAAGAACTTTTGTTCTTGAACTATTCAAGAACAGTGTTAAAGAATTTTTCAAGAATACTATGTTCTTAAAAATTCAAGAACACATGTTCTTAAATTGTCCAATTTAACATTTCTTAAATTTTTCTCGGACTGTTCTTGAACTCTTCAAGAGCAGCTCATGTGCATTTCTTGAACAGTTAAAGAGAAAAAAATAGTTCTTCAACTGATCAAGAACTGTTCCTGAACATTATAGTTCTTGCATACTTCAAGAACATGTTTTTACCACTTTGAGAACAGGTGTTCTTGAACTGTTCTTCACATTTTGATCTGCTCATGAACTGTTCAAGAACTGCTCTTGATCAATATACACCATTGCATACATTTTATGTGAAGTAGGTCTAAACAGTAGACACCAACGTGTGGCAAGGACAGATAACTCATGAATAAGCAAGGTAGAGTTGTCATTCTTGTGTAAGCCATATTGACCCATGGTGTTGAATCCACCAGTGAAGTTCAAGATCATAAATCAAATCAGTCAAATGATCAAAGAGTTTCAGCCCAGACACAAATTTTTGGCAAGAACAGGTAACTCATAAATGCAGCATGGTAGAGTTGTCATTCTTTTGCAAGAGGCATTGTCCAATCATGGTGAATCCATCTGTGGAGTTTGACAGATTTCGATTTATAATACCAGACTTTATATACTCGGTAAAAAAAGTTTTGTCCCTAGGCAGAGAATGGGCTGTAAAATATCACAGGAACGATCGATTTTCATATAGTATATACCAGCCTCTTCAGCAGCCACAGCCCGTCAATACTGATTAGGTTTGAGTCTTATGAACCTGTCAGAAAATGCTACAGAGGCTGCCAAATGTTGTAAGGGTCAGCTTTCAAAACGTGCAAATCGTAATTTAAGCGTTAATGACTATTGTAAACAACGGGGTCTAACTCAGTAATTGCTGGGCAGATTTTTGTGAAATTTTCATTGTTGATATTGCAAGACTATGCCAAAAAGGGATCAGAAAGGTGTTTTGTCTTTTGGACCTTAACTCCTGATACAGAGGCTGCAGACCCCCAGAAGACGTTGTCAAAAAGGTGAAAAAAATGGCTGTAATTGGGTATAACTCAATAGCTAATGATCAGATTTTTGTGTAATTTGTATCATTTTGATGCACAGTCTGTACTTGAAAAGGGCACGAAACCATTAGCCCCTTTTAGACCTTAACGGCTGGTACAGATGCTGCAAAATGCCGGAGGGGGTTAAAAACGCCGGCAAAAATGACAATCGTTTTGAGAGGCGGCTTGGTATTGTTTACCGCATTCATTCATGCGGTATTCGTTCGTTCGTTCGCTCGCTCGCTCGTTCGTTCATTCGTTCGTTCGTTCGTTCGTTCGTTTGTTTGTTTGTTCTTTCGTTCGTCTATTCGTTCGTCCGTTCGTTTGTTCGTTTATTTATTCATTCATTTCTCAAAAAGGTCAGTTTTACCGACAAACTCATTAAAATTTCACTTGCATGCTTTTTGTGATTTTTCAAAATGTTGAGTTCATCAATGTTTTTTTTAATCGTGCACTTTTGTGAGCATCGCTTTAAAACAGATTTGATAAACTTGTTACCGTAGAAACACCATAGACTTTGATCACGATGCCACCTCGTTACCGAAAACTGTCAAACTTAGACCGGGCTAGGGCACTTGGGCAGCTCCAGGCAGGGCAATCTAGTCGACGTGTTGCCATAGCGTTTAACACAAATCGCAAGACTATCGACAGGATAAGGCAACGCTATGCAGCTTCTGGGGATGTCAAGGACCTCCCGCGCTCAGGAAGACCCAGGGCAACAACCCATGCCGAGGATCGACTGATCACCAACAGCACTCTAAGAAGCCGCTTTACCAATGCCAAAATGACGACTATGCGGATTCGACGACTACGAGGTGCTGGGGGCATAGCCGTCTCTGTTCAAACCATTCGGAACAGAATCCATGCTGCTGGGCTGAAATCACGTGTTCCTGCGAAGAAGCCCATTCTTTTACCGAGGCACAGAGCAGCTCGTCTTCAGTTTGCTCGGAATCATGTGCGATGGAATAGACAGCAGTGGCGAACTGTCGTGTTCTCAGATGAGAGTCGGTTTTGCCTACATCATATTGACGGACGTCTACGTGTCTGGCGTCGGAATGGGGAGCGTCACGCGGAAGCCAACGTGCAGCCACGCCATGCTTACTATGGAGGAAGTGTCATGGTCTGGGCTGGTGTGACGGCAGATAGGCGTACCAACCTCGTTGTGGTTCCAGGAATTCTTACCGGTCAACGCTACATCGACGAGATCCTACGTCCCCATGTTGTGCCTTTCCTTCAGCAAATGGGAAACAACGCCATCTTTCAAGATGATAATGCCAGACCACATCGGGCAAGAATTGTAGACGCCTATCTGCAAGCCAACAACGTCAGACGGTTAGACTGGCCAGCAATGTCGCCTGACTTAAGCTGCATTGAACATGTCTGGGATGTCCTCGGCAGAGCCGTCCAAACGAGGATAACAGAGCACAGCACTATGGCAGATCTTCGGCGCTTCCTTGGAGAGGAATGGCATCCAATCCCTCAAGCCACCATCCGGAAGATGGTCTTCTCTACCAGAAAACGACTGATTGAGTGCAGAGACAATCGCGGAGGTTATACCCACTACTAAAGAAAGACAAAGTTCAAACTTATTGAATAGTATTTCACATGTCAAATGAATTTCAAATGTCAGAATAGTGAAATAAAGTTGCTGATCTTCTTGCTTTGTTTAAGACCAGTGCCACGTATCAGTATATGCATAAAATGGAATAATGTCGTATCAACGTTGATTCGATATGACAATGTTTCAATCAAAGGATGCGGTGGTCTCGATGAGTCGATATTTCATGTTTGTCGTATGCCGATACGTGGCTAGTCCTTTGTTACGATTTGCACGTTTTGAAAGTTGACCCCAGTCGCACTCCGCAGCCTCTGGAGCATTTATGATCGCGTCCTTCTTACCTAAACCTAATCAGTATTGACGAGCAGTGGCTGCTGAAGAGTTTGGTATATGCCATATGAGAATCGACCGACCCTGTGATATTTTACAGCCGATTGTATACATAGGGACAAAACTTTTTTTACCGAGTATATTTTATGGGCTAACAAATGTGACAAAACTGACAAAAATGACATGTGTGTCCAGCCCAGACACAGATAAGCCTTGGCACTGCCCATGCTGATCAGAGTCTTTGCTCAGTTAGCTGTCTACATGAAGAAAATTAGACCATTTTTTACACACTGAGGACACAGCAAAGGCTCTGATCAGACACTGTGTCTTTGATGGGCTCAACTTGTGCTGCAGGAAGAAATTGTGCCCCACCCACACATCAGATAAATGGTGCTGCCATGTGGACAGCAGTAGATTTAAACAGTTGATCAACACCTACAAATCTTGGAAACTATCAGAAAGAAGTCTTTGGCAAAAGGAGGCTGATCAATAATCAGAAATAAAAACAATATTTGAAAATCAAAATCATTTTGCCTACCCAAAAAATAAATCTAAGTAGAAGCCATTTTGAAAAGGAAAGTTGGAAAACTGGCCAATGAAAGCGGAGTTCTGAATGACATCATCAATCATGTGACTTAAATCATGTGACAAAGTTCTGAAACTGTTCATAAAGTGTTCTTGAAAAAAAAAAAAACTCAAGAAAAGTTTCAGAACATTTTAAGAACACAAGTTCAAGAAAAGTCTTTGAAATAATCAAGAACAAATTTAAGAACAGTTTCAGAACACTTGTCATTACAATTTGTCCAAGAAATTTCTATGAAATAAAGAAATAAACAAGAACAAATTTAAGAATGCCTTTCAAGACATTTGTTCAAGAAAAGTCTTTGTAGTTAACAAGAACACATTTAAGAACAGTTCAAGAACATCAGCGTCATCATGTTGTTCAGAAAAAGTCTTTAAAGTGTTCAAGAAAAGTTTAAGAAAAGTTCAAGAATATCACAAATTCTTAAAAAGTCGTAGAATATGTTCTTTAATAATTCAAGTACAAGTGTTCTTGAAAACCTTCATGAACAGATTAAGAACTCTTAAGAGCAGTAAAAGAAAAGTGAAATTCTTGAGTTAAGAACTCCATTTCGCAAGGGAGACAAAGTATCCCGAATTTTGATCAGAAAAGTGACCATTTTAGACATATGATTAAATGTTACATCAGTTTGTAACCCAGATGTGTTATAGTAATGTGAGTTAAATAATGGGGAATTGAAATCCTGTCTATATAAAAACATTTCATCCCGTTTGTAAAAGAGAAGCATAGTCTTCCAGGTGTTTTTCACCTTTAGAGAGCTAGCCGTAACTATCAATTATTTGCCTAACAAGCAGATGAAACCAAGTCAAAACGGGTGAAATTGGGTGGAAGGACTGACTGGGGTAAGCCACAAAGCCTCAATGTAACAATAAGTTTATCGGGCTATCATCAAAGCTCTATGACCCCACACTTTTGAAACAACTTGAAATTACTAGGTTAGCATGACAAAATGATATTTTTGCTGGCTATGCAACTTTTAACAGGGGCAAAAAGATGATCTAAAAGACGATGTACTTTCGAGGAGGAAGAACCATTTTCAACAATGTTAAACCCTTTTTGTACCCAATGGCATCTTCCACCTTATAAATAGCTGGAGTCCATTTCAAAATCAAAGGGTGTCAGGTTGTGTTTTCTTCAAAGTTCATTTGGAAAATGGCTTAACTTTTTGCAAACAGTGGGGGTCCTGATCAGACGCCGCTTTTTGCGGCGTCTGATCTGGGCCTGCACTGTTTGCTAGGGTACCCGTTTTGGGGTTTCTGGTACAAAATGGCCCGGGTTAAATACATTAGTGCTAACCAAAGCAAAAAAGTTAAAACAGTCTACAGTTAAGTTTGGCATCATGAAAACATGCCTGATTTTGACCCCTGAAACCCAAATATAGTGAAACTGGCACTTACAGGGGTAAACATTATTATACATCCGCCAAATGAAATTTGAGGGTTCAGTCACTAAAATGGTACATGTTTATTTAGTTGACCCAGCTTCAACTTAAAATAGCCCCCGCCTAGGTAGGTGTGTCACTTTGACCTATTTTATCAACCTAATCAACCTCGTTAAGGACATTTTGTCAAAAAGCCTTGAATATTTGTTTCTCTTGTGGTTTTATTTATTTACAATTTAAATAGCATGGTTTGAAGCCATTATCTGACAGAAAACAATTTTGACTGATTTTAGTGACTAACAGATTTTGTTTATATATATCTAATGGTACTGAATAGTGTTAGTACCCTTTTGTATTATCTTAACAATGGTGTATTCGTATATGAGCCCCGCCAAGCGAATTTGTGTCTTCGAGCATTTCGTCGTGAAAAATTTTAACTGCGCATGCCCAGCCATTCAGAGGGACCAGGGCTATGGCTTTCTGTCTGAAGGTTCCTCTTGATTCACTGCTTGTATGAGCGAGCAACGAAGGTTCTGGCGAGACTGCGCGGATGCGCAGGCTCGCCTGAACCTGCGCTGCTCGCATAGGCGATAAGTACCAAAATCGCTTGACGGGGCCCATATGTCTTGTGAGTCACTCATCGGTATTTCGGGATGTTTTGTGATGTGTGAGTTCGGATATTTCAGTGGCTTTTATGATTGCCATTAATATGCTGTGACAGTTTTCAACAAATTTCATTCATACTTGGTTTGCTTTCAGTGTTGGTACACATTAGTCAAAGGAGAAAAATTTGTCCACGCTTGATAGTAATTAACTATAATAAGTACCTGTATCATTTCAGTACCGCCACAAGAAGAAAACCTGTTTTGGGGCGTTTCTGACCAGGCCCTGAGGTTATAAAACTTTTTCCATGCTCAACTCAGCTGAGCATGAAACTTGTGGTGCTCATAAAAATTAAAATACTGAGAAGTTGAGCGATTTACCTTTCTCAGATAGCAGAGAATGGTATTTGTCCTGCTAACAAATTTTAAAATGCCAACAATTGTTGGCATTTTAAAATTTGTGAGCAGGACAAGTTTCATGCTCAAGTGTGTTGAGCATAAAAAAGTTTGGGCCAGGGGCCAGGTAAGACACAAACCAGCCTGCTCAGCTACACAGACTAGCAAGAGTCTTGAAATTCTAAATATAGAAACTTGTGGTCTGACCGTATGTACTATCCAAGCAAACGCAAAGGTTCTGATTGGATTGCCCTGTAGTGTTTGCTGGCCACCTGTACAATAAGTACCCTTTTCTCGTGCGTATGTGTCATCTTTCAAAGTAAATAATGTACAATCAGCAAGTTTTGTTTGTTTGTTGTCGGTTTTACATCCCTGTCAACACTAGCTAGGTAATTTCTGCAAGTTTAACTGGAGCTGTTTGCATTACCCGACACTTATAGTTAGTAGGGCTAGTTGGATTTTATTTTTTAAAGTTATAACCCTTATTCTGCTGAATAAATTAGTTTGTCACACCCATTTCTGACTGGGAACTAGTCAAATTGCGTAAAACAATTTATTAATTTATTCAGATTTGCAAACTGAATGCCAAACAGTGCAGATCCTGATCAGATGGCTTCTTCTACAGCAGTATAACGGTTTATAAGTCTTATTTTTGTATATTTAATATTTTAAAGTTATAACCCTTATTCTGCTGAATAAATTAGTTTGTCACACCCATTTCTGACTGAGAACCAGTCAAATTGCGTAAAACAATTTATTAATTTATTCAGATTTGCAAACTGAATGCCAAACAGTGCAGATCCTGATCAGATGGCTTCTTCTACAGCAGTAAAAAGGTTTATAAGTCTTATTTTTGTATATTTAATATTTTCTTTGCTTCTTTTTTACCCCTCTCATTCGATCTTTGACGATATCTTGATGTCAGAGACAGAAAATTTAAGACTCGCTTAAGCCCTTTCACATTACGATAACACACCCGTGTGATACATTACATTTTTCAAACCTCAAAACAAGCTATTTTTGATGAAAATGTGTGATATTTTTCTTATTTCTACTCCAAACATAGGTTCTTGGTGCTCGTTAGAACCGCCTCATTGAGGCGGTTCTAACGAGTACACACAACCTATGTCCTGGAGCAGAAATATGGAAAATAATGTTTACCCCCGTAAACCCCAGTTTTCTCTATATAAAGTGGGGTTTAGGGGGTCTTCATCTCACGGGCTTGCTTACGTGATGATTAAAAAATCACAAGGGTTACGGTTGGTGAATATGACTGTATGGATAAGGAGCTCGACTAGTTGGGATCCAAAGCAGAAACTAAGGATTATTGTCAGTTTCTGGTGAAAATGAACAATCCCATAAACCCGGCCATTTTATAAAGGGGAAACTGGGGTTTTAGGAGGCATACATGTTTTGTCTCGCCTGAGCACGAAGTCCTCATGGTGAGCCATGGTGATCAGTCAATATCAGTTTTGTGCATTGTCCCTCGTGCGGCGTCAGCACTTTGCTTTAAAAGACTCCTCCTCCTAAACCCTTGAGCCAGTTTCATTTAAAAGACTCCTCCTCCTCCTAAACCCTTGAGCCAGTTTCATTTAAACTTCACAGGAATGTTGCCTAGGTTGCTCCCTACCAAAAAAGCTAAAATCATTCTGCTCCAATAAACAAGAGGGCCTCAAGAGCTAAAGTAGAAAAATCTTCAAAGGACTACTGGGCCAATTTCATCTAAACTTCATAGAAATGTTGCTTAGGTGACCCTCTATCTACAACCGTTCTGCCCCGATAAACAAGATGGTCGCCAGATCTAAAAATAGAAAAATCTTCAAACAACTACTATACCCATGGGCCAATTTCACTGAAACTTATGCTCCCGCCCATAGGGGCTTGAAGAAATATATGGGCTGTATGATGCTTCCACGCAGAGCTGAATCCGGCCCGCACACTAGTACTGGTAAACCGCTTAGAGGATATAAGCCTGTCCAGGAACCGCGGTGAGAGACAGACCGTCCATGCTCACTGGGCGACAGGGCTTGAGATGTCATTTCATCTCAGTGTCGGGTAAAAGTCCCACAAAATTGGAAGCAACGTATCCAAAATGACCTTTACAGTGTTGACGGGGACGTTAAACCTCAAATCAAACAAACAAATCACTGAAACTTCATATTAATGTTGCTTTGGTGACCCTCTACCAAAATAGCTAAAACAGCAATGAGCAAAATGGTCACCAGAGCTTAAAATAGAAAAAGTCAACAATTTGCTTAAAAGACTACTCCTAAACCCTTGGAACATTTTGATTCAAATTTCACAGGAATGTTGCCTATTTCAGCAGGCTCCCTACCAAATAGCTTACATGGTTCTGCTCCAATGCACAAGATGGCTGTCAGAGCTAAAAATAGAAATATCTTTAAACGACTACTCCACACATACTTCTGGGCCAATTTCATTCAAACTATAAGAATGTTGCTTACATGTAGATGACCCACTACTAAAATAGCTCAAATTGTTCCACTCCAATGAACAAGATGGCTGCCACCTAAAATAGAAATAAATAACTCCTATACCCATGGGCCAATTTCATTCAAACTTCATCATAGGGATGTAGCTTAGGTGACTTTTTTATCAAAGTAGCTAAAACCGTTCTGCTCCAATGAGAAAAATCCCCGCCTGAGCTAAAAATAGAAAAACTGTCAACAATTTGCTTAAAAGACTAGTCCTCTTAAACCCCTGGGCTCATTCGATTCAAATTTCACAGGAATGTTGCCTGTGTTGCTCCCTACCAAACTAGCTAAAATAGTTCTGCTCGGATGAAAAACGGATGGCCACCAGAACTAAAAATAGAAATAGTGTTTAAGGACTACTCCTTCCGTAACCATGGACCAGTTTCATTCAAACTTCATAGAAATGTTGCATAGGTGACCCCCTACCACAGTAACTAAAATCATTCTGCTCCAATCAACAAGATGGCCGATAGAGCTAAAATAGAAAAATCTTTACCTAGGTGGCTCTCTTTCAAAATAGCTAAAGTCGCTCCTCTTTGATGAACAGGATGGCTGCTAGAGCAAAAAATAGAAACATCTTGAATCGACTACTCCTCCTACACCCCTGGGCCAGTTTCATTGATACTTCATAGGAATGTTGTAGCTAAAGCCGTTTTAGTCTGATGAACAAGTTGGCTGCCATAGCTGAAAATAGACAGTGATGTAACTTCCTTCATATTTACATACTAGCTATTGCACGACCCGCAGAAAAAGCGACCGACTGAAGTCGGTTGATTTCTAAGAGTGCCCTAAAATCACCGTGTCATTCTGTCAGTCTGTCTGTCCGTCCGTAACCCGTTTGTGAAAATTGTTGATAGTGACTTAACCGCTTGGAATATTTAAACAATTTTTGGCATACTGATAGATATCAATGAGATCTAACCAATGAACTGGCGAAATATTACATCCCATTTAGTATAGCCTCGCCGAGGCGAAAAATATGAAATTTTTTTGAACTGCTTCTCCTCGGAAACCGTTGGGCCGTTTGAAGTCAAATTTCATATGGAGCCTCTATGGGATGGGGGAAACCAAAATTTGCTCATGGGGTCCACGTCACATGACCAAAATGGCCGCCAAGCCACATATGGTCTGTCTGTTTGTCCGTCCGTAACCTGATTGTGAAAATTGGTGATAGTGACTTAACCGCTAGGAATATTTAAACAATTTTTGGTATACTGATAGATATCAATGAGATCTAACCAATGAACTTGCGAAATATAACATTCCATTTAGTATAGCCTCGCCGAGGCGAAAAATGTGAAAATTTTCGAAGCGCTTCTCCTCGGAAACCGTTGGGCCGATTGAAGTCAAATTTCATATGGAGCCACTATGGGATAAGGGAAACCAAAATTTGCTCATGGGGTCCAGGTCACATGACCAAAATGGCCGCCAAGCCATATATGGTAAAAACCCTTCAAAAATAGTCTTCTCCAGAACCACTGGGCAGATTTGCACGAAACTTGATAAATAGCATTTGGGACGTAGGCCCATCATAAATTGCTAAAATGGTGACCCTGGGTTGACCTTGACCTTCTTTGTGCCTAGGTCAAAGTTTGACACATATGCTTTTGTATTGGAAAAGTGAGAATACATTTTATCCTGCAAACGATTCAGAATACAGTACTAAAGTACAAGATATATTTTTGCTCCTTACGTTAAGGCGCATTTATTGGGGGAACCGTTTTAGGTCCAGGTCACATGACCAAAATGGCTGCCATACCCATATATGGTAGCACTCATAAAGCAAAAAGCATCCGCCGGGTCGTGCACTTCAGCTGAAGCACTGGTTTTTCCCTAAAATAAGGTCGCCCACATTTGACCTTGAACTATATTTCAATTTCCATCCAGCTTTATTAGCTCACTTGAGCACTAAGTGCTCATAGTGAGGTATTGTGATCAGTCGATGCCCGTCATCCGTCGAGTGACGTGCGTCTTGTTTGGTGTGTCGTGCTTTTAATACAAACTCCTTATCCCTTTGGGCTAGTTTGATTCATACTTCACAGGAATATTGCCTAGGTGGCTCCCTACCAAAATAGCTAAAATCGTTCCCTTCTGATAAACATGCCCACCAGAGCTAAAAATAGAAAAAAAAATCTTTAAACGACAACTTCGCCTATACCCTTTGGCCAATTTCTTTCAAACTTCATAGGATTGTTGCTTAGGTGACTTTCTAACAAATTAGCTAAAAGTATTCCGCTCCCATGAACAAGATGGCCACCAGAGCTAAAAACAGAAAAATGTCGAAAATTTGCTTTAAATGCGAACTCCTCCTATACAAAAACCTTGGGTTAGTTTGATTTAAACTTCACAGGAATGTTGCCCAGATGTCTTCATACCAAAATACTGAGTTAAAATTCGTCCCCTCTGATGAACAAGATGGCCGTCAGAGCTAAAAATAGAAAAAAACACCTTTAACCGACAACTCCACCTATACCCATGGGCCAATTTCATTCAAACTTCATAGGAATATGCTTAGGTGACCCCTACCAAACTAGCTAAATATGTTCTGGTCTGATGAGCAAAATGGCTGCCTGATCTAAGAATAGAGAGAAACAAAAAAAAACATTAATTATGTGCTTTGAACGCAAACTCCTCCTTTGCGCCAATTTCTTCCAAATTTCGTAGGAATGATGCTTAGATGACTCTCTACAACAAATAGCTAAACCTGATCTGCTCCAGCAAGCAAGATGGCGACCAGAGCTATAAATAGAAGGATGTCAAAAATTTGCTTTAGATACGCACTCCTCCTTTACCTTTCGGCCAATTTGATTTAAACTTCACATGAATGCTGCCTGGGTGGCTCCCTACCAAAATAGCAAAAATTATTTGACTCCGATGAAAATGATGGCCGCCAGAGCAAAAAATAGAAAACATTTTGTTTCCGGCTAACTCCTACAATTCAGATCTGATCATACTGAAACTTAATTGATATATAAGTAAGTCTATCATATTGATTCGAGGTTGCAGTCCAACAAATATTGACTTGACACAGGCGTATAATGCCCCGCTTGCGGAGTTCTTGTTGATCAACGTATGACTGGTTGAAGAATATACTGGTTGACCACCACTAAGGTGGTCAAAGTCTGCCTAAGGAAAAGTTCAGTAGGGCTACATGACCGGCTTGACTTGATGCTGATAAATGGGTTTAGTACTCCATATAAAACATATAAAAACACTTCATCTAGAAACAATTAACTTGTGAAAAATCAAATTATAGTAGAACTGCCACAAACTGCCACCACTGTTTAATAATAATCTCTTGCGCAGCCATTATAATTCCTTCCAGAGGGTTTTGTTTCATGTTTATCCTCTGCCATCATGCAAACTTGCCTATATAGTTTTGACCCCCATTGAACCCCACTTTTATACAGTAAAATTGGGGTTTACGGGGGTAAACCTTATTTTTCTTATTTCTGCTCCAAAATATAGTTAGTGGGTACTCGTTAGAACCGCCTCATCGAGGCGGTTCTAACGAGTACCCACAAACTATATTTGAGGCGGTTCTAACGAGTACCCACAAACTATATTTTAGAGCAGAAATAAGAAAATTATCACAATTTTTCATCTTAAATCTTTCATCTATACGGCGGTAAAATTTACAATGTATTTGTATAGGCATGTTTTCGTAATGCGAGAAGCCATGATCTCCAGCCAGCAGCCACTTCATTTATTACCTCTTTTTAAGCAGCCAAAATTAAAAATTAGAGCAAAATGATTTTTATTTTCTTCCAGAATTACCATTCTGATATAATTATATTTAATACATATAAGGAAATAGGAAGAACAATAAAATGATGGACTGGCGTATATACCTTGGTCAAGCCAAAAACATGCCATTTGGCGTGACTCAAGCAAAGCCTTAGCAGCCTATGAGGTTGATGTGAAGCAACATTCTGATCAGGGTCTACATACACTGTTTGCTGTACCGGGCCCAGTTGTTCATCGCTAGCTTAGCGAGCTTTTTAGCTATAGCGGCCAAATTGTTAACTGTTCTAGCAAATACAAAATCTAACACTGATATTTTTGCTGAAAAAAAATGTGAAAGTAGCTTTTGCTCACATTTTTCAGCAAAAATGACACATGCCGTATTTGCCATATTTTACCATCAAACTTTTAACCGCATATAATAACCAACGACGTCATGTGTTTTGAACAACTGGCCCCTGTTAACTTAATAATGACTCGAACACTTTTTGGACCATGGATTCACCTTCATTATGGACTCCTAAAATGCTGGAAAGGCTGAGCAGCCATCCAAGGCTGGTAAGAGTGTGCATGGTTAAAAAAGGACAACGACCAAAATTTGAAGAAAAGTAAAACAGCGAAAAAACAGTGCCTTATGGCTTATACAGTCTATAGTATAAATGGAGACAAACGACTGGCTCTCACACCAGCTGTCATTATTTTTGACTGAACAACATCTTGTATGAAACACTATCATACATTAGACACATCATGTACCTGTACGATAAAGGTCCTAAGTATTCTGACAGACGGGAATAAGCAAACAGTGGGGACCCACATCAGACTGCTCCGGAAGGAGCAGTCTGATCAGGGTGTCCACTGTTTGCCATTCCATCTGCACTTTTTGAAACCCTTGCTGGATTGTGAAACAAATTTTGTTAAAATTTAAGTAGAATTATAGCAAGTCCTTAAGTAGTCTTATTTATTAGGATTTTAACGGTTAGGCATCAACCAGTCTGTTCAGCTACACGAACTAGCAAGAGTCCAGAAATTTTAGATACACAGTATAACTTCGATGGCTCGAACACCGATGGCTCGTTTACCATGGATGTGTCGAAACCATTCTTGAGCCCCTAGCGAAATCCTCTACATAAGAAATAGTGTGTGTGTGTGTGGGGGGGGGGGGGGGGGTAACTAAGGAGATTTTAGTCTTTAATCTTGCAAATGTATGCTGTGTGTACACATTAGAATCGCCTCGATGAGGCGATTCTAATGAGTACACACAACACACATATTCATTATAGAACACCGAAAAATATGTCTAAAAGTATCTCGTTATGCCTCCTGACAGTAACCACAGTGGCTCGAACTACCCCCGTCTCGAACAGATTTTCGAGGTCCCAAAGGTGTTCGAGGCATTGAAGTTCGACTTTAGAAACTAGAGGTATGGCAAAAAGAGGTTTTCTTATGACATGGCTCATTTTCCCTAATCATTTATGTAAATGGAGACCTGTGAATGTGGCTCGTGCCAGCTGTCACTATTTTTGAATATCACAAAAACTAAATATTCAAAAACATTGATTTGTTGAGGTTTAACGTCCCCGTCAAAGGAAACGTCGACAAGTCCGTTATATAGGGGGGGGGGGGGGGGGGCAGACCTATATTGTTTTTATTCTATTTTAATGGAAAATTCTGTTAGCAAATAGTGCAGGCCCTGATCAAACGCCACGTTCTGTGGCGTCTGATCTGGGCCTGCACTGTTTGCCAAAGTACTCCTTTAGGGGTTTCCTGCCTACAATGGGATAAGTCCTTATTTCTGTACCAAATCATAGATTGATGCAATTCTAACGCTTCTACATCCAGTGTACATGTACTTTATCAGAAATCTACGTGCATCCTCAGGATTCTTCAAAAGTTGTCTCACAGACCATGTTTGAACAGTCCCAAAGATGGTCTCTTTCACTGTACTGAGTCCATTTTCTTTTCACCTGATATGGTCCATACAATTATGGACAATAAAACAGTCTAAATTTTGTAAGTGATAAGTCTCAATTTCAAATAATTATATACACTTATTTACTCATTATGTGCGTGTTTTGTAAACTTCAATCTTTATTTGAGGTAAGAATTATTGTTATCGCCAAGATCAGCCGAGCCACACACAGCTGTCAACATATCGCTGTTTCAGATAATGGAGAATCATGTCACATTCGTTACTTTTCAATTATGAATAAGCAAGTATGACGGATAGCATCTCTTTGCCATTTATGGCTCTTAAACATCACCAAAGTTACTCTAAACATTGAGATTGACAGTGTAGACACAAATGAGGCCGAGACATTAACAAGTCTTTGTTGGTTGGTTGATTTGAGGTTTAACGTCCCCGTCAACACTATGTAGTTCATGTCGGAGAAGTTGCTTCCAATTTTGTGGGACTTTTACCCGACATTTAGATGAAATGACATCTCAAGTCCTGTCGCCAAATGAAACCAATAGGGTTGTTTCACGTTTGTGTTCCTTTCCCTTTGGTGTCTCTGATGGGAGCTGTGGGTTAATTGTATCGATTCCTGACCATTGCCTTCACTTCTATTTTTTATTCGACTCGCACCGCTTTGCCTGGGCAAGCTTAAATCCTCTAAGCACGAGTACTGGTAAACTGCTTAGAAGGACTTAGCCTATCCAGGCAAAGCGCTGAGTGTCAGATCGTCCAGTGCATATAAGTCTTCTGGTTTCATTGGGCGGCAGGTCTTGAGATGTAATTTCATCTCAATGTCGGGTAAAAGCCCTACAGAATTGGAAGCAACGTCTCCAAAATGACGTTAATAGTGTTGACGCGGACATTACACCCCAATTCAAACAAACAAATTGGCTGTTATTTTGGATAATTATGGCCCATATAGATTTCTGATAAATGGTCCTGGGCTGGTGTTACCTCTGCGCCAAGTGGGCTCCAATTTTCACAGATGGAGTAAAGATATCATAGCCACGTGTCAAAACGGCAGCTGCTATCTACATTTATGTATGTAATATGTCTCCTATTCACATAAACATACCCTTAAAGATAAAACCTTTATATAGCCCACTTTGATAGTTGGTGACATTTGTCGTGTGCCTGGTCAGTCATGTGTGAAATTATAGTCCTTTGACTTGAAAGGATACAGAGCGTGCTTTTTATGGTGAAATTTTATTCAACAAATAGCTGAATTATTCAACATATTTAAAAGATGGTTTAAAAATGTCATTACTTTTTACTTAAATAATTTGCTGTTTATATATCTTAAATTGATATTTAAATAAAACTTACTTGGCTTTATGCGTTTTTATAGCCTATAGATTTGGGATACAGATTTTATACACATGAATTACTCACTTTGATGAACTTAACTTCAAAGCTGAACCACTCTAAATGATCCTGCGTATTGGGACAGACAGGTCTGAGCAAACAGTGCAGACCCAGATCAGACTGCTCATGAAGGAGCAGTCTGATCAGGGTCTACATTGATTGCCATTCTGGTAGCACTTTTTGGACTTCTTGCTTGATAGTGAAACAAATTTGCTAAAATTTTAGAATCACAGCAGATCCTCAAGGTGTCCAAATTTTTAGGTTGGTCCTAATTTTTGCTGGTCTTAATAGCGCATATTACACTCCCATATAATTCTGACATCCTTGAATCCCACTTTTTAAAGTAAAACTGGCGTTTACAGGAGCATATTTCTGCTCTCAAATATAGATTGTGTGTACTCGTACAATCTATATTTTGAGCAGAAATAAGAAAATTATCGCAATTATTTATCTCAAAATTCTCGATTTGTGTGGCGGTAAGATTTACAGTGTATTTGTATAGGCGCGATTTCGTAATGCCTCAACCCATTTAACCCATTTAATGTCTCAACCCATCAACCCGCCCCCACCTCCCCCCCCCCCCCCGCCAAAAAAAAAAATAATAATAATAACAAGAGGGCCCACAGGGCCCTGGTTCGCTCACCTGTCTGTCACTGTCGCGAGTACATTCTATTTTTAGCTATGGTGGCCATCTTGTTCATCAGCAGAGTGATTTTAGCTTATTTGGTAGGGAGTAACCTAGGTAACATTCCTGTGAAGTTTGAATCAAATTGGCCTTAGGGTTTAGGAGGGGTTCACGTTTGAATCAGATTTACAATATTTTTCTATTTTTAGCTCCGGTGGCCAATTTTTTTCATCAGAGCGGGATTGTTTTAGCCTGTTTGGTAGAGGGTCATCAAAGCAACATAACTTCAAAGTCTGAATGAAATTGGTCCAAGAGTACAGAAGGAATTGTCATTTGAAGATTTGTTTTTTATTTTTAGCTCTGGCAGCCATCTTGTTCATTGGAGTGGAATAAGGTTTAACTATTTTGGCACGGAGTCACCTAGGCAACATTCCTGTGAAGTTTTAAATCCAATTGGCCCAATGGTTTAGAAGGAGTTCGCATTTGAAGCAAATTCACAATGTTTTTCTATTTTTAGCTCTTGTGACCATTTGTTAATGGTTATCCTATTTTCCTAGAGGGTCATCTACACAACATTCCAATGAAGTTTAGAAGCCTTCATGGTGAAGTGGTCATGCTACTTGCCTTGTAAACCAGGGGTAGCAGTATCGATCCCAGTCTTCTCCAGACTTTCAGATTGGTCTTTAAACAGAGGTCCCATCACTGTATGACCTTGGCTTTTGGTGAGACTTCAACTCAAACACTCACTCCTATGAAGGAACCTTTATGCCAAATATGAAGGCTGTATCTTAAATGCTCCAAAAGGTATGACAAAGTAGGTCAAAGGTCAAGGCCATGGCTCAAAAGTTTTGAATGGTTGGGAAAACTTTGTCACAGGGAACATACATGCCAAATATGAAGGCTCTATCTCATATGGTTCAAAAGTTATGATAAAGTAGGTCACAGGTCAAATCTTTATATGAGTGGGAAGCCCTTGTCACAAGGAACCTACATGCCAAATATGAAGGCTCTATCTCAAACAGTTCAAAGTTATGACAAATTAACCTACTGATCTACATTTTGATTTGACATTACCCATGTTTGAACTGAACTGAGATATTGTCCAGATGATCATTCTGAGCAAGTTTTATGATGATTTGACTAAAACTGTGGCCTCTAAGAGTGTTCAAAACGTTTTTCTATGATTTGACCTGCTGACCTACTTTTTGACCTGACATGACCCATATTCAAACTTGACCAAGATATTGTCAAGATGATCATTCTGAGCAAGTTTGATGATGATCGGACCAAAACTGGGGTCTCTAGTGTGTACACAAGTTTTTTCAGCAATCTGACCTACTGACCTACTTACTGGCTAGATATGACCAACATTCAAAATTAACCGAAATATTGTCAAATGATCATTTTTAGCAAGTTTGATGATGATCAGACCAAAACTGTGGCCTCTAGTGTGTTCAGAGGGTTTTCTATGATATTATCTACTGACCTACTTTTTGGACTGACATGACCAATATTTGAACATGACTCAGATATTGTCAAGATGATCATTCTGGGCATGTTTGATGATGATCGGACCTAATCTGTGGCCTCTAGTGTGTTCACAAGGTTTTTCTATGATTTGACCTACTGACCTACTTCTTGACCTAAAATCACCCATATTCGAACTTGACCGAGATATTGTCAAGACTATCATTCCCAGCAAGTTTGATGATGATTGGACCAAAAATGTGGCCTCTAGTGTGTTCACAAGGTTTTTCTCTTATTTGACCTACTGACCTACTTTTTGACTCGGCAACACCCTATTTGAACTTGACTGAGATATTGTCAAGATGATCATTCTGGGCTAGTTTAATGATGATCGGACCAAAACTGTGGCCTCTAGTGTCTTCACAAGGTTTTTTTTTTCTGATTTGACCTACTGACCTACTTTTTGACCCAACATGACCCATATTCGATCTTGACCGAGATATTTTGTGGTGGTACAAAATGTGTGCAAGTTTAGTTAAAATCAAATCATAAATGAAACAGCTATCCAGCAGACAAGACCAAAATAGACAATTTTTGCCCTTTCAGGGGCCGTAACTCTGTAACACATGATGGGATATGGCTGGTTCAAGAAAGGAACCCAGATCCCATGGTGGTACAAGTTGTGTGCAAGTCTGGTTAAAATCAAATCATAAATGAAGATGCTATCGTGCGGACAAGACCAAAATAGGCAATTTTTGGCTTTTCAGGGGCCGTAACTCCGTAGCACATTATGGGACATGGCTGATTCAAGAAAGGAACCCAGATCTCATGGTGGTACAAGTTGTGTGCAAGACTGGTTAAAATCAAATCATAAATGAAGATGCTATTTTGCGGACAAGACCAAAATAGGCAATTTTTGCCCTTTCAGGGGCCGTAACTCAATAACACATGATGGGATATGGCTGGTTCAAGAAAGGAACCCAGATCTCATGTTGGTACAAGTTGTGTGCAAATCTGGTTAAATTCAAATCATAAATGAAGATGCTATCGTGCGGACAAGACCAAAATAGGCAATTTTTGCCGTTTCAGGGGCCGTAACTCCGTAGCACATGATGGCATATGGCTGGTTCAAGAAAGGAACCCAAATCTTATGGTGGTACAAGTTGTGTGCAAGTCTGGTTAAAATCAAATCATAAATGAAGATGCTATCGTGCGGACAAGACCAAAATAGGCAATTTTTGCCCTTTCAGGGGCCGTAACTCAGTAACACATGATGGGATATGGCTGGTTCAAGAAAGGAACCTAGATCTCCTGGTGGTACAAGTTGTGTGCAAGTCTGGTTAAAATCAAATCATAAATGAAGATGCTATCGTGCGGACAAGAAATTGTTTACGCACGCACGGACGCACGCACGCACGGACGCACGGACGCACTGACGACGGACGACGGACAAAATGTGATCACAAAAGCTCACCTTGTCACTACGTGACAGGTGAGCTAATAAAAAAAATGGGATGCTGTCAAACAGAACATGCACAGATCAGATGCTGCTGCTGCTTGCAGAAAACTTCAACCATTTTCCTGAATGATTTAAAACAAGAAATATCTTTAAAAAAGATATGCGGCGTAGATTTAATTGGAAGGTTGTTTAGAAATATGAGCTACAAAAGTGACAGCAACAGTTGTCTAGCTATGAACTGGTTTACTGTATTCAAACAATTCAGATGTCACGCGAGGTAAAATAGCTTTGCAGAGGGCGGTGTCCCGCCTGTTTGAGCTAAGGTCAATGTAAAAGGTCAAGGTTAAAAACATGACCTCATTTCATTTATGATCTCAAGTATATGCACAAAAAATAAGAAAACTTTATCATTTACTGTTTTTGAACACAAATTCTAGGGTTAACATTTAGGGTTGTCGCCATGGTGAACGTAAACGCATAGACGGACGAACAAACGGACGAGCAGACAAACGGACGGAAACTTGATCTTATGTGCACCTAACTAAAACTCAAATTACACTTATTCCTTTTCAGAATTGATATAACATTAATGATATTCGAAAATGTCCATTTTGTGTTAAAATGGAGGACATAAAGTATGCTGAAGACAAATGATACACTGCAACTTTTACTGGGCATATATTGTAAATTAAACATCTGTCAATTTGTAATGCGATTATTACATTTTTGTCATGCTATATCTCTTTATTGGTTTCATTGGGCAACAGGGCTTGAGGTGTCATTTTATCTCAATGTCGGGTAAAAGTTCCACAAACTTGGAAGCAACGTCTCCAAAATTACCTACACAGTGTTGATGGGAACGTTAAACCTCAAATCAAACAAACAATTCCTTTCGCAGAAAATTCTTCCTTTCGCGAAAGGAATGGTTCCTTTCGCTATATAGACCAACCACGTGAAATTAGGTCAAAATAGCTATTCACCGCAGCAGTTTCAGAATTCACTAGAAACACAATTATACATATGACGTATGGTCATCAAAGGACAAGACGGTGAGCAAGCCGAAACTGTATATATTTTTCATTCATGTCTCACATAAAAAAATGAAACATTTCCTAGTTTAAAACTTCGGTAAACTGTCGTGTTTTTTTAGTAGATTTATTTATGCAAATCATTGACCAATGAAATGGTCATCTCCTTGGACATGTGGTTTTATTGACCAATGGAATAACGAAAAATGTAGGGCAAAAGCAAAAATATAACGGCTACGCCGTAAAAAAAAAAAAAAAAAAAAATAGTAATCCCTTGGTATCAAACTGGACAAGTACTAATGCCCACCATTCAGTGCAAAATAAGCAGTAAGCCTAAAATCCCGTCCAGTCAGATAATGTTTCATGGAATTCGGAAGATGTGAATGGATGAGGTGAAAGAGTCTTGACCAACTGATATTGGCTTACAGTTGGACAAGACCTACTGTCCTTGCAGCAGGTATGGGTAGTGGGGAATGTTGTTACTTCTTCTGTTTCTACACTTGCTTTTATTTTTCTCTTTCTCCCATGTCTCTTACTTTCATCTCTACTGTCTCTTCTATCTCTTTTCTCCCTTTATTCTGGAAGACAACATAAAAAGACCAACAAGGGTTGACATGTCGCTAAACTTCAACGCAAACAATCGGTAGGTTGATATGCTTGATAACATGGGCACCTGAGTGACTTTGTCAGTGTCCAAAATTAAACATATTGAACCCATATGGACACAACCCTTCACTAAGTGGAATGGGAACACCTTCAGGGAAGGCAACTCCTGCAAAAGTATTTTTGTCTCCCATGTTTTGTGTTGAGGTTTAACGCCCCCGTCAACACTGTAAAGGTCATTTTGGAAACGTTGCTTCCAATTTTGTGGGTCTTTTACCCGACATTGAGATGAAAAGACATCTCAAGCCCTGCCGCCAAATGAAACCAATAGGGTTTATAAGCATAGACGGGCCGACTCGCACCGCTTTGCCTGGGCAGGCTTAGATCCTCTAAGCGGTTTACCAGTACTCGTGTGCGGGTCGGTTTCAGCTCTGCATGGAAGCATAATGCAGCCCACATATTTCTTCAAGCCCCGATGGGCGGGGGCCGGTCTCCCATGTCAATAAGGGTCAACTCTTAAAGGTAAGAATTTGCTTCTGAGGAGCAAATTCTTTCCTTTAAGAGCTCGTTTTCAGTGGGACAGGGCTTATAGAAAAGCGAACAGGAAGTCCCGACAGTTATCTCCCTTTGCAAAATGGTGGAAAAATCTGCCGGGTGTTCCCATTCCCTTTAAGATAACACAGCCGAGTGACATATGATGTATTTTATCTGGTCTCCAAAACGTTTCCAATGGAAACGGTTGATATTCTTATTTCTGCTACAAACAATAGAACGGTCTCAATGGGGCGGTTCTTACAAGCACCAGCAACCTATATTTGGGCTAGCAGAAAATTATCAAATTTTGATCAGAAAGATAACCATTTTGGAGATATATGAAAAAAGGCACTATGTCACATGGGTATGACATCGATTCTCTGTTGCCTGCAGACTGGACATCACGAAATATTGACCCCTTGAATTCCACTTTTGTAAAGAAAAACATGGGGTTTACAGGGGTAAACCATATTTTCTTATTTCTGCTCTAAATACATATTGTTGGCACTCGTTAGAACCGCCTCGATGAGGCGGTTCTAACGAGTACCCACAATCTATATTTTGAGCAGAATAAGAAAAATATCACAATTTTTTATCTTAAAAATTTCGTTTTTTTTTTATTTTTTTTTCAGCCGTAAAGCTTACAGCGTATTTTCGCAAATAGTTACAATTTAATATACAAGTATAAAGTATTTCTTTTTGACCGATTTTGTTAGATACAAGGCCTATATGAAGAAATGTAAGATATAATTATGCCTTAGAATTACATTAAAATTCGAAGTATTTATTATTAGTTACAAATTTACTAATGTTCGTGTTTACCCATGCCAAGCTCTGCAATGGAAGTCATGTATTTTTCTGTTCTTGCCCATTTCTGATCAACAGTTGACTCAATGTAAGCTATATAATCTTGAAGGGACGTTCAAAACAAAAATAAAACGTTTGCGCTTGTATATCACAGTCATGTGTTTTACTGCGATAATGGGTGTAAGGGGTGGATAGAAAAATCCGTTCCGAGGGACACAGTCCGGCATCACGAGCTGTGATCCCGAGGGACGGATTTTCTATCAACCCCTTATAGCCGTATTGGTTTCTTTTTCTTGCATACCTTTCATTTCTAATAATACAGTCACTTCGAATGCCGACGTCCGCCATATTGTGATGACCATGGCGTGATGTTTAGTGACGCCACGTAACGTGCTGTGACCGAAAAAAAATCAACCAGTGCATTTTTTCAAACACGCGACAATATTCTGGAGATTGTATTCAGATTAAACTTCAAGGTTCTGTGGAAAAGTGTTGAGCAGACACTCACCTGTTTTCTTATTTTTCAGGAAAAAAGGCTTGGCATTTCGAGTAATACCATAACTTTTCCTGTGACATTAAAAATAATTCATTTTGAAATGTCAACCGCCAGTCATAGAAATCATTGGCACTTATCGGCAGCTTTAAAGCTTTCATGACCTTGAAGCATCTTACACTAACTAGTATGGTTTTGTTTTAAAAGGACTTTTTTCACGTTTATCGGTTGAAGATGAGAAAATGTGTGATAAGAATGAAATTATTATTGATCTTGCAAATAAATTACAATAAAAATTGATTTTGATCGGCTGTTACAGGTATTTTTTAATTTGCTAAATCAGTTCCCCTCTGGGGAAATGCCATTCGTTTTGCATAAAAGTGACTAATGTGCCATATCATGGAAAAGCATCTATTCTAATTATAAGCAGCGAGATGTTGGTGTCCCATTCCGGAAATTAAAACGTTAATACTGGCCAATTTATCATGTCGTGCAGCCGTGCTTTAAACGACAGTTGAAGAAGAGATCAGGCACTTATGGTGTCAACTTTCAAAATTAAGAGTATTCTTTTCGGAGCCGATTCTTGCTTCGTAACATTTTGTAACAATAAGCTGATTATCTCTCTCCATGAGCCCGAGTATGGAAAAAAATACGAAAAATGCACAAAACCACACATCTTGCTGTCTGTTCAGTCAAGGCTATTTTACTCAACTTAATATAATCTGTTCTTGAAAAATGGTTCAGACTGCGGAAACAGAATAAAATCTGTCTTGATTCAATATATAAAGCCATGTTTTTTACCCGATTTTCCGGGTGCAGTCTTCCCTCTTTATATGAAACGGCTTTATCCCGGTCTGTTTTCTCTAACCCATTGTATGCTAGTGGACTCTTCCATTGCTATATGTTGGACAAGTCCATTTATCATATTAGGGGTGGTAGGACTATTTTTTCGTTTTTGTTTCTATTTTTCACGGAAAATTTTGTTAGCAAATAGTGCAGGCCCTGATCAGACGCCGCGTTCTGTGGCGTCTGATCTGGGCCTGCACTGTTTGCCAAGGTACCCATTTAGGGGTTTTCGGCCTGCAATGGGCTAATCGATGGCAAACAATCGGCTTGTATTGTCAGCCTTCCACATGGCTTCCCTCAACGTGGATATAATTTCGTCAAAATTAATTCCGATTTTTAGTTTTATACTCGACTAAGTATTGAAGATGTTATTTGTCATGCAAAGATACACTTTGGTGCTTTCCTGTAGGCATGTTTTATCGCTCATCTTATAATTATGCCGACTTAAATAGCTATAATTGCTGGAGGAGAAAGCAATAATTTAGGCCGAAAGTTTTAAAGAAAAAAATAAAGATGTTTCATGTATCAGTACTTTAACATTATATCTATGTTAAATGGGCCCCGTCAAGCAATTTTGGTACTTATCGCATATACGAGCAGCGAAGGTTCAGGCGAGCCTGCGCATCCGCGCAGTTTCGCCAGAACCTTTGCTGCTCGCTCATACAAGCAGTGAATCAAGAGGAACCTTCAGACAGAAAGCCATATCCCTGGCCCCTCTGAATGGCTGGGCATGCGCAGTTAAAATTTGTCATGACGGAATGCTCGAAGACACAAATTCGCTTGGCGGGGCTCAAATAATGAACACACCTGAAAACTCCGCTGAAATCCTTAACCTGCTGAACACGATGACCCCTACTTTTGCAAAGGGTGTAGATCCAGATCAGATGGCTTCTGATCAGGATCTTTAATGTTCTTCATTCAGTTTTGCGAAGTTAAATAAATATATACACCAAGTAATTTGATTAGTTAATATTTAAAAATGGATGTGGCAAAATTAATTTATTCAGCAGGACAGGGGTTTGATAGGGAATCTGGGGTTTACAAAGTGAACAGTATTTGAGTCAGCTCATGGGGAGGAAAGGGTACTTACCACATAAGCATAGTCTTACCACACACACACACGAACGCACGCACGCTCGGACGGACGGACGGACGGACGGACGCACGCACGCACGCACGCACACACACACGTGAGATAGTGCATTCTTTCATATCGCCTAAATGGTTACTTTTCTGAGGAAAATTTGTGTTATTGTTCTTATTTATAATCCAAACATAGATTATGGGTGCCAGTTAGAACCGCCTCAATGAGGCGGTTCTAACGAGTACCCACAACCTATGTGTTGGAGGGAGCAGCAATGAATGTAAAAATTTATACCCCTGTAAATCTCTGTCTTCTCTCTACAAAGTGGTGTTTAGACGGGACTTCATCACAAGGACCTAGCTTCATAAATATGTGGGTCAGCGTATTTTCAAGCCTTGTGTGAAATATTTAAGATAATTATCTCAGCATTATTTAACAGCTTGCAAAGCTGGCAGTGCCGTTTGAAAATTACTATTTTCATTTTTAATTTATTACAAATCTGTGAACTAACGAATGTTGCATAAAAAGGCGTGAACCCAGAACAAGGAGGTATTGATTTTACGATTATAAAACATTAACTGTCAGTGACGGAACATCTGTCCATGACGTGACTCAGTTGGAGGCTAATGTTTTGAGTCACGACAGTGGCAAAGTTGCCCAGCACGAAAACGCGTATACAATTTTGATTCACTTAAGCCCAACTATAATATAGAAAACCTGGGGTTTAAAGGGTTATACATTAATTTTCTTATTTCTGTTCTAACGCATATATTGTAGGCACTCGTGAAAACCGCCTCGCCGAGGCGATTTAACGAGTTCCAACAATATATATATGTATTGATTTTGTTTGATTTGATGTTTAACGTCCCCGTCAATACTGAGTAGGTCATCAAGTTTTGGAGACGTTGCTGCCAATTTTGTTGGACTTTTACCCGACATTGAAGTGAAATAACATCTCAAGCTCTGTCGCCCAATGAAACAATAGGGTTTATAAGCATGGACGGACCGACTCGCACCGCTTTGCCTGGGCAGACATAGATCCTCTAAGCGGTCTACCAGTACTCGTGTGCGGGTCGGTTTCAGCTCTGCGTAGAAGCATCATGCAACCCATCTATTTCTTCAAGCCCCGATGGGCGGAGGCCGCTACTATTATATAGGAAACCAGGGGTTTAAAGGGTTATACATTAATTTTCTTATTTCCGCTCTAACGCATACATGTATATTGTAGGTACTCGTTAAAACCGCCTCGCCGAGGCGGTTTTAAAGAGTTCCTACAATATATGTATTGGGCAGAAGTATGCAAAATATCAGAATTTTCTATCTGAAACTTTTCATTTTTCAGTTTTGTGGTAAAATTTTCAATAGTTTTGAATAGGCGTTTTTTCGTAATGCACAGCGGGGAAAATGCTCAGGTCAAAAGTTGATTCAAAACCCCCCACCCCGTACAGCTTGACAGAAAGCCCTGAAATGAGCATGGACACAACAAAACCAACGATAAGAATTTAGCGATCGGCTAAGACTCGGAAAAGCCAATCCAACCAGTCTCGCCATAGGCTTTCTATGCGTTTTGAATAGCCCACATGCTGTGGAAGGTTCATACGATCAGCAAAGGCTCAGAATAGCAAATGCAACCAGTCTCAACAGAGACTCTGTATGCTTTTTAAATAGTTCGGATGTTGTTTTTGTTTGTTTGTTTTGAGGTTTTACGTCCCGGTCAAAACTCATTAGGTCGTTTTCGAGATTTTGCTTTCGATTTTGTGTGGGACTTTTACTCGACATTGAGATAAAATGGCATCTCAGTCCCTATCACCAAAAGAAACCCCTCTGGAAGGAGCAGTCCGACTATCACCACTTTCCCTGGGCAGGCTTAGACCTTCTAAGCGAGCTTCAGCTCTGCGCGGAAGTACCATGTAGCCCAATCTATTTCTCCAAGCCCCGATGGGCGGGGCGCTTCGCGGATAGTATAAGAAGGCTCGGGTGTTATAGAAGGCAAATGCGAGCAGCGAAGACTCTGATCAGCCTGCGCAAAATATCTGAGTCATTGCTGCTAGCACATGTCTTACAGTTGTATAGATGTAAACGATGCGTAGAACGCAGTCGAATCAAAGTTGGTCGAGTTTTCCTAAAAAATAATAGGCTATATTGGGTTTTTTCTTCTACCACGACAGAATTTTTATGATGTGGAAAGCCATAAAAAGAAGTTTAATCAGGGTCCAATAATACAGCTGGCTTATGATGGTGTCACAGCATAATTAATGGATAAAAACCGAAGCCCTATGCTGAGAGTTATTAAAATTGTTTGCTCATGTTAATTATCTTTCATTGGTTTAATAAAAAGCCCCAGCGCCCAGAATTGATGTTGGTACAACATGTGAGAATGAGAATTATAAACTAAATGAAATCATAGATATGCCAGAAAAAGGGCGTTTTTAACCCTTGTCCTGCTGAGCCCGTATATGCATTATCTTTGAAACAATGTAGATCCAGATCAGATGCTCTGAAGAAGCCATCTGATCAGGATCTTCATTGTTTGACAGTTTATGAATTTGCTGCAGTAATTTGCATCAAGTAATCTGATTGGCTGATAATCAGTAGTGGGTGTGACATATTTAAATATTCATCAGGACAAGGGTTAATATTACTTTACTGTTGTCCATGTAAAGCCAACGATACTGCTCTTTTGGTGGCTCTGAAAATGTGTTTTTCTTACTTTTCCTCACATTATGATAACACATCCGTGTGATATAGTGCATTTTTCAAACCTCAAAAAAGGTATTTTTTTCTGATGAAAATTTATGATAATTTTCTTATTTATACTGCAAACATAGGTTTTGGGTTCTCGTTAGAACCGCCTCATTGAGGCGGTTCTAACGAGTACCCACAACCTATGTCTTGGAGCAGAAATAAGGAAAATAATGTTTACCCCCTTAAACCCCAGTTTTCTCCATATAAAGTGGGGTTTAAGGGGGGGGGGGGTCTTTATTTCACGGACTTGTTCACGTGATGACAATGAGGTCAAGAAAATCAGCCTGCCAGAATTTCATTTGTTTTCACTATTTGTGAATTCAAATCTACAAAACAAAATGAAAAAAAGTGTGTGTGTGTGTGTGTGTGTGTGTGTGTGTGTGTGTGTGTGTGTGTGTGTGTGTGTGTGTGTGTGTGTGTGTGTGTGTGTGTGTGTGGCGGGGGGGGGAGAAATAGACTGGGCTGTATGATGTTACCACGCAGAGCTGAAACCGACCACACATATAAGCAATGGTAAACCGCTTAGAAAGTCCAAGCCTGTCCAGTCATAGGGGTGCGAGTCTTACCGTCCCTGCATATAAACTCTATTGGTTTGTTTGGGCGGTAGGGCTTGAGATGTCAATGTCAGCTCAAATGTTGGGTAAAAATCTCGCAAAACTGGAAGCAAGTATGGCACCAGAGGGAGAAAATGCTGTTACAAAATGATTCGCAATTTTAAAATATCATCCACTGAAAATTATAATTCACAAGGTTAAAGGTTAAAATTTTAAATAATCAGAAAAGATCTTGCACATGGCAGGCTAAGAGGTGAAGGTTGGAAATTGTTTTTGCATGAATCAGCTCTTTCCTGCCATACTGCAGAAGCAATGAAATGCCATCGAAGATAAGGGTATGTCATGAAAACTAATCTTTAGGGATGCAAGGCTTAGGAAATTGAGAAGCTGTGTCAACAGTGGTTGTCATGGCAGCCTATTAATGAGATGAGCAATTTCTCCAATTAAGGGCAGCAATCTTGCTTTTAGAGTTGAAAAGGAACAATTCTTCCCATTAAACCTTTTGTACCAAAATGGAATCTTCCTCGGAGTTCATTTCAAATTTTAGGGGTGTCAGGTTGTGTTTTCTTCAAAATTTATTTGGAAAATAGCTTAACCTTTCGCAAACAGTGTGGGCCCTGATCAGACGCCGCGTTTTGCGGCGTCTGATTTGGGTCTGCACTGTTTGTCAGGGTACCCGTTTGGGGGTTTCTGGTACTAAATGGGTTAATGGGAGTTTCTTAATTTCTTAGGAAATATTTCTTTAACAGCAGTATGCCTTGCGATTTCAGCTATCCCTTAATTAACAATAATTTCTAAGTGCATGTGCTGCCCTCTGGGGAGACCATAGTCATCAGAGGAAATTGTGAAGACTAGAGTGATGATTATTGGCTAATGCCCTGGAGAGGTTGAAATCACAATGTTATATGCATCAAAGGGCAACAAAAGTACCTCATTCCAAATAAATCAAAGCGACGGATGCTGATGGCCTGAGTAAATAAACTTGGGGTCAGCAAACCACTTATAGGGGTCTTGCAGAGGTTAAACTTTTCATTAGTATAAATATATTTAGCTCCTAGGGGAGGATGGGCTGATTTATTACATAAATTTTAAAATAAAGTTTATATCACCAAACCCCAGATATTATTATATTGGCCCAGTTACAGGTCCGAGGTCTGTTGTATTGGCCCGGGACCGAACGCCGAGGTCTGCTGTAGTGGCCCGAGGCTGACAGAGGGCCTGTAACTGGGACAATACGAAATTACTTGATTAATGACAATTTTATTAATTGACACCATTAAAAAAATGATTATTTATTTCTGACCACAGTGTTAACGAACAATACAGGATAGTCAATTAATAATGAGCAGTAATAGTGACAATGACAAATATAATAATAATAATGCTCCTAATCTGGAATTTTTATTTTTTGGGTCGATTGCTTGTCTATGGCTACTAAACACAGACGCCCACGTGACAGAACAGAACAGAAAAAAAACTTTATTTAACTAACTGCTTCTCAGGCCACTCACAGGTGGCGTAAGAGAATGAATTTGTACAAACATTTACACACATGCACATACATGAACAAGTAGATGACAAAATAGCGAAAGCATCACGAAAACACGCCAATATAATTTTGGCCCATTTACGCTCGTCCTTCAAAGTAAAACTGGGGTTTACAGGGTTATACATTATTTTCCCATTTCCGCCCAAACCCACAAGCCGCGGCTATCCGTTAAAACCGCCTCGCTGAGGCGGTTCTAACGAGCACCCACAACCCATGCCCGGGCCGAAGTATGAAAAAACTATCAGAATCTTTCATCTGAAAATCTTCATTATTCGTTGTA
Source organism: Lucinisca nassula (assembly GCA_963580285.1). Taxonomy (NCBI): domain Eukaryota; kingdom Metazoa; phylum Mollusca; class Bivalvia; order Lucinida; family Lucinidae; genus Lucinisca; species Lucinisca nassula. The sequence continues at coordinate 107,565,729 of OY757014.1, read as the reverse complement.
AGATTTGATAGGTGTGTTTTCATGGTCGAAATGCAGTCATTTCAAAGGTAATGGGAGACTGAACAATTTAACTGTTACAATGTGAAAATCATTTCATAATAAGTTCTGCAAATTTGGATAGCTTAAGGAGTTGTTTAACATTTTTGGATGTTAACAGTTCCTTAAATTTTATAATGTTAGGTTTCCTATAGAAATAAGGTTTAAGATATTCTTTTCTTTGACTATCACAGATTTGCAGGAAACTCAGGTAACGGTTATTTATAGAAAATAGCCGCGTTACTCTTATCGCTGTTCTAGAATCTGGGCTGGAATCATGTGTTGGGATTGACAAGCAGTGTAGACAAAGATCAGGATACGATGTCTAATCTGACGTCTGATAAAGGTCTTAACTGTTTGCTTACAGTACAGACATTACAGTCTAACTCCACCACGTAAACACACCTATATCATTTTGACCCCCTTGAACCCCACTTTTATATAGTAAGGGGTAAACCTTATTTTTCTTATTTCTGCTCTAAAATATAGATTGTCGGTACTCGTTAGAGCGGTTCAAACGCGTACCCACAATCTATATTTTGAACAGAAATAAGAAAACTATCACAATTTTTCATCTTGAGTTTTTTATGTTTATGGGCGGTAAAATTTACAATGTATTTGAATATAGACGTGGTAAGGTGATGCCCCAGTTTTTTGTTTGTTTGATCTGAGGTTTAACGTCCCCGTCAACACTGTAAAGGTCATTTTGGAGACTGCTTCTCAAGCCCTGCCGCCCAATGGAACCAATAGGGTTTATAAGCATGGACGGTCCGCATGGACTCGCACCGCTTTGCCTAGGCAGGCTTAGGTCCTTTGATCCGTTTACCAGTACTCGTGTGCGGGTCGGTTTCAGCTCTGCGTGGAAGCATCATGCAGCCCATCTATTTCTTCAAGCCCCAATGGGCGGGGGCTAATGATGCCCCAGTGGTTTCTTTATATGAAGTGAGGTTAAGAGGAGTGTTCATTTCACGGACTTGTTAACATGAACAGATATTGCACTGTCCAAGAAGCGAACACTGAGATGCTGATCAGACTGTGTGGATGCGCTAGCTGATCTGTACCTTTGTTGATAGTAAATGGCATAAAACAGGTTTCCCATGACCCCACATAGTAACTAAAATTGGTACTGGTAAATCGTTTAGAAGAGAGGCAAAGCGATGCAAGTCGGACCGTTCCAAGGTATAAACCCTAGGGCTCGTTTCATCTTTTTTTTTGTTTTATTTGATGTTTAACGTCCCCGTCAACCCTGTAAAGGTCATTTTGGAGACGTTGCTTCCAATTTTGTGGGACTTTTACCCGATATTGAGATGAAATGACATCTCAAGCCCTGACGCCCAATGAACCAATAATGTTTATAAGCATGGGCGGTCCGACTCGCACCGCTTTGCCTGGGCAGGCTTAGATCCTCTACGCGGTTTACCAGTACTCGTGTGCGTTCGGTTTCAGTTCTGCATGGAAGCATCCTGCAACCCATATATATCTTCAAGCCCCGATGTGCGGGGGCCGGAAATTGGCACTGGTAAATCGCTTAGACAAGAGAGGCAAAGCGATGCAAGTTTGACCGTTCCAAGTTATAAACCCTAGGGCTTGAGATGTCATTTCATCCCCATGCCGGGTTAAAATCCCACATAATCGGAAGCAGCGTCTCCAAAATGACCTAAATCGTGTCCTCGAGGAGGCGGTTCTAACGGGTACCCACAATCTATATTTTGAGCAGAAATTAGAAAAAAATATCACATTTTTTTCCACTTACAAATTTCTTTTTTTTTTTCGGCGGTAAATTTTACAGGGTATTGATATAGGTGTGTTTTCGTAATGGTATCACAGTAGGGTAATGTTCTTGACCCTGAAATCTGACCTGACTTTGCGATGACCTTAGGAAAAAGTCAGTAGTTTGTTTGGAGACAGACAAACCCTTCAGGCTCCCAAATTTGTAAAAACTCTATTATACGATTTATTTAAGAGTTAATTAAGTGTGGTAAGTGTTTGGTCTGGCTAATCATCTGAAGTAAATGTGAATTTAAAGAATTATTTAGCAATGAAGAAGCCCCGGTCACACTTCCTACCGCCATTTCATGTGCTGGGTCATAGACATAATACTTGTCATTAGGAAAACACGCCTATAGATACATGTACAAATACATTGTAAACTTTACCGCCGAAAAAAACGAAAATTTTGTGATGAAAAAATTGAGCTATTCTTCTGTTTTCTGGTCAAAATAATGATTGTGGGTACACGTTAAAACCGCCTCATCGAGTACCCACAATCTATATTTAAAGAAGACATAGAAAATAAGGTTTACACCTGTAAACCCCAGTTTTATTATATAAAAGTGAAGTTTAATGGTGTCAAAGTTATATAGGCGTTGTTTGGAGCCATGGTGACATCATGGCCTATACTTTAGTTTATTTTGAAGTCATCCAGTGGTTATTATCAATAAATCGAGATAGATTGTGTTTGGATTTAACGACATGTCAGCCCTTATGGGTCATTTTGTGTCTTCTCCCGGAGAAAGGGAGAAATGAGATAGGAGGGAAGATGGTAGTGAGGAACAGGGGGGGGGGGGGGGGGGGGGGGGGGGGATAGGAAAATGAATGGAAGTGTAGAAACAGAAGAAATATCAACATTCACCATCTACCATTACCTGCTGCAAGGACTGGAGACCCAATTTTAAGACAGTTAATTTGTTTATATCAGTCTCGCCATGGTACATAAAATAAACATACAAGTACATAAAACTCTGACAGACAATAAAACAGCACCACGCCATTCTTAAATAGAATTATAAGAGACCATTTCAGCTGCGCCAACATACAGTACATTAAAACAAATGTCCAGACAACGCCAACATACCGATGCCAGAACACGACCCCCGCAACCCCGCCCAGCAACCCCCACACCTCCCCTTACATTAGCTAAAACAGCACTCCTATGGCAAAAAAAAAGCCACAAAACCCACGCCCGCACCACAAATGAGGATTTTGTTTAGGATATGTGTAAACCCCACTTATCAATGCCAGTTACGCAAGATACACGACACCTTCCCCCCTTGATAAGAAGGATATTCCTTAGTCTTGTTCATCACGAAAACATGCCTATATACTTTTGACCCCCTTGAATCCCACTTTTATATAGGGGTAAACCTTAAAGGGCTATCGCTTATTGTTCTTATATAGATTGTGGGTACTCGTTAGAACCGCCTCATTCTTGTTTCTGCTCTAAAATATAGATTGTTGGTACTCGTTAGAACCTGAGGCGGTTCTAGCGAGTACCCACAATCTATAGTTTGAGCAGAAATAAGAAAAATATCACATTTTTTCATCTTAGAATTCTCGTGTATTTTTTTTTTCGACGATAAAGTTTACAATGTATTTGTTTAGGCGTTGTTTCGTAATGAGAAACATGGATAGTAGGCGCCTCTAATAAGTACCCATATGTTTCCCAGAAAAAAAGTTTTCTCATTCCTACCCCTATCTGAAGCTTTCACCAGTCCATGTTTTCACGATAGAAGGTGTTGTCTCCCTTGGACTGTAGACCAAACTCTTAGAATTATGAACAGTTGAACACCCATGTATACTTCACTTAAGGATCGGTTTTCTGGCTCTTTGAAACACATTACACGTGCCCCACCAATTGGGGCTTGGATAACTAGACTTGGCTGCATAGAAAACCGCGTAGAAGGTAGGTCTAAATGGTGCAAGTGGGGCCCTTGATTGGATAAATTAAAGTTCATCGGACATTTTGACGTGATGGAAACTGTGTTGATTCGTTGTCGCGGCGCCGAATTGGCGTTGATTCGACGTTGTTTCGGCGCGGTGTGCTCATTAAGTAAATATCATTACGTGTAATTATTGCATTTTTATAGAATATGTTGTGAATATTCCCAATAATGGGACACACAATAAAGATATTGTATCTCAACGTCAAGTAAAAGTCAGACAAAATCGGAAGCAAATTCTCCAAAATGACCTAAATAGTGTTGACAGGGACGTAAAATCTCAACTCAAACAAACAAACAGTATAATCATATAGCAAACTGGAGATTCTGATGAGACTGCATGCTAACCTGCGCATTTGCAGTCTTCTTATTTCCTGGCGGACCAATTCACAGATTTATGTTCTGTCGCAAAAGGTTCACCACATCCTATGTTAACTAGTAAAATGCCAATCACGACAATTTTCGTCTGCTTTCCCGTCTGCTGGTTACCGTGAAAGTAATTTTTTTTTACAAACAGTGTGAGCCAAGAGTGTGAGCCAAGATCAGGCTGCTCCTGTAGGAGCAGTCTGATCTGGGTCCACACTGTTTGTCTGTATGCAAAAATATTTTTAAAAAGTTTGCAAAAAATCAGCAGACGACATAAGCAGACGACATTTTCAGATGTGGTTTTTCTCGGCGTCTTAAAGGTTAAAGAGAAAATGTGAGAAAAGAAACATACAGTATTTGGACCAACAGCCTAAAGGAAGGAAGAAAAGCATGGTTTAAATTCATGACAAATGTGGCTGTGGTTAAGATGACAAATTTCATGTTGGCCAAAATTAAGGTTGAGAAATACACCTGAAAAAAAAATTGAATCACTATGTGTTGTATGTGAAGTGTTAAATGACGGTCCCCGCCTATCAGGGCTTGAAGAAATAGATGGGCTGCATGATGCTTCCACGCAGAGCTGAAACCGGCCCGCACACTAGTACTGGTAAACCGCTTAGAGGATCTAAGTCTGCCAAGGCAAAGTGGTGCGAGCCGGTCCAGGCTTATAAACCCTATTGGTTTCATTGGTCGATAAGGCTTGAGATGTCATTTTAGCTCATTGTCGGGTAAAGTACCACAAAATTGGAAGCAACGTCTCCAAAATGACATACATATACACTGTTGACGGGGACGTTAAACCTCAAACCAAACAAACGTGTATTAGAATGTTTTGCAAATTCATTGGAGAACGACTTTGCTCCCGCTTATTTGTTTACATTGTTCTTTTGTTTTTGTTTGGTTTGAGGTTTAACGTCCCCGTCAACACTGTAAAGGTCATTTTGGAGACGTTGAATTGTGTGGGACCTTTACCCAACATTGAGATGAAATACATCCCAAGCCCTGTCGCTCAATGAAACCAATAGGGTTTATTAGCATGGACGGTCAGCCTCGCACCGCGGTTCCTGGACAGGCTTAGATCCTCTAAGCGGTTTACCAGTACTAGTGTGCGGGCCGGATTTAGCTCTGCGTGGAAGCATCATGCAGCCCATATATTTCTTCAAGCCCCTATTTAAATTGTTCTGTTTTGTTGTGTTTAGTGTTTCCGAGCCTACCCTAATGTTTGCGTCCTGAAAACTGTTTCTGAAATGTTTTATATGGTAGATTTCTACATCGCTCCATGTAAGAGTTCAAGCACACTGTATATAAAAGCCATCAGTGTTGTCATTATACAATGATTGGCTGTCTGTCTCTGCCACTGTGACATAATTTTAATTCAACCACATTTGTTACAAGGTGGTACCTTGATCTTACAACAAATCATTAAATCTTTGACCTAGAAAGTTTAGAAAGTTGAAATACAGACGCATAAATATTAACTTGAAATAGGTGCTGATGTAAGTGGTGTAGTATAGCCAGAAGCGCTCCAAAAATAAGCCACGCCATGACAAAACATATTTTTAGCAATTTGCGAACAACAGAAGTGCTGATAAGACTGCGCATGCGCGCAGTCTGGTCAGCACCTTTATGTTCGCTGCTAGGATAGTACAATACCTCTAGTTTCTATATTTAGAATTTCAAGACTCACGCTGGTCTGTGTAACAGAGCAGGCTGGTTTGTTTCCTATCTGATCGCAAACCCAAAGGCAGCTTTTCTCAGGACCGGGCTCACATGTGCTGCGCCGAGTTACACTGTGTCTTTGAACTCTTTCGAACAGCCACGATTCAAATCGGCCTGTACATCCACCTTCAAAAACTCGAACACGGGTCGCTCGTTTGCCTTGAATATTTCGAACTCGTTGGATTCATTCAGTCGCTCCATATTACGAAAACACGCCTATGCAAAAAATTAACACCCAAAGAATATGAAAATGTTCATATATAAAAAATTCTCATATGTTTTTTATTACTGCTCAAAACATAGATTGTGGGTACATTTCAGAACCCCCTCCACGAGGCGGTTCTAACGAGTACCCACAATCTTTACTTTTGAGCGGAAATGAGAAAAATGAGGTATACCTCTTTAAACTCCATTTTTACCATACGTACGTGGAGTTTAAGGCGGTCAAAATAGTATAGGTGTGCTTTCCTGATTAGATTACCTTATCCTTAAAAGATATGTTGTGTCTACTCATCTGAACCGTCTAATGAGTACACACAGAATACCTTGATTCCATAGATGATTGTAGAGATATCCTTTGGTGATCCCCATTATGCCTCACTGTCTTGCGCTATAATTTAAGTGTAATGGGAACACCTGGCAGATTTTGCAGCCATTTTTCACAGGGAGACAACTTTCGGGACTTCTTGTTCGCTTTTCTATAAGCCCTGTCCCACTGAAAAATGGGTCAACTCTTAAAGGAAAGAATTTGCTCCTCGGGAGCAAATTCTTTCCTTTAAGAGTTGACCCCTATTGTCACGGGTGACAAAAATACTTTTTCAGGAGCTGTCTCCCCTGAAGGTGTTCCCATTCCCCTTTAAGCTCAGTAATTCGAACTATCATTATCTCGGACAAATATGCATGGTTCCAAAAGGTATTCGAGTTATTGAAGTTCGACTATACAAAGACTGTGCTTCCCTGTCCACTCACTGATCTGTGTCATTAACTCTCCACATAGCGTCCAGTGAAGACACTGATCAGACTGCAGATGCACAGTCTGATCAGAATCTTCGCTGGACGCACATCTCAAAAGACCCATTCTCCCTTGACGTGGCTAATATATAATTTTCTGACAGCAATGAGACAGGTTATGATCACTGTAAGTTATAAACCCAAATATTGTATTAAAACTCAGCAATGCTTGTTTTTGAACGTATTTTACTTTATAATCTTGGTAATAAAATGCTGATGACTTTTAGATTGCTGGTATCATGATATCAGTTCTATTTAAAATCATTACTTCTGTCTGTTTCATTATATATAACTTCCCTTGCAAGATAATGTCACTACAGAAGCGTATATTCGCCACCACTTGCTGAAAAATAATCTATGTCGCAAATGGTGACGCATATACGCTTCCGTATGTCACTGACCGACTATGACATTTTCAAAACAAAATTATTTCTTTGAGAAAGTAAGGCAGCAGATGTCAAGTCTGATTTTCTCAGGAGAATGACATAAGAATTTAGAATGCCGAGAAAGGGATTAACATGAAACACATATAGATATATTGGTCCGAAATGTCACATGCATTTTGCAACAGCCCCACCGTGTAACATTTGTCGGATCGTGGATTTACATTACATTTTCTCGTCTCTTGACTTCATCTTGCAGTGGGACTCCCCTCACTAGACAGATCCTATGGGTGACGTCCTGAAGTCACATGCGCATCCGTAGACAGACCCGAGGGCGGAGCCATTGCAACACTTTAAGGACACTTCTTCCATCCCACGCTGCCGCATATTGCTGCCGGCCCGTCCACGGAGTCACCGATCCAGATACATGCACTGATCGCGACCGCCAGTGCTTAGTCAACCTGTACATTATAAGAATCATTATAAGAATCTTACATGGGTGTGAGTGGAAAAATCCGTACCGAGGGTCGCTGTTCGGCATCACGAGGCTTGCCGAGTGATGCCGGACAGTGATCCCGAGGGACGTATTTTTCTAGCCATCCGTCACACCCGTTTAGATTTCTTTTTCTTGCATACCTTCTATTTTTGAGCATGTAAATTTTAATACTGCATACGCTTCGGTTGCCGACAGCCGCCATATTGTGATGGCACTTCAGTTATGTTTCGTGTCGTCACGTCACGTGCTGTGACGCCACCCTTAACGACGGCGCTTATGAGGTCGTATTCAACCAGTGCATTTATCAAACACGCGTGGGTAAGAACACCAGGGTTATTTTTGTTATGGTTTTTCTTTGAATGTGTGAAGCGCATATATTATTTTGTTTTGGAAAGCCAATTGGCCATTTTGTGGGGAAGTAGCTGTTAATTTGGCCTTCTGGTATTGATGTCTCCATTGTGGTCTAGTTGTTTCATGTTAGTGCTTCTTTCCCTTTGGTGTCTCTGATATCTCTGATGGCAGCTGTGGGTTAATTGTATTGAGTCCTGATCATTGCCTTCACTTCTATTTAGAACAGAATTTCATTCCCAAGCTAAAACTATGGATTACCTTATCTGGTGCGCAAGAACATGCATTCTTGCACACCAGACAAGGAAATCCGTAATTTTACCCTGGGATAGAAATTTATGTTCTGACCCTGGTGTTCCAACCCAGACAACTAACATAAATGCGCTTCAATTGTATTCAACTGCCGGAACTACTTCCGCACTACTTTTATTTTGTAAACAATATACATGTGCGAGCTGTCAAAACTAACCGGAGGTGTTGTGCAAGAAAAAAGAATCCAATATGGGGTTCTGTTGTAGATGGGCGTTTCCGCACGGTCATCCCTCGGGTTGGAAACGCTCATCTACAACAGAGCCCCATATCAGATTCTTATATTCCAGCCCAAAAGAGTAAGCTCTGACAACATTTAGGCCTACTTTGAGGTTAGTATCTTACGACAAATACGAAAAGTGTCACCTGGCCATACAGACCTGTCCTGTAGTAGTCAAAAGTCTAAGAACCTAGCGTATAAATTGAAAGTGGAAACAAAAAGATACATCACTAAATTGTGTTGGAAATCCGGCGTTTGCTTCTACCGACCTGACTAATATAATACTGGCTGTTCCTGGGGCTATTCATACTGTACTTTCAAAGTGACACATGTCTATGTTACCAATCTTTATACGATTCGCTTAATTTCACCAGCTTGTACAAATTTTATTGAAATTTTATGGGCATTTGTAATATATGTGGTTCCAAAAATGATGGTATCTCTTTCAACTGTCCAGCATTTTCGCGTAGTCCAGACCACAGGTCTTCTTGGTAGCGTAACTGAGAATAATACCTATATTCATCATTAGACCAAAGGTCTTCAAGTAAAATTTATAAATAAAGCCACAGTGTTATATTTGAATATTTTTCGGTTGAAAATGTACCATACAAAAGGATATAAAATATAAACTATTGAATTGAATTATTTATATGGTCATAAAATAATAATTACTGCTCTCACTGGTGTAAATGGACAAGACGGGTTGTCTATCACTGTTGAATTTCTGAAGCATAATGCATCGGGGCACATTCAGTTTTGTTTTTACTTTGAACATCACGAAAACAATCCTATATAAGTTTGACCCCCTTAAACCTTACCTTTATATAGTAAAACGGGGGTTTATAAGGGAATATATTTTGTTTAATATTTCTGCTCAAAACGTAGATTTGTGGATACTCGTTTTCTCCGCCTTGCTGAGGCGGTCCTAACGCGTGCCCACAATATCTAATTTGAGCAGAAATATGAAAAATATCAAAAAAAAAAAAAAAAATTATCAGCAAATTTCCGTTTTACCGACCTTTCCTCTGCACTGTTTGCCAATGTCCCAAAAAGGGCGCTAGGCATATGTGGGTTAAACGTGTTCAACATGTAGTAATATGAAAATAGATTTGTGATAAAATGTTACACAAAGGCGGGTCATCTAGGGTGAGCCGACATATTAAACAAAGGTTTTAGCCATTTGCAGTCACTGTGCGATTGGGTAGCGCAAAGTAAAAGTTGGGCGAGTTATAAAATTTACGAAAAGAAAGAAGGGTAGTCTGTCTAAGGGATTGGTCAGGAGAAGACAGCACATTATTTTAGTCCGAGCTTCAAGCGGTCACGTCTTCGCGGAATATGGGTAAAAAAAAAGCGAACCAGAAAGGAAGTACTGATGCGATGGCCCAAGAAGTACGATACCCGAAACGGATGTGAAGCGCTACTCTTAATTGATGTTAGTACGAAATGGATGTGACGCGCTTCTCTTTATTGGTCGAAGGCCGTAGGTCTTAACGCTACCTTCCCGTTGTCTAGGGCGTTTCCACTAAACTCGTCACCCCTCACAAAGGCCATATAGGATCAGCCAAGGTCAAAATATCGGCAATCTTGTCGACCATCTTGTGACGTCATTTACGTCTAAAGTGGGGCCTATACTACTTTTGGTGGTAAAATTTTCAATATATTTGAATAGGCGTGTTTTCGTAATGCAATATTGTGAATGCTGGAGTTTTTGTCGAAATGGCTCAATACTGAAAGATTAAGGATAATTACGTTATCAAGTTCGTACAATAAATGCCGTACAAGACCTCGCTTTATTTGCGAAAAAAGCGGTAATGACTATTTTCCTTATTTGTGCTCAAAAACATAGATTGCGGTTGCTCGTTAGAACTTCAGTGGTTACTATGATGAGAAAGATTACCGGGTATATGACTTTCAAACTTGTACACACACCATCACGGTAACAGATTCGTGTATTGATCACCCTTCTGAACCCAACTTTATATAGGGAAAAAATTGCGCCCCCGCCACTAGGGGCTTGAAGAAATATATGGGCTGCATGGTGCTTCCACGCAGAGCTGAATCCGGCCCGCACACTAGCACTGATAAATCGCTTAGAGGATCTAAGCCTGTCCAGGAACCGCGGTGCGAGGCGGACCGTCCATGCTAATAAACCCTATTGGTTTCATTAGGCGACAGGGCTTGAGAAGTCATTTCATCTCAATGTCGGGTAAAAGTCCCACAAAATTGGAAGCAACGTCTCCAAAATGACGTTTACAGTGTTGACGGGGACGTTAAACATCAGATCAATCAAACAAATATGGGGAAAACTGGGGTTTGTAGGGGATATACATAGCCTGTTGTTATCATGCTGTATACATGCATCATCGTTTTGTCCTTTTATTTGATATGCCAGTGTCAAAAGCATGTGAACATATCAACAGATTTGGACCATTAGACACTTAAGACACCAATTTCGATTAGCAACTGACATTCAGTAAAAATAGTGTTACCTATTTTGTAAGAGAATATAAGGCTTGACATTTCATGTCAATGGTCTGCCTGGCAGACCATTCACATGGAATGTCAAGCATTATCATCCCTGAAAAACTATAATCAAACACCGATTGTCGTCTGCTCTAGTATTCTTCTTGGTGCTTCGGTGGTTAATTTGAATTTTTATGGTTGATTATGATTCATGATAACAGTTTCACCATTAGTTTGGTGGAGATAATCTAAATTTTGTATTTGAGATTTTTCAAACTTTAAAAGGTTTCATGTATCTTCAATATGTCACCATTAGTTCCCAAGGGCTTGCAATCTGTCATCCATCATAACACTCATTCGCAATCAATTGCAAATACAATTTAAAAATCAATATAACGGCCCAGTCACTGATGAGCAGTTCCACTTTGATAACGTTCGTGACAGTTTAGAAAGGTACACACTGCTGCTTCCGGCTGCAAGATCTAACCACGAACCATGGACAGAAAAATGATCAGAGACGTGCATCATATGGTACATATATTTAGTAAGAATGACTCAAAATTAGCTATATATTTAAATCATAAGGAAATTGCAATAAATTGCAGCGTTTATCTGTTATCTATATTCTTTTGCACATAAATTGTCAGATTAGATCTTTGTTACAAAGTGTATTTACCATAGTTATAACATTACTCAAAAGCTTGTAACCCATAAGCCTCTATGCTATCCAGTTACTTGAACAAGCAATGTCTAACCACTGAAGACCCTGATCAGACTGCTGTATAAGAGCAGCCTTATCAGAGTCTGCACTGACAAAGACAAGCACATCTTTTGGGACAACGAGTGTGCACTGGATAGATGAAGCGGTCAATATGATCTAAAATGTTGTGTTGACCGGGTGGTTAATATCGTAAAGCTCTGCCACGTTTTTAAAATTTAACACACTGTCAGATGAAAAGTGTACCCAGTAGCACGACCACAATCCAGATTCGGTTGCAGATGACGTCACACACATACAGTTATCTTTCTTGCTGGCGACACCAAGGTTAATTTCCAACAGAATTTCAATGTAATTTCCTTGTTAATAACTTTATTGTCCACTGGAACATTATGACTAAACTTTGATAATTTTATTCTTATGAGCCTTAAGAAAAATAACAGTCATATACGACTCGAATTAACACCTTCAGTGTAGACCCCGATTGCATAAACTATTTGCCACTCATCCAACAATTTTAGACACAACCTTGGGTAGTAACTTGTACTTGGTCAAATTTTAGAAAAGGTATGGTAAAGATTTGAGGTGTACGAATACTTAGTGTAAAATACAATAATGTAACAGACGCAGAAATCAAATAATTGATAATTAGCAAATCAGTAACGATAATAGTTGTAGTAATTTATTGGTTGATCGATTATCCAGTTAATCGTGCCAGCCTTATTTGTGGGAGATAATGCAGTCTTTCAAGGATAAAACGTTTCATTTCATGACAAAATTTGACAATTTTCTTCTTTCCATGAGAAAAACATACTATATGTTCTCAGTTTTAGGACCGCGCCATAATTACGGTTTCAACGAGTACCAACAATCTATTTTTATATCAAATATAAGAAAAAAGTAATATTTAACCCCGTAAATCTGTGGAAAGTTTGGTTTACAAGTGCGTTAATGTGATGAAATATAGACTATATCCTTCATAAATGAGTCAGGGTACGAAAAATATATTTACAATAAGGTGACCGTCGCCGAATGTCAAAAATTTCAAACGACTTTTTCACAAACGCAACCTGATCAGAGTCCTCGCTGATCGAAAGCTCGCCTCTGGATTGATACGTAGGCTGATCAGAGTCTATACAGGTCGCATAGGTTTTGTTACAAGTTTTGTCACGGCCCCCGCCCATAGGGGCTTGAAGAAATATATGGGCTGCATGATGCTTCCACGCAGAGCTGAATCCGGCCCGCACACTAGTACAGGTAAACCGCTTAGAGGATCTAAGTCTGTCCAGGAACCGCGGTGCGAGGCGGACCGCCCATGCTTATAAACCCTATTGGTTTCATTGGGCGACAGGGCTTGAGATGTCATTTCATCTCAATGTCGGGTAAAAGTCCCACAAAATTGGAAGCAACGTATCCAAAATGACCTTTACAGTGTTGACGGGGACGTTAAACCTCAAATCAAACAAAACAAATCATGTGCATTGTCAAGCATAAATCACTGCTTTCAGTAATCTTATGAAGTCAGTTACTACACGTGTACACATGCTTCAAGTGAGCATTCAGACTCAAAGTCTCCATTAGATTTTATCTATTTTTTTTTTCCTTCAGCAACAGCTCATATGTGATCTACGTGAAACCGAAGGCAACACTAATTGTATCATGCTATCATGCTATTCTTGTATCATGTTATTTGTTACCTTAGGTTTTTGTTGATAGAAATGCTTTTGCTTTCTTACTACGGCCAGTTGCAAGCGATACCACATGTCTTTTGCATTCTTGATAGGGTTCGCAATCCTCGCCTTGGTTCTGTCTTGGTTAAGACAAATATTCGAGTCCGCATGAAGGATTTCTAACTACAGTCGAACTTCGATGGCTCGAACCCCTTCAAGACCATAGAAATTTGTTCGAAACAGCGGTAGTTCGAGCCACTGTTGCATACTTCCAGAAAACATAAAGGGTTTTTTTGGACTTATTTTCAGTGTTCTGTATCATAAATGTATGCTGTGTGTACTCATTAGAATCGCCTCATTGAGGCGATTCTAATGAGTACACACAGCATTCATTTGCAAGATAAAAGTAGAAAATCTCCTTAATTATCCCACACTTTTTCTTATATAGAGGAATTCCCTAGGGACTCAAAAACGGGTTCGATTCAGCCATGGTAAACAGGCCATCGGTGTTCGAGCCATCGAAGTTCGACTGTAATCAGTGTAATATCTCCGATAACATAAAATCAAACGACAACAGAGATGAGACAACGATGCATGAAATAATTGAAAGGCTGGAGCAAAAGAAAACCAGAATAGACCCCAGCTAGAGCATTGGGAGTTAAGATATAACCTGTTTTATGTAGTGCCTTTAAAGGTACGCTGTTATCAGTCTTATTTAGAGTCATTGAGTCTACAATCTATTCAGCCGTATAAAGGCCTTTTGAAGTGTCACTGTATTCAGTCTTATTTAGAGTCTTTGAGTCTACAATCTATTCAGCCATAAAAAAGACCTTTTGAAGTTTCACTTTATTCAGTCTTATTTATATAGAGTATTTGAGTCTACAATCTATTCAGCCGTATAAAAGCCTTTTGAAGTTTCACTGTATTCAGTCTTATTTAGAGTATTTGAGTCTACAATCTATTCAGCCGTATAAAAGCCTTTTGAAGTTTCACTGTATTCAGTCTTCTTTAGAGTATTCGAGTCTACAATCTATTCAGCCGTATAAAGACCTTTGAGTTTCACTGTATTCAGTCTTATTTAGAGTATTTGAGTCTACAATCTATTCAGCCGTATAAATACCCTTTGAAGTTTCACTGTATTCAGTCTTATTTAGAGTATTCGAGTCTACAATCCATTCAACCGTATAAAGACCTATGAAGTTTCACTGTATTCAGTCTTATTTAGAGTCTTTGAGTCTACAATCTATTCAGCCGTATAAAGACCTTATGAAGTTTCACCGTATTCAGTCTTATTTAGAGTCTACAATATATTCAGCCGTATAAAGGCCTTTTGAAGTTTCACTGGATTCATCTTATTTAGAGTCTTTGAGTCTACAATCTATTCCGCCGTATACAGGCCTTTTGAAGTTTCGCTGTATTCAGTCTTATTTAGAGTCTACAATATATTCAGCCGTATAAAGGCCTTTTGAAGTGTCACTGTATTCAGTCTTATTTAGAGTCTTTGAGTCTACAATCTATTCAGCCGTATAAAGGGCTTTTGAAGTTTCGCTGTATTCAGTCTTATTTAGAACATTTAACGTTTAATATGATCTACTTATTCTTATACATTACGATGTATACACACGGGGCCAGTTGTTCAAAACTAACGCCGTCGTTAGTTAACGTATCGTTAAAACTTTGATCATTAAATATGGCAAATATGCTGAAATTTTTGCTGAAAAAATGTGAGCAGCTTTTGCGGACGCAAAAGCTGCTCACATTTTTTTCAGCAAAAATACCCAAATTTACGATATTGTACTTGCTAGAAGAGTTAACAATTTGACCACTAATGAGCTCGTTAAGCTAACGATGCTTTGAACAACTGGCCCCTGGTCTTTAAATTACGGTGTAATCAATCTTATATAGAGATTTTGAAGCTGAGATCTATTCAGTTCTACACTGAACCTTAGAAGCTACACTGTAAAAAATAAGATGTATTCAGTCTTATATACAGCCTTTTTATGGTATGATGCCATCGGTCTTACACAGAGCCTTTGAAGCTACGATCTGTTCAGTCGTATATAGAGCCTTGGACTTTACTCTGTAATCAGCCTTTTACACAGCCTTTAAAATTACGATGTATTCAGTCATATACAGAGCCTTTAAAGTTACGATGTTATCAATCATGTATAGAGCCTTTAAAGATACGTTCTATTCAGTCATATATTGAGCCTTTGAAGTTACACTGTAGTCACTCTTATGCGTAGCCTTTAAAGTAATTACGATGTATTCAGTCAAATATAGAGCCTTTAAAGTTACGATGTATTTATTTATATTAGATAGAATTAGACAGCCTTTAAAATTACGAGGTATTCAGTCATTTACAGAGCCTTTAAAGTTAAGATGTTATCAATCATGTATAGAGCCTTTAAAGCTACGTTCTATTTAGTCATATATAGAGCCTTTGAAGCTACACTCTTATACATAGCCTTTAAAGTAATTACGATGTATTCAGTTAGTTACGATGTATAGAGCCTTAATGGTTACGACGTATTTATTTTTATCTATATTAATTGCATTGCAGCACATTGACCTGATAAACATATGCTATTTCAGGACAAGAGAGCTTTATCACGTCAACGTGACATTGCACTTTTATGAATGAACCGGCCTTCTAGAAAAAAATGGCAAAAATGTTATTATTACTGGACAAAATGGAAAAATTACTTGAAAAAAAATGATAGGAAAAGCATGGTCAGCTGATACAAACTATATCGACCTGAGGAATGTTCGGGTGCACTGAGGACCATCGACAACTGTTTGTAAATTGCTAATTTAAGAGTGCACAAGGGGACAAACTGATAAATAGAATACCAGATTCGTGTAATTTGATATCAAGTTTATCCGGCTCGGCTTCGAGAACGCATGTAGAATCGCTCGGCAAGCCTCGCGATTCTACAAGCGTTCTTGAAGCCTTGCCTGATAAACTATATATCAAAAGACACTCAACTGGTATTCTCTATATATAAGATAGAGCCTTTGAAGTTACTAATTTCTGCTAAATGCAGAGCCCATCAAACTACAGTGTTTTCAGTCTTACATAGAGCCTCTGGAGCTACGATGTATACACCTTTGAAGTTACGATGTAGGCTGTCTTATACTGAGCTTTTAATATTTCCATTTATGCAGACTCTTGTAAGTGCATGAAAATATATAAACGCTGTCTCTGCTTTGATGTTCCATTGTATTATTATAAATCGTAAATCACTTAACCACAGATGGTCTTAAACTTGTTTATCTGATAATAAAAATGCAGTAGTAACAGTTTGTATGCACTAAAGCAATGAATTTTGTGATATGAGAAGATGGGATATTTGATAATGTATAAATGTAACATATGGTTCTTTATACTAGGCAAAACCTTTGAAATGTAATTGGTTGAACATGCTGATGCTCTAGAAAAAAAATAGATATGCCTCAGGTGAGTGTCTCAGAGTTCTTAAGGTGAAAGGATGCACCTTCACGGAAAACATCTTTCAAAAATATTTTGTATCCCCTATCAATACCTTAAGGAGCAATTTAGCTCTCTCAACTATACATGTATAGAATGATAAATTGATGACGTCCGCCAGATTTTCAAATGACTTCTTTGACGCATCATGGCAAAGGGAGGCCGAAAGTTCGCTCGAATGCTCTAGGTCAACTAACCGAAATGTCCGCCGACGCCGTGCCAGTATATAGTAAAATCATCTTCGAACTAACCGCTGGGACGATTGTCTATAAACTTGGTAAGTAGCATTTGGTAACTGAGTAACTACTACTGTATTTGTTCAAATGATGTCCCATGGAGCATTGGCAAACAATGTAGGCTCAGTTCATACGCCACAGAACGCTAACTCTAATCAGGGTCTACACTGCTAAAACAGGAAATAGAACTCACACAAATATATTGCAATTGAAACTGTCCAAAACTATCAGGTGGAAGATAACATTCCATTACGATATCCCCCCCCCCCCCCCCCCGTGTGAAACAGAGCATAGCATCACGAAAACACGCCTATATAACTTTGACCCCCTTGAACCCCACTTTTATATAGTAAAACTGGGATTTACAGGGGTAAACCTTATTTTTCTTATTTCTGCTCTAAAATATAGATTGTGGGTACTCGTTAGAACCGCCTCATTGAGGCGGTTGTAACGAGTGCCTACAATCTATATTTCGGGCAGAAATAAGAAAAATATCACAATTTTTCATCTTGAAATTTTCATTTTTTCGGCGATATATGTGGCGATGTATTTGTAAAGGTGTGTTTTCGTAATGGTGGCTACTTTCCCGTTGAAAATGTGTGATATATTAACGCTAAACATAGGTTGTGGTTGCTCGTAGAACCACCTCAGTAAGATAGTTCTAACGAGTACATTGAGGCGGTTCTAACGAGTACCTGGAGCAAAAAATTGCAAAATAATGTATACCCCTGTAAACTTCAGTTTTCTCTATATATAGTGGGGTTTAGAGGGGTGTTAATTTGTCGGTCTTATTAGCATGATGGTCCGGGTTTAGGCTCATGTTTAAGACAATCGAGCGATCAAGGATGTCAGAGCTTTGATTTATTGCTGACTTCAACTAGACTTACTGAATTCAATGCTGGCTTCTGGCCCCCGCTCATCGGGGCTTGAAGAAATAAATGGGCTGCATGATGCTTCCACGCAGAACTACCGACCCGCACACGAGTACTGGTAAACCACTTAGAGGATCTGAGCCTGCTCAGGCAAAGCGATGCGAGTCGGCCCGTCCATGCTTATAAACCCTATTGGTTTTTTCATTGGGCGACAGGGCTTGAGATGTCATTTCATCTCAATGTCGGGTAAAAATCCCACAAAATTGGAAGCGACGTCTCCAAAATGACCTTTTCAGTGCTGACGGGGACGTTAAACCTCAAATCAAACAAAACCAATGCTGTCTTCGTCATGGTATTATATTTTACTATTTATTCCATATTTATAGATATCCGTAATTATTTATGGATATCCATAATTCGAAAACCAATGATATTGGGGATGAGTTTCATTATCTGTTCATTTGTGGCTATTTTACGTTTGAAAAAAAAGAGTATCTTAAACCTCATTTCTATAGTAGACCAAACATAAATTTAAGGAATTGTTAACATCCAAAAACTGTTAAAAATCATTAAATTATCGTTTGCAGAACTTATTCTTATTATGAAGAATTTTTCAAATTCTAACAGACAGATTATTTAGTCTCCCATAACCTTTCGAAATGACTGCATTTCGACCATGAAAACACACATATTCAAATACAGTAGAACTTCGATGGCTCGAACACCGATGGCTCGTTTACCACGGATGTTTCGAACCCTCTCTTGAGCCCGTAGCGAAATCCTCTACATAAGAAATAGTGGGGGATAATTAAGGAGATTTTAGTCTTTTATCTTGCAAATGTATGATGTGTGTACTCATTAGAATCACCTCGATGAGGCGATTCTAATGAGTACACACAGCATACATTATCATTATAGAACACCGAAAAGATGTCTAAAAGTATCTCGTTATGCCTACTGACAGTAACCTCAGTGGCTCGAACTACCCCTGTCTCGAACAGATTTTCGAGGTCCCAAAGGTGTTCGAGCCATTGAAGTTCGACTGTATATTGAAAATCTTACAACGAATAATGAAGATTTTCAGGTGAAAGGTTCTGATAATTCTTAATTAATGAAAGGAAGTGTAAATTATGTACAAAAACAGATATAGGCGACGAGTTTCACTACCTTCTATGTGGCAAGTTCTTTGAGTCAGAACGAAAGCGTCTCCTGAAACCTTATTTTTACATAAGACCTAACATGATAAAATTTAAAGAGTTACTTTGCCCTGACAATTTAGTGATACTTAAGAAGCTTTCAGAATTTGTCAAAGTGATTATGAGCAAGTTTACATCTTGAATGATTCATATGTATATATTATGTTATGTATAGCTTGTAAATATTTTTGTTGACATCTGTCTGTTTGTATTATGCTCTTACGCCACCTCTGCGTGGCCTGAGTTTTGAGAGAATAAAGTTCAGTTCAGTTCATCATCATCTTAATAGTGCGGAACCCGGGAAGGGACATGATTTTTTATTTTTATTATGTTGTGCGAACAAGATAATATCTTGAGCGGACAAGATATTATCTTGTTCGGACAACATATTATCTTGTGCGGACAAGATATTATCTTGTGCGGACAAGATATGATCTTGTTCGCACAACATAATATCTTGTGCGCACTAATATCTTGTGCGCACAAGATATTATCTTGTTTGCACAACATAGATCTTGGGAAGTTGTGCGGACAAGATATTATCTTGTGCGGACAAGATATTATCTTGTGCGGACAAGATAATATCTTGTGCGGACAAGATAATATCCTGTGCGAACAAGATCTATGTTGTGCAGACAAGATATTATCTTGTGCGGACAAGATAATATCTTGTTCGCACAACTTAATATCTTGTGTGGACAAGATAATATCTTGTCTGCACAAGATAATATGTTGTGCGCGCAAGATAATATCTTGTGCGGACAAGATATTATGTTGTGCAGACAAGATATTATCTTGTCCGCACAAGATAATATCTTGTCCGCACAAGATAATATCTTGTCCGCACAAGATATTATCTTGTGCGCACAACTTATAAAATAAAAAAAAAATCATGTCCCTTCCCGGGTTCCGTATGTGGGTGCTCGTTGGAACCGCCTCAGTGAGCCGGTTTTAACGGGTGCCCGCGGCTTGTGGGTTTTTGCGGAAATAGGAAAAAATAATGTATACCCCTGTAAACCCCAGCTTTATTGTACAAAAGCGGGCGTAACTGAGCCAAAATTATATAGGCGTGTTTTCGTGATGCTTTCGTTATTTTGTCATCTACTTGTTCATGTATGTGCATGTATGTAAATGTTTGTTTAAATTCATTCTCTTACGCCACCTGTGAGTGGCCTGAGAAGCAGTTAGTTAAATAAAGTTTTGTTCTGATCTGTTCTGTTACTTATTTAAAATAACTTATTTATCGGAAGATAAGCTGGCAGGATGTACAGAATGACTGTAATTTTAATAATGTCAGAATCGGAGATGAAATCTCTGCATTCTTTTGAAGAAAAAAGAAGCACTTAAAAAGTGTGTTTATAATCAAAGTCTGCCAGTGTTTCGTTGACGATAAGAACAGAATCATATTTGATATATGTTTCATTTTATGGTGTCAAAAGACTGAAAATTGTAAACTTGTAATTATTTCTGCATGTGGGCCAAGTGTGGAGCTGAGAGGAAAATGTGTTTTCCATCTGTTTCGAAATGGTAAACATTTTAGTGTTAATTTCCGACCTGACAGACAGCTGTTGGTTTCAGTAGCTGAGTTAATGGGGCATGGCATAAAGCTACCCTCATTAGACAATATCAGTGACCTTGAAATTATCGGGGTCTCCTGAGTGAACATGTATAATTCGTGTCCTCTCATGAGAGCCAGACATAAGCTGTAATCATAAGCACGTGCAGTATTATACAGTTATTTCATGAGAGTTTGAGTATAGTCAAAACTATTGCTCCCCACCCCCCTCCCCCCCACCCCCAACCTCCTCCGGTACTGTGGACGACCAGGTCGCCAACGGTACCGAGGGGGCAATAGTTTGTCTTTTCTCCAAGCTGCCGTGAAATGATTGTTTTATCACCTAATTTAATGAGTACACAGTTTAAGGGAAATAGGAACATCTAGCTCATTTATGCGCCATTTTTCAAAGGGAGAAAACTTTCGGGACGTCCTAGGCTCAGTCCCACCGAAAAAGGGGCCTACTCTTAAAGGAAAGTAAACCGCTCAGATGATCTAAGCCTGCCAAGACATAGCGGTGCGACAGGACTTGAGATGTCGTTTCATCTCAATGTCGGGTAAAAGTCCCACAAAAAATGAAGCAACATCTCCAAAATGACCTATACAGTGTATGCGCCTTCGTTAAGGTTAAAGTCACATCACTTTACGTGACGTCACTAAACATCACTGTAGTGCCACCACAATATGGCGGACGTCGGCAACCGAAGTGACTGCAGCATTAAAAATCCGTGCTAAGAAATGGAAGGTATGCAAGGAAAAGAATCCTAAATGGGTGTGAGTGGTGGATAGAAAAATCCGTCCCTCGGGATCACTGGACGGCATCACTCGGCAAGTCTCGTGATGCCGGACTGTGACCCTCGGGGCGGATATTTCCATCCAGACCTCACACCCATATCCGATTTTTATAGCATATATATTGAATCTGTAGATGATTAGTGTTAGCTTTGATGATTTTCCCTCTCTAAAGTAAAACATTTTTCAATTTGAATAGCAATTTTCAATATATTATTTGGATGAAGAGTTCTTAACAATATGACATGATCTTATTTGAAATCCATTTGAACTAACATATAATTTGGCTCTAAGTACCTGAAAATATTTTTCTATAGTTGCAGACATTAGGTGTACAAGGTCAAAAGCTGTGAAACTAATTGTGAAATTCCAGACATAGTACCGAGAAAACATCCTTAAAACATGAAATGGTATTAACTGGAATGGTCTGAAAGGGCTACACATAATTCATTTATGTTGATTAAAGGGGCGCCGACATAGTTAAATACAAGAATGTCTGCAATATACCGGTATTTATAAGTGAAAACGAAACACGAAAGTTGACAATACACGCGTGTCGTCGTGTCGAGCCAAGCTACCTGCGCTGCCTCATTTTGCTCCGGTTAGAAGTAAATTGGCATATATATAATCCAATACCATATTTATATCCTAAGGCAATTGCACTCTATGCCATGCTTTGTTTAAAACCATGCTAAAATGTAATATTGAAATGTATGCAATATGAGATATACCATGGAAATTACAACAAAATGCCATTCGGTGCCAGCGAAGACACGCGCTAGCGTGTACTTATTGTAAGGTTAATTGATATATTCCACTTCTGTAGCCTTGCTCTAGGAGCCGGCTCTTTTAGCGACGCGGGTAGAGTGGCTGGCTTTTCCATGAAGTTAAGCAACGGATATCGCGGTTAGTACCAGGATACGTGGCCGCGTTGCTTGACTTAATGGACAACCTTGGTGGCAGCGGTGGGATGGAAACAATGCCGCTTGTTTGTGCATAGGTCGCACTCAGGTTTGCTTTGACATCGGGGCGAAGTCAGAAGACGAAGGGGGGGGGGGGAATGTAACGGTTATTAAAGAATACTACTTCTGCAGCCTTGCTGTAGGAACCAGTTCTTTAAGCATCGCGGGTAGAGTGGTTGGCTTTTTCACAAAGTTAAGCAACGAATATCGCGGTTAGTACCTGGAACGTTGATCGCGTTGCTTGACTTCGTGGAATGCTTGGGTTTTTGAGCATCGCAGGGCTGTAGACTGGGGTTGTTTTTATTCCGGCCTTCTTTGATACACAAATTTATAAGAATGATCTGCGTCGGATTTTCAACATGTAGACTAATGCATAGGCGAAATCCGCGCAGTTACAAATTGAATTTTGTGTTTAGCGTGGTTGATAAGTACGTATATTTTGGAATTAGCGGACGACAACGGTATAGCCGATGAGACATTTGTGATAGAAGTTCATAATTTCTTATCCATGTGATACAGACCGTTGCATCATCACGTGAACAAGTCCGTGAAATGAAGACCCCTATATCCCACATTATATAGAGGAAACTGGGGTTTACGGGGATAAACATTATTTTCCTTATATCTGCTGCAAGACATAGGTTGTGGGTACTCGTTAGAACCGCCTCATTTAGGCGGTTCTAACGAGCACCAACAACCTATGTTTGCACTGTAAATAAGAAAATTGTCACAAATTTTCACCAGAAAAATTACCTTTTTTGAGGTTTGAAAAATGCTCTATATCACACGGGTGTGTATTCGTAATGGTTCATAATTTCTGATCCATGGGATACAGACCGTTGCATGTTCATTATCTGGTAAACTAACAAAACTTTAAATTAAGTTTTTCACCAACGTCATTCTTAAAACTTGCATGTTTTGTCTTAATATACATCTAATTCTTTAGAAAACTACCAATTTTAGACAGATTTTTTAAAATCTACACAATTTAAGATGAAATGTTTCAACTGAATTCGAAACAATGAATGCCGCTTCATAATACTATATACAAGCATTTGCAAACGTTTCATAACAGAAATTTTGATTTACTGCTTAAAAAGGAAACCATTTGACAAAGGCATAATAAATAAAGGTGTGCCTGATATTATTGATTGAATCTGTCATTTCAGTGCCTTTGGTGCTTTGATATTTGAAGTCCTTTGGGATCATCGATTCCATTGTGGAACTTTGTAAATATGAGGGACGCTGATGATTAAGTTAAAAAAAAGGTAATGATACACTGACAGTTTCAGTTTTGGTTTATTTCCTGCCTCCAGAGGATAAATACTTAACACTGCAGTTATAATAAAAAGTGTAACAGCAGGGACAGAAAAAAGAACATGACTCAACAAGGACTCAAACCCAGGGCCTCTTGCATATCGTGCCAACACTCCACCGACTCAGTTAGACCTGTTACATTCTTGTTATTTTAAATTTCAGCCAAAAAATTATTTTTTGAAGTTTCGCAGCTTACCAACTTGGTTTATAACAATTTTTTAGTTTGTAAGAATAAAGTATATCATATGAGGATTTAAAAATAATAAATCAGTATTTCTTGCATACCGTTTTATAAAGTGGTATCTTTTATCATTTCCTTAACATTGTACCAGTAAAATGGTTGTCACTTGATTATCCGTTTCCTCACTTAGAACAACTACAGATGAAACATCCTCGGACGAATCGTACCGGTTTTGAGACTGGTTTCTGGTGCGTCCCAGACATTTCGCCGAAAGGACAGTTCGCAAACACTTATTTTGGAAACAGTTCACCGACACATTTGAAGACAGTTTACCGACAAACTTTTCTAAGAGTTAACTTGTGAATGCAAAATATTGTTAGATATATAAATGCAAGCTTAATCTCTGAAATATTTCGAAAGTATTGCCTTATGTTTAAATAACTAGACTAATTATACAGGTTCACTGTTTGTAAGTTGGCGTTCACCAAAACTGTTAAAAAAAAAACAAAAAAAAAAAAAACAGTCCTTTAGAATATTTACGTATTAAAATGCTGAATGGAGCGTTTGGGTGGACTACTCCGTAGCTCTTTGAAGGAGTTCCTTAGTAACCTCAAACTATGTTAAAATATCTATGTTTTAATAAAAAAAGTAACATAAAATTCGAGCAAATTACATATATAAATATTCGTAAGAACTGTTTGTCGATGAACTTCAAATGCATAGGTGAACATCAATGGTCTTGTAACTATCAAAATAATTAGTCGTTTAAACATAAGATAACGGTTTACGACTATTTTAAACACGTATATGTCATTTATATATACAGTCGAACTTCAATGGCTCGAACACCTTTGGGACCTCGAAAATCTGTTCGAGACAGGGGTAGTTCGAGCCACTAAGGTTACTTTCAGGAGGCATAACGAGATACTTTTATACATCTTTTCGGTATTCTATAATGAAAACGTATGCTGTGTGTGCTCATTAGAAGCGATTCTAATGAGTACACACAGCATACATTTGCAAGATAAAAGACAACAATCTCCTGAATTATCCACCACTATTTCTTATGTAGAGGATTTCGCTAGGGGCTCAATAATGTGTTCGACGCATCCGTGGTAAACGAGCCATCGGTGTTCGAGCCATCGAAGTTCTACTGTAATATTAAGCAGCATTTCTGCCACTTCTAAAATTTATTTTGTTTGTTTGAATTGAAGTTTTACGTCTTCGTCAACACTATTTATGTCATTTTGGAGACTTTGCTTCCAGTTTTGTGGAACTCTACCCGACATTGAGATGAAATGACATCTCAAACCAATAGAGTTTATAAGGTCCAACTCGCACCACTATGCCCGGGCAAGCGGTTTTCCAATACTCATCTGCGGTCGGTTTCAGCTCTGCGGTGAAGCACCATGCAGCCCAATCTTTTTTTCTCTAAACCCCGAGGGGTGGCGTCACACCACGAATAAAATCTACGAAAAGATTGTCGGTGAACCGTCTTCAAATGTGGGGTGAATTCTTTAAATGTGTCGATCAACAATCTCTTAAAAGCGTGTCGGTGAAATTTCTTGTCGGTGAGCTGTCTTGTTCCCGCCCCATTACATCTGCAGTCACCGGTTTTACCCCAAGCGGATATATTCATCCGCAACTTCATTCACATAAAGAATGTCTTTTTAAAATTTATAATTATTAAAAAGTAAACAGAAGAACGTGTGCGTTCATGAACTTTTCTGCTCAGAACTTGATAGAAGGCAACAAGAGCTCTATAAGTACACTATGATTTTTTGGACTGTGAATTGCACATATGTCCTTTGTAGACGAATTGGATTCTATTAAAAGATAATTGAACTTTGCTAGATATATATGTCCTGTGTCTTAGATTTTCGTAGACTGCAAGACCATATGTCACAGATCTGTAGGTAAGTTAGACGTCTTAGATATATGACACCAAAACGTGACATATGGGAAACACACATTAAAAAGTAATCCGTTTACAGCTGAAGAGACAATAACTAAACTTAATATGTCGGCGTCAGCCGTTGTGTTTCTGGTCTTGACCTACATATAGGACACTAATAAATAGAGAATACTCGTATTGCTATCAAGTTTATTAGGCAAGGCTTCGAGAACGCTTGCAGAATCGCAAAGCTTGCCGAGCGATTCTACATGCGTTCTGATAAACTTGATATCAAATGACGAATCTGGTATTCTATTTATCAGTTTATCCCCTTGTACACTCTTACATTAGCTATTTGCGATTAGTTGTCGATGGCCCTGAGTGCGTCCCAACATTCCGGCGATCGATATATTTTGTATCAGCTGACCATTTGTTTTCCTATAATATTTTTTTAAAGTAATTTCCTTTTTTTTTAAGTAATAATAACGTTTTTGCCATTTTTTTCTAGTAGTCAGGTTCATTCATAAATGTGCAATGTCACGTTGACATGATAAAGCTCACTTGTCCTGAAATAGCATATGAAGTTTATCAGATCAAGCTTTTACAATGCAATTAATATAGGGGTTAACTGATAAATACATCTTCTACAGTCGAACCTACATTATTCGAATTTATCATATGACGTCGCGTCTGAGAGTGTAATAACGTCATGTATTATTTTCGATATTCCACTAGTGGATTAAATATGCAAATTAGCTAGATACGTCCCGTAATGTTACATGTATGACGTCCTTAACGACGTCGCGTTTACTAACGGCGGAATATTGACATTTTTGTAAACAATCGTGAATAAAATGCGTTTTAAATGTCATATGATAAATAGAATCTTGCATTCGTGCTCCTGTATTATTGAATTTATTAAACTCGTTGATGAAAAGGGATAAAATGCTCGGCAAAGCCTCGCATTTTACCCCTTTTCCTCAACTCGTTTAATAAATTCAATAATACATGAACACTCATGTAAGATCCTCTATACATTTGGTACAATGAACATTTTTCCGCGGTAGAGGTAGTTCGAACTTTTGAGGGTTAATCATAGTACCATATAGAGAATCTTACATGAGTGCTCATGTATTATTGAATTTATTAAACGAGTTGAGGAAAAGGGATAAAATGCGAGGCTTTGCCGAGCATTTTATCACTTTTCCTCAACGAGTTTAATAAATTGGATAATACATGAGCACGAATGCAAGATTCTATTTATCATATGACATTTTATTCACGATTGTTTTATAAAAATGTCAGAAGTCCGTCATTAGTAAACGCGACGTTGCTAAGGACTTCATACATGTAACGTTACGGGACATATCTAGCTAATTTGCATATTTAACCCACTAGTGGATTATCGAAAATATTACATGGCGTTATTACACTCTCAGACGCGACGCCATATGATAAAAGACAAAATCGGAATGACTTAAGGGGAATGGGGACACCTTCAGGGGAGGCAAACTCCTGCAAAAGTATTTTTGTCTCCTGTATAAATAGGGATCAACTCTTAAAGGAAAGAATTAGCTCCTGATGAGAATTTTTTTTTTTTTTTTTGGAGTAGACCCCTTTTTCAGTGGGACAGGGCTTATAGAAAAGCGAACAGTAAGTCCCGAAAGTTGTCTACCTTTGAAAAATGGCGGAAAAATCTGCCATGTGTTCCCATTCCCCTTAAGTATTGATAAAGGAATGCTGTGCGTTCTCAATATAATCACCTCATTTCGACTTCTCCTCCGAGCCACGTGTAGGCTTGAGTTTTCAATTTTCGTGAGATGTCAAGATGCCTTTCTTCTGGGAAAAATTAAAAACAAAATATTCATCAACAATGTGTCGTCTGCTGAATTAGCCCAGCGAGTGGTAAAGTTAGACTGTAAAAATAGCGTATAGAAATTAAACGTGTTTTATACATGTTTAGATCTAAACATGATTAGAAAAGTGTGTTCTTTCTAAACATGTAATTTGTTTTGCCGTATTTGTGGGTCAAAATACGTCAAAGGTGTAAATACGTCTCGGCTGAAATCGATACGATGTTTTTTCCCGCGTAGACGAACGCTGAACGAACGCTGAAAGTTGCAGAGCTGCAAAGCCATAAAATAGAGGTAAAATCATCACTATTCATGTTGTATTTGTTTATAACGTTTTGTTTCTTTGATCCTGGAATAGTAGAAGATATGGCACGTCCTTCAAACATATTTTATTTTCAAGGATGAGTGGAATATTGGTGTTTAGTTCTTAATGTAATTAGTTTTCGCGACTTTTATTTTCTTTCTAGATCCAAAGTGTGTTCAGCAGACTTACTAATTCCATTTGATAGAAGATTGTGATTGGTAAATGAGACCTGCATATATTCTTTGTTGAATATATTTATATATATATGTCTAAAACTACAAAAAAGGTGAGGAATTGTTGGGGAAAATGCCACAACATGGTCTAAACACGTTTAGCGTAAACATGTTCAAAACCTAAACATGTAAAATTTGACTATGCTTTAAGGTGTAGTGTTCTTCTTTTCTACCAAAGACATCTTAACCTCCAACATGAACTCACAGATAGTGCACACTGTCTGATTGTACTCTAGCTTCGCATAATGAAGGGGAGCCTCTGCGTGAAGATAACGCCGCCTTTATAATTTTGACCCCCCCCCCCCCCACAAACACACACAAACTCTATAATTATAAAAGCAGTGTTTTATGGGAGAAGTACATGTAGAACCACGCAGAGGCTCCCTCTTCACGCAGAGGCTCCCCTTCATTATGCGAAACTAGAGTACAATCATACAGTGCACTATCTGTGAGTTCATGTTGGAGGCCAAGATGTCTTTGGTAGAAAAGAAGAACACTACACCTTAAAGCATAATTAAATTTTACATGTTTAGGTTTTGAACATGTTTACGCTAAACGTGTTTAGACCATGTTGTGGCATTTTCCCCAACAATTCCTCACCTTTTTGTAGTTTTAGGCAGTTAATATAAATATATTCAAGAAAGAATATATGCAGGTTTCATTTACCAATCACAATCTTCTATCAAATGACATTAGTAAGTCTGCTGAACACAACTTGGATCAAGAAAGAAAATATGAGTCGCGAAAACTAATTACATTAAGAACTAAATACCAATATTCCACTCATCCTTGAAAGAAAAATATGTTTGGAGGACGAACCATATCTTCTACTATTCCAGGATCAAAGAAACAAAACGTTATAGACAAATACAACATGAATAATGATGATTTTACCTCTAGACATGTTTAGATTTTCATCATGTTTCTGAGCTAAACATGTGCAGGTATTAAACATGTCACTGCCCTGTACATGTTTAATATCTAAGCACATTCCTAGACGTGTTTAGAAACGAGACATGTCAAAGCGTTAAACGCATAAAAAAACGGGACAAGAAATGCGTCTCAGAAAGTGTTTAATCTGTAAACACTATTTTTTACAGTGTAGAGAGTAGTAAAGTTTAAATATATGCTTTGTTGATTTTATATCCAATATGGTCACCACAATGGCCTTTTGGGAATTTGAGATACTTGTGGTATGGAGCATTGCGACAGGTACAACGTTGCAGACAATATCAGAATTTCAAGTGACCCAGGCGAGCGACCTCTGGTCCGCTGGAACTCTTGTATTATATTTCTGTTCTTATCACAGCAAAGTTGTTCCTAACATGCAAGTATTTTTGTTTGTTTGTTTTGGAGTTTAACGGCCCAGTCAAAACTATTTTAGGTCATTTTTGAGCCGGTCAGTTTACCCATCCACACGTTTCCTGGGCAGGCTTATACGTAAGTGGTTAACCAGTATAGTGCACATTCTTTCGCCAGAAACTGACAACTGCCCTTCTTGAATCAGCGGAAAGGAGAGAATGACCGTAGAAAAGATTTCATGATCAATCTCCACTTGCAAGTATGTGATGAAAGCTTTAATAAAATTCTTCTTATGCACGTGCAGTATCTTGAAAAGAAATTATTTATTTTAAGATGTCTGAGGTTCTTTAAATATCACGTGAACAAATCCGTGAAATGAACACCCCTAAACCCTACTTTATCCAGAGAAAACTGGGGTTTATGGGGTATACATTATTTCATTTATTCCTGCTCCGAGATATAGGTTGTGGGTACTCGTTAGAACCGCCTCAATGAGGCGGTTCTAACGAGTACCCACAACCTATAATTGCAATGTCAATAAGAAAAATATCACGATTTTCGTAGTAGCCACTTTGTAGATGTGAAAAAATGCAGTATATTATCGTAATGAGACCTAGCGTGTACAAAAATCTTTTACAAAGGAAGCAGCTACTTGTTTAACCGAGGCCATAAGAAATATGATCTATTGGAAGGTTATCCTTTGGAAGCAATGACCACACTTTGATGAAGGGCAGGGAGACTTTTCACGGTCGCCACACATTCTCTTTACACCAGTTTAATATGCTCTATAGCAAGGTAATCCTTTGGAGGCAAAGTTATCCTCTGGAAGCAATGACCACACTATGGAGGCAAAGGTTATCCTTTGGAAGCAAGGACCACACTATGATGGACAGGGAGACTTTTCACGGTCGCCACAAATCCTCTTTACACCAGCTGTGTTGAAGTTAAATATGCTCTTTAGCAAGGTAATCCTTTGGAGGCAAAGTCTGTTTTTTTTTTTTTTTTTTTTTTTTTTTTTTTGTTTTGCTTTTTTTTTTTTTTTTTTTTCAAGACTTAAGTTCATTACCCGATTATTACTGATAATTATTAATTGACAATCCTGTATTGTTCGTAGGTCATCCGTATTAACTCTGAGGTCAAAAATCAATAATCATGTTTTTAATGGTGTCAATTAATAAAATTGTTATTAATCAAGTAATTTCGTAGTGGCCAAGTTACAGGTCCGCGGTCAGCTGTATCGGCCTCGGCCTTCGGCCTCGGGCCAATACAGCAGACCTCGGACCTGGAACTGGACCAAAAAGAAATTACTTGATTAATAACATTATAGTAACTTTTTTCCATTCATGGTAAATGAAAATTACTGTTCATAAAAAGGGTGTGGATGTTACAGAAACGAATCAATATGCTGACCTACTTTCATTCTAAACCACGTTCACTAAAGGAACAGCTTTAATTCTAAAAAACAAATCAAGAACAAAAAGAAAAAAAAATAATAAAAAACACAACATCATCTTCATAGTACAGAAATGAATGCTTTATTTGATGTTGTAACGGCTGATGACGCATCCATAACGATTACGTAACATAACCGCAACCAATTTGAAGTTGGGCTCTCTATGATTTGTTTGTATGTTTTGAAGTTTAACGGCCCAGTCAACACTATTAAGGTCATTTCAAGCCGGTCAGTTTACCTATCCACACTTTTCCTGGGCAAGCATAGTTAACCAGTACAGTGCAAATTCTGACAACTGCCCTTCTTGAATCAGTGGAAGTGAGAGAATGACCGTCAAAAAGATTTCATGATCAATATCCAATGTTGCCGACACCGGAAGGAATCGAACCCGCATCCTCCTGACTAGACTGGCTCCCATCGTCAAACTAATAATTTTTCAAACTTACAAAAATATATTTTCACTGATGTTTTACTGATTCCAGCTGAGTTTGACGTCGTATGTTCTAACAGAAGAAAGAAAGACAACTTTGAAGGGAAAGAAATGTTTGGATTGTGTTTCTTGATCAGGTTAGAAAAATATGAACATACGACAGGGAGCCAGTCTACCTCCTGACCACCAATCAGACGCGCATCCGACTGATCTACCGAGGTCGACTGGACTCTCTGTGAATGGTATAGGGTAGTAAATAACTGCTGGTATTTGTTTGTTTGTTTGATTTGAGGTTTAACGTCCCCGTCAACACTGTAAAGGACATTTTGGAGATGTTGCTTCCAATTTTGTGGGACTTTAACCCGACATTGAGATGAAATGACATCTTAAGCCATGTCGCCCAATGAAACCAATAGGGTTTATATGCCTGGACGGACCGGCTCGCACCGCGGTTCCTGGACAGGCTTAGATCCTCTAAGCGGTTTACCAGTACTAGTGTGCGGGCCAGATTCAGCTCTGCGTGTAAGCATCATGCAGCCCATATATTTCCGCAAGCCCCTATGGGCGGGGGCCGCTTACTGCTGTTATAAATATCAGTATATAGAGTAAATTTCCTATATTAAGACCACATTTGGAATTGTTCAAAAGTGGCCTTTAAGACCACTTTTGAACAGTCCCAAAGGTTTTCACTTACTAAAGGACACTGGTTGAAGACACCACTAAGAAAGAATAACTTTTCATCACGAAAACACACCTATATAAATTTGACCCCCTTGAACCCCACTTTTATATAGTAAAACTGGGGTTTAAGGGGGTATACATTATTTATTATATTTACATAGATTGTGGGTACTCGATAGAACCACCTCGTCGAGGCGGTTCTATCGAGTCCCCGCAATCTTTGTTTTGAGCAGAAATAAGAAAAATATCACATTTTTTTCATTTTAAAATTTCTAATTTTTGGCCAAAAATTGGCAATGTATTTGTATAGGTGTGTTTTCGTAATGTGAAAGCAGAATTAATCGTGTGTGTGTATAGGTTCTTTTGACTCACTGTTATCTTTGAAAGAAATCACCCAAGAAAATCAAATGAACCTAGGTTGACCTTGACCTATTTTACGTCAGGTTCACTGCAGCTCTCCTTGTATCCTTGTATTTAATCAGTGGATACATCACGGAATGGAACAAATGGGTTCAGTTGTTCAAAACTAACGACGTCGTTAGTTAACGTATCGTTAAAACTTTGATCATTTATTATGGCAAATATTGTAGTATTTTGCCGAAAAATGTGAGCAACTTTTCACATTTTTTTTTCAGCAAAAATACCAAATATTTAAATAGTAAATTTGCTAGAACAGTTAACAACAAATGATATGACCACCAACGGGCTCGTTAAGCTAACGATGCCTTGAACAACTGGCCCCTGACCTGTAAGAGCGCTGTACTTTTACACGGCCTTGTTGCAACAAGTCCTAAAATCATGTTTGTTTGTTTGTCTGTTTGATTTGAGGTTTAACGTCCCCGTCAACACAATATAGGTAATTTTGGAGACGTTGCTTCTAATTTTGTTGGACTTTTACCAGACATTGAGGTGAAATGACATCTCAAGCCCTGCCGCCCGATGAAACCAATAGTGTTTATAAGCATGGACGGTCCGGTCCGACTCTCGCACCGCTTTGCTTGGGCAGGCTTAGATCCTCTAAGCGGTTTACCAGTACTCGTGTGCGGGTCGGTTTCAGCTCTGCGTGGAAGCATCATGCAGCCCATCTATTTCTTCAAGTCCCGATGGGCGGGGGCCGTCCTTGTTGAAGCAAGTAAGGTCAGGGTCTTGGAGAGGCTTGTTTTCTCTTCTTTTTTAGCTCACCTGAGCCTTTAGGCTCAAAGGTGAGCTTATAGTATAGCCATGGTCCGTCGTCCGTCCGTCCGTCCGTCCACCATTTTCAAAGATCTTCTTCTCCTATACTGCAGGGCCAATCAAAGCCAAATTTCATATGGAGCCTCAGTGGGATGGGGGAACGAAAGTTTGTTCGCGGGGTCTGGATCACATGACCAAGATGGCTGCCATGCCCATATATGGTAAAAAGCCTTCAAAAATCTTCTTCTCCAGAACCATAAGGCCAGTGGCCTTGAAACTTGGCATGTAGCATATGGTACTCAGGCCAATCATGGTTTGTACAAATGGTGACACTGGGTTGACCTTGACCTATTTTACAGCAATGTCAAATTTGCCGACTTAGGCTTTTGCATGGGGCAAAGTGAAAATTATGGATTTATAGGAAACCATTGAAGACGGTGTCACCAAAATTTGTAGATCAGGTAAAGTAACTGAATACATGAAGATCTATGGGTGACAAAGGTCAAGGTCATTCATTGGCCTTAGACCCAAGATGGCCGCCATGCCCATATATGGTAAAAAACCTTCAAAAATCTTCTTCTCCAGAACCATAATGCCAGTGGCCTTGAAACTTGGCATGTAGCATATGGTACTCGGGCCCATCATGGTTTGTACAAATGGTGACCCTGGGTTGACCTTGACCTATTTTACAGCAATGTCAAATTTGCCGACTTAGGCTTTTGCATGGGGCAAAGTGAAAATAATGGATTTATAGGAAACCATTGAAGACAGTGTCACCAAAATTGGTAGATCAGGTAAAGTAACTGAATACATTGTGATCTGTGGGTGAGAAAGGTCAAGGTCATTCATTGGCCTTAGACCCAAGATGGCCGCCATGCCCATATATGGTGAAAAGCCTTCAAAAATCTTCTTCTCCAGAACCATAACGCCAGTGGCCTTGAAACTTGGCATGTAGCATATGGTGCTCGGGCCCATCATGGTTTGTACAACTGGTGACCCTGGGTTGACCTTGACCTATTTTACAGCAATGTCAAATTTGCCGACTTAGGCTTTTGCATGTGGCAAAGTGAAAATAATGGATTTATAGGAAACCATTGAAGACATTGTCACCAAAATTTGTAGATCAGGTAAAGTAACTGAATACATGAAGATCTGTGGGTGAGAAAGGTCAAGGTCATTCATTGGCCTTAGACCAAGGTCATTCAGGATCCATATTTCAGATATTTTTTTCTCCAAAACTGCTGAGCCAATTTAAGTGAAATTTAATATGGAGCCTTTGTGAGTTGAACAAATGGAAAAATGCCAATACGGTCTAGATCACATGACCAAGATGAAAAGTTGCCAATATGGTCTAGGTCACATGACCAAGATAGCCACCACGACTATATATTTATATATTTTTCTTATAACTATTTGATTTTGTGCAGAGTTTAATAAAAATAAATAAATAAAGGCTGTTTATAGTTTTAAGCGTCGGTTGTTATTGGTTTTTTTTTATTATTTTCTACTTGAAAATAGACAAAAAGGGGACCAGTCTGAAGCATAGGCACCGAGGTTATAAAACTTTTTTCACGCTCAACTCACTTCAGCATGAAATTTACCCTGCTCATAAGTTTTAAAATGCCAACAAATATTGAGATGGCATTTTAAAATATATGAGCAGGGTAAATGACATTTTCTGCTGATCTAAGTAGGAAAATTGTCACCAGACAGGTGAGCGGTTCAGGACCACTGGTCCTCTGGTTTTAACAATGATAGTCGGGTTTCTTCGTGGGCCTTGAATACCAAGACTACAACAACTAGAGGTATAGGTAGGACAGTTTTTCACTGCTATATACTATCTCCAGGGCCAATTCCATGCAGGACCTCTATTGATTTGAGGAGACCATCACGAAATCACACCTATATAATTTTGACCCACTTTAACCCAACTTTTATATAGCAAAACTGGGGTTTACTGGGGTAAACATTATGTATCTTATTTCTGGTCTAAAATATAGATTGTGGGTACTCGTTAGAACCGCCTCGATGAGGCGGTTCTAACGTGTACCCACACTCTATATTTTCAGCAGAAATAAGAAAACTATCACAATGTTTTTCGTCTTAAAATGTGCATTTTTGCAGTAAAATTTACAATGTATTTGCATACTCGGGTTTTCGTAATGCGAACATTCGTTAAAACGTTATTGGTCAGTTGGTCAAGCCGACTGACATGCCCATCTATTGCAAAAAAAAAAAACAACTAAAAAAATATAGAAAAAAACTCCAGCATGAAAGGTTGTGGGTCTCAGGGATAACTCTCAAGTGTCCTGCCAAAAGTATCAGAACCAAACTTTCGTTTTGTCAAAAGTACCCGAATGGGTGTATCAAAGGCGAGGATAAAATCCAGAATGCATGTTAATTCCAACTTTCCTCCTCTAAGCAAGATGTCAGCTAAGTTATTTTTACAGTGGTCTGTTATTGTATTATTTAGAATGCTGGTCATTACATCACAAAAACACGCCTATTCAAATATATTGAAAATTTTACCACCAAAACTTGAAAATTTTCAGACAAAAAAATCTTATATCGCTCAAAACATAAAATATCACAATTTTTCATCTTAAAATTTTCGTTTTCTTTGGGGTAGAGTTTATCGTGTATTTCCGGGCATGTTTTCGTAATGGCTTTTCGGTTGTAGGGGCTCCCATCACCTCTGATAATGTGATAAGATAGAATATTCATGATACATCACCATGCTATCAATGGCATATATCAGCCTAAACGAGCATTTTGTGAAAATCTGATTGCTAAAGTTGGCGATACTTGAGAAGGCGATTTTTCAGGCAGACATGCTGATTGAGTGCAATGTTTTGGTGACAGTCTTATTTTGGCGTTCCATTCATCATAGTCACTGCAAAGTTAAGTGACTATTATCAGTGGTACAAAATGTGTATCAATCATCAATGATCGCATTATACGCCCTATACAGGGCTTACAGATTGTCAATGTTTTGATAAGTGTCCTAATCTCCGCTGACTAAACATTTTTAATTCGCACCTGAAATTAAAAGTGAAATCCAATCACCTTTGCACTACTTTCACTGTATCGGATGACCTGATCGGTTGACCCTTGCCCTGGGCTGAACCCACAAGGGCGAAAAATACTTTAAACAAGTCCAAACCACATCAAATGCATAGTCAGACAACATGTTTACCTAAGAAATTACCTCTTTTTATATTAAATTGAAATAGTTTTGGGATGAAGCATTATGTCACGTGTAACAAAACGTTTAAGTAATTTGTCTGAAATTCATCCCAAACTGGAAACTGGAGAGATTCAGAGGAAGGCAGCGCTATTTCTGATAATGCTACGCCTGCACTGAATACCGTATTTGCCGTGGCCAAACAGCCCTGAGCAAACAGTGTAGACCCAGATGAGGCGCCGCATCGCATCAGAGTCTACACTGTTTGCCACTCATCCAGCTATTTTAGACACAACGCAACATGGTAAATTGTACTTATTGGTATGCTAAGGATTGGAGGTGTCCGAATATTTTGGATGAATTCGGTACATCCGTTGTGGATTGTTGTTGTCCTTAAATGAATAACCTTGGTTTACAAGGTTGTTGATAATGTTCCTTAATTTTGCTCCAAAAATAGATTGTGGGTGCTTGTTAGAAACGATGCAAGTTCAACAGATAAGAAAGACTCCATTGAGGCCCACGGGTCTGTTATCGCATCACGAAAATACGACTATGTATTTTTGACCCCTTTGAACCCCACTTTGGTGTTTACAGGGGTAAACCTTATTTTTCGTATTTCTGCTCTAAAATATAGATTGTGGGTACTCGTTAGAACCACCTCGATGAGGCGGTTCTAACGAGTAACGACAATCTATATTTTGAGCAGAAATGAGAGAAATACAATGAAATTCCACTTTTAAGACCACCTAAAATTAAGACTAATTTTCCTTTCAAAAGCATAATTAAAAGCTTTCAGTCATTCTTTCTGTGTGTTTTCTGCACCTAATATCTTCTAGAAAGAGACCACCTTTGAGACTTTAAAAAGTCTCAAAGGTGGTCTTATTATAGGAATTTTACTGTATCACAATTTTTCAGCTTAAATTTTTCATTTTTTTTCGGCGATAAATGTTACAATGTATTTGTGTAGGCGTGTTTTCGTAATGTCTCGAAACAATTGTTAACCCTTATCCCGCTGCATAATTAAATTTAGCCACACCCATGTACGTACCAACCAATCAAATAATTGGATGTAATTTATTCATTCAAATTCGAAAACTGAATGACAAACTGTGCAGATACTGATCAGAGCATTTCTTGATCTTGGTTTACACTGTTTGCAAACGGCCCCCGCAAATAGGGGCTTGAAGAAATATATGGGCTGCATGATGCTTCCACGCAGAGCTGAATCCGACCCGCACACTAGTACTGGTAAACCGCTTAGAGGATCTAAGCCTGTCCAGGAACCGCGGTGCAAGGCGGACCGCCCATGCTAATAAACCCTATTGGTTTCTTCGGGCGACAGGGCTTGAGATGTCATTTCATCTCAGTGTCGGGTAAAAGTCCCACAAAATTAGAAGCAACGTCTCCAAAATGACCTTTACAGTGTTGACGGGGACGTTAAACCTCAAATCAAACAAAAACTGTGTGCAAAGGCAGGGCTTGTCGTGAACAACAGGATATTAAGGGTTACTATCGAACTGATGCTTATTTCATCATTGCATTCGTCTGTTATTTAAGTGCATTAGTATACATTTGCACAGAATGATGTAAATTTCAAAATATTTAATCGTGTGTTGAAAAAAAAACATCAGGACATTAATATCAAAACCTGTTTTCAAAGGGGAAAAAAAGAAAATAAAAAACATAATCATATTTTCGTCTGCTAGAGGTAACGGTTTTATCAGTAGACAAAACATTGTCCCTGAGCTCTTAAAGATAAGAGAACTCAATCATTTAAACTTGTTTTGGAAAGATAAAAGATGGCCGTCTTAGATATGTGCTTGGGTTAAGTGATCATTGAGAGGTGACCGGTATTAAGTGCCAAATTAAAATTAAAGTGGCTTGTTTCATCGGCAAAATAAAAAAAAGAAAATAATCTGTTGATACTTCATTTCCAGAGATTTAACAAACACTTGGACAAGCCTGCATATTTAAGACACATACCGCCAACTTGTTCTAAGAACTGTGCAAGGATGGAGTGGCTGGGTGAAGCAAAGTTGACGTGTATCTAGCGTCACTAGGGCTCCAAACTGGCTTACAGTTGGGCAATAAGGGCAAAGGGGGTGTTGTTATCTATTCTGCTTCTACACTTCCATTCATTTCCCTATTTCTCCTCTATCCCTCACTGTCCTCTTCTCTATTATCTCTTCTATCTCATTCTCCCTTTCTCTGGAAGACGGCACAAAATGACCTACAACGTTCGACGTGTCGTTAAAACTCAAAACAATCAACTAATTAACTGTAAAATGTCTGTAATGTTGATGACGTAGCATTCGTTACTCAAAAATACATTGCAATGGAAGAAGCTTTGATTTTGTTTGATTAGAGGTTTAACGTCCCCGACAATACTGTAAAGGTCATTTTGGAGACGTTGCTTCCAATTTTGTGGGACTTTTACCCCACATTGAGATGAAATGACTTCTCAAGCCCTGTCGCCCAACGAAACCAATAGGGTTAATTAGCATGGACGGTCCGCCTCGCACCGCGGTTCCTGGACAGGCTTAGATCCTCTAAGCGGTTTACCAGTACTAGTGTGCGGGCCGGATTCAGTTCTGCGTGGAAGCATCATGCAGCCCATATATTTCTTCAAGCCCCTATTTGCGGGGGCCGTGCAATGGAAGAAGCTGAAACCCGCAAAATCCGTAAGGGAATTTTATTAATCAGAGCGTACCAAAGGAAGCAAATGAATTCATTTCTTTCATGAGTTAAGCAAATTCAATTTGGTAGCGATAGCATGGAATATTTTTTCTAGAATTGTCCTTGGTGTGCGTATAATTCGTGTTTCTCTTTCGGACGCAACAGAACACAATGATTCACGAACTTGATGAATTTTATACTTAATGTTTCATGATTTTTTACACGATGTTTTACGAACGTTTCATATCCAATCTTTCTCTGTGTTTCTGCTTATCCAGACAAATAACAACATGCAACATCCAAAACAGAAACCATTGTTTAGTAAAACAACCATGTTATTTCCAGACAAATATGTATATACACTGAACGCGAAAAGAAACAATTCTGATTATTTCTGCAAGCGGTTGAAATTTCGTTTCAAATGTCCTTTAATGTATTTCCCAGTCGTCTACTTGTGGTCAGTCACTGTATTGACCGTCACGATACAGTCTGCTCAAGCTTAGCTGCACTTGTATGTCAACAGTTTTCCACGTGCACGGACCATGTGCAGCCACGTGTTAAAAAAGTCAAATGTGAAACAACAGCAATTTGGGCATGTAACAGGAATCCGAATTAAAACGCCTAATTTTGCACTGACATCGGATGCCATGGCTGACTATAAACCAGCGTTTGGACAACTAAACGCTGAAATAGCGCTTCGTGCTGTCGTTTCCAATTATGGAGTGGATCCTAGAATCATCTGCTGAATGGAATCTCGTATCTCGATGACCGTCAACCAAGATAGGCATCCGAGGGCAAGACAAGCATATCCGACTGGCACATCTCTGCCAACGATCACAATCTAGGATCACCCAAGCAAAGACGCTGTGTCGCAGATAATAGAGGCCATACTCGATACTGAGTATATATTCAATGTGTATCTGAAATTTTGTTTTGATGGTTGTGCCACATGGGAGAACATTACGGAATAACAGTAGTGAATAAACTCATTTTTCTTTGATAGACGTGAA
Organism: Lucinisca nassula; assembly: GCA_963580285.1. Classification (NCBI taxonomy): domain Eukaryota; kingdom Metazoa; phylum Mollusca; class Bivalvia; order Lucinida; family Lucinidae; genus Lucinisca; species Lucinisca nassula. The sequence continues at coordinate 107,525,477 of OY757014.1, read as the reverse complement.
ATTAAATAGAGATTAATACATCTTTAGTTTAAAATACGGGAAATATTTACCAGAGAGACTTGCAAATCAAGTAAACAAACGAATGTGAATGCACGAGTTTGTTTATAAGATTTGCAAGTTTAGAGGGAAATATTTCATGTATTTAAAACTAAAGATGTATTAATGTTTATATTATATTTATTAAATCGGCCGCTTTTGACCTTTCTAACGTCTAAAACTGACGTAATTAGCGCTGTGACGTGACCTAATTTGGCCCGATTTTGGCGCGTCGTAGTGCATGATGACGTTCGAAAGCAAAAATGTAATATGAACGTTTTCTACCAAAGCAAATGAAATTTTGATTGTTCTGTTTGGGAATAAATTTCCTGTGATTAATTTATTGTGAGCAATTCTTTTGGCGTTCAGTATATAACAAAGACAAATTACATTTTGCCTTATAATCTATGAATTTTTGAGGATCCATTTTCAAACCGTGTTTTAATTTACAGTGTTCTCAAAAGGTATTTGAGTACTTTTGATGACGGCCTCAGGCCAAGGAGGCGCACGTCGCTAGGGCAACGTCAAATCAACGTCGGTGCAACGTTAAGACGCTGCACTGACGTAGATTTGACGTTGCATTAACGCCATGACGTCGCACCAACGTTTATGTTACGTCACAATTACCGTCAAGTGCCTGCTTGGAGACATTCACCGTAAAATGCATACGCTTTTTTTACTTTTCTGTGTGCATTGTAAAACATCTGTTTTGGTGCACACCTTAAATTGGTATCTAGTCGGGTTTCTAATCTGCAACCGATTTTTGCACTATCACCTGTATAGATCAGCCTTCCTGTTTTTGTTTTTATGCGGATTTTATTCTTGTTCTAGCCTCTTTTCTATGCTCTAGTAACTTAATTGAGGATTTTATGACCGTCTGTTCGATACTAAGATACTGAACATTTTTAGTTCTTGGCAGAACTGTTTGAAGACGCACTAGTGCATAGTTGTAAAATATGCACAATTGCGTTTTACAGACACCAGAATGTGCAACATGATAAAATTAATAGAATTAAAATTGTTATTGCTTGATTTTGCCAACAATGTTAAACCTTTTTGTACCAAATGGAATTTTCCATCTAACATATAGCACCGGTCCATTTCAAAATTTAGGGGTGGCAGGTTCCGGTTGTGTTTTCGTCTAAATTTATTTGGAAAATGGCTGAACTTTTTGCAAACAGTGTAGGCCCTGATCAGACGCCGCGTTCTGCGGCGTCTGATCTGGGCTTGCACTGTTTGCCAATTACTCGTTCTGGGGTTTCTGGTACAGCATGGGTCATAAGTGATTCGTTTCAGGTGGAATTTCGGTGCACGTGGAAATGATCATACATATAACAGGTGACATGAGACATTGTGGAACCCCTTCACATAGTCGCAGCATAAATCCGTACCTTTCTATGTAAAATCCAGAAAAAAAAAAACGCGTTTGTCACTTTGTGAGGCATTCAAATGATCAAGCCACTGCTTCTTTCGAAATTATACAGTTCCTAATTTTGAATTTAAAGTTTATGATTCTTGGTGTGTGCTGGCATTTGGTTATAGAATAATAGACATTTATTTTGCTCACAGTAATAGCGTACATTATGCCAAAGTGTTAATAGTAATTAATAGTTCTGATCTGAAACATCTCTGGAAAACACAAAAGTTACAGCTGCACAGACAGATACGAATGTTTTAACAGTCTTAATTAAGAATAGTTCAGAACATTAAGCAAATCTTTCCTTGTGTATGATCCAAATGTCACTCCAGTCAGAGCCCCCGGTAAGGACGAGTGCCGCCCCCGGCCATCAGGGCTTGGAGAAATATATTGAGCTGTATGTTGCTTCCACGCAGAGCTGAAACCGACCCGCACACGAGTACTGGTATATTGTACACCGCTTAGAGGATGTAAGCCTGCCCAGGCAAAGCGGTGCGAGCTTATAAACCATACTGGTTTCATTGGGCGACAGGGCTTGAGATGTCATTTCATCTCAATGTCGGGTAAAAGTACCACAAAATTGGAAGCAACGTCTCAAAAATGTCAGAACCACCGGTAAGAACGAGTGCCGCCCCCGTCCATGAGTGCTTGGAGAAATATACTGAGCTGCATGTTGCTTCCAGGCAGAGCTGAAACACGCGTGAGTACTGGTACTATTGGTTTCATTGTGCGGTAGGGCTTGAGAAGTCATTTCATCTTAATGTCTGGTAAAAGTCCCACAAAATTGAAAGCAACGTCTCCAAAATGACCTAAATAGTGTTGACAGAGACGTGAAACCTCAAATCAAACAAAGAAGGACGAGTAATGAAGATAGTTAAAAGATAATTGCCTTATTTTTGTTAGAGACATAGGCGAGGCGATTCTAACAAGTACCCACAACATAGGTTTTAAAGGAGAAAAAAAGTATATATTTTCTAAAATCATCTTCATTACTCCCGGTTATTTGGAGCTCTGGCCTCTTTTAAGGGTCAGTATGAAATTCTCAGCTGTTCTATTGAGAGGTCACAAGTTGCATTCCCGGCCACCGCCCATCGGGGCTTGAAGAAATAGATGGGCTGCATGATGCTTCCACGCAGAGCTGAAACCGACCCTCACACGAGTATTGCTAAACCGCTTAGAGGATCTAAGCCTGCCCAGTCAAAGCAGTGCGAGTCGGCCCGTCTATGCTTATAAACCATACTGGTTTCATTGGGCGACAGGGCTTGAGATGTAATTTCATCTCAATGTCGGGTAAAAGTCCCACAAAATTGGAAGCAACGTCTCCAAAATGACCTTTATAGTGTTTACGGGGACGTTAAACATAAAATCAAACAAACAAATAATTAAGAATAGTTCAGAACATTAAGCAAATCTTTCCTTGTGTATGATCCGAATGTCAACCCAGTCAGAGCCCCCGGTAAGGACGAGTGCCGCCCCAGTCCATCAAGGCTTGGAGAAATATACTGAGCTGCATGTTGCTTCCAAGCAGAGCTTAAACACGCGTGAGTACTGGTACTTTTGGTTTCATTGGGCGGTAGGGCTTGAGATGTCATTTCTTCTTAATGTCTGGTAAAAGTCCCACAAAATTGGAAGCAACGTCTCCAAAATGACATAAATAGTGTTGACAGAGACTTGAAACCTCAAATCAAACAAACAAGGACGAGTAATGAAGATAGTTAAAAGATAATTGCCTTATTTTTGTTAGAGACATGCGTTGTGCGTACTTGTTAGAATCGCCTCGACGAGGCGATTCTAACAAGTACCCATAACATAGGTTTAAAAGGAGAACAATAAGTATATTTTTTCTAAAATCATCTTCATAAGTCCCGGTTATTGCGAGCTCTGGCATCTTTTAAGGGTCAATATGACATTCTCGGAGGTTACAAGTTGCACCCCATGCAGTTGGGCCCCTCGGAGTCTAACTGTTGGTTTTCTTTTGCTCCAGCAATTCTGTTGTTGTATGCTGTCGAGTCCTCAACTTTGTTTCATCTCTGTAGTTTTTTGATTTGTATGTTCTCGGAGATGTTACACTGATGAATTAGGAAGCGTTTATGCGGACTAAACAAAATTAGTGTATACCGCGACAGAGGTAAGGGCGAGGATTATGGCCATGTAAAATCGATTTAAGCCCCCAGTGGAATTCTTTCCACTGACCGTTCCAAGGCGGTTCTTTTGTTGCGGTTTGTTTATGTTGTTGTTCGTTACTTACTGTGTGTACCAATTGTGTCTTTTTTATTTTGGATGGCCATTTGGCCATTTTGTGGGAAAGTAACTCTCCTTATGGCCATCCTTTGTTTAGGTTTCCATTATGGTCTGGTCGCTTCATGTTTGTGTTTCTTTCCCTTTGGTGTCTTTGATGGGGTGAGTAAGTTAATTGTATCGATTCCTGATCTTTGTTTTACGTCTACAGTCGAACTTCAATGGCTCGAACACCTTTGGGAACTCGAAAATCTGTTCGAGACAGGGGTAGTTCGAGCCACTGAGGTGACTGCCAGGAGGCATAACGAGATACTTTTAGACATTTTTTCGGTGTTCTATAATGAATATGTATGCTGTGTGTACTCATTAGAATCGCCTCATCGAGGCGATTCTAATGAGTACACACAGCATACATTTGCAAGATAAAAGACTAAAATTTCCTTAATTATCCTCCACTTTTCTTATGTAGAGGATTTCGCTAGGGGCTCAAGAATGTGTTCGACTCATCCATGGTAAACGAGCCATCCGTGTTCGAGCCATCGAAGTTCTACTGTACTCTGTAGGATTATTCTCCCTTGATCCACCGTGTTGGAGACACCTGACAAGTTTTACCATTTTCATCTTTTTAAATTTGAATGGCGAACATATTTAGGGATATACACAATTTTGTTATAATCAATCTTTACGTATAAAAGAATAAAACAATCATTGTTTTAACGTTATCCATCTTTTTATTTGATTTTCAGTTTAACGGCCCAGTCAGCTTTGATGAGATCATATCCAGCCGGTCAGCTTACCTAACAACACTTCATGGGCAGGCGGTTAACCAGTACAGTGACGTTCTTTCGCCATAAACTGACAACTTCCATCCTTGAATCAGCGGAATGGAGAGTATTATTCCGATCCCTGCGGGAATCGAACCCGCGACCTTCTGATTACCAATCAGGCGCTACCTAGGCCGGCTTAATTCTCCTTAAGTCAAGAATATGCTCGAAGTACATTAAGATCCTGTTCAAAATCAGCCTGGGTGTCTCCAACAATAAGGTACAGTAAATTCCGATATTAAGACCATTCAAAATTAAGACTAAACTTGCTTTTAGAAGCTTATTTAGTAGGTTGCAGTGGTCTTGAAGACCACTTTTGATCAGTCCGAAAGGTGGTCTTAATATAGGAATTTTACTGTATTTCTTAGATTGCGATGTCATTAGCAACTTCTCATTACATTCGGTAGAGCAAGGCGATTGCGCGAGTGTCCCATGAGCGCATCACGAAAACACGCCTATATAATTTTGACCAGCCCCCGCCCATCGGGGCTTGAAGAAATATATGGGCTGCATGATGCTTCCACGCAGAGCTGAATCCGACCCGCACACGAGTACTGGTAAACCGCTTAGAGGATCTAAGCCTGCCCAGGCAAAGCGGTGCGTACGAGTCGGACCGTCCATGCTTATAAACCTCTTCGTTTCATTGGGCGACAGGGCTTGAGATGTCATTTCATCTCAATGTCGGGTATAAGTCCCACAAAATTGGAAGCAACGTCTTTACAGTGTTGACGGGGACGTTAAACCTCAAATCAAACAAACAAACAAATTGAATCCCACTTTTTTATATAGTAAAACTGGGGTTTAAAGGGGTATATGCTCTAAAATATTGATTGTTGGTACTGGTTAGAACCGCCTCAATGAGGCGGTTCTCACCAGTACCAAATATTGATTGTTGGTACTGGTTAGAACCGCCTCAATGAGGCGGTTCTTACGAGTACCAACAATCTATATTTTGAGCAGAAATAAGAAAAATATCACAATTTTTCATCTTAAAATGTTTGTTTTTTTTCGGCGGTAAAGTTTACAATGCATTTGTTTAAGCGTGTTTTCGTAATGGTTTAACTTCTGAAGTTGCAAAAAGCATACAGAAAAGTTCACCTGATATATGAAGACATAGAAACTGGGAACTCACATTGCTCATATTTGGGCTGGATCCATAGCTGATTCGTTTATCAGAAACACGTGGGCATAGACATTAAAAGACGTTGAGTTTAACAACGGAATCACAGCCATTAGTTAGCCACAATGTATTTATGCAACAAATATAAGCTTTCACAAGAAGAAAAACACCCCATTCCAAGTATAAGCTTTCACACAAACAGATGCCAATGGGCGGAGCGATGGCACAGAATTGCTATCACATTTGTAGAAGCCCATATTTGCTGTCATATTTGTACAACCGACCAAGACGGACCACTGCCTATCCTATAAGCTCCCTAGGAGCCATCGGCTCTGGTGAGCTTAATATCTTGCCTCTCCATAAGCAAATCTTTTTTGGATAATCTTCAGTAACTCTTCTATAAAGTGTAGGAAAGTTGTCTCCTTCACATGCGCCTTTTTAAAGACAAAAAAGGAAACTTTTAACTAGATTACAGCATTTGCAACATTGACTTTTTAGATATTATATTTCAGTCAGCAGGATCCTGGGTGTAGCCTGGATATTAGAATTTTGCCATAGACAGTTAATTGTATAAACACATTTCTGGGATATAACTCTAGACACATTCACATGTGCTAAGCGAAGACCTAGCTTTTACAAAAGCTATACTTGTATTTTTCAATGCGATGGCTGGCCACAATGAGTTGTTACAGAAAACTATGTTGATTGTCTTTGAGTGTAGACTTGGAAAATGGTCCTGAAAGGGGAGGAAGACTGTTTTGTTTAACCCTTAAATTCCGGCCGCGATTTGCAGCATCGGCGTCGGATCTGTGGCTACACTATTTACCAATGTTGCAGGACCTGAGCACAGTCCAGAACTCACAGATAACCCTCTTTCATACACAGCACACTGGCGTCACGACGACAAAATAGCCCGCCAGATAACCGTTACCTGGATTTTGTGCTAACGCTGTTTTACCAATACATTTAATTAAAATGCATTCATCAAAATAAAATACATTTACAAAATTTATTTTTGGGTATATTGTTTCGACCTAAAGTTATAAAGGACAAATGCTGCATTCGTGGTGACGTCCACGTGAATAATTTATTACATGGCGTTATTTCATTCTCAGACGCGATGTCATAATAAAATTCGATAATCCACTAGTGGATTAAATATGCAAAGTAGTAAGATTCGCCCTGTAACGTTTCACATACGACGTCCTTAACGACGTCGCGTTTACTAATGGCGGAATAATGACACTTTTGTCAAAACATGTCATATGATAAATTGAATCTTGCATTGTATTATCAGTGTTCAGGCATGTATTATTAAATTTATTAAACTCGGTTGAGAAAAGGGATAAAATGCTCGGCAAAGCATCGCACTGTATCCCTTTTCCTCAACTCGTTAATAAATTCAATTCATATAAGATCCTCTATTTCTCTGATGTTTGTATCCATTGTATGTTTCACCCCTTATTTCGAGTCAATATGTAGACTGCGAGTACCCACAATCTATGTTTTTGGGGAAAACCCCTTTAAACCCCAGTATTGTCCGTAAAATGTGGGGTTAACAGGGGTGTTCATTACATAGAGGATCTTATATGAGTGCTCATGTATTATTGAATTTATTAAACGAGTTGAGGTAAAGGGATAAAATGCGAGGCTTTGCCGAGCATTTTATCTCTTTTCCTCAACGAGCTTGATAAATTCAATAATACATGAGCACGAATGCAAGATTCTATTTGTCATATGACATTTAAAACGCATTTTATTCACGATTGTTTACAAAGAGTTTCACGGTTTGTAAAGTGTCGAGTATCGAGTCAAAAATGTCAAGTATCGAGTTGAAATTGTCGAGTATCGAGTCATAATTGTCGAGTATCGAGTCAAAATTGTCGAGTATCGAGTCAAAATTGTCGAGTATCGAGTTAAAAAAGTCGAGTATCGAGTTGAAATTGTCGAGTATCGAGTCAAAAAAGTCGAGTATCGAGTCAAAATTGTCGAGTATCGAGTTAAAAAAGTCAAGTATCGAGTTGAAATTGTCGAGTATCGAGTCAAAAAAGTCGAGTATCGAGTCAAAATTGTTGAGTATCGAGTTAAAAAGTCGAGTATCGAGTTGAAATTGTCGAGTATCGAGTCAAAAAAGTCGAGTATCGAGTCAAACTTGTCGAGTATCGAGTTAAAAGGTTTAACGAAAAAAAACTAGTCTTAAGTCCCCATTCAGGACCATTTTCCTAACTTTCACTCAAAGACAATTGATCCACCCGCGCTATCAGCACTTTTATTTTTTTATTGAACTTTGACACATCAAACATAAAACGTTTATTATAGCTGTACATTAGCATACAATTATATAAAATGAAAACTTACCATAATAAAATGGCCCCCGCCCATTGGGGCTTGAAGAAATAGTTCGGCTGCATGATGCTTCCACACCGAGCTGAAACCGACCCGCACGCGAGTACTGGTAAACCGCTTAGAGGATCTAAGCCTGCACAGGCAAAGCAGTGCGAGTCAGTCCGTCCATGCTTATAAACACTATTGGTTTCATTGGACGGCAGGACTTGAGATGTCATTTCATCTCAATGTCGGGTAAAAGTCCCACAAAATTGGAAGCAACGTCTCCAAAATGACCTTTACAGTGTTGACGGGGACGTTAAGCCTCAAATCAAACAAACAAAACCATAATAAAAACTTTTTCTGAATCCATTTTATTAACCTCAGTAGCACTTCCAAGATGAGAAATCTTCTCTCAACTGATCCTCTGGTCATCTTGTGGTTCCAGCACTCCATTTGGGCTATCAGCAACTCATCATTGTTTTAGTGTAAAAGCTATTAATTATCCAGTAAATGGGCTGCATTTGTTTAATAGGGCAGCATGTATAATGTCCATTAACATCAGCTTTGGCATCCAGTGTTTGTTTTAGTTTATTTTAATAGGTTCATTTTGATGCTGGGCACATCAGTTGGGAATTACAAGATTTAATGTTTCAAGACACCCAAATATTGTTTATCTGTAAGGGGAAAATTGTTGCTTTGCCCATTTTGTACCCAAAGGAATCTTCCACCATATATAGAATAAGTCTATTTCAAAATTTAGGGGTGTCATGTTGTGTTCTCTTCAAAAACTACTTGAAAATTTGCTGGAAATTTTGCAAATCATTACGAAAACACGCCTGTACAAGTACATTATAATTCTTACCACCGAAAAATGACAATTTTCAGATGAAAAATTTTGATATTTTTTCTTATTTCTGCTCAAAACATATATTGGGGATACTCGTTAGAACCGCCCCGACGAGGCGGTTCTAACGAGTACCCACAATCTATGTTTTTGAGCAGAAATAAAAAATAATAATTTATACCCCTATAAAACTGGGGTTTAAGGGGGTCAAATTTATATAGGTGTGTTTTCGTGATGAGTGAAGATCGTTCTGCGTCTTCTGATCTGGGCCTGCACTGTTTGCTTACTAATTACTGTTTTGGTGCTTCCTGTACAAAAAGGGTTAAAATGAACAATAAAAAAGAGGAAAAATAAAAAAGTCAGTGTAGATGTGTTGCATACTAAATTTATAAATATTTGGTATATAAGACCACTTTAGGACCACTGTTGCCCTAGATCAGCAAAATTAGCTTGTTATAATGATGACATGTTTTAGGATAAAACAAACACAAGTCATTATTTTTGAGTTATTGCTTGTTCAAATAAGATGATTCACATACCTGCAAAGTCATGCTGCAGAATTATGTTAATGTTAACTCAATCCTCGACAATTTTAACTCGATACTCGACGTTTTTGACTCGATACTCGACTTATTTAACTCGATACTCGACAATTTTGACTCGATACTCGACTTTTTTGACTCGATACTCTACAATTTTGACTCGATACTCGACTTTTTTAACTCGATACTCGACAATTTTGACTCGATACTCGACTTTTTTAACTCGATACTCGACAATTTTGACTCGATACTCGACTTTTTTGACTCGATACTCGACAATTTCAACTCGATACTCGACTTTTTTAACTCGATACTCGACAATTTTGACTCGATACTCGACAATTATGACTCGATACTCGGCTTTTACAACTCGATACTTGATACTCGACAAAAAGAAACCCTCGTTTACAAAACTGTCAATATTCCGCCGTTAGTAAACGCGACGTCGTTAAGGACGTCGTACATGTAACGTTACGGGACGTATCTAGCTAATTTGCATATTTAATCCACTAGTGGATTATCGAAAATATTACATGGCGTTATTACACTCTCAGACGCGACGTCATATGATAAATGGACTTGTTGACTGATAAGTACCTTTTCTCATGCACCGGTTCATTTAATTACCCGCATATCTCAGAGAAAGATAGCTACACATTTCCTATAAGGGGGTGGGGTTATAAGTTCAAAGGGTTTATTGAAGTCCAGGTAAGAACTTTTGCACAGCATATCAGCCTGAGATAGTTCATTCTGTTCTGACTTGATCCGACCCCTTAAAGTGGTAATTGACTTTCACTGAACCTTGTAGTCTTGGAAAGACCCCTGCCACTGACCCATTTCACGGGGCCATCGACAGAATGAAACATTTGGTTTTTGATGTTCACCAACTGTATTTATAGAATGTGATCATGCATTTTACCTGATTTTTGTTCTGGACCATTTGAAGTGGAATTTAATCAGGTTACCTGGAGTCTGCAGTTTTAGGTCAGGTGTGGATTCAGTTGATATTCAGATGAGAAACATAAAAGTGCATAGCTGTCCGCTATACCCGTGAAAGTGAAATATTTTTTAGGTAAGCTTAACCCTTGTCCTACAGAGCCCGGATATGCCTTATCTTTTAAACAATGCAGATCCAGATCAGATGGCTTCTTCAGAAGCCATCTGATCAGGATCTTCATTGTCATTTAGCTCATGAATTTGTTGCGATAATTTGCATCAAGTAATCTGATTGGTTGATAATCAGTAGTGGGCGTGGCATATATAAATGTTCGGCAGGGCAAGGGTAAATATTCTATTGGGGTGAGCCCGAGACAAGGAAAAATCAGGGAAGTTTTCTGTTTATTTAAGCCTCCTTGTATGAGACAAATTTACTGAAAACTAACCTGGGGCTTCCTTGTCGAGGTCTCCACCACACATCAGACGGGCCTCCGTGGTCTAGTGGATCAGAGCGCTGTCTCTTATTCATTAGGTATTCCGTCGCTGTGGTTCGAGCCTCACTCGGGTCACATTTGAGACACCTAGTTGTGCAACGGAAGGTCAGGTGGTTTTTCTGCGAGTACTCCGGTTTTCGCTCATCTCTGATTAACGATCGGCTCGATATGAGTAAATAATCTTGAAAATCGTAAAACCAAAATCAAATAATAAAAAAAATCACACGTCAGATGAACTTTAGTTTGGTTGCTCTTAATTTTATTGCACCTCCTCCTCCCCGATTAGCAGCGCCAATCATGCCTAAGAAACAGATTATTGGTTCAAGTGTTCTAATAGTCAACCATAGTCGAATGGGTCGAAACGTCAAACTGTAGACAGTAAACTGACGTCATGTCCTCTGTGACCGTAGTTCTCAGATCGAATTAACACACCTGTACAAGTTTAGCTTTTACAAAAAGTTAGATCTACGCTTGGCACATATTGAATGTGAATGTATACAATTAACTGACTTTGGCAATATTCCAATCGCCATGCAGCACTGAAGTATGATGTCTGAAATGTCAAAGTTGCAAATGCTGTAATTTTGTCAAAAAGTATTTTCTTTTTTTTTTTCATCTTTAAAAAGGTTCACATGCAGCTTCAATATACTTGTAACATCCTATCAAATGGAATGCTTGAAAACTGTTGGAGAAGTTAATTAGACAATTTTCCTACACTTTATAGAAGACTAATTGAAGATTTACCCTAACATTTTGCTGACGGCGAAGCAATTTTTAGCTCACCAGTGCCGGAGGCTCCTGGTAGGCAGTGGTCCGTCGTGGTCGAGAGTTTGTAGATATATATTTTGTATTATTCTGATCAAATATGACAGCAAATATGGGCTTGTACAAATATGATAGCTCTGCCCGTGGGCCTCTTCTATGTGTGAAAGCTTGTACTTTTTATGGGCTGCTTTTTTCTTCTTGTGAAAGCTTATACTTGTTTTTGCAATATAAAATAAAGGTCAATCCGCATTGTTGTTTACTAATGGCTGTACTCGCGCGTTAAACTCAACGTCAATAATGTCTACGCCCATGGTCGTAGACAATCGGGGCTTATTGCGTTTCTTGTTAAAGAAACACTTATCATTCGTAATGTGACAGAAATACTCTTATTAATTACGTGAGCCATCAGTGATGACTAAAAAACTGCAGCTAATCAATACTACAGTTTCTAGCCGCCTGAAGAAAATAAAATCAGTGCAGAGGTTCGGACATTATCACGTGAACAAGTCCGTGAAATGAACACCCCCTAAACCCCACTGTATATAGAGAAAACTAGAGTTTACGGGGGTATACATTTTTTTTTATTTCTGCTCCAAGAAATAGGTTGTGGGTACTCGTTAGAATCGCCCCAATGATCAACCACAACCTTTGTTTGCAGTATAAAAAAAGAAAGTATCACGGATTTTCATAAGAAAAGTAGCCATTTTGGAGATGTGAAAAAATGCACGGGTGTGTTATCATAATGATTTGGTCAGCAGGATGAGACGCGGTTTTAGCAGGGTTGCAGTCCACTAACAAATCAAAGCACTGACGCCACCTGTAAGTCGATTGTCTCTGGGTGTAGGATGGGACAATGATCCTAAACGGAAAATATGCCTGATTCGTTTAACCCCTCATTAAATCAACGGCGTCTGATCTGCGTCTATACTGCTTGTCGAACCCAAAACACGTTCAGTCTATTTTTTTTACACAATACTCTTTTAAATACAATGTTCTGACGTCACAATGACAAAAAAACAGTACGGTTATAAATAAACATTGACTGAATGTCATAGAAATCTGTGATAGTCACGTGGATATCTGCAACGTAAAGCAACGGTGGGTCGATTGATAGTCTAGCTCCTAGACCTTGATGTCATATTGACCAATGACCAATTTTCCTGTTTTTTTTTTTTTATCAAATTCTTCCCAAGATAAAACAAGTTGTTATCCGAACGGGGTAGGGGTGGTAGAGGGTGAAAAATAATATTGAAGAATATTAGTCATTAACTTCTAAATATGATATCCGACTGGTAGCTGGTGTGGTCGTTTGACATAAGCCATTTTCTTCACGAAAAGGACTCCAATCAAATAGTTTTATGAAAGTGCTATCTAGCTGTGAACACCCGAAGCAAAATGTGCAGCTTGGTCAGGACATGTTATGCATATACCCTGACGTCGGTTCAGCCTCGTCTAATGCACCAGGGGCCAGTTGTTCAAAACCAATGACGTCGTTAGTTAGCAAATCGTTAAAAACTTTGATGATTTGATATGGAAAATATACATGTACTAATATTTTTTGCTGAAAAAAAATGTGAGTAGCTTTTGCATATTGCATATGCAAAAGCTACTCACATTTTTTCAGCAAAAATAACAAAATTTTAGATACCGTACTTGCTAGAACAATTAACAATTTGACCACTAACGAGCTCGTTAAGCTAACGATGCTTTGAACAACTGGACCCAGTTCTGTACCAAAATGTAACTTATTTTTACTCCAAAATATAGATTGTGGATACCCAAACCAGCACCCTAAATTCATATATTGATCACTATGAAGAGACATATTGTATAAATATAGCAGTATTATCCTAACGTTGGCGGTCAAGTCATAAGCTCTGCCAGAGTACAGTGAAATTTCGCTGCTAAGACCACCTGAAATTGAGACAGGTTATGCTTTCAAAAGCATATTTAGAAGATTTTAGGTACACTATCTTAGTGTTTTCTATATCCCGTCTTCTTTCGTGGGAGACCACCTTTGGGACTGTTCAAAAGTGGTCTGAAAAAGACCACTTTTGAACAGTCCCAAAGGTGGTCTTAATATAGGAATTTTACTGTATATGTCTATTTTAGGAAGGTTTTGTCACGTTGTTAAGTAAATGATGACTTGAAACTGATAATGGCTAAAAAGACGAATTACTGTAAATGAGTCGCTGACTGATCTGGTTTTGAATAACTGTATGAATAAGACAAATCCTCCCTATAGTGTTAGTAATGCTGTATTGAAGTGTCAAACTTGCTTAATTGATGGCCCAGTCAATAGTGTTCAGTTGTAGAGATAGCATGAAGCTGGACTCGGGCTATATTTAAATTTAGCCACTTAAAGTCAAGATCGATTGGTCTGGACTTTTTATTTCAAGGCCTTCCGTGAATCTCAATCATGATTATTAGTAATCACAGAAAAGCATGACTGTTACACAATTAGTCAAACTTCGATAAAAGTAACTACATTGCTCTTGCAGTAATCATTTCTTCTCTTTCCTTTCTAATTCAGCGTATCGGTCGATCGTTGCCCCAAAGTCATATACACACAAGCGCGTATACGCGCTGATGACAACATGACAACCATTGGTCAATAAAGTTTCACCGCACACATTATCAATCGGTCAGCAAGAAAGAAGAATCAGATCAGACACCACAGAAGGCGACGATTGCTTAAAGTGCAGAAACTCTAGTTTCAAAACTTCAAACTTGGATTTCAAGTGAAGATTTTTTTGTGCACGTACGCTGACTGATATGACCAAAGATCCCTTTTAGCTTGTGTCGGTCTTCTTTGAAACAATTTGATGTCAAAGATTTCGACGATGTCTTGTCCGATTACATGATGTTTCCGATTTTTTTTTATACCACATCCTTGCTTCTCATATTTCCTAATACAGTTACAGCAACAACTGTTCATTTTTTTCCTTCTAAATTTTGCGTCATGTCAAAAAACTTTAATAAGGAAATCTAAACCGACATAGAAGTCATGTCGGTACGCGGAAAATCGATCGGTTCAGCTTGTGCAGTCTGCTCAGAACATACACGACTCGCGTAATTGACTACACACAGCATACAACAACAACGGATTGTAATCGGATTGTACAGCAGGACGATGTTGCGGATGAGTATCAGTTTGTGCTCGGTTTATGCTGTGCGCGCAAGGATATTTCTTGCCGTGTTCCGGCTCAGCGAACGCCATGTTTATAAGAACCAGGTGTAGGGAGGATGCTACTGCTTTCAGTATTATTAATTATTGAAGTTTAGAAAATATCTCGGTATTGATCTTTCTGTAATCACATTGTAATTAATCATATTAAGTTGATAAATTACAGGATTATCCCTAACTTGGCTATAAAGAGAAAATTACACGTTATTGTATCTGTTCTCGTGTCAGCTGGCATGGCTCTGGATAAGGATGGATGACAGGGACAACCAATGGATAATTTTCTTTATCTCTCATCAGAAACATATGTTGTGGGTACTTGTTAGAATCGCCTCTTTGAGGCGATTCTAACAAGTACCCACAGCTATGGATTAATTGAGAAGTAAGAAATATATGCCAAAAACATAAGCTGTATACCTTATCGGGAGCTATGGCTGATAGTCAAAGATCAAGGGCAGCTTAGTTTAAGCTCCAAACAGGAGACCATTGAGGACGATTGAATGGGAATTCGATACAACATTACATATGCGTATCATTTTTACGCATGTTACGCATGAATGTGTGTTATGATAAATATTTGTAGAAAATTATCAAACACATGCTTCCATGTCATAGGCGTTCCTCCATAAGGGAAGGAATTTGTTCTCCTTTGGAACAATTTCTTTCGTATAAATTTCTTGTTTCTGCGTCACAATAATTTTCATCTGGTCACGACACCAGAACAGCCGGTTTAATGTTGCTTGACCCCAATGTCTATACAGAGCAAAAGATATTGTGTGCAGTCCCACAGTCTATGTTTTAAGCATAAATAAGGAAAAAGATGTACAGTCAACCATCTTTATACCGACATTCGTTATAACGGCAAAACTCGTTGTAACGGCAATCTAAATGGAATGACTACTCGGCTAAAGGCTTAGCCTCGGTTCCGAGCGGCGTGGGTTTCCCTCGGCTGGGAAATGCACAAATCGAGCCCAAAGTCTAACGAATGTCCATAACATTTGTTTCTTGCAGTAATAATGGGGAAAGTGCCTTTCATTACCTATCATACTCCTAACTGGGATTCTTTATAACGGAACATTCTTTATAGCGGCAGAATAATAGGGGACGAATACTGTCGTTATAACCAGGGTCCTCTGTATATCTTTGTAAGCCCAATTTCTTCCTTTATAAGGAAGGGTTTACCAACGTGTTCATTACACGGACTTCATGATGTGATAGTGCGGGCAGTGCACTGAGTGAGTGTTTGAATTTTACGTCCCACCAACAGCTAAGGTCATACGGAGACGGGATCTCGGTTTAAAGACTCATCCAAAAGTCTGGAGAAGCCCGCGATCGATCCCGCGACCCCTGGTCTACAAGGCGAGTAGCGTAACCACTACGCCACGGAGGCTTCTATGGGCAGTACACCATTCTGATTATTCTAATGACCGCCCCCTCGCGTTCCTTTTTGCAGTTTCTGAGTATATTCATGATTGTTGATGCGCGATTATGTATGACATATGATCTTTGTGTTGTTGACTGTCCGGCTGCCATATGCCTGTTCTATGTAACCGCATGTGGTATGAGTACTCTGTTTTAATGCAAAACACATTTTAGACTCATATTCTTCATGTTCTATGTTATAGTTAAGTTGATATAACCATGTATTGGTGAGGCGAAGGTGTCGTGGGGGCGTCCAGCTGATATTCATCCGTCCCGTAAACCCCAGTTTACGCTATATAAAGTGAGGTTTACGGGGTGTTTATTTCACGGACTTGTTAATGTGATGGTGCTGTTGAGTCTAAGCCAGCCAATATAAGACTGAGGGCCAATATTGGCCCAATGCCACGTCGTATCGATGTTGACCTGATGTTGGCCCGGTATTGCGGAGCCTTCAGCGTAATGCATAAATTAACCGCTTTCATCTCATTCTTCACCCACAATCGCTGGGAATATCTGTCATGTGTCCAACCACGACAAAATTGTCGGGTGCATTAATTCACACAATTCACAGTAATTGGAATTATTGAGTGCAAAAAGACGGTGGATTCCGTCTTTGCCACCAGCACGTATCGCGTGACGCCAAATGTTTAAGCAAACTTTAGTATTGTGCGACAGTCTCGTATGGTTACTGCTGTTCTAGAGAAAACCAGGCTTGCAGATATTTTGACACAACTGTCATTGCCTTCACTTCTTTTTTGATTTGATAATGCCAAACATTCTTGTCTTTTAAGGGGAATGAGAACACCTTCAGGGGAGGCAACTCCTGCAAAAGTATTTTTGTCAATAAGGGTCAGCTCTTGTTCTTTGCTCTTCAAATTCTATCCTTTAAGAGTAGACCCCTTTTTCAGTCCTTACAGAAAAGCGCACAGGAAGTCCCGAAAACTGTCTCCCTTTGAAAATGTAGGACATATGCCAGATGTTCCCATTCCCCTTAAAATGGGGAAAAACTTAGTATTTATGCTTGCTGAACACCTGAAATCCGAGTAGCTCGTGCAAATTCAAAAGGAAATCTAACATTCCAAAATATTAGATAAAGGGCTTGCTAGAAGAGTTAACAGTTTGGGGCCAGTTGTTCAAATGTTAGTTATCATATTGTTAAAACTTTGATCAGTCAGTATGACAAATATACAAATATTTTTGCTGAAAAGTTGATCACATTTTTCAGCAAAAATACTACCACATTAGATAGTGTACTTACTAGAGTGGTTAACATTTTGACCACTAACGAGTTCGTTAAGCTATTAATGCTTTGAACACCAGGGCCCAGTTGTAATCTAATATTTTGTTATCCAGTTTTGCTGAAAAATGTGAGCCGCTTTTGCATATGCAAAAGCTGCTCACATTTTTTTTCAGCAAAAATATCAGTATTTTCACCTTATTGAATGATCAAAGTTTTAAAGTTTGAACGATACGTTAGCTAACGACGTCATTAGTATCGAACAATTGGCCCCTGGGCCCTAACTACTAAAAAACTCGTTTTGGTAACGGTGGTTTGACCAGCTGGGCCCAGGAGCTTTACCACTACACCAAAGCGCTCTACTGGCTTTAATTTCTGCGTGAACGCTTCTTCAAATCTGTTTTTGATTGTTTCCAAAGTTTTTAAAATTTGCTTTCATTTGGTTTCAAGAATTATTGTTTGAGTCAATGAACATGAATCACTTGTCACTTTGCTTTTCATGCAGTGAAAATTGGCATCGCTCACTGTCAAAGACTCGTGGTAACAAATATGTTGTGAAGCAAAGAGCATATCAAAGAAATGCCAGGCGCAAGGCAATGTATGGGTGTTTTGTCTGGCCAAGACTTGCTAGTCTCAGCCGCCTAGGCCTCGTCAGTGCCTCTGATATATGAAGTTTCAACAACAGGAAAATCAACATTTCGAGCCGATCGTTAATCAGAGGTGGGTGAAAACCGGTGTATCCGAAAAAATAAACACCTGACTTTCTGTTACAGAACTTGGCGCCCCACATACGGCCGGAGCGAGACTTGAACCGAAGGGGAAAATATATGGTAATATACGGGTTGATCACACTGCCAAGGATTCCGATCAACAGGTACTGAAAATTCGGTTCAGATGTTTACCCTGAAAGTCTTGGCGGCAGGCTGAGATATGCTGGTTTTGAAATTAGATCAAATTAAGAGCAATTTTGCTGATGTCAACATATTTAAAATATTTCAGTTATTCTGTTATTCTAACATTTACGGGGTAGAGCTAGGACTGGTCGATCCAGTGTCAGGATAATGTGACTGGGTGTGGTATCATGTAATGTGTCTGGGACATGATACTTCAGTGAGGCAGCACTATAAACGTGAGCATTGAGCTCCCTGTCGCAACCAGACACCGTCGTGATATGACTGAAAAATTGTTGAAAGCGTCGTTAAACCCGAATTCACACACACACACACACACACTGTTATTCAGCATTTTCTACACCATGTGTCCTCCAGTAAGAAACCACCTTTGAGATTGTTCAAAAGTGGTCTTTAAGACCCTTTTTAACAGTTCCAAAGGTGGTCTTAATATAGGAATTTTACTCTACCTTGCGGAGTCTTCATACATTTTCAAAGGAAATCAACTTCACCAAACGGACTGGCCGTTTTTGTATTTTAAACTTTTATGCATATAGGACTAGCAAAGGTAAAAACGAGTCTACGCATGCGCGAAATCTTGCCAGAGCCATTACTGCTTGCAGCACGCGTCTATGCCTAATAACGTGGTTGTGCCTGCGCGCTTAAAGAACTAATTTTAACTTTCTCTTGCGGACCTGAACTTCATTCCCCCACCCCCTCCTGCCCAAGCACACCAGAGCAAATGAACCGTGTCATGTAAAATGTGTTTTATAACATTAGTGTCCAGCTAAAGCTCCGATCAGCCTTTGCATGAGCGTAGACTGATCTGAGCCTACGCTGTACGCATGGGTCTACGATGCGCTCCGATCCACACCTAGGGCAGCAGCAATAGCTACTATCTGACTCTACAGAGGCGCAGACCGCTCTATATCATCACTGCTTGGCATATCGTGGCAATGCTTGAATCTTTTTACATGACCTGTCCGCACCGAACGAAAAGAGATATCGAATATATGCACCCAACAAAGACTTAGATCAGCCTGTGAATCAGTGCATCCTGATCAGAGTCTTCGCTTTGTTATTGACTCTATGTGTCCATGCAAACAGCCGAGCCAGCGCACAAAACGGCGGGCCAACGTCGGACTGCAACGATATCGATGACGTCGTATCGCTACCGACCGACGTTGCCCCGATATTCTTGGGAAGTCTCTTTTCTGATTGAGAGGGTAAGCAGAATAGGGCCGGCTGATGAGAGCGAAAAAGATAATCGATTTTCAGTCCTGTCATTGTGATTGATAATCGATTAGTACATGTAATCACTAAAACATTGGACACAAATTTACCTTTCTAGCTTCTAGCTGGTTTTGGTTGTACGGCCCTTTCAAGATTTTTTCATTCATGTCGAGTCACTCATTACTCAGACGTGGGCGAAAACCGGAGTACCCGGAGAAAAACTACCTGACCTTCCGCTGAAAGCCAGACTTGCCATGTGTTACTTTAATCTATGTATTCGGACAGACAGGCCTGGGCAAACAGTGAAGACCCAGATGAGATGCCGCAAAATGCGACATCTCATCAGGGCCTGCACTGTTTGCGACCCATCAAGCTATTTCAGACACAACAGCAGCGGTAATAAAATCGCGGTGTCCGAACATGCTCCACTGGCATCATTTGCCACCACAATTCGGATCTGGACGTTTACTGGAGGCCCCCTATGCAGGGAAAACCATCCCCTGTGCAGGTAAAAGATCCCTACCGTAATTACATGATTACTGTGTAGGCTTTCAACTACATCATAGTCTTGTCCTTTGGGATCATTGATTCCATTGTGGAATTTTGAGAATACTTGAGGGTCACTGATGAGGCCTAATTGGCCGAAACTAGCTAGTCTGGCCCAGAAAACATGTACACTTAATATTTTCCATTTCTATGGTGTGTTCCTTGCTTCCAAAGGATAACCCTTTTATAGTACATATTTTCATCCTGCAAACCTGGACACCTGCACGTGACCCTCCTGAGGGGGTTTTGCAGTAAATATAGAAAGAACGATTGGCGAAAATCATTGCATCCCGCTTGATCAGTCGATTACATGTATCTGATTTATCGTGTCTGCCTTAAAACAGACTGATTTGAGTCTTCTCTGTGCGCAGATACTCCAAGACAAATTTTTGTTTGTTTGTTGTTTTGTTTTTGGTTCCTTTTTTTTTTTTTTTTTGCTTGGCGCAGCCCAGTTATTGTCAGGGTTACCGTTCGCCATGTCGTGTTTCCCTTTGCACTAACATTTCTGTTGGCATCACTCATTGTCAGAGCTCATCAATTAACTCCATTCCAGATATTTGAAATAATTAAGTCAGCTTCACCTACCCTGCAATTTCTATGTAAATGAGTATTCTGGAGATTATGAGAAGGCAGACTGGGGATTAATCAAGCTGTCATCTGATACAACTGGCTCCACTCCTGTCAGGCAGTCTTCTTAAAAATGAAATAAACAAGGATTCGTGTCACGTGCAAATATAACTATAATTTATTGGGCTCAACTAAGACTCTTGTCGATTTTTTTATATCAGTACATCCTTGACCTTACTGGATCGATTGTTCTCAATCGATCCAAAGTTACTAAGCATTCAACATATTTGCATTATTTGCTGGCTCCCAGCTTGCACATTGTCAATATTGGAAAAACAGGTAACCAGACCCCCCTGACCTTGAAAGGTCAGGGGGTCTGGTTACCTGTTTTTCCAACACTGATAACCTTCAGACTAGGAACCAGCAGACAATGCAAATAAGGTGAATATAATCTTTCATTGTTGTTTTCCACACTTATTTGTAGGAAATCCAGGTAATGGTTATTTATAGAAAATAGCTACGCTATTCTTATCGTGCGTAGGTGAGTTATCCAAACAATCTCGACAGGAAGATTTGGCAAACAGTGTAGAACCCAGTCAGACGCAGCAGAAGCGGTCACAGTGATCAGAGTAAACACCGTTTGCCTACAGTACACTGAGTACGAACCGTTCAGGACAATTTTCCAGCCTACACTCAGAGACAACCCCCTCACCAACCAGTGCTGTTAGTGTTTTTATTTTATGAGGGGAGAGGTACGGAACCCTGGTAGAGATATGCAATTTCTTTTATGTTGTGCGAACAAGATAATATCTTGTTTGCTCAACATAATATCTTGTGAACACAGCATATTATCTTATTTGCACAACATAATATCTGGTGCGCACATGTTATTATCTTATTTGCACAACATAATACCTTGTGCGCCCAAGATATTATCTAGTGCGCACATGTTATTATCTTATTTGCACAACATAATACCTTGTGCGCACAAGATATGATCTAGTGCGCACAAGTTATTATCTTGTGCGCACAACATTATCTTGTTCGCACAACATATTGCCTTAGTTGCACAACATAGATCTTATGCAGACAACATAATATCTTGTGCGCACAAGATATTATCTTGTTTGCACAACTCAATATATTGTGCGGACAACATAATAACTTGTGCGCACAACGTATTATCTTGTGCGCACATGGGCCTCCGTGGCCTAATGGATAAGAGCGCTGACTCTTAGTCATTAGGTCTCTCACCGCCGTGGGTTCGAGCCTCGCTCGGATCACGTGTGAGACGCCAAGTTCTGCAACGGAAGGTCAGGTGGTTTTTCTCCGGGTACTCCGGTTTTCGCCCACCTATGATTAGCGATCGGCCGATATGAGTGAAATAATCTTGAAAGGGCCGTAAAACCCAAACCCCAAAAAAAAAAAAAAAATCTTGTGCGCACAAGATAATACAAGATATTCGCACAACATATTTAAAAAAACTGCATGTCCCTTCCGGGGTTGTACATGTAATTGTATATGGTTCGTGTTGCCATTATACTATTGGCACATCAACATCATCATGTGTGGTCATTTCGCAAATATCCAAGCCATGTTTGTTTGTTTGTTTGATTTTAGGTTTAACGTCCCCGTCAACACTGTAAAGGTCATTTTGGAGACGTTTCTTCCAATTTTGTGGGACTTTTACCCGACATTAAGATGAAATGACATCTCAAGCACTGTCGCCCAATGAAACCAATAGGGTTTATTAGCATGGGCGGTCCGCCTCACACCGCGGTTCCTGGACAGGCTTAGATCCTCTAAGCGGTTTACCGGTAATCCAAGCCATGTGCTAGTAGTATAACATAATTATACAGGGTGTCCTATGTTGTTATGCAAGGTTTTTTTTCTGTCGTGCAGACTTTTGGAGGCATCATCATACATGCATGTGTGTGAGTATTAATTAACCCTTTTTGTACCACCTTTTATATGATATAAGTCCATTTCGAAATATAGGGGTGTCAACTTGTGTTTTCCTCAAACTGTATCCGGAAAATGGCTGAACATTTTGCAAACAGTGTAGGCTCTGATCAGACGCCACAGAACGCGTTCTGCGGCGTCTGATATGAGCCTGCGCTTTTGGCAAATTACCCCTTTTGGGGTTTCCGGTGCAAAATGCGTTAGTGACAGGTTTTGTACTAATGGCGAACTTACCAAGTCTGATATTTATACAGTAATCTGTGGACATTACTTCTTTTTTTTTTCTCGTCTGTTTGCGTTTGCAGTGTATAAAGTTCCCTTCAACACTGTTGAGGTTATTTGGAAACGTTTTTTTTTTTCGCCTGTTTGTGCTGAGGTATAACGTTCCCTCCAACACTATTTAGTTATTTGGAGACTTTCCTTCCGCTTTTGTGAGACTTTTACCCGACATTGAGATGAAATGCCACCTCAAGCCCAGTTATTGGACGAACCGAGCCGTACCACTTATCCTGGGCGGGCTTAGACCGAAGTCATTTACCAGTACCCCTACCACACAAAGAAACCGCTGGAGTTTAAGGGGCGCGGTCCACTGTAAGTTTTATTTCAAATCTGTAGGTTGTTCTGAATACCGGACAGAGTTCAAAATGCGATTTTGTTGCGCGTCGTCCAGTAGACTTTTTTAGCTCACCAGAGCCGAAGGCGCTCCGGGGGAGCTTATAGGATAGGCAGTTGTCCGTCGTCTGCGTCTGCGTCGTCTGCGTCTGGTGACGTCAACACTTTCAAACGACATCTCCTCCGAAGCCACTGGGCCAATTGGGCCCAAATTTCATCTGTAGCATTCTTGGGTTGGGGGATTGAAAGTTTGTGTTTTTTATGAAATTCGGCTCATAAGTTTGGTTGTTATGGCAACTTAGAGTTTCCATAGACTTATAATGTGGAAAATTGAAAAATGGCATTTACTGCCAAGCCTCTGCAGATATTTTGACACAACTTTCATAGAAATGTTCCTTAGGCAATCTACTATCTGCCATATGATTTTTAGCCTACTGCTCATTTGTATTGGTTGCCATGGAAACCAAAATGAAAAAAAAAAAATAAATAAAAAAAAAATACTTAAAATATCATGTCCTCAGAAACCGTAGGCTATATGAGGCTGAGAGTTTATGGAAATATTCACCATATCTGCCTTTAGAGGTTTTGTGTTTTTTATGAAATTTGGCTCTTTAGTTTAGTTGCTATGGCAACTTAGAGTTTCCATAGTCTTATAATGGGGAAATTGGAAAAAATGCATTTACTGCCAAACCTCTGCAGATATTTTGACAAAACTTTCATAGAAATGTTCCTTAGGCAATGTACTATCTGCCATATGATTTTAGGCCTACTGCTCATTTGTATCGGTTGCCATGGAAACCAAAATGAAAAAAAAAAAAAAATACTTAAAATATCATCTCCTCAGAAACCGTATGCTATATGAGGCTGATAGTTTATTGAAATATTCACCATATTTGCCTTTTACAGGTTTTGTGTTTTTTTTTATTAAATTCGGCTCTTTAGTTTGGTTGCTATGGCAACTTAGATTTTTCATAGACTTATAATGGGGAAAATTGAAAAATGGCAGTCATATACTTTTATGTCAACCTGGGGGTCCAGAAGGTTGTGCCGAGACCATGCCCCGCCCCCTCCACTTCATAAATATCAGAAACCTTACAGATCCCCACCCCTAAACCATATATAGTATTGTTCCTTATGATAAGATGCATTAAGTAACACCAACCTGGGGGTCCCCCGGATGTGCCAGGTACATGCCCCACCCCCTCAAATTCATAAAATGCCATTTATCTCAGAAACCATTCAGATCCCCACCCCCTAAACCATATATATTCATATTCCTTATGATAAGACACACTCAGTGATACCAACCTGGGGGTCCCCTTGGATGTGCCGGGGCCATGCCCCACCCCCTCCATTTCATAAAAAACCCAATAACCCAGAAACCGTACAGATCCCCACCCCTAAACCATATTATATTCTTGTTCCTTATGATAAGTCGCATTCAGTGACCCCGCCATTTCATAAAAGACCCAATATCCCAAAAACCTTACAGATCCCCACTCCATAACCATATATATTCTTGTTCCTTATATGATAAGTCAGATTCAGTGACACCAACATGGGGGCCTCTCGGGATGTGCCGGCGCAATGCCCAAGCCCCTCCACTTCATAAAAGGCTAAAATTTCCAGAAACCTTACAGAGCCTTACCCCTAAACCATAATATTCTTGTTCGTTATGATAAGATGCATTAAGCGACACCAACCTGGTGTCCCCCCGGATGTGCCGGGGACATGCCCCACTCCCTACACAAAAGACAATATATCTGAGGAACTGTTCAGAGCCCTACCCCTAAACCATATATATTCTTGTTCCTTATGATAAGAATCAATCAGTGATACCGGCATGGGGGTCCCCCTGAGGTGCCATGGGCCATGCCCCGCCCCTTTACTTCATTAAAAGCCTTATATCTCAGACACCGTTCAGATCCCCTGTCCCCTTAACTATATATATTCTTGTTCCTTATGATAAGACCCCACTTCATAATAGGCCACATATCTCAGAAACCATTTAAATCCCATCCCAATAATCGCATAAAGTCTTGCTCATTGTTATTAGACACATTCAGTCACCCCCATTTTAGGGAATCCGCAGGGGCCATTTCTCTGCCATCCACTTCATAAAATGGCCTCATATATCAGAAACCGTTCAGCATTCAGTGACAATCCTGGGCTGTTCTGGTATCCGACATGCCTGAATCCCTCCACTGCTTAAAAGGCCTTACATCTCAGGAGCCATACATATCCCCACCGCTAAACCATATATGTCTCTGTTCCTTTTGATAAGATTCATTTAGTGACACCAACCAGGGCGCCATTGGGTTCATGCCCCACCCTGTCTACTTTATAAAACACCTAATATTTCAGATACAGTCCACATGAGTGCTCATTTGAGTATGGAGTTTGTTTGGGAGACTTTATAATTGGTAGATTAAAATCATATCATGTTGAAATACATGGCTGCTATTGGGCAGTACCCACCTGAGCTCTGGATTATGAAATTCGGCTCTTTGGTTTGTTTGCTATGCCAAGTTAAGAGTTTCCATTGACTAATAATGGGGAAAATTGAAAAATGACATTTATGGCTTTCAAGATATTTTGTCCAACTTTCATAGAAGTGTTCCTTTAATAAAGCCCCCGCCCATAGGGGCTTGAAGAAATATACGGGCTGCATGATGCTTCCACGCAGAGCTGAATCCGGCTCGCACACTAGTACTGGTAAACCGCTTAGAGGATCTAAGCCTGTCCAGGAACCGCGGTGCGAGGCGGACCGTCCATGCTAATAAACCCTATTGGTTTCATTGGGCGACAGGGCTTGAGATGTCATTTCATCTCAATGTCGGGTAAAAGTCCCACAAAATTGGAAGCAACGTCTCCAAAATGACCTTTACAGTGTTGACGGGGACGTTAAACCTCAAATCAAACAAACAAACAAAGTGTTCCTTTAATAATGTTCTTTTAGGCCTATTGGTAGCCACAGATTGGTAATTGTCAGTTGTCATATGTTGCCATGCAACAACACATTCAAGCGACATCAGACCTATGAATCCACTAGGCTGATTGGTTCCAGATTTTATCTGTAGCATCCTTTGGCGCAGGGCTTCCATGATTAATTAAAAATACATTGCTGCCAGTGGGCAGTGCCCCCTGAGCTCTGGTGAGCATAGTGGCCCATGGGCCTCTTGTTTTTAAATGACCTTGCTAATGCAATTTGATATCTTTACTATTAAGACAATTTGTTCAAATTACATGGGAAAAAATCAGCAATTTCTCATTTATAGAAACAAATGATATTGTTTTTACCGGATGTCTCAGTTCAAGGCGAGTCCCTGGGACAATTATTATCCACCAATTACCTGTGTCCGATTTAAGTTACGCGACAAACTATACAGAAGTAAACATGGAACATGTTTCATTTTGAATTACATCACGTGAACAAGTCCGTGTAATGAACACCCCCTTAAACCCCATTTTGTATAGAGAAAACTGGGGTTTACGGGGGTAAACATTATTTTTCTTATTTTTACTCCAAGACATAGGTTGTGGGTACTCATTAGAACCGCCTCAATGAGGCGGTTCTAACGAGCACCCATAATCTATGTTTGCAGTATAAATAAGAAAAATATCATGGATTTTGTTCCGAAAAGTAGCCAATTTGGAGATGTGAAAAAATACACTATGTCGCACGGGTGTGTTATCGTAATGCTACGTTAGATAGCGAAAATCTGGTTTAAGATTATAAAAAAAAAACAATATTTTACCGTTAATTTGAATATTTCATCAAATAAAGATTGGTCAATTTTAGAATAAAAATAGGACCCTATGTCTAATGTACGCGACAGTATCTGATTTTAAATTGTAGTAATTAAAACATTCAATATGCAATAAAAATGTAATTTGAAATTTAAGTAGAAAAATGATTTTTCTTTCGTCAAATGTCATATTTAAGAAAATCAAATAAAAACAAGACTATCGGTGAAACCGATGGATGCTTCCCGAAGGTGCAATAGTCGGAACAGGAAACATTATCCTAGTTAAAGAGCGGTATACTGTACTAAATGGAGTATAACAAAACCTGTCGGTGGACAGATTAGCATGCCTGGTGGCATTGTCATACATCAGCAACACAAAGTCGGAATAAATGAAAGGAAGTGTCTTCAGATACGATACCATACCCCAAGTTCCTGGGTGGTAGTTGGGTAAAACTGTTTAATACAAATTATTGAAAACTTACGATGACAAAGTTTTTTTCTAAAATAACCACAGTGACCTTGACCTTGATCCCAGGATCCTGAAAGTTGAACTTGCTCGAGATATTATTATACCCAACATTGGTGTGAAGTTATATTAAAATCCATCAGCAAATGACGACGCTAGAGCGATGACAAAGGTTTTTTTTCTAAGAATAGCCGCAGTGACCTTGACCTTAAGCCCTGGACCCTGAAAGTTGAACTAGCTCGAGATATTATCATACTCAACATTTGTATGAAATTATATTAAAATCCAATAATAAATGTAGGCTCTAGAGCGAAAACAAAGTTTTTTCTAAAAATAGCCATAGTGACCTTGACCCTGAGCCCCGGACCTTGAAAGTCGAACATGCTCAAGATATTATCATGTCCAACATTTGTGTGAAGTTATCCTAAAATCCATCAATAATTTTGTAAGCCATTTTTTCCCATCTAGGTATAATGCCGCCTAATCAACCTTGTATATTTATTTCAAGTTCAGGCAGCCATCTTGTGCATTCAAGTAGAACTGTTTAACTTTTTCTGTAGAAGGACACCTAAGCAATATTTCTGTGAAGTTTGAATGAGATTGGACCAAAGAATTAGGAGGACTTGTCATTAAAAGGTTTTTCAATTTTTTCGTTCACTGGAGAATAACAGTTTTAGCTGTTTTAGTGAAGGGTCACCTAAGCGTCATCCTCGTGAAGTTTGAATAAAATTAGACCAAAGGTGTTGGAGAATTCGTCATATTTTTAGGTTTTTCTATTTTTATAGCCCCGCTTTGAAAAATTGGGGCTATACTGGATTAGCCATGTCCTTCCGTTATTCCGTGACTCCATGATTCCGTCATTCCGTGATTCTGTGACTGCAAAATTAAAATGCATTTTGCTTACTAACTTTGAAGTTTGTGGTCCTACTTCAATGAAACTTACACTACACTAGACCTCAAAGGCAAGAAAGGTGTAGCAGCAGAATAGTGATCAAGGACACATAACTTTTAGAATTATGTCTCTTGATAGGTTTTCAATTTTTGCCAGACTTAGTAGGTTTCCAATTTTTAAACCTTCTCTTGTGAATATTCAGTGAACAGCAGGATAAGAGTTAAAATGCATTTTGCTTAACAACTTTTATTTTGCAGTCGAACTATACTACACTTGGTTTCTAAGGTAAGGAAGGTGTAATAACAGAATAGTGTCCAAGGGCACATGACTCTTGGAATCATGTCCCTAGGTAGGTTTGGAATTTTTGTCAGTCTTGAAAATTTTTGTAACCGATTTCCCAATCTATTTCTCCAAGCCCCGATGGGCGGGAATGGTAGATATTCTATGGCCACCACACGGCTTTTTAACTCACGTTATCCCTATTGAAGATAGTTCCCAACGCGACATACTAACTGGAATGGGGCTCCCGCCGATGGGGGCTTGGAGAAATAGATTGGGCTGCATGGCGCTTCCACGCAGAGCTAAAACCGACCGTTTATGAGTACCGGAACACCGCTTAGAAGGCCTAAGCCTGCACAAGCAAAGTGGTGCGAGTCGGACCGTCCCTACATTTAAGCCCTATTGGTTTGTTTGGCCGGTAGGGCTTGAGATGTCATTGCATCTTAAGGTTGGGTAAAAGTCCCACAAACTTGAAATTAAGGTCTCCAACAGACCGAAATGTTGTTGCCCCACAATTAAAACAAAACAATAAGATAGATATGCGTGATCGCGAGTACATTGCTTTTGTCTATGAATAGGGTTTAACCCAATTTGTACCGGAAACCCTTAACAAACAGTGCAGGCACAGATCAGACGCCACAGAACGCCGCAGAAGGGCCTCCACTGTTTGTGCAAAGTTCAGCCAATTTCCAAATAGATTTTTAAGAAAACACAACCTGACACCCCTTAATTTTGAAATGGACTGCTATATATAAGGTGGATTTGTTTGTTTGTTTGATTTGAAGTTTAACGTCCCCATCAACACTGTAAAGGTGATTTTGGAGATGTTGCTTCCAATTTTGTGGGACTTTTACTCGACATTGAGATGGAATGACATCTCAAACCCAGTGAAACTAATATGGTTTTTAAGCATGGACGGGCCGACTGCTATTTCTGCAAGCCCCGATTGGCGGGGGCTGTATATATAAGGTGAAAGATTCCATTTGGTACAAAAAGGGTTAATAAGGAAGTTTGATATCTGAAACTGCTGAGTCTGGTGCGATATGGTTATAAATCAGAGAATATTAACGTCGTTGTCTGAGAGCATTACTTGTAAATGCACCGAAAAAAGTGACGTGTAACAAAAACAAATTTCTTTTCATGACCATAATAAGACTATTAAAATACGTTCATGTATTGAAAATGTTCTTACTCAGCTCGAATTCTTCCCCCTTCTTTGGTCACGTGTAAGCTGAAAGTTTTCGCAATAAGTGTCGCATTGAGAGTAGCCCTCTCAAAAATATTTTAGCTGTAGGCTCAATAATTGCTCGTAAAATTGGCATCTACTTATATTTGTTGACAATGTTAGCTTGCTTACTGAGTATCTGTATATGTTGCATTGAAATACGCAACTGGCACTCCATGACTCTGGATGCTGCGAAAGGTGAAGGTTACAGCGGGTGTAGCTGCCGCATTGAAAAGTGGCTGGCTGTTCCTAAAATGGCATATTTTTCAATCCATTTTCTTGCACAAGATATTTCAGCAGGTGCCAAGTGCTGGTGTTTTAGGAGAAACTTTATAGGATGAGACAAAGTGAGGTGGAAAGTAGAAGTAAAACAAAGATCAGGAATTGATACAATTAACTTACTCCACCCATAAAAGACACCAAAGGGAAAGAAATACAAACATTAAGCGACCAGACCATAATGGAAACCTAAACAAAGGAAGGCCATAAGGACAGTTACTTTCCCACAAAATGGCCATATGGCCATCCAAAATTAAAAGACACAAGTGATACACACAGTGAGTAACAAACAACAACATAAATAAATCGCCACAGAAGAGCCGCCTTGGAACGGTCAGTGGAAGATTTCCACTGGGGGGCTTAAATCGATTTTACGTGGCCACAATCCTCGCCCTTACTTCCGTCGCGATTTAGACAAATAATTTGTTCAGTCCGCATGAAGGCCTCCTAACTCATCAGTGCAACATCTCCGTGAACACAAAAATCAAAGATCCACAGAGGTGAGACAACGGTGAGGACTCGACAGCAAGAAACCACTGAAATGCTGGAGCAAAAGAAAACCAACAGTTAGACTCCGATGAGCCCAACCGGAGACAGAGCATCAGGCACCAACCAACATTATCTCTCTAATTCTCAATAAGCCTTTACGTTGGAGCCGTCATAGAATCTGAGGCCTGACCCACCGGCGTGCAATTAAAGAGGGAAGCAAAGTTGCCAACCGTGATTGGGTTAACTACCATACATGCAGTCTGTCGTATAATATCCATGTTGTACCCAATCTTTTTATATCGAAGAATCTTTTTATATCGAAGAATGATTTTACGAAATTGGGTGCTGAAGTCATTGCGGTTATATATTTTTCTGAATTTATATACTAAGTCACCATAAAATTCGGGTTCCGATAGACCTTGTTGCAGAAGAGATTTAAGTCCAATATTGAATTTTGAAATTAAATCAGAATGGCGTCTATAAAATTTTGAAAAGACTTTGCGTATTTTGTATAAGTACAATACGGGGTGGGGTAAGTCCAGTGCAACTGCTGCATATCAACCTGTGCAAATAGAGAGGTGTTTAATTTGTATGCTGCCTAGATTCTGTGCATGTGTGCAGCACTGTGAAACAGAAATGGACCTAAGTACGGCGCGAACAAAAATTGCGTTTATCTTTATTGTAATTTGAATTAATTCTGGCCAGGAACGTGTGGTTCTGAGTATACGACCAAAGCCAGACGTTTCGCTTGTTCACGTTGTTGGCCAACTGCGAAGCAGACAGAGCCAAGTAGTTTATCCAGGTGTGTTATTTGGGGCATGCTAATCCTGCTGTTAAGGTTATTACAGGTGAGTACAGGTATTACCTGGAATTATCTAGAATTAGAAAGATCTGTTGTCAGATCTAGCAATCGCTCTTCAGATTCATTGATGTTAGACAGTACACTCTTGACTTAGGATTATGTAACTACTAAAAGCTGCGAAGTCAGACTCCTCAAATTGGGTGAATAACAAGTGCTGCGATTTACCTGCTAATTTACTAATCCTCTTCTTGAACCATAACTTATAGTTTTATTGATATGATCAAATTTTCCTTTTCGGTTAAGGATCTTGTAATGTGATGATATATTCTGCGATTCTTTTCAGTTCTTCATGGCCCCTTATTTAGGCAGCTGTTGGTCCAATGTGAGTTTGTAAAGGCCAAAACATGTGACACGACTGAACCGTTCCAAAATTTTCACTAAAAGCGAAGTGTCAGAAAAGTACATGAGTTCGAGTCTGAGCGAAAAAAATAGAGGATATTTACTTTTTTGAGATGAATACCAAAAATATTTCATCGAGTGTGTTAAAAATTCTGATGTTTTCAACACAAGAGATGAAATATCTTTGATAGTTATCGAAAAAAAGTAAATTTTCTTGTTATTTGATAATATTTTAGGACACTAACTGTAATTGATCAATTGGATCTTACGTCACAATTTTGACTTGGCTATGACGTCACAACTATCAGTTGCAAACCATAAACAGATCGCCATTTTTAATAAAGCATTTTTTACAGTTCAAAGAATGCTTTTTCAAGGTATTTTACAGAAATATTTTATAGATAACATAACAATTTTGGCGAGAAAAGCAGTCCGGGCTGCTACTGTGAAAATAACATGGTCATGTTATTTTTCACACTGTGAAAATATCATTTATATTTTCACAGTGTGAAAATATCACTTTTATTTGTTTCAGATATGCATTAATTACACTGCTATGTATAAAATAAAACGTGTTTATTAGGAGAAAAGCCGCAATGTTCAGAAAGTAAAGAAATATGGAATATCAACAAAGAACATAGCCACCTGAAACCATCGTAAAAAGAGAAAAGTGGAATTTAATGTCATGAAGGCTCATACATTACGATAACACACCAGTGTGATATAGTTCATTTTTCAAACCTCAAAAAAGGCAACTTTTATGATGAAAATCCGTGATATTTTTCTTATATATACTGCAAACATAATGTTGCGTGTGCTCGTTAGAACGAGTACCCACAACCTATGTTTTGGAGCAGAAATAAGGAAACTCATGTTTACCCCCGCAAACCCCAGTTGTCTCTATATAAAATGGGGTTTAGTGGGGGTGGGGGTTATTTCACGGACTTGTTCACGTGGTGTAACACAAAATAATAAAACATGTGCACATACAGGGGCCTACTGTGAAATTGCGCAATTAAGATCATCTTTGGACTGTTCAAAAGTGGTCCTTTAAGACCACTTTTGAACAGTCCCAAAGGTGGGCTTTTACCAGAGGATATCGGGCATAGACAGCACTAAGCAAATAAAGTTGAAACCTTTTAAAATATGATTTTGAAAGAAGAATTGGTCTAAAAATTTGGTGGTCTTAATAGCGGAATGATACATGTTCTATGTCTGAAAATTAAAAGGCATATTTTCTGATACAGTAAATTCAATCAAACGTATAGTGTACATTGTACATGTAAATTAAATTATATTGTAGACATGCTTTCAATTTTCCAGGGATGTTTTTTTTTACTTCGACCTCCAACAAGCATTGTGAAGTATTATTTTTGACCTTGGCATTTCTTCCGCACCTTAATGCCATAACGTTTGCCTACTGCCCTGGGGTGAAATGAAATGAAACCTTTAAAATATGATTTTGAAAGAAGAATTGGTCTTAAAATTTGCTGATCTTAATAGCGGAATGATACATATTCTATGTATGAAAAGGCATATTTTCTGATACAGTAAATTCAATCAAAAATATAGTGTACATTGTACATGTAAATTAAATCATATTTTAGACATGCTTTTAATTTTCCAGGGAAGTTTTTCTTTTTTTACTTCAACCAGCATTGTGAAGTATTATTTTTGACCTTGGCATTTCTTCCGCACCTTAATGTCATAACGTTTGTTGGTGAAATGAGTGTCCTTACCATGGCGGCACGACAAAGTATCACAATCATTTTTAGGTCGATTGCCAATCAGTCCAAAGTAAATAATACCGCTGGCCTGTAACTGCTATTGCCCACATGATTATATCTGACCAATGAATTGTAGCTGCACCGAATTAACAAGAGCACCGCATGCGGGTGCCAACGCTCGGCTGCAAAAATTCTAAGTCGAAAAAGGGGCATAACTGTGCCAAAAATATTTTGAGGGTTACCTCACCTATTGGTATGAGTTCCCCTTTTCATAATGAACAACTAGTCCGAGTTTCAAGTATATATGTTCAGTAATGACAGAGATATTACAAAATGTCCAAGTTTTTGCGCGACGACGCAGACGACGACGACGCAGACGACACCAGAGCTATGATAATACCTCGAAAATCTTCGAAAATAGCAGAGCTAAAAATGTCATCCATGAACATGCAAGGTACCGGAAAGTTTTTTTTTTCAAATTACATAGGTAAGTACATTTTGGCGTAGCATCCCAAAAACGGGACATTTGCAAATAGTGTAGACCCAGATCTGATCAGGGTCTACACTGATGAGATATAGGATTTCAAGGGTTAAGCGAAATAGTCTAAGTCCATGTTCAGGTCCATTGTTCAGCATACCTATCAGTGCTGTCAGTGCAGCAACAGGTCAACGTCGATTTTTGTTTAGAGTCGCACACCAGTATACATATCCCCCATTCTTAGTTTGATTTGAGGTTTAACGTCCCCGGCAACTGATGGCACTGTATAGGTCATTTTGGAGACGATGCTGCCAATTTTGTGGGACTTTTACCCGACATTGAAATGAAATGACATCTCAAGCCCTGTCGCCCAATGAAACCAATAGGGTTTATAAGCATGGACGGTCCAGTTCACACCGCTTTGCTTGGGCAGGCTTAGATCCTCTAAGCGGTTTACCAGTACTCGTGTGCGGTCACTTTCAGCTCTGCGTGGAAGCATCATGCAGCTCAATCTAGTTCTTCAACCCCGATGGGTGGGGGCCAATACCACCATTGCACTCGGTATATTTGCTGTTTTCTTTTTTCTTATTTTTTTTTGTACAATAAACTGTCTGGAATCAAAATAGGGTGAAGAAATATTAATACATACAGGTCATTATCTTATGAAGGTTATGATATAATGCCAAAGTTTCCAGACATTGCCAGTCTGGTTAAAATGCAGCCAACATATTTTTGCAAATGCAGTAGCAATATGCCTGAAAATATAACAAATTATGGGCGTGTCAATAAAGTGAAGAAGTTGCCAGTGAGACAAGTACTTGATAAAAATACATTGAGCCGGGAAACAGGGAAACCTAACTGCTGACATGTTCGACAAGTGAATGCTGAGATCTGTCTGCGCATGCGCGCAGGCTGATCTGATCCTTCACTTTTCGCTGTATGGATAGCTTGGCATCTAAGGAAGGCTCATGCGAACACCGGAGGCTCTGATCAGTCTGTCCGGATCCGCAGGGTGGTCTTGTTTCTTTGCAAATCGCTCATGTCATGGCGTAGCTTGCGCTGTGTCCCGGCTTAATTAAAGCCCATATGATAAGCCATAATAATCTTGTATCTCAGACATTGGTAATCAGCTTCATATTATGTATATTATGTAACTCCCATTTAATTTATTGACTATTCTCCAGGTAGAATACAGGAATTCGGTCATATTTTGTGTGAAATACGCTAGAAAATATGATATGATGAAAAATGCCTGGTAATTAGCAAACGGGAATGCTTACATAGGTGTCTGGAGCATATGCCACCCAGGGAAGTAAGCACTATTAGGAATAACAGTAAAATTCCTGTAATAAGACCACCTTTGGGACTGTTCAAAAGTGGTCTTTCAGACCACTTTTGAACAGTTCCAAAGGCGGTGTCTTTCTAGAAGAAAACGCACTGAAAGAATGACAGTAACCTTTTAAATATGCTTTCGAAAGGTGAATTAGTCTTAATTTTAGGTGGTTTTTGTTTGTTTTGCTTGATTTGAGGTTTAACGTCGCTGTCAACACTGTAAAGGTAATAATTTTAGGTGGTCTTAATAGCGGAACTTCACCGTACATAACACATACGAAAGAGTCCTAGATCCTCGATTAGCAAGTATGGAGGATTTTCACTTTCTTCCTTTTTTTGGATAATGACATGAATGCTTGACATACAGCTTTGGGATGTTGGCCTTGCACTCACTTAGTCGTCGTTTTATGAACCATCTGAGAAAAGCGTTCCCCAATATTTATGGCCTTCAAATGCGAATAATTCCTATTCTCCATTATCATGTACATTTCGAGCGATTTGATTGGTTGAAATAAAAGTTTTATACTTCGATAAATTCCATGAGCAAGAATCTCAGAAATATTTCACACAACGACATGTAATGATATAACGTGACGGCAAACAGTCCGTTAAATTACGTGCGTTACGGCATGGTAAGAGGTGACGTCAACATCGTTCGGTTAAAAGAAAAGAAGACAGAAGACAAATAAACAGAATTTAAAAGACTTGACTTTGTTTGTTTTTCGCTTGGGTTTCTTTCAAAGATGGCAACGTCTAATTGAATAATCATTTCGCCATGGCCGTTGGTAAGTTCATTCTTACGCTTTCGAAAGAATTCCAAAATAATAATAATAATAACATTTTGGTGGCATTTTTAACGTTTTAACATTCGATGACAAAGTTGGAATTATAAGGAAAGAATTATCATTTTTTATGGATTTTATCGATGTGATAACATCGGCGAATCACCCACAAACTTAGCATCATGCAGTTTGTGAGTGATTCCCCGAATTTACACGTCGATAAAATCCAGAAAAATAAAATCCATACTTACAATGTACTACCAACTTCTAGGGCTACGTGCATGTCTTTTAGCATAAAGCGACCGCAAGGTCTCCCAATGCACAAGGTTAACCCGAGCCTGCACGGACAACTAAGAATGTATGACGTCTTGAAGTTCCCTCAATATCCCCACTACAGACAAGGTCGAACTGAGCCTAGACAGGGAGCTATCACGGCTAGATGTATGACTTCTTACATGAAGTTCCCTCAAGGTCTCCACTACAGACAAGGTTCAACCGAGCCTAGGCAAGGAACTATCACCAAGTCTACACAGGGAACTATCATGGCTATATGTATGACTTCTGACTTGAAGTTCCTTCAAGGTATCCACTGCAGACAAGGTTCAACCGAGTAAAGGCAGGGAACTATCACGGCTAGATGTATGACTTCTCACATGAAGTTCCCTCAAGGTCACCACTACAGACAAGGTCCAACCAGGCCTAGGCAAGGAACTATCACCAAGTCTACACAGGGAACTATCATGGCTATATGTATGACTTCTGACTTGAAGTTCCTTCAAGGTATCCACTGCAGACAAGGTTCAACCGAGTAAAGGCAGGGAACTATCACGGCTAGATGTATGACTTCTTACATGAAGTTCCCTCAAGGTCACCACTACAGACAAGGTCCAACTGAGCCTCGGCAGGGTACTATCACGTCTAGGTGTATGGTTTCTTATATGCAGTTCCCGCAAGGTGTCCACTACAGACAAGGTTCAACCGAGTCTAGGCAGGGAACTATCATGGCTCAGTATATGATTTCTTGCATGAAGACCCTCAAGGTCACCACTACAAACATGGTTCAACCTAGCCTGGGCAGGGAACTATCACGGCTAGATGTATGACTTCTTACATGAAGTTCCCTCAAGGGTCTCAACTTCAGACAAGGTTCAACCGAGTCTAGGCAGGGAACTATCATGGCTCAGTATATGATTTCTTGCATGAAGCCCCTCAAGGTCACCACTACAGACATGGTTCAACCGAGTCTAGACAGGGAACTATCATGGCTAGATGTATGATTTCTTGCATGAAGCCCCTCAAGGTCACCACTACAGACATGGTTCAACCGAGTCTAGACAGGGAACTATCATGGCTAGATGTATGATTTCTTGCATGAAGCCCCTCAAGGTCACCACTACAGACATGGTTCAACCGAGTCTAGACAGGGAACTATCATGGCTAGATGTATGATTTCTTGCATGAAGCCCCTCAAGGTCACCACTACAGATATGGTTCAACCGAGCCTAGCCAGGGAACAATCACGGCTAGATGTATGATTTCTTGAATGAAGCCCCTCAAGGTCACCACTACAGACAAGGTTCAACCGAGCGTAGACAGGGAACTATCATGGCTAGATGTATGACTTCTTGCATATGGTCCCCTTAAGGTCTCCACTACAGACAAGATTCAACCGAGCCTAATATAGGCAGGGAACTATCATGGCTACATGTATGCCTTCTTGCATGGAGTTCTCTCAAGGTCTTACCTACAGACAAGGTTCAGCCGAGCCTAGACAGGGAACTATCACGGCTAAATGTGTGACTTCTTGCATGAAGTTCCCTCAAGGTCTTCCCTACAGAAAAGGTTCAAGCGAGTCAAAGCAGGGACCTATCACGGGTAGATGTATGATTTATTGCATGAAGTTCTCTCAAGGTGTCTACTACAGACTAGGTTCAACCGAAACTTGGAAGGGAACTATCGCGGTTATATGTATGACTTCATACATGAAGTTCCCTCAAGGCCTCCACTGCAGACAAGTTCCAACTGATTCTTGGCAGGGAACTACCATGGTTACATCACGAAAACACGCCTATATAATTTTGACCCCCTTGGACCCCACTTGTATATAGTAAATCCGGGGTTTCCGGGGATATACCTTATATTTTTTATTTATGCCCAAAATTATAGATTGTGGGTACTCGTTAGAACCGCCTCGATGAGGCGGTTCTAACGAGTGCCACCAATCTAGTTTTTGAGCAGAAATAAGAAAAATATCGCAATTTTTTATTTTAAATTTTTCATTTTTTCGGCGATAAAGGCGGTAATGTATTTGTATATGCATGTTCGCGTAATGAGATGTATGAATTCTTGCATGAAGTTTCCTCAAAGTTTCCACTACAGACAAGGTCCAACCGATCCTAGGCAGGTAACTATCACGGGTAGATGTATGACTTCTTACATGAAGTTCCCTCAAGGTCTGCATGTGCGCAGGCTCGCCTTAGCCGTTGCTGACCTAATGAAAGTAATGTTTTCTTCCACAACTCCTGCGGATATGTTACTTGAAAAAAAAATGCTTCTGTCTGATAAAAAAGTTTTATAGTTGCCGATTGTATCCTGTTTATTGTTATCCATTTCCTTTCAGACACTGCAGCGTTTTTGCATCAGCATTGTTTCCGATTTTTTATTTCCCATATTCACACCGTACAACCGGCTGCGTCGAAGACAGATTACTGTCTCTAAGACAGATCGTGGAAAACATTTCATAGCAAGGGTAGGTGAAGTTTTTTTGTTTGTATAAATCGAAAAGGCAATCTGTTGACTTTTGCTGCTATTGGAGAAGAAACTAAATGCCTGGAGATACCGCAGCAACATTCTGACTATATTTCAAAGCCAGATAAGGCTTTCCCAGTTCGTTGAAAAATATTTTCATCGAAAATTTTATGAATTTTTGTTTTCGGCGTCAAGTGTACGTCTACGGAACAAAATATGTTACATTCACTTACTCATGCTAAAACTTCGATTATTCAGCAGCATTTCTGCCAAATTGGACCTTATAACTCGGTTAAATAAACAAACTACGCCCCCCTAAAGAGACCAGGTGTCCAAAAAAATGCTGTCTCTAACTACAGATTGTTTTTTATACGGCTGTCCACGAACACAGATCAGAGATTTCGAAGGCTAACATTGATGACAGATCAGAATTTCGGTTACATCTTCAATAAAGACGTATTCCGATTAATTTCTAAGAGCAATTATCGCGTCAAACTTATCTGGCGCCTTTGAGGAATTGGCCTACGGTTTGTATATACTCGTCTCCATTACGAAACGTCTTTTAGCTGGTACATAAAAATGCAATGTTTGCTGTTTTGATTATGTAGGAAAAT
Organism: Lucinisca nassula; assembly: GCA_963580285.1. Lineage (NCBI taxonomy): Eukaryota > Metazoa > Mollusca > Bivalvia > Lucinida > Lucinidae > Lucinisca > Lucinisca nassula. The sequence continues at coordinate 107,486,019 of OY757014.1, read as the reverse complement.
GTCTTTGCTGATGGTAGGGGCAATCCGGGTAAATACGGACAGGTATTAATACGGACAGTTGGATACGAATGCCAAGTTATCGGTCCCCAGTAATGTGGCGACGTTATCTTTCTATTCTCTGTTAAACTGAATAGTCTGTTCTTCTACTGCAAGATTTCACACGACTTGCCTTCTTTTCGTTTTTGTTAAAACTTTCAACCCTTTCTCGCCTAAGTTTTGAATTGTTTATTTGATTTGAGGTTTAACGTCCCCGTCAACACTGTAAAGGTCATTTTGGAGAGGTTGCTTCCACCTAAGTTTTGAATAAAAGTGCCTATTACCTTAATGTAAAATTTGGATTTATGGCAGTCTGGGCGCCTAAAGTAAAATGCTTAGTCTGTATCCCTGTAACCACACTTCCTACTTTTCATACGGTCCGTATTTTCCCAGTCTACGTCCGCACTTTCCTTTTCCTTTTCCTCCTATTACTGCTACTCGCTCACATCTGAGCATTACGAGCAGGATTTCCTGGGTGGTAACCAGTACTTTCTGTTTTCTTTCTTTTTTTTTTTTAAGCAATGTGGATGAAGTGCCTTGCTCAAGGGCACAACACTTTGGTCAGCGTGAGGCTCGAACCCGCAACCTCTTGATCACTAATCCGATGCGCTTTGTTTGTTTGTATTGGAGTTTAACGGCCCAGTCAACACTATTTAGGTCATTTTTGAGCCGGTCAGTTTACCTATCAACACTTTCCTGGGCAGGCTTATACGTAAGCGGTTAACCAGTACAGTGCACATTCTTTCGCCAGAAACTGACAACTGCCCTTCTTGAATCAGCGGAAGGGAGAGAATGACCGTAGAAAAGATTTCATGATCAATCTAATCCGATGCGCTACCACTGCACCAAAGCGCTCCACTTTCCCTACCTCTTCAGTATTTATCCGGATCTATGTTGGTAGCATTTATCGAGCGAAGATGATAAGTGAATATAAAAACCGGTACCCGGTTTCCTAAATCACTCACGACAGCATTTCCGCAAACTCGATGTTATTGCCCGGATTGCCCATGAGTCGTTTCGCCCTACGTCAATTCGCTCGTGAGTCGTTTCGCCCCAAATTTGGCGTGGCGTTTCGCCAGTATTTTTATTCAGGTCTTTGATATGAATTGTGTTAAGGTATGTTTTGGTATATAAAAAGGTCGAGGGGAGAATTGGGGAGTCGGTGTGCGTTTGGTTTAAGCTCAGGCTTGTCTACTCTTTTTTTATATTGCAATATCCTCGTTTGGTGCAGCTAGACCACCAACTGACGACTTCAACGTTAGATTTTGGCATTTTTGAGAAAAAGATGTGTGCTCAAATTACGTTTTCACACCTAAGCAATATAATGTGATTTTATGGGTGTGAAGTTTGAAAAATCCCCATCCCACCCTACCCCAGTGAAACCTTTTTGCTGACCGTTCGAAGGTAATGTTTCGATCTTTCATTAATCCATCCATTCCGTCCGTCCGTACATTTACCCACCCGTTCATCCGCTCACCCACTCACCACACCTGTCCGTTCGACCGCTCACCCACTCATCTATCTATCTATCTATCTATCTATCTATCTATCTATCTATCTATCTATCTATCTATCTATCTATCTATCTATCTATCTATCTATCTATCTATCGCTCAGTCAGATGCGCGTCTGACTGGTGATCAGGGCAAGATACCTGCCGGGGCTGGCAACATTCTTTCGTGGAGATTGATCATGAAATCTTTTCTACGGTCATTCTCTCCCTTACCCTGATTCAAGGAGGGCGGTTGTCAGTTTCTGGTGAAAGACTGTGCAATGTATTGGTTAACCGCTTATGTATAAGCCTGTTGAGGAAAAGTGTGGATAGGTAAATTGATCGGCTTAAAGATTACCATAAATAGTGTTGACTGGGCCGTTAAACTACAATATAAAACAAACAAAATCTATCTATCTATCTATCTATCTATCTATCTATCTATCTATCTATCTATCTATCTATCTATCTTATCTTGTGTGCCCATGCACCACTCCGTCCGTTTTCCTATGTATCCCGTTTCACTATCTTTCTGTTTACTCATCCATCCGGTTTTCCGTCCCTTAGAAAAATATAATTGGGGCGCAACGACACGCGGGCGAAAGGACTCTAGGGCGAAACAACTCAGTTTATAAGGGCAATGGACCCACCCCTAAATCAGAGCGAAACGCCTCATGGGCGAAACGTCCCAGAGTCTTACTGAGCTGTGTTTCCTTGATAATTTTTTTATTATGTCACTTTTGTATTCCGCAGCATTATGGACAACATGGACCAAAATCAGTTGCATGATTCTGTCGACCTTGAAACAGCTGAGGTTTTGTTTGATGATCCATTGGACGGGTCCCTTCTCAACATATCCGCAAATGAAACTGCCACAGAAATATTCACATGTGACATATGCAATGGGCAATATTCAAACAAGTCCAATCTAAAAAGGCATTTGAAAAAACATGAAGACCCAGCATATGAATGCAAAAAGTGCACACAATATTTTTCAACTGAGACACAACTTCATGCACACCAGCGTGAAAAACACAGTCAGAAAGAACACCTCTGCACAACTTGTGGAAAAACATTTGTAAAGAAGGCACACCTTCATTCTCACCAACAAAGATTCCATGCTCATGAGTATGGCATGGAGGAATGCCGCACATGTCCATTTGAAACGTGTTCAAAGAAGTTTCTGAACAAACAGTCATTCCAGGATCATATTAATATGCATACTGGAGTGAAACCATATTCGTGTCCTGTCTGTTCTAAGGATTTTCACTCCAGATACTATAAGTCTAAACATGAACAAATTTGTACTGGAGAAACTAAAACCTCCTGTGACATATGTGGAAAAACACTCAGTGACTTGTCGTCGTTAAAGAGACATAAAAAGGCACAACATAAGGGCAAGATATACACATGTAGATGCGGAAAAATGTTTCGCTACGAAAGTTCCCTTGCAAAACACCAGAAAAATAAGGAACACTGAGATATCCTCCAGTTTTGTAGCTCAGCTATACTTACAATTTAAATGTGTGCCGGCGAAGAGAACTGTCAGTCTGCACATCCCTTCAGTTTTTGTTCTGTGCTCTAGCTCTAGAATGACAAAACAATGTGGATGCTCAGGCTGACAGGAGTCTATGCTGGACATACATGTAAATTGTAATAATGGTTGTGGTGCTTGTCAATTTCTGGTTAGTGATCGTAAGTCAACATGCAGGCCTGGCCGAGAGATTATAAAACTTTTTTTCATGCTCAACTCGGCTGAGCATGATATTTGAAATGCTCATCAATATTATAATACAAATGAACGGCAATTTTCCTGCTAAGATCAGAACAGATTGTTATTTGTCCTGTTTTTAACTTTCAATATGCCAACAATTTTTGTACTTTAAAATTTATGAGCAGGACAAATTTCATGATCAAGTGAGTTGAACATGAAAAAGGTAACCTTGGGCCTTGAAGCTGGGTCGGATATGATTTGACCGTGAATCTAACAAATGGACGCAAGTTTTACTCCGCAACATTATTGCATAGAAACAAATATCCCTACCTCTGACACAAAAGGGGCAGTAGTGTGTCTTTGGCTCGACACTAAATACCGATATATCTTAACAGGTTTAACCTACATAGGAGAGGCGTCCTTTAAATGGCAAACAGGTGATCAGTGCAGACCGAAATGCGGTGTCTCAACAGGTTTTTCGCTGATTGTTTGTTTGTTGGAAATTTTGCGTCCCTATCAACACTATTAATGTCATTTTCGGGACGTTGCTTCCAATTTGCAATGACAGCTAAAGCCCTGCCGCCTGAACAAAATGCAAGGACGGTCAAACTAGCGCCAGTTGCCTGGGCAGACTTTCACCGGGCACTGACATGCAATGACAGCTCAAACCCTGCCGCCTGAACAAAATGCAATCATTTATCTGTAAGGACGTTCAAACTAGCGCCACTTGCCTAGACAGGCTTAGGCCTTCGTTTGGTTTCAGCTCTGCGAGAAGCGCCGTGCAGCCCAAACTATTTCTCCAAAAGTGTTCTATGAAATGTTTATCCTGCAGAAGCAAGGGAAACACCACAAAACTTAAATTTTTACTGGGCCAGACTAGCTAGTTTCGGTCAATAAGGCCTCAGCAGTGACCTTCAAATCTGGACAAGGGTCCTACTGTTATTTTTTGACACGTACACTTTAGTATGCTAGAATAATAAATATGAAATTGAACTGTGGAAACATCCATTCGGCTTAGATGGGTTAAGCTTGCCATGGAAAGTGCGATTTAAGGATCGCTTGCCTTCCATACAGGCCATAACTATTTACCAGATCCAAGCATATTTTCAGGTAGTCCAACTAGCTGGTTTTCAGACAAACCGAAAACTATACAGGGCTTTACAATTCTATGCAAAATGACGGCCCATTAAATCCCATTTACGTATGAGAAAACCTGTCTTCGAGGCTTCAGACAAAGCAAGACAAAAAGAAATCTGCTCAGTTTCAGAAGCCCTTCAACACCTGTATATTGCCAAGCAGCAGCCTTATTAATCATTCGATCCACAGAGAATAACAAGGGCGCTGATATGCAGTCTTACCCGCGTCTTTGTTGTTTGAACATTGTAATTTTCAGGTTTTCTCATTACAAGGCTCAGTTTATGTTACTGTGCTTAATGCTTCGCAAAAGCATACAAGTGTAGACTGTGTACACTCATACGAACTTACATTTTATGTTTTGAGAAAACATGTAGCAAACGAAAAGGTGATGATCAGACTGCGCGGATGTGTAGTGCAGTCTGATCTTCGTCTTTGTTGTTTAACATGTAACATGTAATTATCTTTTTTTTCTCATTCTCAGACTCAATTTATGTTATTTCCTTATTACTGCCCCAAAAGACACAGTGACTTTAAAACGGTTCAAAAGTGGTCTTAAAACAACTCTTGAACAGAAAACACAAAGAAAATGTATCTGAAACCTTTTCAATAAGCTTTCATCACGTAAACACGCCTATATAAATTTTACGCCATTGAATCACAATTTTATCGTGTAAAACTGGGGTTTACAGGGGTGAACATGGGATGGACTTTATTTTTCTTATTTCTGTTCTAAACTATAGATTGTGGGTACTCGTTACAACCGATGAGGTGGTTCTAACAAGTACCCACAATCTATATATTGAGCAGAAATAAAAACAATACCACTATTTTTCGTCTTAATATTCGCATTTTTTCGACGGTATAATTTACAATGTATTTGTATAGGCGTGTTTTCTAAATGACATCACGAAAACACGCCTATATAATTCTGACCCCCTTGAACCCCACTTTTACATAGCAAAACAGAGGTTTTCAGGGGTAAACATTATTTTTCTTATTTCTGCTCGTTGAGGCGGTTCTGAGCAGAAATAAGAAAGCTAATAAAAAATAATCTAAAATTTTCGTTTAGGCTGTAAAATTTACAATAGACAAGTTTTCCTAATGGAAAGCCAAATTAGTATTAATTTTGGTGGTGGTAATAGCGGAATATTACTGCTTATTTATATGAATACAAAAATGTCGTCATATTGAACTTTATTATTTCGATGATAATAAATCACTGGTAGTGGAGATGTCAGCAGAGCTAACACGAATAAGCGGGCCAACGTCGGACAGACAGCGATACGTTGCCACGTCGTATCGCTGTCGGTTCGACGTCCGACATTCATTGCTGGCTTAGAGAGAGGCTTGACTGACTGGAACACACCAGAAGGTCAGGACGTTTTTCTCAAGGTACTCCGGTTTTCGCCTACCTTTGATTCGAAAAAAGTGAAATAATGTTGGCTGCAGACATTATGTTAATGCAAGTTTCAAGTGAACCATTCAATTAAGTAATATTGAAAGGTATCTTCCAGGCGCAAAGTTACAGTTTACACGCAATGCTATAGCCTGGACAATTGATCAGGGATCGATACAATTAACTGACACCTGCTATCAGAAACACCGAATGGGACCTACCCGCTGAACTACTCTCAATCGACACGAAGGTTTGATCTCTGTGGTGAAATGGCATTATTAATTACAGGTTAAAGCATGAATGAAACAGAAAATTTGATCTTTATTCAGTGTCGGATCAATTTTTATTCCATTCATGAGTACCAAAGTTGCATTTTCATTGTTGAAAATTAAAATCGATCTAGCACTGAAAAAATAAAATGCTCTCTATGCTCTGATGTAATTGTGTTAATGGTCAATCGCCGTTCGTACAAGCGACACTATTTCAGTATATGCTGAGATTTCCTTTATGCACAATTTGTTCACATAATCACTCTTTGCCTATCAGACTAGTCAGTTTTCATTATGAAATCAACACCCATCCAAATATATTGAAAAGTTTACCCCCAAACATGAATTCTAATCTGCATAAAACCTCGATTATTATTCGTTAGAACCGTTTCGTTGAGGCGGTTCTAACGAGTTCCAACAATTGTATACATGTTATGATAGAAATAAGAAAAAATAATATACACCTCTGTAAACCCCAATTTTAACTATTTAAAAGTGGGGTGTAAGTAGGTCAACATTATATAGGCATGTTTTCTAGATGTATGCAATTATCTAAAATGGGGTGTAATTAGGTCAAAATTATATAGGCTTGTTTACGAGATGTATGCAATTAGACATGAATAATACGAATTGCTTATGATTTGTTTGTTTGTTTGTTTGATTTGGGGTTTAACGTCCCCGTCAACACTGTTTGTGTCATTTTGGAGGCGTTACTTCCAATTTTGTGGGACATTTACCCGACATTGAGATAAATGCCATGTCAAAAATAGCATCTCAAGCCCTGTCGCCCAGTAAAACCAATAGAGTTTATAAGCATGGAAGGTCCGACTCGCACCGCTTAACCTCTGTTTCAGCTCTGTGTGGAAGCATCTTGCAGCCCATCTATTTCTTCAAGCCCCGATGGGCGAGGGTCGTGATTTCCTTATGAACGGCTATTTCAGACTCTTCATTGAAAACACGCCTATGCAAATACATTGTAACCTTAATCGCCTAAAAATGACTTTTTTTTTTAAAATTAAAATTTTTATATTTTTCAAATTTCTGCTCAAAATATAGATTGTGGGTACCCTTTAGAACCGCCTCATCGAGGCGGTTCTAACGAGTACCCACGATCTATAATTTAGAGCAGAGTGAGAGAAATAAGATTTACCCCTGAAACCCTGCTTTACTATATAAATCTGGGGTTGAAGGGAGTCAAAATTATCTAGGCGTGTTTTCATGAGGTGAAAATGTATAACATTAAAATACGCACACGGTCAGTGCAACAGCTGAACATAGGCAAATATGAGTTCAAATTGTGATTTGTTATTTAACTTCAGTTTATTTTGATTCATATTGTAATTTTACTGATTTTTATTTTTACTGAATCATTGAAAGAAATTATTTTACCAGATAAGTGTTTTATTTCATATTTTAACATGCTCCAAATGTTTGGAATCATTCAGGTGACTGTGTTTTTTACGTCCTACCAACACATAGGTTATACGGACACGGGGATCTCGGTTTGAAGACTCATTTTAATGAAAGGAGAAGCGGGAGATCAGAGCACACGACTCCTGGTTTAAAAGTCGTAACAAATACCCAACATAGGCTTCTAGACTCGTTATGGACCTTCCTTATTACGTTTACCTGATTTATATCAACAAGCATATGATCGGACTTGGCTGTTGTGTGACTGACCTTAGTTTTCGTTTGATATTTAAAGTCTGTCGGTATCAGAACTAACGAGGATTTAAAATCATTCTCGGGATCTAACACGCACCTACAGCCGATAGGCTAGGATGGATGTTCATATGCAACGTCTTCGTATCATGGTTCGTTATTACACAGTTTTAACATGAAAACTTTGAATTAAGCCCCCAAAACGGACAATAGCAATATAACCAATGATGGTTTTTTGTCTATATGATACATACGTTTTTGTTGTAACATTATTGTTGAACTTAAAACTTTGATTCCATAGAAAAGTATAATAAAAAGGGTATAGTGGTTTAGTCCAATTAACACTAAAACGCTCTAGAACCAAACTGTTTGGGCTGCCGCCAATCAGCCTGCCCCCGGGATCACTGGAAGTCCTCGCCCATAACAGAAGTAAATTTCTCTACATCCTTGATTCTGTATTCTGCTAAAACTTTTGAATCATCACAAACATGGTGTAGACGCACACCAAATTGTCTGTGGGCAGGCTTGCCGGGCTCTGCAACTTCACCACTTTTGCGTTTTGCCTTGACGCGCTTTCTCGAGGAAAGGTCAAAGAAATGATCCCTGAAAAAAAAACAAATATTGAATAGGGAAACGAAGCAACGCTTTCCTGTCGCATAAGGGAGCAGTCGTTGGCGCATATGCATGCACATACAGAAACAAGAAATACATGTCACAGATGATGTAGTAAGTCATCCTTGCGAATACAGTACAAATAAAGTAAGATTTTAGTAGAGACTTAAAATAGGTTGCATGTTATCCAGGGCAAATACTACAATTGTATCGAGCTACCATACAACATGTTAAACAGAAGTGAAGGGAATGACCTGGAAACGATACAATATTAACTTACGACCCCATCCATGACACCAAAAGAAAGAAGCATAGAATAACTTCAGATTCGAGGTTCAAATCTAAATTTGACGTCTATAAAACTTAGAGAATACCTTGCGAACTTTATGATGCCGATAACCCTGATAAAAAAGTTAAACAGTTATTTAATTATTACAAGCGTTGACGTCAGTTACATGACTAGACACTCTGGCGAACCTAATTAATTGCTATACATAAACACCGTAGGATGCCGCGCGGGGAACATCGCTACCCAGCTAGGGTAATTTACAATCTCAAAATCAAAATCATCGTAAGTATTCATACTTAGGTGCTGGATATAGGCTGTTATCGGAACAACCGGTGGCATCCAATGAAGAAACTTCAGCGTCAGAGTTCGGCTTTTCTAGGATGGTCTCTGGGTACACCGTGGCCCTTGTTGTCTTCATGTGAAACGATCTGAAATTAATGATACCTTTTGTAAATACTCGATTAAGATCGAGCATCAGACGGTTTGGTTGTCTTTGATCTGATCGTTTAACAAGAGCACCGCATGCGGGTGCCAACGCCCGTCTGCAGTTTCTTTTAGAAAACCAAAGTTCTAAGTCAAACAAGAGCAATCAAATTGCAAGATGGAGTTATAAAACTTGTAGGGAATGTAGCTCTTGTGATGGTGAGTATGTGTATGAAGTTTCATGAAGGTAGGCCAAATACTTTTGGAAATATGGTCAAGGTTAAGGTTTTCGGTTAAATTTTCGAAAAATAGGTCAAAGTTCAAAGGTCAAGGTCACAGATCAAAAAGTGTGGTATCACTGAAAAGGTCTTGTCCCAAGGAACATCCATGTGAAGTTTGAAGGCTCTGTTGTGAATAGTATTAAAATGAGAGCAAAAAATGTGTTTCAGAAAAAAATTGGAAAAGGGGAGATAATTCAGCCAAAATCAACAATGTTGTTATGGTCCTTGGTCAAAATGTAGCTCTTGTGATGATGAGTGTGTGTATAAAGTTTCATGAGGCTAGGTCTAATACTTTTTAAATTATAGCCAAGGTTAAGTTTTTTTTAACGACGACGCCAGACGACAACGCAGACGCCGGAGTGATGACAATAGCTCGAAAGTTTTTTTTCAAAAAACAGACGAGCTAAAAATAGAAGAAAGTTGCATTTACGTGTGGCAGTTGATCACACATGCTTTCCTTTGGAGGCGCTTTCCTTACTGTATTTATACTGTGTAAAGGAAATCGATCAAAATTGTTCGAGGGTAGAAAGATCTGACTGCATGGGCGTGCAGGCTGATTATATTCTTTGATTGGCGCACATATGATTTTTTTCGGGGTGGGGGTGGGGGGAACCCACGCCATTTGCAAATACAAGTATTAGCTTTAACAAAAATCTTGGGTTTACGCTCAGTACACTTTAATGTTTGAAGCGGTTTGATTGAACAGAAAAAATGACACGTTTTTGTCTAATAGTGCCAGCAAATATGATTATTAAATGAGTGAAGTAACTGCAGGGACAGATGGAATCAGAACCCAAAGCCTACGTTGACGAACGTGTTTAAACAATAACATAACCTTGGACAAGTCGAGTTAGCAGCAAACAGGCGACAACTCATTTTTGGGGGGGGGGGGAGTGGGGGGGGTGGGGGGTTGGTTTTACACGGCCCTTTCAAGATTATTTTGCTCATATCGAGCCGATCGTTAATCAGAGGTGGACGAAAACCGGAGTACCTGGAGAAAAAACACCTGACATTCTGTTGCAGAACTTGACGTCTCACATGTGACCCAAGCGAGGCTCCAACCACAGCGGTGAGAGATCTGATGGTCAACAGTCAGCGCTCTTAACCAACAGGCCACGGAGGCCCCACAACTCAGTTATTTTTACTGAAAAAAAACTTGACACACCGGAAGTGCTGAAAGGAAAACAATTAAAACATAATGAACACCACCGGAAATAACACCATGTTTTGCAACGGAAGTTGAGGTGTTTTTCCCCAGGTACTCCGGTTTTTGTTCACACCTGATTAAAAATGGGCTCTAAATAAGTGAAATAACCTAGAAAGGGCTGTAAAACCAAAAAGAAAGAAAATGAAACAGCAAAATTTATGATAGTCACAGATTTCAATTAGGACTTCCCAAATGCTCATTTCAAAGTCTCATTCACCAATGAGATAACTCTATTTGCCGGGATGGTATGCTTATGAACACCTACAGGTGCAACCGTTCATGCTATTTTGCGTAACCGCCGCTCCAAATTTCACTTCAACTCAATAATAACTAAGAAGCAAGATGCCCATGGGCCACAATGCTCACCACAGCTCAGGTAGGCACTACCCACTGGCAACCATTTTTTACAAGATATGAAACATTTGACAGTCTTCGACCATGGGCGTAGACAATAGGTACATTTTGTGAGTTACCTGTTTGGGTCCATTCGTATGTTATCCAACCACGACGCTGTTGCCATCATGTCTGGAATATCATCTGGTTTGGGAGTTCCCAAGCCGGAAGGATCTAGATCTCTGAACGTACTAAAGAACTGCTCCACCTCTTGTGTTCCAAGGGATCTAACGTTGTAGCAGTTACCTGGTACATATCTGTATATCTGTAATTTCCTTTCAATGTGAACCAACAAAGCCTCGTATGTGACACTTGGAATTCCTTTTATATACTGTGTTTCTGGAGGAAATTTTCCGAAATTCACTTTGTCCAGAAGATAATTTCTTAACTGTATTCGCCTTAAACAGCGGTCAGATGACGCTATTCCCGGTTCGTCTTCTGCCTCAAACCACCGTCGTACTAACCATATAAATTGAGCTTCGGCACTGAAGCCGTTTCTGTTCATAAAATCTTCCACATCGTCACCGAATACACGTTTAGCGAAGGCAACACTTTGTTTATCCACACACTCGAGCACGATGGCAACATTCAGTCGTGTTTCCTTGCTTTTTGCAGCCTTTTCCCAAGCAATTCGTCTTAGCCCTGATATGCCGGTTGTGCAGATCTTTGTTCGTAAGCAAGTCAAGATATGACAGGCATCCGTAAAATGGAATGTAACATGCCCTTCTGAATCTATATTTGGTTGGGAAAAATAGTTTCCCATCACAGTCCCTTCTACACATACTTCTTGTACAGGCCCATGTTCGATCCATCGACTGTAAACACTAGGCCATTTATCCTGGCAAATACAAATGACCAACACTTCCTTGGGCATTTTACTTACCACTTGATAAGCCAGTTTTGATAATCTCAGTGGGTTATAACGCCTACAAGACAATGCCACAGGATTCACGATTGTGTTCTCTGGACTTTGCAGAGCGAACATAAGAGATGCATACAACTTTGACTTTGCCCAAGACTGACAGTATTTGAATTCGGTAAGCTGCTTCCGGTTCTTTATGATACTGAGGGAAGACAAAAGTTCTCTTTTAAGCATTGTCTTACAAGTTTGTTTTTCGTTTTTAATCATTTCTTTGAAGGCGTATACGCTCATCTGAACCCATAATTTATTTCTTGCACCGTCACTCTGATGCAGAGACGACAACAGGAAACAAGTGTCATCGAGTGCATCCGAGTCATTCGAGACATCTAGAGATTCCCCTTCCCCTACTGATAAGTCGGAATTTGAACGAATATGAACAGTACTATCTGTGTTGATTGTATTAGCATTTGGCAGCTCATATGAATCGTCAATGTGGATTCGTGAATCTGGATTGACATAGTCAGAGAAAATTGGCATTTGTCTGTTCGTTTCATTTGCATTGTCATTTATATCCCCATAAACGCATGTTAGCGCTTCAAGTAAAACTTGTGCACTACCCGACATGACCGTGTCATTCACATAATCACTGTCCTTAGTCAGCACGGCACTTTCTCCAACAGGAACGAATGCATCTTCATCGGTTTCATCAAATAACGTTGACAAGTATTCACCAACAGGTAAATCGGGTAAAGCTTGACCTATATAATGTGATGGTGAAACTGTACTTTCACATAGGATACTCTGCAACCCATTTAATCCATCTGTCCCAAGAGAGTCCGTCACTGAATCCGGTAAGAAGACAGTTAACGCATCTATCGAATCCGAAGCTTCCCTTTCGGACTCTGAATTAAGATCTGGCCTAAGAACATTTTTCTTTCTTGTTTTCCCTGAATCGCAAATTTGATATGGTGTATTTTTGTAAACTGCAAGCGGCTTGTCCCTCTTATGTCCAGTGACGTCTATGTTTCTGTTCATTCCTGTTACACAATTGATATCGTCAAGACTATTTACGATACATCTGTTACGTATTTCTCCAAGCAACGTCGACTTCTGTTTGGACTTGTATTCTTTCCAAAAATCTTTCTGCAACTGATAAACTGTCAGTGGTTTATCATGCGAATTTCGAACACCAAATTTATGCCATTGACCGTCACTTGCAGTTGCTAATACCTCAAGTCCTCTTTCTTCGCATTTATCGATGACATGTTCTAGCATTTTCCCAAACACTTCATTAGACATACTAGACCCTTTCAGTGCATATGCTATAGGGTGAGCATTATTTATTTCCATATGAAAGGTCCTGTCTAAATCACTTGCCATGAACACGAGTATCTCCGTTGCAGGTGTACGGCATAACGTATATATTTCTTTCTGCCATTTCTGTAGAGCGTGTAGAATGCTTATGAGACTGTCAGTGCTAAACATACATGTACTAGCATTATCACGAATTACCGATTCATTGTTAGTGTAGTATGGATCACCTTCGTTAAAAGTTTCATCTGGTGGACTACAGACAACTGAACATGATGGAAACTCCCCAACAAGGCTAACATTATTTTTCAGAAACTCGTCGACCATTTTTCGAATAGCAGGAATGTCGGTCGCAAACCTTGTCGGCCTCTTCGGTTTTTCTGGTGTGTAGAGTTGGGTAAGGTGACTCCAAATAACGTCCCATAACTCTTGGCTAAATGTTACTTTGAAAACGGTAGTAGATTCTTCAGACCAACAACTGAATAAGAGTTCACTACATGAGTACGAATGCATTTCACATAATAGCTGTGGGACATAGTACTTAGGAATGCCATAGTAAACTGAGGTTGAAAACTTGTTTTGAATTTTGCACTTATTTTCATACATACCAACAGGTTCAGACGAACACGTTGTTCTGAAACTTCCGTCAGGACTCACGACTAAGAACGAATTTTTATCATTGTTTGGAACCCTAACACACCCCTCTTCGTAATATTCCACGGTAGGAAGTATCGTAGGAATCACTCGAGCAACCATCGTAGCGATACCATCAATTTCATGTTCAGTGCCATATTTCATGTTTCTTTGTTGCTCTTCTGTAATATTTGATGTGTTTTTACCTAATATAACCCTATCAAAATGTGCTTGCTGTTGTTTCAATTGGCCGAGTCCAACAGCTGAATTACAAGTACTTCCGGTAACCATGGCTTCTTTGCGAATTTTAAACCACTTCTCAGACTTTTGCTTAACATACCTCGAGTCATCAGCTGGAATGTCTGTCTTCAGTTGATGGTAATTACTCTGTCTAGTCAAATCAACAACACCGGAATATGAATACAACTGTTCGCATTCATTTAATGATGCACACATATAACACATATCATTAGTTGTTCGTAGCCCTAAAGTAATAGCTTGTGTGACGTCATACTTAGCAACTTTTAAACTGCTAATTACCGGTGCGAATTTACTTTTTCTCCAGTTACTTCCACTGCTTTCGCTTAGTTTCAGAAACTTATCGAGACCAGTATTTATGCGAATAAGTACAAGTCGAAGGTCTTTTATGCGTCCAGCAATTATCTTCAGTATGCTTTCAAGTTCGTCGTGGAGCTTTTCCTTTGTACTAGTCGGCAATGTATTGGTAAACGTGCTGTCCAGTTTCTGGCATGTTTCATATAATGCTACAACTTTGTTTGTTTCAGCAGTCTGTCTTTCGATTCGCTCTTTTAAAGTGGGCTCTTTTTCAAACCCCCAGCAGTCTACGTCCCCCGTTTTGTCTCCTTTTCCTCTCGCAATTTTTTTCCCATCTACACTTATTTTGACAGTCTTCGATTGAAGTATTTCGGCAAGACTTTTGATCGATTCATCGAACGTTCCCGGATATATGGGCGTAAGCTTATTTCTGCTCAGAGTTTGTAATGACGGTACGGCGAAGTTTATCTTTGAATCGCTGGGTAAACATTCCCCCTTATCTTGGGTTCCTTCAATAATCTGCCCCAGTCCACGTGGCCCAGCCATAAATCGAAGAAACTTGCCTTTGAAAAGACGATAGCCTACCTCCCAAAACTGCCTTGTTTCGGACTGCAAGTATCGCATTTGGGAGCTATTTTGGGAAGAGTACCACTCTATAACGTCTAAAAATAGACGGAAGCATATGTTCTCGTTTGGGAATGAGTCATCAGCCATCATTTTGCACCATTTTATATATGTTTCAAGGCAACCATACTGTCGCAAGTTTTCTGTAACAGCAGGCATGAGGTTTATTAACTCATGCAAGCTGTCATTATTGTTTGTATTCTCATCATCTATCGGTATTTGGGTTCCAATGTCCATTTGATTTAATAATTCCTCAATATTTTTGTATTCTGTTTCTATATCAACATTAGCATTTGGTGAAGAAACACTCGGTGCTTGATCTGGAAATTTACAGGGTGTGTTTAGTTTTTTCTTTTTTGATCTGTCATACCGATATATACCAACTTTGTTGTCTGCTGAAACAATAATATCTCCCTCAGTTGGAATTACATCAACGTGTGCCTTTGTGCGATATGCAATAGAACCCGACACTTCATTCAGTTCTAATTCGCGATATTTCAGACAGTTGGTCCGGTGAGAAGAAATCAAATGCTCGATTATAGCCTGAAAGACGTTTGCCTCGCATCCACAATAATAACACATGTACTGTTTCATGATTGGCAGGTAATGGATTTATCGTCTGAGGTTGTTCTTTATTCTGAAAAAAAAGAAAACCGTTTGGCAATGCTAACATGCACATTGCAGAGCAAAAATTCCTATCTGCACAGCCAAGAATTAAATTCCTTTTTTCAACAGAGCCAAAGAAAGCTTAGGATTTATGTTAGAATGCAGTAGGCTTTCCTTCCAGATAGATATCTCGTGGAACAAACATATTTTACCCCTTTTTATATGGGCAAAATTAAACCAAATGTACATGTACATAAAGAAACATTATGATATCATTTTTATGCACGTTTGTCATTTTGACAACTGCCCTACATCATAATGTAGTTAATATTTTCTTGTCGTTTGGGATCATTGATTCCATTGTGGAATTTTGAAAATAGTTGAGGGTCACTGATGAGACCTAATTGGCCGAAACAAGCTAGTCTGACCCAGAAAACATGCACACTTCATATTTTTCAGTTCTATGGTGTATTCCTTGCTTCCTAAGGATAACCCTTTTATGGAACATATTTGTTGACATCACCATTTTCGTTTGCTCGTAATAGAAACCTCGGTGGTGCAGTGGGTATGCTTCTTGCCTCATAAACCAGGGATCATGGGTTCGCTCCTCCCGGGCTTCTCTTCCCGTAACACGCCTACATAATTCTGCCAGATGTATATAGTAAAACAGGGGTTTACAAGGATAAACATCATTTTTCTTATTTCTTCTCTAAAATATAGATTGTGGGCACTCGTTAGAACCGCCTCGATCAGGAGGTTCTACTGTGTACCCACAAACTTTCATTTGAGCAGAAATAAGAAAAATAGCACAATTTTTCATCTTAAAATTTTCGTATTTTCGGCGGTAAGTCTATTGTATTTTTATAGGCGTGTTTTCGTTATGTCCACACTTTTGGCTGTGTCTTTAAACCGTACGACTTTAGCTGTTGGTTGAACACACACAACTGTGCGCACGCGCGCGCAAGTGCCTCTGCCCATCGGGGCTTGAAGAAATGAATTGGCTGCATTATGCTTCCACGCATAGCCGAAACCGACCGTACACGAGTACTGGTAAACCGTTCAGAGGATCTCAGCCTGCCCAGGCAAATCGGTGCAAGTCGGACCGTCCATGCTCATAAACCCCATTGGTTTCATTGGGCGACACGACTTGAGATGTCATTTCATCTCAATGTCGGGTAAAAGTCCCACAAGACTGAAAGCAACGTCTCCAAAATGACCTATACAGTGTTGACGGGGACGTTAAACCTCAAATCAAACAAACAGAAACCTATTACTACCATCATGTTTAATCATACTAAAGATGTTTTTTCCATTTAAACACGGAACAACTTGTAGAGTTTACTACAGTAGACCTTCGATGGCTCGAACACCGATGGCTCGTTTACCATGGATGTGTCGAACTCATTCTTGAGTCCCTAGAGAAATCCTCTACATTAGAAAAAGCGGGGGATAATTTAGCAGATTATAGTCTTTTATCTTGCAAATGTATGCTGTGTGTACTCATTAGAATCGCCTCGATGAGGCGATTCTAATGAGTACACACAGCATACATTTTCATTATAGAACACCGAAAAGATGTCAAAAAGTATCTCGTAATGCCTCCTGACAGAAACCCTTGGTGGCTCGAACTACCCGTCTCGTACAGATTTCGAGAGCCCAAAGGTGTTCGAGCCATTGAAGTTCCACTGTTTTTCATTTAAGTGAAGCGTAAAACAAAAGTCATAATGCCAAATATAGAGGAAAGTAGTACGCTAGTTTTCAATATTATTTGATTCAGCCACACTAACATGGATCACTGCAAAACTAAACTGCAAAGCTACACAAACAGATCACATTGCGATAACACAGCCGTGTGATATCGTGCTTTCTTTCATACCACCAAAACGGTATATTCTGGTGAAAAATTGTGATATTTTTCTTTTCTATACTCCTAACATATGTTGAGGGGGTGCTCGTGAGGACAGCTTCATTGAGAAAGTATGACGAGAACCCGAAACCTATGTCTTTAAACAGAAATAAGAAAAATAATGTGTCCACCTGTAAACAAATGTTTTCTCTATATAAGCAAGTTGTAGAGGTGTGTTCATTACACGGACTTAATGTGATGAGAACCACGGCCTTAGTGTTACTCAGATTACGGCTCTTTTTGTACGGGAATATAACCCACAAGCGGCGCCGAGTGAATTAAAGTTAATCATTTTTGTACCAAATTGAATCTTCCACCTTATATATGGCAGGAGTTCATTTCGATATTTAGGGGTGTCAGTCTGTGTTTTCTTCAGAATTTATTCAGAAAATTGTGCACCTGTTTACAAACAGTGTAGGCCCTGATCAGACGCCGCATTTCCGAATTCTGAAGTGTCTGATCTGGGCCTGCACTGTTTAGGGGTTTCTGGTTCTGAATTGGTTAATAGAGACGCACGTACCATCTTTTTGTACATGGTCGCCTCTGCACCGTTTGCATAACGACCTATTTAATGTTCATTATTGCATTGTCCAACCTTGTTTGTGCAATAAAGATGTTAAAAAATGGCACACGAACGTCAGCTGTTTACTTTCAATATCGAATTCCTAACTAAATACAATACAGAAACCGCTGAGTCGTGTGACATCTAGGAAAGAAAAAGGACAGGCAGAATAAAATGAAACAAATAACGCCTAAGATGTTTACTGATTGTACAAGAGAGAGAGAGAGAGAGAGAGAGAGAGAGAGAGAGAGAGAGAGAGAGAGAGAGAGAGAGAGAGAGAGTTGTACACCTCACTAACAGCTAAGGCCACCTAAGGAGACGGGACCTCAGCTAAAAGACACATCCGAAAGTCTGGAGAAGCCCGAGATCGATCCTGCGAATCCTGGTTTACAAGGCAAGAAGCATAACCACAACACCACGGAGGCTTCTATTGATTGCACAATTTGTTTGTTGACAGGAAATATAAATGATTATAGAGCAGTCTCTATGTTACTCAAATGCAGCATTATTACTAGTAATGCCCTGGAGCTAGAAAGAAATAGTTTCCACCGAAGTTGTCGGTGTTTAGTCATTCAGAATACGTCTTTATTGAAGATGTAACCGAAATTCTGATCTGTCATCAATGTTAGCCTTCGAAATCTCTGATCTGTGTTCGTGGACAGCCGTATAAAAAACAATCTGTAGTTAGAGACAGCATTTTTTTGGACACCTGGTCTCTTTAGGGAGGCGTAGTTTGTTTATTTAACCGAGTTATAAGGTCCAATTTGGCAGAAATGCTGCTGAATAATCGAAGTTTTAGCATGAGTAAGTGAATGTAACATATTTTGTTCCGTAGACGTACACTTGACGCCGAAAACAAAAATTCATAAAATTTTCGATGAAAATATTTTTCAACGAACTGGGAAAGCCTTATCTGGCTTTGAAATATAGTCAGAATGTTGCTGCGGTATCTCCAGGCATTTAGTTTCTTCTCCAATAGCAGCAAAAGTCAACAGATTGCCTTTTCGATTTATACAAACAAAAAAACTTCACCTACCCTTGCTATGAAATGTTTTCCACGATCTGTCTTAGAGACAGTAATCTGTCTTCGACGCAGCCGGTTGTACGGTGTGATATTTCAGTTTTAAAAGGTGTTTGATTTATGGCGTTTTTATCTTTGGCTTCGATTTCCAACTCACCTGGTAATCTGTCTGTTAGATTATCATAATCGAGATCCACTTTTTTCTGTTCTAAATGATTTGTGACGTTCTTTTATAATGTATAGGAACCAGACTGATAGTAGGGAAAACGCCTTGACTACAAAAAATATGTTCTGTAAAAGGAAGCAAAGAATACACCGCATGACTGAAAAGCATGGAGAGTGTACAAGTATTTCTGAGCCGGACTAGCTAGTTTCGGCCAATTAGGCCTCATCAGTGGAACCAATGATCCCAAAGAACAAAATACAAACTACACTATGATGAAGGAGAGGGGGACTTTCTACGGCCGCCACACATTCAAATATATACTAGTAAGTCTATAATTCGCTATTCTTTCACAGTAAAGGGGCTACACTGAAATGAAAGAACCGTCCAGGGACAAGAAACTCCTTCCCTCGCTGGGCCAATTCTGCAGACGACAAATTGTTGATATTTTCCCAGAAAACAGGACACAGATTGTCTCCTTTTGTGCAAAAACACCACGATCTGAACGTGCTTTTAGACGTCACGTTATATTACTACCTGACGCTGAGGTTCTTGCTGATGGAATTTATCGAAGTATAAAACTGTTATTTCAACCAATGATATCGCTCGAAATATACATTGAAATAACAATGATATAGTTGCCTTCCTATGACGTATCGGTCCCCCTTATTAAAAAGATAGCAAAACCTTCCACCAACAAAGCGTCGCTTCCCTTGAATTTTTATCCATTCCCAACAGGCACACTTTTTAATGTTACTCAAATCCGTAATCTGTCTTATTAGGCGCGTTGCCGAACCAAGTTCAGTGGACAAAAACATACCTCACCGTCATAAAGGATGAAACTGGTCTCAAATTAAAGATAAATGTCCCTACTTTGTTTATAAATTGGTCGTACGCTCCAATATGGGTAGCATCATACTAAAAATGGGGAGATAACTCTTCATTCGTTGAAACCATAATCAAAGAGATCGTACTTGTACATCAATTTTACTCATTTCAAAACGGTCTTTTTTACGCAAATTGTTCCGTTTTCGTCAAGAACATTTCAATTTTGTACTTTTTGTGTGCAATTTAGGCGCTATTTTTAGATTGGTTGATATTTTATGAGGAGATAACTCTTCCTACCATATGAAATCGGATTTTTCACCTGTGATCGTTCTTTCTGCTAACTTAAGTTTTAAAAACACAGCATAAATTTTGTAATTTTCTAAACATGTAACCTTTTCGCTAATCAAGACATTACATTTAGACATCCTGATACCCATAGTGGCTTCGAAACCTACTGTCAAAAGTACACACCCTGCGTGAAAAAGGTATAAGTTTAATGCGTTTTTCCAATACATTTCTTAAGCAACTTTAAGAAAGTCATTTTACATCCAATTGTCGGCGCATTTATCTCCGTGAACACAAATCGCCGATATGTAACAGTTAAATCAACGCCGAGTCGACGTTAAGGCGTCCAAAATTTCCCATTGAGTCAACGTTGTGCGAATTCAGTGAGTTCAACGACTCTCTGTAGACTTAATTTCATGGACAGATAATATTGAAAATGCGAGGTTCTCTGAAAGAAGATTCTATACGTAGCAATTGCACCAGGTTGTGCCTGCACAAATTTAAAATGTCGTTACATTTACAAGCTCGTGCAACGAAAGATTCGGTAAACCCAACCTCGGCAAAATGAGGCCTACCCCAACCCCGTAAAAGTGGGATTTACAGAGGAAAACGTTATTTTCCTTGTAACCACTCAAAACAAAGAGCGTTGGAACTTGTGTGAACCACGTCAATGAGGCGGTTTTAACGAGCACCTACAAGCATTATTTAGCTTTAAATAACACAAACAATAAAATTATCATTTGTTTTTCTTCTGAAAATGTTTAGACTTTAAAGTCCTAAAATCACTTTATACTACAAAGTCGCGTTAATGAAATGAATAGGCTCGACTTTCGAAAAATGAAAGAGCCTTCAGTTAAGCATTTTATAGAGTGTTTATAAATTTCGGTGCGAAATCATTTTAAAATATTTTCAGTGACTTTTAATACCTGCCCTCTCCTCAAGCTCTGTGCACTCCTCCCCGACACACACAATCAAAGACCGTGGGATGGGGTAGGTTTCATTGTGGCATAGTTATCGATATTTGCATGTTGACCCTGTCTAAACACATCGGAGTTACTATTCACTGGGCCGTAAAACGTGAATAAAAATCAAGCCAACAAAATACAGTTTTTGTAAAAATAGAATGTACGCATTCGAGACTGATCGTTGTCGTTGTAAAAATACTATGTACGCATTTCGAGATATTCTAAATTTTGAGTGAACTCGCACAAACATTATGTAGATCAAGTATCTGACTCCTGTGACAGCAATGACCAAGCAACCAGCATCAAAAATATTGAGGTGATCTATCACCTGGCATCTGGCAAGCCTTACAAAGGGTTCACTATCCCAATTAACGGTCAAAGACTGCAAATGCCTGCCATGGGGTACACTGTCAACAGCCGTGCATATTGATGATGAAGTCAAAATGACAAGATTGCCAAGGCTAGTGCAGCATTTGGCCAGCTACGTGGTTGTGTTTGGTATCGAAGTAGAATCCGACAGAAAGCTGAAAGCCTACAGATTTGTGGTGCTGCCAACACTATTATATGCATGTGAAACGTGGACAGTTTACAACGGCACGTGAAAAGGTTGAACCACTTCCATACAAGCTGTCTTGGGAAACTTTTAAATATTAAGTGGCTACACAGGATTCCAGACATAGAAGTCATGAAAAGGTTGGGGATGCAGATTGTACATGATCTTCTTAAACTGGCACAATTAAGATGGACAGGCCATGTTACCAGAATGCTTGAGAACCGTTTGCCGAAGAAAATCCTATATGGAAAACTAGAAATGGTCAAACGCTCCTAAGGTGGTCAGAAGAAGCGTTACTATATCACACTGTAAGCCTCCTTCCAGGACTTCAGCATACCAGCAGATTCGTTGGAACAAACTGCACATGACCGAGTAAAGTGGCAAGGCCTCCTCAGAAGAGGGGCTAGTGAAAAGAATCAGAGAAGCCGAGAAGAAGCTTGCACAGCGCAAAGCCAAAGCTAAGGCATAACCAAAAGCGTTGTCTTCCTCATACCTCTGTTGCTTTATCTGCAACAGACAGTTCAGAGCTGGAATTGGTCTCTAAAACCATCTAAGAACACACGAAGCGTAGCATTTCTCGCATGCGAAAAAGATTGGTCACTTTCAGTTATGATAGACGAAATATTACTTTCAAAACTAACTGTCAGGATTTCGATCTTAGTAACACCGTAAAAATTTCAGACAGGTGGGAGATTTAATACTTATATATAAGGCCACTTTTTAGCTCTACTGAGTACGAAGTGCTTACAGTGAGCTATTGTGACCTTGGGCCGATTTGATTCAAACTTCACAGGAACGTACGAAGGTGGATCCCCACCAAAAATGCCAAAACGTTTCGCTCCGATGAACAGGATAGCTGCCGGAGCTCAAAATAGAAGGAAAAACTTTAAACGACAACTCCTCCTTTACCTCTGGGCCAATTTTAATCTTGCAGTTGCTGAGGTGACCATTTCAAATAGAATAACGTCAACAATTTGCTTTATATGTTAACTCCTCATGAACCCATGTGCCAATTTGATTCAAACTTTACAGGAATATTGCCTATTGGCTCCCTGCCAAAATAGCTAAAACTGTTATGCTTTCATGACAAGATGGTTGCCAGAGCTAAAAATATAAAAAATATATTCAATGGATAGTTCCTCCATTATCCCTCGGCCAATTTTAATTCTAACTAAATGTGAATATTGCTGAGATGAACCTCCGAAATGTAAACAATTTGCTTTTTATGCATATTCCTCCTTAACACTAGGGCCAATTTGATTTAAACTTCACAGGAATGTTGCCTAGCAGGCTCCCTACCAGAACAGCTAAAATTACTCCTCTCCGATGAACAGGATGGCCGCCAGAGGTAAACTAGAACAAGTCTTCAAACAAAACTCCTTTACCTTGGGCCAATTGCATTCAAGCTTCATAGGAACGTTGATTAGGTGACCCTCTTCCAAATAGCTAAAACGGTCCTGCTTTGATGAGCAAAATGGCCAACAGTGCTTAAAATAGAAGCAAATAAATTTTGCTTAAAATGCTAACTTCTCCCAAAAACTTTTGCAGATTTGATTCAAACTTCACGGGAACATTACCTAGATGGCTACCTACCAAAATTGCAAACAACGTTCTGCTCTGATGAACAAGGTGGCCGCAAGATCAAAAACGTCTTCCAACGACAACTTCTTCTTCATCATTTGACTCTTGCATAGGTGATCCTCTACCAAAGTAACTAAAACGGTTCCGCTCTGATGAGCAAAATGGCCATGAGAGATAAAACTAGAGTAACGTTAACAAGATAATTTAACGTTGCCTCCCTATATAGCTACCAAATATCTGAAATTGATCCGTTCCGATGAACCAGGTGGCAGCAGGAGTTAAAATTAGAAACATATTTGAACGACTTTTTTTCCAATTTCATTCAAACTTCATAAGAATGTTGCTTAGGTGACTATTTATCAAAATAATAAAAATATGGTTCCGTCCTTAAATATAAATCGCTACTAGAGACAAAATTAGGAAAACGTCAACAATTTACTTTAAATGCCAACTCCTCCTTTACCTTTTTGCCACTGATTCAAACTTCACAGAAATGTTTCCATAGGTGGCTCCCTACTAAAATAGCTGCAAACATAACACTCCGATGTACAATATGTCCGGCAGTTCTAAAAAAAAAATAAAACAAAAAATGAAAACTTCAAACGAAAGCTTTCACTTTACCTCCTTTACACCTAGACGAATTTCATTCAAACCCCATGGGAAAAGTTCTTATGTGACGGCTATCAAAATAAATAAAAGGCTTCTTCTTCATGAACAATATGGCTATCAGAGCTAAAAATAGAAAACACCTCAACTATTTGCATTAAACGTCAACTCCTTCTTAACCCATGAGCCGATTTGATTCAACCTTTACAGTTATGTTGCCTAGGTGACTGCCTACTACTATAGCTAAAACAGGTGCACTATGATGAATAAAATGGCCGCCAATGTTAAAAATAGAAAAACATCTTTAAACGACCACAACTCCTATACCCTGGGGTCAATTTTAATTAATCATCATATTAATATTGCTCAGGTGACCCTCTACCAGAATAGAAAAACGCCCCGCGCTGATTGACAAAATGGCCATCAGAGCTAAAACTAGAAAAAAATATTTAAATGATAACTACACCTACACCTTTGGTTCAATATTTCCCAAAACTTCACAGCAATGATGAACAAAATGGCCAACAAAGCTAAAAATTGAAGAAAAAAAACCTTTAAGAGACACTTTCTCCTACTTCTTTGGTCCCATTTCATTGAAGCTTCACAAGAAGGTTGCTGAGAAGCCCGCTACCAAATTAGTTATTAAAGTTTTGCTTGGATGAGCATGATGGCCACCACGGCTTAAACTATAATAATAATAATAATAATAATACTAATAATAATAAACACACTTTAAATGACAACTCCTCCTGCACTTTTGGGTCAGTTTCATTCAAACTTCATAGCTCGTTGGATTCTTGCTTAAAAGCCCCTAAATATTGCTAAAGTGGTTTTGCTCGGAAGAACAAGAAGGCAGCTAGAGCTAAAAAAAGAAAAAAAAAATGACAACTGCTCCTATACTTTTGCTACTTTTTCTTTCAAACTTCAAAGTAGTGTTACGTAAATGAGTCCCATAGCTCAAGATAAGGCGCTTTTGCAAATGAAAAGTACCGATAATTTCCTATTTCTGCATGCAAATACATGCTATGGGTACTCATTAGAAGCGCCTCGCCGTGGATAGGTACCCACAACACACGTTTCCGAGCAGAAATAAGAAAGATATTGTGTGGATACTACATCTGGGGCTATGACTTACCCATTTTTGCAGAAAAAGAACGATAGTGTGTCGAGAACCGCTCTTATCTGGGGCTATGTGTGACCCTCTACCAAACAAATCATAACAGTTCCACCCAACTCAACAAGGGGGCCACCAGAGCAAAACTAGAAAACTCCTTAAATGACAGCTTCCTCTAAAATCATAAGTCAGTTTCATTCAAACTGTAAGTTTGCAATCATGTTGCTCAGGTGTCCATCTGTCTAGGTGCACCAGTTATGCTTCATGGATTAAGATGGCTGTCAGTTATCCGCATTACTTTCCGAAGCTGTGTAACATCTTGAATTCAGGTGAGCGATTCAGGGCCATTGTGACCCTCTTGTTTAATGAAATACTATTGACCAATGGTTCACAGAATTTTAGTAAATCGGCTGAGATTTACTCGGTAACACGAGTAAACGACACGAAACATTCTGTCAACGAGTTTCTGACTATATGCACACTTTACTGATAGTGGGTGGGGTAGGTTGACTCCTTGTAAAACAGCAAAATCAAGAAATTAGCGAACGCAGCTGACTCATTAAAAGCATTGTTGGTGTAATTAATTGGAATAATGTCTCGTTCCAAATGTTTAGTTGTATAAATTATGTTTATTAAGTTTATCCCTTTATTCTTACTTTTATAACGTCCGATTCTTAACTGTCCAGTTTAAACTGTTCTATTTACGCTGTTCTAATTGCAAACATAAAACAGTATTTTCATACTTCATCCATTGCAGAGGCTTCAGACCTTCATACTTGTAAATTTATATAGCATAATACAGCAGAAATAGAAATAAGCGTCAATGCGCGAAAACATAGACATGATAATAAATATCCAGTAAAATATATATATCAAAAATTACCAACATGGCACAGAAATGACATTATTATTTTTAGCAAAATTGCACCGTAGGGCAAAATCTTTGTGTACGAATTGATTCCTAATGATTGGGTTCCAAATTCAGTAAATGTTTTGTTGTTGTTTTGCGGAAAGTTACAAAAATTTGTTTTTAAAAAAAGTATTCTAGACTTATACTGAGTTAATCATCAACACTTTTTATAGCGAAGCTCCAACATAAGGGCAAGGGCAAATACTCCGTTTAGCTGTACTTCCGGTCATATACAACAGAATTTGCACAAAGAAGACAATCACAAAATTTGAAATATATATACATTTATGGATATAAACTAAAAACTATAAGCACGTAATGGTAAAGCTTCATCACATAATTTACAACACTCTTATTTGCAGATTTTACCATTTTCTAGTATCAGAGTTATCTCCCCATTTTAGATATGACGCTACCAATTTCTGAACGTACGACCCCTAGAAAATGAAAGATAAGACATTTATCTTTAATTTGGTACCCATCTTATCCTTTAGGACGATGAGGTAAGTTTTCGTAAAATTTAGGCCTTGTATGAAGTTCAGCAACACGCCTATATCGGGGGAAGCAGCATGTTCCTTGTAGGATACAGATGTTGGGGAACTTCAGACCTGATTAAAACAGGCAGTCCTGAATATGAAACCGGCGGCATCAACCGGCAAAATAAATATAAACCCAGGCGACAGTGAAATTTCGGACCATCTCGTCCTTTAAACCCTGATGCCTTCTACAAGAAAGTAGGATCTTTTTACTGCGACTGAGGGTTTAGATTAGCCACTGCGGTTGTTCACGCTGGTCTCCATAATGTGTGCTTTAGTCTTGGGCAACGGGTACCTTTCATTTTGCCAGGGCTTTATAGTGAAATGAGGCACGCCAAGAGAAAGTGTCTCTTAAGGAAATGCTGCCAAACTGGTTACGCCCGGCTGGGTTGATTAGAGCCCTAGTAGGTACCTGCCCGAAGAAGCTGCAGGGTTTTATTCTACAATAGAATGCTCAGCAAAGCCTGAGATCGCACAGACTGATCTGAGTCTTCGCCGGGCGTACGTGACATAAGCTTCAAGTCAATTTCTTTTCTGGTGGTATAAAGTTTGAGCCAGCGCGTGACAAAACCTACGATAAGTCTTGCGCCCAACGAAGACTCAGATCAGCCTGCGCATCCGCGCAGTCTGATCAGAGTCTTCGTTATGCTCTCTAAGGATAGCAAAGGGCCCAATACTCCTTCGTGCAGCAAGAGAAGTCTCTGGTTAGCTTATATGGATGCGCAGCTGATCTGATTCTTCGCTGTGCGCACATGTAAGTTGTAGGATATGCTGTGTCCCGGTTCATTTAATTTCAGTGATAATCTAGCTGCATCTGCTGACCCTGCATGATTTTATCAATGCAAGTGAGGGGAAAACTTGCAGTGAAATTACAACTGCATGCCTGTCTGTTTTAATAATTATGAAATAATGAGGTGACCCGGTCTGAAGAAGTGCATAATGAAAATAATCGAAAGGGCATTTAATTGACTAAATATTGAGACCTTCGATTCTTTTCCTGTAAATTTCGGACATCCTGTTAGTTAAATATTTTATACTTTCAGGGGAGATAACTCAAAATCCAGGGCACTCAGAATTGTGTTCTAGCGCAAGACACGCCTGTTTAACCTTGTGTTCATCTGTACCAAGTACCATCATTATGTCTCAAATGGTATTGGAGATATGGTTGTTATATTGGAAGGGAAGATAACCCAAATACCATAGCACCAAGAGTTGTGGTTCTTGCACATGACACCCCAACTTAGCCTCATGTACAACTTCATCAACTACCATCAATATATCTCAAAGAGTATTGTAGATATGGCCATCACATGGTTATTGGAAGGGGATATAACTCAAAAACCATGGCACCCAGAGTCGTGGTTCTTCCGCATGACACGCCATCTCTGTCTTATGAACAACTGTGTCAGGTACTATCAATGTATCTTGATGTATATCTTCTATACCGCGCTAAATTCATTCAATATATCTCAAATGTATTGGAGTTATGGCCATCACAAGGTTATTTTGTCATGGGAGATAACTCTCAAACCAGGGCACGCAGAGTTGTAATTCTTGCGCATGACACACCTGCTTAACCTCATGTATATCTGTACCAAGTACCATCAATATGTCTCAAAGGGAAATGGAGATAGGGTGATCACAAGGTTCGTCACACTGTTATATAGGAAGGGGAAATAACTCAAATACCATAGCCCCCAGAGTTGTTGTTATTAGGCATGACATGTCGTCTCAACCTTGTATACAATTATTCCAAGTAGCATCAATCTATCTCAAAGGTTAATGGAGTTATGGCCATCATAAGGCTATAATATCAGGAGAGATAATAAAAATACCCAGGACACCCAGAGTTAAGGTTTTTGCACATGACACACCAGCTTAACCTCATGTACAACTGTACCCAGTACCATCAATAAATCTCAAAAAGTATTGGAGATATGACCATCACAAGGTATTGATCTACTTTATTGGAGATAACTAAAAAACCATGGCACCCAGAGTCATGGTTCTTGTGCATGACACGCCGTCTCAGCCTTGTGAACAACTGTGCCAGGTACCATCAATATATCTCAAAGGGTATTGGAGTTAGCAGTCACTCTATTTTATTAAAAAGTGGAGATAATTTCGTGTAGCTGAGCAGGCCGATTTGTATCTTATTTTGTCGCATAAGAATCCTATATGGGTGTGAGGAATGGAAGACTGGTTCCCTCACCCTATAGCTCTATGGCTTTCGCATATTTTAATAGAATACATGCATCCAGTTAAGAGGGATGGATGGAAAAATCCGTCCCGAGTGTCACTGTCCGGCATCACGAGGCTTGCCAAGTGATGACGGACAGTGATCCCGAGGGACGGATTTTCTGGTCACCCCTCATACCCATGTAGGATTCTTTTTCTTGCATACCTTCCATTTGTGAGTGTGGTTGTTTAATACTACAGTCACTTCGGTTGCTGACGTCCGCCATATTGTGATGATTTGTGACGTCACGTTACGTGCTGTGACGTCAACCTTAACGACGGCATATATGAGGTCGTATTCGACCAGTGCATTTATGAAACACGCGAGAATATTCGATTTTAGGTAAGAACACCAGGGTTAGATGCCAAGCTAAAACTATGGATTTCCTTATCTGGTGTGCAAGAAAGTTTTTTTTTTCGTGACGGGGTGCAAACTGGTTCTGTTTTATACCCCTCATCACGTAATTTATCTTGTTGGCTATAAATGCAGATAACTATATTCTAAGTATTTGGACAGATATGCCTAAACAAACAGTGCGGACCCAGATCAGACTGCTCCTTCAGGAGCAGTCTGATCAGGGTTTACACTGCTTGCCATTCTGTCTGCGACTTTTGGACTCCTTGTTGGATTGTGAAACAAATTTGCTAAATGTCTTGGAGAATTACAGCAAGCTATCAGAGTGTCCGAACTTTTAGGATTTTCAGGAATAAACTAGAAATATTTATAGGATTTTTACCCATTAGTTTTCAAACTTTCTGTCATAATTCACATTTATGAGTTCTGATTAAATTTTATCACATAATTCCTGAAGGTAAATATTCAGCTGTATGCACCTGTCCTTTTATTCATATCATATTTGTTTACAGTAAATAAGGCAGCTGGTTACACACGGTGTTTGACCACAAGGCTTGTCACATATATTTGTGAAAAATTGTCAAACGGGCTCAAAATGATGATAGATCGTCCAAGCAACCAATACACATAAAAGGGTTGTTGACATAATTAAGAAGGACAGATGCTCCTTTGATCTGATTATCGGCACGCTTAATATTCTGTTTAACCCGTTTTGTACCAAATGGAATCTTCCACCTTATATATGGCAGAAGTCCATTTCGAAATTTAGGGGTTTCGGGTTGTGTTTTCTTCACAATTTTATTCGGGAAATGGCTTAAACTTTTTGCAAACAGTGTAGGCCCTGATCAGACGCCGCGTTCTGTGGCGTCTGATCGGGGCCTGCCCTGTTTGCCAAGGTGGCCCTTCAGGGGTTTCTGGTACTGAATGGGTTAATAAATAAATTAAATACATGTACTTGTTGTCGGGTCGTGTTACTACTGAGTGTCTGATGTTGGGCCCCTTTTCGAGGTAAATGTGACTTTTTAAAGGATGACCAAGACAGGTGCATGCTCAATTCAGGTGCTTTAAGGCATTTGCCTTTATGGGCACGGACTTCAGGCTAGCGTTTTATTTGGGCATTGTCAAAAATATGGAGTGTAAAAGAGTAGAATGCAATTTCTGTTACTGTGTAGGGTGCTCCTTATGGAACGAATTAGCTCCCCTTTTCTTTAGGAGAAAGTCGCATGGAACAAATTAAGTCCCTTGGAGCGGCGCCCTTGGAATGAAAAAATAAAGTGTGTGTCGATTGTCTCTGAGTGTAGACTGTACTGTAAGGAAATAGTGGGGACCCTGATCAGACGCGACGCTACCAATGTCACGGCAACGTTAGTGTTTAGCATATCTATGGCTCTCTTGTCACACGAAAACACGCCCATACAAATACACTGTAAACTTTACCACCGAAAAACGAGCATTTTAAGATGAAAAATTGTAATACTTTTCTTATTTCTGCTCAAAATTTAAATTGTGGGTACTCGTTAGAACCGCCTCATCGAGGCGGTTCTAACGAGTACCCACAATCTATATGTTTGAGCAGAAATAAGAAAAATAAAGTTTACCCCTGTAAACACCAGTTTTACTATATATATAAAAGCGGGTTCAAGGGGATCAAAATGTTATATGGGTATTTCGTAATGCCTTACTTGGACATTCTATAAATCAGTGATAGTCGCGTGGCCAAGAACAACGTAAAGCTAGGGCTTAGTAACTATGGGTCAGTTGACAAACAATCGACCCAAACATCTTCCAGTTCAACCCAGGCCCCCGCCCATTGGGGCTTGAAGAAAAAGATGGGCTGCATGATGCTTCCACGCATAGCTGAAACCGACCCACACACGAGTACTGGTAAACTGCTTAGAGGATCTAAGCTTGTCCAGGCAAAGCGGTGCGAGTCGGCCCGTCCATGCTCATTAACCCTATTGGTCTCATTGGGCGGCAGGGTTTGAGATGTCATTTCATCTCAATGTCTGGTAAAAGTCCCACAGAATAGTAAGCAACGTCTCCAATATGACCTTTACAGTGTTGACGGGGACGTTAAACCTCAAATCAATCAATGATTCCTTCCCATTCCTTTCCACTAAATTAGACATTGCCTGTCATTTCATTACGCAAACACGTCTATACAAATACATTGTCACCTTAATCGCCGAAAAAAATGAAAATTTTATGATGAAAAAGGGTGATTTTTTTTTCTTATTTCTGCTCAAAATATAGATTGTGGGCACTCGTTAGAACCGCCTCATCGAGGCGGTTGTAACGGGTACATACAATCTATATTTTAGAGCAGAAATAAGAAAAATAATGTATACCCCCGGAAACCCCAGTTTTACTATATAAAAGTGGGGTTCAAGGGGGTAAAAATTATATATACATTCCTGTCATTTAAATATTAAAACTGCATGTGTATTGGTGTATTGCTTGTCCTCAGTTCGTATTGACGTTAGCCACTTCTACCTGTTAAATGTAATTAATTACCCAAGCATCGCCCAGTATTGTCAGATTTTATAACATATTGCTTGAGTTACTTAAGTAATTAATATCCACACTGGTTATAATTATACCTGAAGGCAAAACAGCTGTATGTAAAATTTATAATTCAGGTGATCGACGTGGTGATGTTACATCTCTGGGACGCGTTCACACGACAAGTCTTTGACGAATTCTACAATTCGATACTTTCGAAATTGGCCCACCAAATCAACTCACTGCTCTCCAGCTGAGACCACTTTCCAGTCTTTTAGACCACTTTTTAACCGACCCAAAGGTGGTCTTTAGATACGAATTTGTACATCAATCGAATTCAACATACCTTTAAAGACCAATGGCTTCTAATCTAGCATTTAGTACTGGACACTGCGACGGGAAGCGAAGGTCCTCTGTGCTAGAAGATATTTGTATACTGGGAAGCGAAAGTCCTCGGAGCTAGAAGATATTTGTATACTGGGTAGCGAAGGTCCTCGGAGCTAGAAGATATTTGTATACTGGAAAGCGAAGGTCCTCGGAGCTAAAAGATATTTGTTTACTGGGAAGCGAAGGTCCTCGGAGCTAGAAGATATTTGTATACTGGGACGCGAAGGTCCTCGGAGCTAAAAGATATTTGTATACTGGGAAGCGAAGGTCCTCTGTGCTAGAAGATATTTGTATACTGGGAAGAGAAGGTCCTCGGAGCTAGAAGATATTTCTATACTGGGAAGCGAAGGTCCTCGGAGCTGGAAGATATTTGTATACTGGGTAGCGAAGGTCCTCGGAGCTAGAAGATATTTGTATACTGGAAAGCGAAGGTCCTCGGAGCTAAAAGATATTTGTTTACTGGGAAGCGAAGGTCCTCGGAGCTAGAAGATATTTGTATACTGGGACGCGAAGGTCCTCGGAGCTAAAAGATATTTGTATACTGGGAAGCGAAGGTCCTCGGAGCTAGAAGATATTTGTATACTGGGAAGCGAAGGTCCTCGGAGTTAGAAGATATTTGTATACTGGGAAGCAAAGGTACTCGGAGCTAGAAGATATTTGTATACTGGGAAGCGAAGGTCCTCGGAGCTAGAAGATATTTGCATATTGACCAGTCCACTTGCATTTGTGTTTTCTCCATCTTTCATGTATGTTATTCAAATATATGAGATAGTTAAATACCACAGCGTTGTTTTCATGCCGTCTATGCTTGAAATCGGTTGTATCTTAGAGAGAGAGAGAGAGAGAGAGAGAGAGAGAGAGAGAGAGAGAGAGAGAGAGAGAGAGAGAGAGAGTTGGCGGGTTTAATAAATTTCAAGAAGTGGCCACGAGTGTAGGATTTTGTTTATCATATAACACACGCACGACGTTTGACGTATAAGCCTGCGTAATAACGGTGTGGTTATACGAATTTATGACGCCTCACGGCGTCACCGAATAAAATGCGACGGCATTACATTGCAACTCCAGATACCTGAAAGGCTACTCTTTCCGAAAAATTGTACAACATACTCCGTATTCAAATTTTACGAGTTTTCCAGTAAAAAGGACATATTGTGTCTTTTTATTTTCTTTTGCAAAACCGCCTGAGTCTTTTGCCTGTCAGATCCGCGTTAAATGTGGTTTGGACTTTAGCACCGAACGAAAACTCAGACCAGTCTGCGCATCCGCGCAGTCTGATCTGAGTCGTTGCTGCGCACTATATAGGTGGTCATTGACTCAAAGCTTCTTCGTACAAACATGGAAGACTATGCTCTATGTGCGCACGTAGACTGATTGCCGCGTCTTTATTGAGCAAACAAGGCCGAAGATGCCTTTTCACGTGACGTAATATACAGTAGAACTTCGATGGCTCAAACACCGATGGCTCGTTTACCATGGCTGAGTCGAACCTGTTAGTGAGTCCCCAGGGAATTTCTCTTCATAAGAAATAGCGCGGGATAATTTAAAGAGATTTTGGTTTAAACAATATATTTATTTCAATTTTAAATAATATAAATACAAATTTCATGACAAGCCACAAAGAGATTTTCGATGTTTATCTCGCAAATGTATTGTGTGTGTACCCATTAGAATCGCCTCGATGAGGCGATTCAAATGAAAACACACAGCATACATTTTAATGTAGAACATCTAAAAGATGTCCCAAGATTAACCCCATTATACCTCCTGGCAGTAGCTAGTCCAGGCAAACTAGCGATATTTGGCCTAGACCCAAGCAAAATTGCAACACAAATGTTTTTAGCATTTTTGTACTGGAGTACCTTCCCTTAAAGACATATCAAAAGTAGGACGGAATCTGACGATATGAACTTTGTTGTTTTTTTTTTTTTTTTTCATTTTGAAAGCACCTAGGTTTGGCAAGCAATTTAGTGTTTAAATTCAATATTTTGCCATCTGACAAGGTATCGTTGAGTTTTATTTCTTCAAATCTCATCTTTCCACACCAGAATGGAAACTTTTTCATGTAAAATAGTTAATGGATGGATATGGATAAAACAGGGGTAAAATTACCCCACCCACTTTTTTGCCCATGTTACTGAACTCTAAACAATTTATATGGACTAATGATGATGTTACTTATCAAATGCAAACCACAAACCAGCAAGACTACTGCATTGAAACTTAAAGGATAAAAACACCAAGAAACAACACAGAATACATTTCTCTGCCGATACAAATAGTAGCAAATGTTTGGAAATTCCAAGGTACAACAAAAACGAACAGCCATGATCAATGTTTCTTTACTCGCTGAAATCATATAACACTAACATTAGACTGAAGTCATAATTAGATCACCAAAATGATCTAATCTCAAGGTTCTTATCCTTATACTTATGTGTATAATTCACATACATATAACCCAGTGGTGGGTTTTACATCATGCAATCAAAAGCTAATCAGACTAATCTAAGCCTGGTCATCCTTCTGGTCCAAACAGCCTTCAGTGTACACGTGATGGCCCCCGCTCATCGGGGCTTGAAGAAATATATGGGCTGCATGATGCTTCCACCCAGAGCTGAAACCGACCCACAAACGAGTACTGGTAAACCGCTTAGAGGATCAAATAAAAATAAAAAATGAGTTCCTTTAAGAGCAATGAAAACATTCATAAGAAAGAAGATGAGTCATACTACGTAGTTGACTAAGCCTGACCAGGCAAAGCAGTGCGAGTCGGCCCGTCCATGCTTATAAATATGTTCTATAAAAGAGTTATCCTTTGGAAGCAAGGAATACACCACAGAACTGGATAATATGAACTGTACATGTTTTATGGGCCAGACTAGCTAGTTTAGGCCAATTAGGCCTCATCAGTGACCTAAACCCTAGTTTCATTGGGCGGCAGGGCTTGAGATGTCAATTCATCTCAATGTTTGGTAAAAGTCCCACAAAATTGGAAGCAACGTCTCCAAAATGACATTTACAGTGTTAACGGGGACGTTAAACCTAAAATCAAACAAAATCAGTGTACACTTGAAGTAAGCTAGGATCCTCAGCTACCCATTTAGTGCACATCCAAGACTGTGGTAGGACTGGCCAGATGCCTGGGGAGCTGTCATGCTTTAGTGGGTGCACATACCACATTGTTGGTTTTGCTACATGAATGTTCATATTACTAGACCTTTTTTGTCAAATCACAATACAGACATGATGTAGCCTACATCTTTTCCTTCAATACAGTGTTCTGCTAAAGCTTGATTCTAATCACAGTCTTCAGTGTCATCTGCATTATCCATCTGAATGGAATTCAGACAGCTAGTTCACTTGCATACTCCACACATTTGGGAGCATGTAAGGCCATGCTTGCGACAAGAGCACAGAAGAGTTTTGCAATCGGCCTTACATTTGCACCTGACGACCTTGAGCAGCCTCTCAGGTGCTGGTGGTTTATCTATGTGTACCACCAGAAATGTGTCACCTTTACTGCCTAACCCCAGTTTTCTGCAGGTGCATATGTCTCCATAGTCCTATTTCATTGTTGCACTATTGGCAGCTATCAGACCTTCATGATTAGATATTTACTGAGTTTTTGGTGGATGCTTCTGACAAAGCTTTAATACGCCAGTTATGTGTGTCTGCAGCTGTTTAAATCTCTCGTTATGTAATGTACACTTTTCTCTAGTTTTGTTGTCCCCCGCCTTTTCGAAGAAAAGCAAGGGGACATAGTATTCGGCTTTCCGTGGTGCGTGGTTCGTGGTGCGTGGTACGTGATGCGTGGTTCCGAGCTTGTAGTAGGTACCTTGTGAGCGCAACTCCTCCTACAGTTTTAAACCGATCGTTCTAAAATTTTAAAGGTGTCTTTATCATGGTTTGAAGTTGTGCATGTGCTTTTTTCAGAATCCTTGAATTATTTTTTTTTCACTTTTTTCACATTTTTAACTTAGACTTTTTTTGCATGCTTCTGAATTCATAGTAGGTACCTTGTGAGCGCAACTCCTCCTACAATTTTATACCGATCGTTCTGAAATTTTACAGGTGTCTTTATTATGGTTTGAAGTTGTGCATATACTTTTTTCAGAATTCTTTAATTTTTTTTTTTTTCACTTTTTTCACATTTTTAACATAGAATTTTTTGCATGGTTCCGAATTCATAGTAGGTACCTTGTGAGCGCAACACCTCCTACAGTTTTAAACCGATCCTTCTGGAATTTTACAGGTGTCTTTATCATGGTTTGAAGTTGTGCATATGCTTTTTTCAGAATTTTTTAATTATTTTTTTTTACTGTTTTACATTTTTAACTTGGACGTTTTTCATGCATCAATTCTATGAAAGAGTATAATGTAGTAAGTACCTTGTGAGCGCAACTGCTCCTACAGTTTTATACCGATCCTTCTGAAATTTTACAGGCGTCTTTATCATGGTTTGAAGTTGTGCATATGATTTTTTCAGAATTCTTTAATTTTTTTTTTCTCACTTTTTTCACATGTTTAACTTAGACTTTTATCCTGCATCAATTCTATGAAAGAGTATAATGTAGTAGGTACCTTGTGAGCGCAACTCCTCCTACAGTTTAATGCCACTCCTTCCAAAACTTAAAAGTTGGTTGAATTATGGTCTGAAGATATGCATTTGCTTTTTACAGAATCTTAAAATAATTCTTTTCACTTTTTTCACATTTTTAACTTAGAGTTTTTTTTGCCCATCTATAATATGAAACAAGATATGTAGTAGGTACATTGTGAGTGCAACTCCTCCTACAGTTTAAAACTGGTCCTTCAGAATCTTTACAGGTGTTTTGATATGGACTGAAATGTGCATGTGCCTTTTACAGTATCCTTTAATTATTGTTTTTCACTTTCCGCATTACGTGATACCAATGGTTGCCTGGTTAACTTACTTATTTATTAACCTCACAAATGAAAATAAGGTGGGGGACATAAATTCTCTTTGGAATTTGCTTGTTCCTTCTACTATTAGAAGCTGGAGATGTCGAGAGCAATCCAGTTCCAGACAATGAGCACTCGTTATCTATCCTTCATCTAAATATTAGGAGCATACGAAATAAAATTGCCTATATTCAAGATCATCGTTCGGATTTTAATATCTTATGCTTATCTGAGAGGCAACTCGATGCCAACGTATCCTCTGAACTACTTACTATTTCAAATTATTTTAGTGACCCGTGCGCACAGGAAAGACAGGCATATGTATGGAGGTGGGTTGCTCTTGTATATAAGTTCTAGCCTCAGGCACCGACGTAGACCTAATTTAGAAATATTTTGTGAAGAGTCAATTTGGACAGAAGTCGATGTTAATCAAGATAGCTTATTGATAGGTTTATTTTAAAGTCCAACCACAGCAGATAGTAATTTCTTTAATAATTTTAATGCAAATATCGAAAAAGCCTCGGAAATTAGAATTTCATAAAAATCTTAACTTGACTTTAAGTAAAAACGGACAGTGGGATGAGCGCATTAAAAAATATTAACAAGTGCTGCAAAGATTGTAGGTATAATGAGATAATTAAAATTTACGCTCACTAGAGTTGCACTAAACCAAATAGATATTTTATATGTACTACCTATTCTTGAGTATTCTTCAGTCGTATGGGATGGATGTTCTCTCCAAGACTCAAATGCTCTCGAAAAGCTTCAAAATGAGGCTGCTAGAATAGTAACTGGTCTCAAGAGATCGGTTTCTTTGGATAATTTGTACAGGGAATGTGACTGGCTATCATTAGCAGATAGACATAAACACTAAAAATGAATTTCATGTACTGATCAACGGATGCATTAGTTCCAAGCTACATAACTGATTTAATCCCTCCTGTTATAAGGGAAACCACCAATTATCGTCTGAGAAATCGAAATAATATTACTCAACCGTTTTGTCGTACCGAACTATTTAGGAAATCTTGTATTCCGTCAGGAATATTGTATTCCGTCAGGAATAACGTTGTGGAATTCTCTGGACGAAAACTTAAGCAACAGCCCCTC
The DNA here is from genome assembly GCA_963580285.1 of Lucinisca nassula. Taxonomy (NCBI): domain Eukaryota; kingdom Metazoa; phylum Mollusca; class Bivalvia; order Lucinida; family Lucinidae; genus Lucinisca; species Lucinisca nassula. Next base: position 107,447,969 of record OY757014.1, on the reverse strand, counting down.
CTGAAATTCATTTTAAATATCAGACAAAAAGACACGATCGAGATGTTCAAAGAGTACCGCCTCACTATATTAATGGTGACAGATATTTGTCAGTTATGCATTCTAGAATTAGAAACAATTGTAGTAACTTATCAACTGATTTGTATATTAACCATTTAACAATGAATCCACTTTGTATCTGTAATCAAGAAAGAGAAAACGCAGAGCACTATTTCCTTTGATGCTCTAAATATGAAAACGAACGGTTGAGATTTCTCCATGCAATGCGCGAGTTTCACCCTTTGAGTATCAACCTGATTTTATTTGGAGATGATCGCATATCCCTCGAAAGTTATACTTCTACACCTTTTAGAGCTGTCAGGAGTTACATTAAAAGCACAAAACAATTTTCTGATTAGTATTTTAGTAGATCCCAATCACTCCATGCTCACGGGAGAAGGCGCACACTATTTATTTATTTATTTGTTCGTTCATATCATTTTCACGTGACTATAATTTATTGATGTCATTTTGTAGGAGAAGGGTCGTAACTAATGTTTGGAGAACTTGTGACCCAACCCTATTGTACACATGTATATGCAATAGTTGCAATAAAATATGTTTATACTGAAAGAGAGAAATTGGTTTAAAGGACCTATAATAATCTCTTCACAGTGAAAACACTGACACTAAAACTGCCCAAGAAACGAAGCAAAATCAAAATTGCGTTAGTGGGTGGGGTAAACCAACACGAATATTTAAAAGCATTGGCTTGTAACACATTCCTTTCCATACTAAACATAGACTTAATAGATGGAACATGACATGATAGTTTTAATATCAACATATATGCAATAGAATCCATTTCATAGCTAAATTGTAAGCTATACAAGCTTACAACTCCAGTTATAATAGTTTCACAGTGATAAAATCACCCATAAATATAAATGAAGGAAAAAATCAAATTTCATATTCTCCGATTCCGTCCTACTTTTTATATGTTATTAACATATATCAGAGGTGGTCAAAACTAAAAAAGACATTTGTGTTGCAATTTTGTCTAGGTCCCCAGACAGTTTGACCGGACTAAGCCCTCAGTGACTCGAACTACCTTTGTATCGAACAGATTTTCCTGGTCCCCAAGGTGTTCGAGCCATTGGAGTTCGACTATATAGACAAAATTTGAGACGGCGCAGGTTAGAATCTACAAAAAGACTTGTCACAAGCGAAGACTGATCAGACTGCACAAATGTGCAAAGTGATCTGAGTCTTTGCTGGTCGCACGTCTTGCCGCAGTTTTGGCCGTGCACTGACTCAAAACTGATAGCAGCCTTGCACCTTCCTACATCCCACTCTATTTAGAGAAATGTCGAGTTTTCAAGAATGTACATTGATTTACACAGTTCTATTCAAAACATTGATTTTGGGTGCTCGTTAGAATGGCCTCTTCGAGACGTTTCACACAGAGGCAGGTCAAGTGAATAACAAGAATCTCATCAGCAAAAAGTCCGACAAAACTAAAAGCAACGTCTCCAAAATGACCTAAATAGTGTTGACAGGGACGTTAAATCTCAGTTCAAAGAAACAAACATTTGATGTATAAATAAGAAAAGTACAATGAAATTCCGCTATTAAGATCACCTAAAATTAAGACTAATTCTGCTTTAAAAAACTTATTTAGAAGAATACATTTATTCTTTCTTCGTGTGCTCTGCATACAATGTCCTCTGTTCAGGGACCACCGTTGGAACTATTCAACTATTGAACAGTCCCAAAGGTGGTCTTAATATAGGAATATATATGAAGTGCACCTTTTTTAGCAGAAAAAAATGTCGTTTTTAAAACCACAATAAAAGCAAAATGTCACTAAGTCGAATGCGCGTCTGCCTGGGGATCAGGAGGTACAAGATCCGATACCTGGCGGATCGGCAATCATTCTTTGTGGAGATGGATCTCGAAAATTCTCTCCCTTCAGGTGAAACCAAACAGCACAGTTGCCAGTGTCTGACGAAGGAATGTGCACATAACCGCATATATTTAAGTATGCCCAGGAAAATGTGGTTCAGTAAACTGACTGATATGGCCTAAATTATAAAATACTGTTGACTGGACCGTTGGACCAAACACACAGACAAACAAAAACAATTAAACAAAATGTCACAGGGTTTGTTTACCTATTGGAGACGCCAGCCTCGTATAATGCTAAACTACGGCTTCGGTTATCTCGGCCTCTTCAAGTGAAATGGGGTTTTCAAACAGGTGCGTTCAGCGAAGACGAAAAGCATAAAGCATACACACTGCCCCCCCCCCCCCACCCCCCCCACCCCAGCCCGCCCTCAGTCTGCATAAAGAAGCTTTGGGTTTCCGTAAGTCCAAAAAAGCACCAAGCGGAGGCCCGGATCAGACTTCGCGAACAGTCTGATCCGAGTCTCCACTGGGCGTACATGCCCTTACACCCCTTTTCGGTTGGCACAGGTCCGATTCTTAAGTGTGCCAAAAGCGACCTGTTGAGAGGGGCCAAGCTACTAGGGTTTCAATACCATTGAATCATATAATTGTAATATACAACCTCCAAAGTGGTTGAAGTGCACTTGATTGCACGTTAGTGCACTTGCTGTACAAATATTAATGGTTCTTACGCATGGCAGAAAATAATATATTAAGTTATTCTACTATTAAATCATATTTAATTTATCCATCTAAATTCCACATTGAAAACAATTGGGGCCTGCGTGGGAAATCAAAGCACTGACAACACTGGTGTGTCTATTTTTATGTCCCCGGTAGCGATAGCGGGGACATGTTTTTGCCCTGTCTGTTTGTTGGTTTGTTGGTTTGTACGTGGACAGCTTTAACATTGGCCATAACTTTTGAAGCGTTTGAGATAGAGCATTCATATTTGGCTGTAGGTACCTTGTGACAAGACATTCACATTCATGCAAAAAAAAAATTGACCTGTGACGACCTTTGACCTACTTAAAGGAAAAAATAACATTGGTCATAACTTTTGAACCACTTGAGATACAGCCTTCATATTTGGCATGTATGTTACTTGTGACAAAAGCTTTACATTAAGGCAAAAAATTTTGACTTGTGGCATTGACCTTGACCTTTGACATACATAAAATAAAAAAACAAAAACATTTTGGTCATAACTTTTGAACGGTTTGAGATACAGCCTTCATATTTTGCATGTAGGTTCCCTGTGATAAAAGCTTTACATTCATACAAAAATTTTGACCTGTGACCTTGACCTTTGACCTACATAAAAGAATAAGTTAACATTGGTCATAACTTTTGAACCGTTTGAGATACAGCCTTCATATTAAGCATGTATGTTCCTTGTGACATGAGCTTTACATTCATGCAAATGTTTTCGACCTATGACTTTGACCTTTGACCTACTTAAAAGATAATCATTTTTGGTCATAACTTCCGAACCGTTTGGGATAGAACCTTCATATTTGGCATGTAGATTCCCTGTAATAAGAGCTTCATATTCAAGCAAAATGTTTGGACCATGACCTTGACCTTTGACCTACTTAAAAGAAAAATAAAATTGTTCATAACTTTTGAATCGTTAAAGCTAGAGCCTTTATATTTGGCATGTAGGTTCCATGTGACAAGAACTTTACATTCATGCAAATGTTTTTGACCTGTGACCTTGACCTTCTTTAAAGAAAAAATACTATTGTTCATAACTTTTGAACCGTTTAAGATAGAGCTTTCATATTTGGCAAGTAAGTTCCTTGTGTCAAGGGCTTCCCACACAAACAAAAATCTTGACCTGTGACCTTGATCTTGAACTGTGAGCAACTATGAATAAAAAATGAGCATGCCCGGGGACATGTTCGTGTTTCACAAACACATCTTGTTTTTCTTGATATACATTGCCTGGTAAATGGCCCTGAAACTGGCCATAACTGTTTATTTAACCCTTTGATTCCAGTGATTTGCAAACATCTTACAACCTGATCAGACTCCGCATTCTTTGGCGTCTGATTGTATTTTGGGACGCTGAGGAATACCTTAGTTCAATAACTTTCCGGTTTATTATTGGAATTAGCGGCCCTTTATTACTGAAACGATGTTTATCTTTAATTCGCACGCGATTTAACTTGATTGGAAAATTGAAAGTGATAATCGCCTGGACGGCAAAAAGGCAGCCTGCCGTAGGATTGGTTACTTTGGCAACTCCAACAAAATCCTAAATACCCGGATTTGTATGTTAAACCTTCCGCAGGTTGAACGGAAGCAAATCATAACTTCAGTCATTATCGTCAGCTGCAATCGGGCTTAGCTAAAGATATTTTGACTCTGGCTTGTCTCTGGTTCCAGCCTGGTAAGATCTCCGCGTGCATCTCACTTCACCTTAACCCATACATGACAAAGGAATGTCCTACCTAATGTTTTGTTAGCGGTAAAATTTGTTTTGCTTGTTTGATTTGAGGTTTAACGTACCCGTCAACACGGTAAATGTCATTTTGGAGACTTTGCTTCCAATTTTGCGGGACTTTTACCCGACATTGAGATGAAATGACTTCTCAAGCCCTGCCGCCCAATGAAACCAACAGGTTTTATAAGCACGGACGCTTCGATACCATTAACTCGCACCGCCTTGCCTGGGCAGGCTTAGATCCTCTAAACGGTTTACCAGTACCCGTGTGCGGGTCGGTTTCATCTCTGCGTGGAAGCATCATGCAGCCCATATATTTCTTCAAGCCCCGATGGGTCAAATTTTGTGATACTGTATGTTCTTTCAGTTAACAGAGCTAGGTCTACACTTTTTGCCAATATCCTAAAATGGGCCGCTATGCATATATGGATTAGTCACAACAAGCACACAAATACAGGCAACACACAAACACACTGCAAAGAATCAACCTTTTCAATTAGAAAGGGACACTCATCGGTGCATCTCTAGAATGTCATTTACTGGGAAGGGAAGATCTCTAAACCGACTGAGAGGACGGGGTTTCTATCAGAAAGCCCATGTAGGTAGGATAAACTGACATGATCTTAATGACAGCAGCTTCAAGACAATGCAAGGAACAAAATGTGAACCTCTACATGACCTTTGACGACCATATAAAATAGAAGTGAAGGCAATGATCAGAAGTCGATTCGATACCATTAACCCACGCCTCCATCAGAGATACCAAAGGAAAAGAAACACAAAACATTAAATAACTAGACCCTCATGGAAACAACAATAGCGGAAAAAAAACAACAAAAGGACAGTTACTCCCACAAAATGGCCAATAGGCTATCCAAAGCAAAAAAAAAAAAAAAAAAAAAAAAAAAATATATATATATACATATATATAAGCGGTACATACGCTAAAAGACTAGCCATAACAAAAATAAACCGCGACAGAAATACCGCCTTGGAACGGTGAGTGAAAAGAATTTCATTTGTGGGCTGGGGTGACGGTGGGGGCTTAAATCGATTTTACGCGGCCGCAATCCTCGCCCTTAATTCCGTCGCGATTTAGACAAATAATATTTTCAGTCCGCATGAAAGCTTCCTAACTCATCATTACCATATTAAGCGTTTGACACAGTCTGTCGTGGTTACGGCTGTCCGACCACAAGTTCATAGCAATGAATGATGGTATGTTTGCATGGATCCCTTTTTGACTTTTTCTGATCCATTTCTGTGACAACTGGAGTTCAGCAAGACTATGTACTAGCACCAGTGCTGAACAGTATCATCTTTTCTGCCATGCTCATCCATGCTTTCCTGGATGGTAACAATTGTATACCTTTTAGGTATCGCTTAGATGGGAAAATTTTCAAACTAAGAAGACTGCAAGCTTATTCCGATGTGTAAGACGAGCTTCTTTTCGCTGATGACATGACAAAGGGTGCTTCCAACAGAAGAGAAGATGTAAAAGTGCATGGTTGGATCAAGTCTCTGATTCATGTGACAGCTATGATCTCAAAGTCAACATAAAAAGACTGAGATATTATAGCCGCCATCACAAGGAACCAACAAGCACAGTGAAAATTCAAGCTAAGTAAACCTACATCGGAAACACATTGTCAAGAGTCGCGCACATCGATGTTGAAGTCAATGCAGGGTACCAAAGCTAGTGAAGCATTTGGTCGACTGCGTGGAAGTGATTAATCACCGTGGAGTCAGACGACAGAAAGCTGAAAGTTTACAGAGCTGTGGTGCTACCAACGCTCAAGTGAAACTTGAACAGTTTACCCGACAACAGTATTCCAAATGGCTGAGCCAATGCCATACAAACTGTCTCAGAAAACATCTTAAGACTAAGTTGCAATGCAGGATTCCAGACATAGACGTTCTGGGTGTTTGCCAAAGAAAATCCTCTATGGAGAATGACAAGTCTATATGGTCATGAGAAGCGATACAAGGACACCTACAAAGCCCCACTCAAGTAATTCAACATATACAAGGCTGGGCAGCCATCTTTACGATGACTGAACAAACTTTGCAGTTGCATATGTTTATCTGTGTTATCACTTATCATACGTAAAATGTCACCATTTCATATGCCTTGATTTTGTCTGTATTCCCAGTTACTCTACCGTACACTTACTGTCTAAAATTTGTTGCACGAAGAACTGAGGCCATTTGTTCTTAACGAGCTCCTAAGTGGCCAACTTGTTAACTTTTCGAGCAAGTATCCAATCTAATGTTATTTTTGCTGAACAAATGAGAGCAGCTTTTGTATTTGCAAAAGCTGCTCTGATTTTCTCAGCAAAAATATTGGCATGTTTGCCATATTAAATGATCAAAGTTTTAACCATATTTTAACTAACGATGTCGTTAGTTTTGAACAACTGGCCCGGAAAGTATTACCTGGATAATGCATGAACATAACAGCATTGAAACTCCAATGTCTCGAACACCAATGGTTCATTTACCATGGCTGAGATTTTAAGAATCTGAAGTTTCTAACCCTTGGGATGACCGTGCTGAGCGGAACCGAGGCTAAGCCTCGGTTCCGCTCAGCACGGTTATCCCGATTGCCTCGGTTCCGCTCAGCACGGTCATCATAGCCTCGGTTCCGCTCAGCACGGTCATAATAGCCTCGGTTCCTCTCAGCACGGTCATCCCGAGGGTTGGAAACGTCCATCCACTGCAGAAAACCATATCAGTTTAATTTTCTTGCACAGCACCATCGAAAATGTTCATTCTGCTTTATGTAACGTTTTATTTTTCGAGCACTATACCTTTGCAGTTTGCCTGGGAAAGAACACCAGGGCAAGAACAGAATTTCTAACACGGGCTTCTGTATCTGGTGTCCAAGAAAGCTCGTTTTGAGTCCCTTGAGAAGCATCACCATTGCTCCAGATAAGAAATAGTGGGATACTTTTGGGAGATTTAATAATCATTGTAACAGCGTATATTGTATGCACAAAACACATAACTTACCAATTGGCCATTATGTGGTAAATAACTGTCCTTTTTACTTTATACTACAAGCTACACTGACCAGCAGAATGAGTCATGGCAGGTAGATCTGTAACACTGAAAATGCCATTGAGCTATTTTTAGTAACCTTGGCTCAAGGAGGTTTGCTTAGCTTGTGCTATAAAGTATTTTGGCTTTCCGCTGTTGATGTTTCTATTGGGGTCTATTGTTTCATGTTTGTGTTTCTTTCCCTTTGGTGTCTCTGATGGGAGCTGTGGGTTAATTGTATCGATTCCTGATCATTGCCTCCACTTCTATTTTAATTAATTTTATAGGATCATCAGATAGATATCTCTGAAGTATCCAGATAAGAGTCTAGTATTAGCCTTTACTGGCTCGAACCACCCCTGTCTCAAACAAATTTTCATGGTCCTAAACGCGTTTGAACAAATGAAGTTTCCCCTAAATTGAAATGTTTATAGCAATATCGAGTGACGTAGGACTTCTTGTGACCCGAATGGTTCACTTAATTTGCTTTTGACCAGCCGTTGTTCGTAGTTCCATGAACCTTAACAAAATACCTTTTTTACTTATATTCGCATCATTTTCCAGCCATGATTTCGTAAAAAATATTGTTTAAGGGCTAAAACAACTGCACACAACACAATTGTTGACGTCATTACGCCGCCATCGTCCAATCATTTTGGAGAGAACCATTGTTTGTTTTGACGTCACTCAGTTATGATCATGTGATGCCGCGTGAGAAAATTAATTCGTACAACATTGTTAATTACAGACATAAAAGTAGACATTATTCTGCAAACCTACATGCAAAGAGCTTGCATAGGTGCAGATAGGGTTGAGTGCAAGAAATATACTTAAATTATACCTGCGCGACCTTTCACACCAATAACTAGCCATAAAACCTGTTTTGTTGTTGATTTTAACACTTAGGTATGGTCTTGTCTGCCAAATGCTAATAAAACAGCCAATGAAAATTGTAAAGTAATTACTAATACAAGGGTTATAACTTCTTTAGAGTTTAATGTTCTTACTTTGAATTATTTGGGCCCCGTCCAGCGATTTTGGTACTTGTCGCCTATGCGAGCAGCGAAGGTTCAGGCGAGCCTGCGCATCCGCGCCGTCTCGCCAGAACCTTCGCTGCTCACTCTTACAAGCAGTGAATCAAGAGGAACCTTCAGACAGAAAGCCATATCCCTGGCCCCTCTGAATGGCTGGGCTTGCGCAGTTAAAATTTGTCATGACGGAATGCTCGAAGACACTAAATCGCTTGGCGGGGCTCATTTTATTGTGTTTGGTGAATCGGCTTAAGTACAGAGATTATCTAGTAATGTCTAACAAAGCTTGGTTATATTGAGATTTTACATTTGGTGAGCTTTCAAGTTCATACTTCGTGATTCTATGGCACTCAAATAGAAATATTGGTCTTTTAGAATAGGCATACTCATTTAGCCGTCTGTTGAATGTTAAGTAGCAATATTTTGCCAGCCCTAAATTTCAAAGGAAGTGGAATAAAGTGATTTGAAAAATATTGCCTCATTATAGAGCATTTATTCTCGTCTTCAGTGTTGCCCGACATTTTATTGCTGAATACGACGGAATATTTTGACAATAGAATATTCAACCGCGGCTGTAAGGGAAGAGGGGGAAGGCTGTTATTTCTTCTGTTTCTATACACTTCCATTAAGTTTCCTCTTTCTCCTCTGTCCGTTACTTTCATCTCCTCTACTATCTCGTCTATCTCTTCTCCCTTTCTCTGGGAGTCAACTTAAAATGACCCACAAGGATTAATGTTTCGTTTTTATAACCACAATACTATCTATCAATATATAACTAGGGTTCAAAAAGGGACATTGACAAACGATGTAGACCCTGATCAGACGCCGCAGAATGCGGCGTCTGATCTGGGTCTACATCGTTTGCTTAATGTACAGGAATTTAAAGATTACACGAAATAGTCTAAGACCAAATTTAGGATTTTTTTTTCCAGCTTACACTATCTTTAATCGACCTATCAGTACTATAAGTGCTTTGATTTTGATTATGATTATTGACATTGCTCGTTAATCCTGACATGATTACTGCATGCATCTTTACTTCCTAATGCACTTACTATGTAATTAGTGCGTAATCTTGATTTCTGACAGCAAATCATGCAGGTAGCTACAGAAGTTGGCAGGTAAATTATCAATAATAATTGTTTTGACAGATTGTGCTTGTAACAAAAACAATTGCGCAAGATTGTGTTTGCAAGTGATTCAGGAATACATCGTTGCCAAAGCATGAATAATTCTGTTGTTTTAGGGACAATTAGGCACTCCACAACAGAGCACCATAGCGCAGTGAGCAGGGCGTCTGTCTGCGACTCCTTGGGTCGTTTGTTTGTTTGTTTGTTTGTTTGATTTGAGGTTTAACGTCCCAGTCAACACTGTATAGGTCATCAATGGGTCGTGAATCCTAGCCCAGTCACATGCTTTTGATGAAGGATGGTGGTGAATAAGTTCTAAGCCACTAACCCTCCTCAGCCGATCTTAGAAGGGCGGTTGTCAATTGCCGGGAATGCCACGTGCTCTGCTTTAGAACTGATTTCGTCGTAACTTGTATGCCTGCTATCTTCTGCTTCTGACCAACCAGGAGAATGTGCTGCGAGTGAGTGAGTGTTTGAGTTTTACGTCCCACCAACAACTAAGGTCATATGGAAACGGGACCTCGGTTTAAAGGCTCATTCGAAAGTCTGGAGAAGCCCGGGATCGATCCTGCGATCCTGGTTTACAAGGTGAGTAGCGTAACCACTGCACCACGGAGGCTTCTGAAAAATTAGCTGCGAGCTTTCTGAATAAAATCACTGTACTGACAATAGGTGTTGGTCAATTGTACCGGAGTGTAGGCTGGAAAGATGTTTCTGAATCTTGTCTGTTTTGCTTGATTTGAGGTTTAACGTCCCCGTCAACACTGTAAAGGTCATTTTGGAGACGTTGCTTCCAATTTTGTGGGATTTTTACCCGACATTGAGATGAAAATGTTTCTCTTAACCCTTAAATCAGACCTTTATTGTCATTGATATCACGTGGACACAAGTAATTGAGCTGCTGCAGTATTATTTGCTTTGGGTCGATTGGACCAAAATCGACCCAAAAAGCAATGAAGGTTGTGTCCCTTGAAATGCATTGGCCCAGATATTTTGATGTATCAGCTTGTAGTGGTATGAAGTAAAATTCCAATATTAAGACCACCTTTGTTACGGTTCAGAAGTGGTCTTTTAGACCACCTTTGAACAGCTCCACAGGTGGTCTCTTTCTAGAGGACACTGGGTTTAGAAAAAACAACAACAGAAAAGTGATTTTATGAACAAGGGGTTCAAAGAAGAATTAATGTTCATTCAAGCTGATTTCACTGTACATGTATACATACTACAATATTGATTTTGATTTGCTGTTTTCCAGTAGGATCTGTGTCCTTATGGGTGCCGTTTTAATCCATATTTATAGATATCCATAATTCGATTTATTGATATCCATAAATCGATTTATGGATATCCATAAATCAGCCAAATAATGGATATCCATAACGAATTATAAATATCCATAAATCAAATTATGGATATCCATAATTCAATTTATGGATATCATTAATTCAGATCGATTTATGGATATCCATAATTCTAATTATGGATATCCATAAATAATTAAGGATATCTATAAATAGGGAATAGATAGAAAAACGGGATTGAGGCCACAACTTTTACTGGAGCGATGATTCAGGCGTACTTTCCTGGCATTAATGATGTTAATGCTTTCTGTGTCATAAAAACATTCACCTGAGAGTCGAGCTCCCTGATGAAATCGTGTATTTTCCATAAATCTGCCACTGTCAATATAATAACAGGTAATAAGTTGATTAGACTAGAGCAGGTAGCCCTTGATGATAACAAGCAGATGTTCCCCTTGATAATACAAGCATGAATGCTGAAATCTGAACCCCTACCGCTGTTATCATTTCATCATTACAAGGAAAATCCATTATAACACTCATGGCAGCAGAGCATTTGATATGGATCCAAGTCCAGAAAATATTGTAGAAATGACAAAATCATGACAATCCGTCTACGAATAAATGAGAAAAACAGAAACAAGGGCTGTTTAACCCATTTAGAACCAGAAACCCCCAAAACGGGTACCCTGGCAAACAATGCAGGCCCAGATCAGACGTCGCAGAACGCGACGTCTGATCAGGGCCTACATTGTTTGCAAAATGTTGAGCCATTTTCCTAATCAATTTTGAAGAAAACCCAACCTGAAACCCCTGAATTTTGAAATGGACTCCTGCTTTATATAAGGAGGACGATTCCATTTGGTACAAAAGGGTTAACAACGGTTACAAACGTATGTTACGTGTCTGATTCCGTGTCATTTTCTACAGTAAACAAGTTACTCAGGTGTCTGAGACAATTAAATGGACGACCCACGAAAAATGATAAAGATGACGAACTTACATCGGGAGTCAGTAAATTCTCGGATCGGACTGCGCGTACGCGGATAAGATATTCATTTAAGATGGCGACTCTTGGAAAACACAGGTCGTTTTGTATAATATTCATCCCAGATTTACTTACATGTTATATTCCTTATTCGTGGTGTTTCATGTACCTTTGGACGCTGTTGTCAATGCCTTGTAATTTTGAATTTTAATTCCATTTATTTCAGGAGTTATTTTTTATCATCTAATTCCACAAGTCTCAATTTCTGGTTACTTAAGCCGACAGGAAAAGCAGTCTTCCCATTGGGGCTTGAAGAAATAGATGGGCTGCATGATGCTTCAACGCAGAGCTGAAACCGACCCGCATACGAGTACTGGTAAACAGTTTAGAGGATCTAAGCCTGCCCATGCAAAACGGTGCGAGTCGACCCGTCCATGCATATAAACCCTATCGGTCACATTGGGCGGCAGGGCTTGAGATGTCGTTTCATCTCAATGTCGGGTAAAAGTCCCACAAAATTGGAAGCAACGTCTCCAAAATGACTTTAACAGTGTTGACGGGGACGATAAACCTCAAATCAAACAAACAAACAAACAAGCCGGCCTGCTCAGATACACAACCCAGCCCAGCCGAAGAGTCTTTTAAACTAGAGGTGTGTAGCGAAAACTACGGCGCGATTCGATTGCGCGGATGTGTATCTTCAGTGGTCGCTACAATGGTCGAACAGGTCTTTTTGTAGGATCCTTGTCGTGCGCGGGCTCAATTTTTTAATTTAGTTGAGAATTAGTCTCTCATTACATGCATATGCATAAAAAACTTAGAATTAATATGTTTTTTGTTTGTTCCTCTCGTTATTATGTTGGAACAATAGAATCAGATAAAATTAAGACAAATTCTGTTTTTGTTTGTTTGTTTGATTTGAGGTTTAACGTCCCCGTCAACACTGTAAAGGTCATTTTGAAGACGTTGCATCAAATTCTGTGGGACTTTTACCCGACATTGAGATGAAATGACATCTCAAGCCCTGTCGCCCAGTGAAACCAATAGGGTTTATAAGCATGGACGGTCCGACACTCACACCGCTTTGCCTGGGCAGGCTTAGATCCTCTAAGCGGTTTACCAGTATTCGTGTGAGGGTCAGATTCAGCTCTGCGTGGAAGCATCATGCAGCCAATATATTTCTTCAAGCCCCGATGGGCGGGGGCCGTTAAAGTAGAGGTATGTAGCGAAAACTACGGCGCTGATCTCCGACTGCGCGGATGTGTAGCTTCAGTGGTCGCTACAATGGTCGAGCAGGTCTTTTTATAGATCTTGTCGTGCGCGGGCTCAAATTTTTAAATTCAGTTGAGAATAAGTCTCTCATTACATGCATATGCATAAAAACTTAGAATTAATATGTTTTTTTTTTTTTTTTGTGTTTGTTCCTCTCATCATAATGTCGGAACAGTAGAATTCTGCTATTTTGACCAAATAAAATAAAATAAGACAAATTCTGCTTTTAAAAGCACATTTAAATGATTATGTGTTTCCTACACAGAGAGTCCTCTAGAATGAGACCACCTTTGGGATTATTCAAAAGTGGTCTTTAATACCACTTTTGAACAGTCTCAAAGGTGGTCTTAAGATAGGAATTTACTGTATTTTCATATTTTATCTTCAAAATGTATCTTGTCTGTTCGCATTATAACGCCTCGATGAGTACACACGACATACCTTATACGGCCCCCGCCCATCGGGGATTGAAGAAATATATGGGCTGCATGATGCTTCTACGCAGAGCTGAATCTGACCCACACACGAGTACTGGTGAACGGCTTAGAGGATCTAAGCCTGTCCATGCAAAGCGGTGTGAGTGTCGGACCGTCCATGCGTATAAACCCTATTGGTTTCATTGGGCGGCAGGGCTTGAGATGTCATGTCATCTTAGTGTCGGGTAAAAGTCCCACAAAATTGGAAGCAACGTCTCCAAAATGACCTTTACAGTGTTGACGGGGACGTTAAACTTCAAATCAAACAAACAAATCGACGAGTACACACGACATAGCTTATTCTAAAGAAAATCTTGAAGATATCCCTATATCCATATTATGCCTCCTGACGTGGCCCTAAGGTTCACCCTCAATGGCTCGAACTATCCCTGTCTCGAACAATTTTTGCGCCCCCCCCCCCCCCTCCCAAAGGTGTTCGAGTCATTGAAGTTCGACTTTGGGTTGATTTCCTTTGGGTGACGCGTTGCTTGTTTAACGCTATGCATGCTTTTGTTTGTTTGATTTGGGGTGTAACGTCCCCGTCAACACTGTATAGGTCATTTTGGAGACGTCGCTTCCAATTTTGTGGGACTTTGACGCTCCTTTGCCCTGGCAGGCTTAGATCCTCTAAGCAGACTACCAGTACGTGTGCGCGGTCAGTTTCAGCTCTGCTTGGAAGCATCCTGCAGCCCATCTATATCTTCAAGTCCCAATGGGCGGGGGCCTGCTCTACATGCTGGGTAAATATTACGCAGCAATGAAATTTTGAAATATTTTTTTTTTCTTATTTTCCCAGAAAAGAGGACTTGACATCTCATGCAAATTGTCTGATAATTTGCATGTGATGTAAAGTCCCGTTTGTGGAAAAAATAACAATATCAACAATTTGTTTTCTGCTGAATTCGCCTAGAGGGTATAGGTTAACGATTAACTTCTAATAATTAATATTTATGTTTTTCATGCCAGAGATATGTGGTTTAAATTAATATATTGGAATCCCCGGATGAAGATAAGACTGAAACTGGGATCAAAGGCGCTTATCCGGTGGTTGATGCACATGCATTGGTCAGTGATAAACACTTACAAACAGATACTCCGAGAGCAAATTAACTCTAATCAGAGTGATTTGGAAATCATTACAAGATCAGGGATATGTTGACATGATGTGAGGGTGTATAAATGAGCAGTGATAGGCTGATGTTGATCTGGCTTGACCTGGCTGGAAGGCTGTCAGATCATATTTGTGGTACCATTATTTTTGTTCGGTTTCTTAAAGAATCGAAATTGTTGAACAGACGGGCTCATTTTTACTCTCCTGTACGAAGGTACGTAAACTCAGCTCAACTATTGTTGTTATATTTGGGTCCGTGTCCGCTTCACACCCCACATATTTCAGGATCCGTTCATAGTTGAAAATTGTCATAAAATTCAAAGCAATATTGCTGCAATGATACCTTTCTCAAAGACACGTAAGAAAGACACGTAAGAAAGTTTTGATGGGGACACACAGGTTTTGTTGTGACTCGAACATTTGATTAACCTAAACTGTAAGTGAGTGAGTGTTTGAGTTTTACGTCTCACCAACAGCTAAGGTCATACGGAGACGGGACCTCGGTTTAAAGATTCACCCGAACGTCTGGAGAAGCCCGGTATCGATCCTGCGACCCTGGTTTACAATGCGAGTAGCATAACCACTGCACCACGGAGGCTTCTAAGACCTAAACTGTTCATATGTCACTAATACTACTGTTTAATACTTCAACACGGCAATTCTTACACATTTGCTTTACACAAGTTGTTCTTGAAATATTCTTTATGGTCCGGGAACCAAAGAAAAACATTATTTTGTCATGCAGGCGAACTTACAGTCATGACGAAATTTTATTCAAATAATATTTTTCTGTAGTCGATTTGTTTATTCGAAGTGATTTGGCGGAAATTTTTAAAACGTTCTCTGTTTAATTAAAACATTTTTTCTTTTAAAGGAATTTACATGATTGTGAACATAAACTCAAACAAAAGGAAGTAAACCCTTTATTGAAGAAGGCAATTTGCCGAAATATTCTATCAAAAAGTGAACTTTTTTCAAATGATGTTTTTCATTAACTAGAGCTTCAAGACATTATTTTATGTCATTTTGAAGCTTGAGAAAATTGTCACGATTGCATATGCAGTGTACAATAATGAAGACATGTAACCATGAGCAATATTTCCTTCAGAGTTCGTCCCAAAGTGGCAAAGACATCTACTGCACGGGAACTTCATTAGGTACACCGCGGGCCAACATCGGACGGAAAGCGATCCCTGTTGGCCCGACGTTGGCCCGTTATTCATTGCTGGGTTGGTAATAAAACAGAAGCTGATTTCGAAATAAACAGTTTATCAAAAGAAACAAATGTTACGGTCCCTGAAGAGATCCAGAAATGCTATGGGGTTCAACATCTGGATGGCATTAGTAAGCTATATCCTCTGACAGGTGCTGCTCAGTAGGGGATACCTGACTGCTACATGGCAACTAAACATCTTATCTTTTAATTATATCCCAGTAAGCATTCTACATAAATCTACAGCGGGCCGTTAGCGGCCCGTCAGGGTAGCTGACGGGCCGCTAACGGCCCGCTGTAGATTTATGTAGAATGCTAGCAGGGATCATCCAACCGACTCTCCTTGGAAATTTTATGGGTCTTATATTGAATGACATGAAGTGTTTTGATTACATCTACATATTTTTCTTGAAAATGTTCATTTTCTTATTTCTGTTTTTCATTAGTGTGAAGCTCCTGCAATATTGTGTTTATGATCAGTGATGAAAACGAGTCTCTTCAAATCATAGGTTAAATCATTAATGTTGAATGGACTCTACACGACCTCAGCTTTCACAGACTCATGGGTGATTTAAAATCAAACCCCAAAATACTTAGCGTCCGATTTTGGAATGTTTTGGACATTTTGTTTTTCAGTTTTTTTTTCTCTTTTATACTTTCCTATTTTCTAGATCTAATTTCTTTTGAGTTTCTAGTCCAATCATATATTGCGCGTGTTCGTTAGAATCGCCTTATCGAGTTCAGTTTAGAATTTGGGTTTAAATATTGCCTTTTAATTTAACTGAAATACACGCAGCTTTATAGATCTGACCTTTGCAGTAGCTGCATTTCTCACCAGGCATTCATTCCTTTGGCATCCTCAGTATTTAATGATGGGCTGTGGTCGTCGTCCAAAGTAGGTGGTTTATTCCGAATACTCGGGTTTCCTCCACCTCGTTTGGGCTCAGTACGTCACTATTAGTATCTGAATGCAATTTGGGGCTGAGGCAGTCGTCCAAGGTCGGTGGCTTCCTCCGAGAACACACGTTTGAACACAATACGGCAATATCTACGCCTTCAAGAATACCGACCTCGGTAGCTCAGCCTGATGCGCGCCTGACTGACGGTCGGGTGATTCCGGGACCATAGCAATAGATAAAGTTTTTGTGATAATTGAAGGATAGTTTGCCTTATTTCTCCATATAAACCTATGTCGTGGGTACTCATTAGAACCGCCTCGATAGGCGGTTCTAATGAGTACCCACAACATAGGTTTTTATGAAGAATTGACAAAAACTTCAATTATCACACAATACCTTGTTCATGCCGGGTCGCTCACATTCTTTCACAATGATTGATCTTGGATTTTTTTCTCCTTCCGCTGATTCAAGAAAAGCAGTCGCCATTCTCTGGTGAAGAAAAATGTGCTATGTACTAGTCAACCTACTATGAATAAGCCTTAGCCTATCTAGAAAAGGTTAAAACTGCTAGATATGACCTAAATAGTGTTGGCTGGGTCGTTAAACTCCAAACAAACAATGATGGAGCCAAGACAATGTGGCCCCCGCTCATCGGGGCTTGAACATATAGATGGGCTGCATGATGCTTCCACGCAGAGCTGAAATCCGACCGCACACGAGTACTGGTAAACCGCTTAGAGGGTCTAAGCCTGCCCAGGCAATACGGTGCGAGTCGGACCGTCCATGCTTATTAACCCTATTGGTTTCATGGGCGACAGGGCTTGAGATGTCATTACATCTCAATGGCGTGTAAAAGTCGTAAAAAATTTTAAGCAACGTCAAATAAATAAAACCAAAAAACAACAACAACAAACAAACAAACAAAAAAAAAAAAAAAAACAACAACAAGAAAATGCGTTATAACTTTTAGGTGTCTGTGAAAGGTGGCACATGTCAGTATTGACACAATCTGCAAATTCATTTACTTTTAAATCTGCTCTAAAAATAAGAAAAAAAAACTTTCTAAACCTTTTTTATTTCAATTTCATAAAAATTGTGCTTAGAAAAAAAAATGAAAAAGAAAACCAGGTGACTAGATGGAAAAGATTATCCCATTTATGACGGGAAACTGAAACAAAAACTGAGCATTGGAGGTAAGTGAAGGTCCAGATAAGACGCCGCGGAGCGCGGCGTCTGATCAGGACTTACACTAATTTAAAAAATGAGTCATTTTCTTAAAATAGGTCTATAAAAATCCCAACCTCACCCCACCCTCAATGTTAGAAAGGACTCTTGAAATGATTAAGAGGGTTAAAAGCTCTACGAAAACATTTTTTATCTAACCTGGTAAGCATGAAACCTGCTATCAGGCTCCCCGGGGTTATGACAGACATAAGACACCAGTGGTTTATCCCTCTCGGGCAGATCCAGTTGAAGGGAATTGGTTTGATCATACAATGGTCCAAATTGCCCCGGTAGTTCGGTGGTTGGTAATCAGGATGTTGCGGGCTCGATATCTGTCGGGTTGGCATCAGTCATTCACGGAGATTTTCCGAGGTCATTCTCTCCTTTCCGTTTATTCAGAAAGAGCAGCCAGTTTATGGCGAATGTACGTGCACTGAACTGTTTGTTTGAATTCAGGTTTTTTTTTTTTTTTATTCGAGGTTTAACGTCCCCGTCAACACTGTAAAGGTCATTTTGGAGACGTTGCTTTCCAGTTTTGTTGGGCTTTTACCCGACATTGAAATGAAATGACACCTCAAGCCCTGCCGCCAAATGAAACCAATAGGGTTTATAAGCATTGACGGTCCGACTCGCACCGCTTTGCCTGGGCAGGCATAGACCTTCTAAGCGGTTTACCAGTACTCATGTGCAGTCGGTTCCCGCTCTGCGTGGAAGCACCATGCAGCCCAATCTATTTCTCCAAGCCCCGGTGGGCGAGGGCCCAATGTGCATTGAACTGGTTAACTACTTATGTATAAGCCTTCCAAAGAAAAGTATGTTTATGTAACTTGGCCGGCTAGATATGACCTATTTAGTGTTGAATGGGCCGTTGAACTACAAAAACAACAAAAGGATACTCAGCATAAACTTATCACTATTTTTCACAAAAGCAACAGCTTTTATGAGTCCCTAGTTTTTTTTTTTTTTTTTTTCTCTGGACTAAGCTCTACCTTGTCCCTAAAAGAGCTACACTTGGAAAGACTTTGCCGACAAATTCTTACAAATGACTATGGATGCAAAAGAAGAAGAAAATCGAGCCACCCTTTCTGAAGGGTTTCCTTTCAGCTTGTTGTCTACACCCATGGGCGTAGCAATTAACAATGGGTTTAACACGGAAGTACAGCCCAATGCAGGTTGACCTTTATATTTATACATTTATATGCAACAACAAGTATAAGCTTTCACAAGCAGAAAAAAACGGACTTTTACCCGACATTGAGATGAAATGACATCTCAAGCCCTGTAGCCCAATGAAACCAATAGGGTTTATTAGCATGGACGGTCCGCCTCGCACCGCGGTTCCTGTACAGGCTTAGATCCTCTAAGCGGTTTACCAGTACTAGTGTGCAGGCCGGATTCAGCTCTGCATGGAAGCATCGTGCAGCCCATATATTTCTTCAAGCCCCTATGAGCGGGGGCGGATACAAAAAAGGTCCACGGGCAGAGCTCTGGCACAGAAATACTCTCACATTTGTATAAGCAATTTGTATTTGCTGCCATACTTGTACAGGCTAATACAAAATATGTGACAACCCGAACGCTTAAGTCTGAGCTGTAAAAGGCCCATACGATCAGCGAATGCTGTGATCAGTCTACGCGGATGCGCCGACTCATCTGAGTCTTTGCTGGTCGCACAGCTTTTATTTCGGTGGCGTGTATGGATATACATTAGGTCTGAACGAGGTATCCCGCTCTTCCTCGTTTTGCATCGGTTTCTCGTGCGGGCGCGTTTTTGCTTTTTCATTCATAGTGACTTCAAAGTTTGTTTAATAACCCAAAACATTTTCTTAAGGATCCGCTACCTAACAAAATGCTATCGCAACGTGCATCTTCATAGGATTAAGGTAGTCCTATCATCCTCACTATACCATAAAGCTCAGAAAATCATCTATATCTTTAAGATGATATGCTGATAATAACAACCGTGGGAACTTCATTTTTTATGTGTGTGAAATATTATGATGAAATGTATTTGATTCATAAGTAATAATTAACTCGCTCTCTACCTGTCTGAGAGTTATGACAGTAGAGAAGCGCCGTGGCTTATCAGAACCTACAAACTTAGCATCTGTGTCCAGAACAGCCAGAAACTGGCAGAAACTTCATGGCCATTTTAGGCCTACACTGCGCCATAGCATCTGTAAAGTCTAAACTAGATAGGCATAACATTACAATTTAGGTCAGTATATACATATATGCTCATTTAACTCATATGAGTTCATATTTTATAGGATTTGCACCTGGCAGGCTCGTGTAGTCAGACGAAAGGCGCTGCAGGGAAAATGAGATGAAAAATTGCAAGAAATGCATGAGAAAAGTGGCAAGATAGAGTGGTTCTTGTTTATGCAGAGACAGTTTAAATCCTTGGCAGAGATTAAATGAATGAGTCTAGGCTCAAAATGTTCCAGATATGGACCGAAGCAAATCATGAAAACACGCCTATACAAATACATTGTAACCTTTATCACCAAGAAAATGAAAATTTTAAGATGAAAAAATTGCCATAGTTTTCTTATTTCTGCTCCAAAATATAGAAATAAGAAAAATAAATTTTCCCCTTGTAAACCCCAGTTTTACTATATAAAAGTGGGGTTCATGGGGGTCCAAATTATATAGGCGTGTTTTCGTGATGCTTTCGAAGCGATTGATCATATCTTTTCTACTGTCATTCTCTCCCTTCCGCTGAATCAAGAAGGGCAGTTTTTCTGGCGAAAGAATGTGTACTATACTGGTTAACCGCTCATGTATAAGCCTGCTCAGGAAGCGTGGTTAAGAAAACTGACCGGCTCAATATGACTTAAATAGTGTTGAATGGGCCGTAAAACTCAGAAAAAAACAAACAAACAAAACCAAGTGCATGAAAATGCATTCTGCAGTTAATCTACGAGGGCAAGTCAATAATTAACCAGCCTATCCCATTTCCAATAGGCAGGTGGGCAAAATTGCGCTAGTCACTCATAAGATATTGAACGTCAAACATGGCTAGCGATGCAAAAGCAAGCTTTACGTCAAAAGTTGAGTACCGTGCTGTAATCAGGTACTTGTATTTGAAAGGGAAAACATGTCAGGAAATGCATTGCGGGTGTACCAATGTTTATGGGTCTTCTGCACCATCGTTTCCACAAGTTAAATGCTGGGTTTTGGATTTCAAACGCGGTAGAACATCTTTGGGAGAAACCAGGTCTGAACGACCATCAGATGTCACCGAGTACGGGATCTGGTGAGCTCTGATAGGCGAAATAAAGTGGAAGACATAGCTAACGCATTACATATTTCACATGGTAGCGTTTCAACAAATTTAAATGACCGCTTGGGTATGCGCAAGCTAACAGCCCGTTGGGTTTAGGTCAAAGAAAGATGATTTTCATTTAAGTCTGGTGACTGTAAATGAGACCAGGGCCCATTTTTGCGAGCCAGAGAATAAAAATCAAAGTCGCCAGTGGGTAGGGCCGGGGTCTCCGAGGCTAAAGACCCTCTGCTGGCAAGGTGATGGCAACTGTATTTTGGACCGCACAAGGCGTTATTATGTTGGACTTTCTCGCAAAGAAAAGTACAATAACAGGTGCGTATTATGCAAATTTGCTCGACCAACCGAGAACTGCGATCCATGAAAAACGCCGAGATAACCACTCCAAAGGGATCCTGCTCCAACAGGACAATGCAAGAGTGCACACTTGCTAAATTGCAATTGAAGCTGTGAGTGGAATGGGTACGAGCTAATACTGCGCCCCGCCTATTCTCCGGACTTAGTGCTCCTAGTGACTACTTCCTATTCCCTAACATCCGTGAACGTCATTTCCGGTTCAACGAAGAAGTCGAGGCGGAAGTTGAGGAGTGGGTCAGAGACAATGACCCTGGCTTCTTCAGTTCTGGGCGGATGGCACTGGAAAAGCGTTGGTTCAAGTGTATCATTCTTGAGGGCAATTACATACAAAAAATGAGGGATCGATCTCTCTCTATCGCCCCCGCCAATCGAGGCTTGAAACAATAGAATGAGCTGCATGATACTTATACGCAGAGCTGAAACTGGCCAAACACGCGTACAGGTAAACCGCTTAGAAGGACTTAGCCTGCCCAGGCAAAGTGGTGTGAGTCAGACTGGCCAGTGCATATAAGCCTTTTTATTTCATTGGGCGGCAGGGCTTGAGATGTCATTTCATCTCAGTGTCGGGGAAAAAGTCACACAAACTAGAAGCAACGTCTCCAAAATGACCTAAATATTGTTGACGGAAACGTTAAACCTCAATTGAAACAAAAGAGATCGATCTCACCCAGTGACTCGCCCTCGTATGTCGTATTTTATATTAATGGTGTGACATTCATGCGCCCCTATTAATATTGTGTCGTATTTATACATTGTAGCTGCTGTTACACATTTCAAATGCAGATGCTGCGGTCTGGCCACGCTTCGTAAAGAATTTTTTTTTAAATAGTGTACCATTTTGTCTTAAAAATCAATGTCACCATACATCAGCTTGCAACATTGTGCAAGAATACACGCAAGCGTGCATTTCAAATATGGCCGCGCTTCGTTAAGCATTTTACCGACCTCCATCACGGAGCGTGATAGCTCTGTGGTAAATGCACTTGCCTCTGATGCTAGAGGCCCCCAGTTCGATCACCGGCAGCGATGATCCGAACTTCGGCAGCTCAGTCGGCTGCTTCGGTTCCTGCCGGGAGGGCAACATTCTTTCTTGAAGACTGACCCTGAAATCTTTTCTAAGGTAATTCTCTCCCTTCCGCTGATTCAAGAAAGGCAGTTCTCAGCTTTTGGAGCACTTTTCCTGGATTTGCCGCTAACAAGTACAGTGCACATTTTTCTCCAAACATTGGCAATTGCCCTTCTTGTGTGTGTTCGTTCATACGTGTGTGTTCTAAAATTGAAGAAATAAGCAGTTTTCACATTTAATTTGAAACTTTCGAAAGTTTCTGGCCTGTTGAAGGTCTCCCAGAACATTTTCTTGATCCATAAAATTCTTAAACTATTTAAATTAGATTATCAGTTATACCATAAACTCTTGCCAGGTCTAAATTTAGATGAAATTGGTCTTGAAAGATAATGCACTAGGCAAAGTGTTCCTTCCAAGTTTTATAAAGGAATCTAATGATACTTTCTAGCTTTGCTCTTTAAACATGCATGGACGATCATTAGTTGGATAACTGTTTGTATATGAGAATGTTTTGTTTTGTTTGATTTGAGGTTTAACGTCCCCGTCAACACTGTAAAGGTCATTTTGGAGACGTTGCTTCCAATTTTGTGCGACTTTTACCCGACATTGAGATGCAATGACTTCTCAAGCCCTGTCGCCCAATGAAACCAATAGGCTTTATAAGCATGGACGGTCCGACACTCACACCGCTTTTCCTGGGCAGGCTTAGATCCTCTAAGCGGTTTACCAGTACTCGTGTGTGGGTCGGATTCAGCTCTGCGTGGAAGCATCGTGCAGCCCATATATTTCTTCAAGCCCCGATGGGCGGGGGCCGGTATATGAGAGTGTAAAAACGCCATATAATAAATCCCGTAATGCACAAGCTATAGTGGATTAAGTATGCAAATTAGTTATATATGCCCTGTAACGTTACATGTACGGCGTCCTTAACGACGTTGCGTTTACTTATGGCGCAGTATTGACATTTTTATTTAAAAAAAAAACAAACACACATTGAATAAAATGTGTTTAAAATTTCATATGATAAATAGAATCTTGCATTCGTGTTCATGCACTTTTGAATTTATTAAACTAGTTCAGGAAAAGGTATAAAATGCGAGACAACGCACTGTGTCCCTTTTCCTCAACTCGTTTGATAAATTCAATAATACATGAGCACTTATCAGGGGTAACAGCCTACGTCATAGCAGAGATGTCGTACCCATTTCGGAAGCGGCCATATTGGTGTAAATAGGGTAAATGAAATGCTTCAAACTAGATTTGTACATTACGAGTCTTCAGAAAACATACTTCAGCTGGTAACGAACAATATTTGCATCCCATCAGTGAGCTAATCCCACCTAGAAACATTGAAAAGGCTTCAATAGCTTTGCCACAAGATTTGATTCGGCGCTGCAAACAATGATAGTTCCGACATCATTGACAAATCAGCTTGTGTCGAATTATTTAAACAAAAGGCCACATTTCTGGGACAGATTTCAGTATGTTTGAATCTTTTATGATCTAATGCACCGACTGCGCCTACGTGTTGTGACAAATGCCGTTTGTGTAGTAAACACCGGCAAACCTAAGAATAGTTATGACGTCACTGCTCTGACGTAGGTTGTTCCCCCTGACTTATGTAAGACTCTCTATTTCAAAAGGTATCGATCGGAAATTCCGCTGCGTACGTATAACCGACGATTTACCTCCCCGACAGTTTATCGCAGAATATACCGTTGCAAAGTTTTTACGTTATCCAGTCAGACGTCGCCTTACATACGCAAGTACATCAGAATCGGTTTTAATCGTACAACCAGCGTTCTAAGCAATGCGAGATGTGTATTCTAAGATGGCTGTTGAGACCAATTCAAGTCTGTTAAGGACAGAGCAAGAGCGGTTGGAGTGGTGTCTTAGCTTTGGCTTTGCGCTTGGCACGATTCTGCTTTGCTTTGCTGATTCATTTTGCCTCATATTCACCAGCACCCTCGACGCTTTGCTCGGTCCTGTGCTATTTGTTCCCACGACTCTGTTGGTTTTAAGACCTCAGGGTGTCCTTGTATCGCTTCTTCTGACCACCAATGGAGTGTTTGCCGATTTCTAGTTCACCATAGAGGATTTTTCTTTTGCAAACGTTCCCCAGGCATAAGTTTCATATGAACGGTGCCAATAGACATGTAACTCAGATTCATAAGTAATTTTATCTATCAATCTATCTTCTTATACGGAGTCGGTCTTATAGTTGGTTGGGTGGCTAAATTTAGAATTTAGCTAAAAAAAAAAAGAGGCACTGGATGCGTCCTTAAAACTATTTACAATCTGCACACAGAGGTATCTCAAAACGCATACGTCTGAGTCTCAATCTAACACTGTACCGGCTTTGAACTCTTCTGCGGATTCACCACAGAGGAGGGAAGACTATTCCATTAGGGGTATAGTTCTAGGAAAGAAGGAGTTCTTCAGGGCATCACTATCGGACTGGTATGTACGATATTGCGAGTCGTTTACTTTTGATGCCCTTGTTTGGGTCGACACTGTTACAGGGGTCCAGTTTTGGACAGTCGACCCGAAACCCCGACGAAAAGGGAACACAGAAAAGCCAGTCTGTACAAGTATGGGATACGCAGGATGTCATATTGTTACAGATGAAGTGGAAAGAAACTTTATTACAACTTAAAAGAGACTTGTGCAATTAATCAGGATCTGCTTGCTGATGAAAGTTCGTATAAAAAAGTGCCGACAAAGATGGGAGGTCTCATGTTTCATGATAGATGGCATAAAACAGATTAAAGGGATTAATAAAGCTAGGTCGGGAAGAAAATTACTTTGTAGATATAATTAGTTGATCCTTCTAAGATGTGTTTAAGTCATTTAGTTTAGTGTCACAGGGTGATGTGCATTGGTTGAGTAGGTACCTATAAATCAAAAGCAGAACTTGTGTGAGAAAGCAGTTGAAAATCAAAGCACTGAAGGGACTGCAGTTGCTCGGTACGACAAAAAATGCCAGTGTTTATAATATTCGAAGTATTGTTGCCTGTTGGCGAGGCAATTTTAAACAAATGTCCATAACATTTGTTTCTTGTATTCTTGAATATCTCCATTACTTTATCTCCATTACGAAAACGCGCCTATACAAATACAATGTAACATTTATCGCCGAAAAAATGAATTTTTTAAGAGGAAAATGTGTGATATTTTTCTTATTTCTGCTCAAAATATAGATTGTGGTACTCGTTAGAACCGCCTCGTCGAGGCGGTTCTAACGAGTACCCACAATCTTATAGATTGTGGTACTCGTTAGAACCGCCTCGTCGAGGCGATTCTAACGAGTACCCACAATCTATATTTTAGAGCAGAAATAAGAAAAATAAGGTTTACCCCTCTAAACCCCAGTTTTTCTTTGTAAAAGTGGGGTTCAAGGGGGTCAAAATTATATAGGCGTGTTTTCGAGATGCATCTTCTTAAAAAAAAATCTTTCGATTCCGAGGAGACATGTAACCCGTGTGCTAAAATTAAGTCTGTCATATCGCCAGACTGACACACAACGGAGGCTTGTTTAGGGGTGTAAGGGTCAAGCAAACACGCCTATATATTTTTGACCCCCTTGAACCCCACTTTATATACGTGTAGTAAAACTGGGATTTACAGGGAGAACTTTTTTTTCTTCTTATTACTGCTCCAAAATATAGATTGTGGGTACTCGTTAGAACCGCCTCGATCTATATTTTGAGCAGAAATAAGAAAAATAAAGCGATAAAGGTTACAATGTATTTGTAATAGGCGCGTAATGAAACATCCGATTCCGAGGTAACCCGTGTGCTAAAATTACATCTGTCATATCGCGAGAAGGCTTGTTCGAGGGTATAGTTCGAACAATCTGACACGAGACTGACCTTTATGCAAGGAATAAATTAGTCAATGGCGGTATTCGACTGGTAGGTTTCGTGAAATTTCCGTGAAATTCCACGTAGGAGTGTGGTTCCTAGTTGTAATAGCTGGTCACATGGTCCAATAAAATATTTTATTTGCGTATAGCTCATAAGCGACCGTGGTGCACGAAAGGTTCGACTTTTCCTTCGAATAGACTCGTGCTCCACGATCGCTTATGTATTTGAAAAATAACTCATATTTGATTGGACCATGTGATCGGCTATTACAAGATAACACCACACTCCTGCGTGGAATTTCACGAAAATTTCACGAAACCTCCCAGTCGAATATGGCCAATGTTATCGCCTAATACGTCGGCTTTCGTAAACTTCTCGTGAATTTTCGGCAGCTCGTGAATTTTCGGCAGCTCGTAAATTGCGACCCATTTACCGACCTCTATATATTGAATAACAATAACACCATTTTCGGGGGACGGCGAAGATAAATATATGCATTCAGTCGGGTGTGAAATTATGTTAATGGAGTTCATCAGTCTCAGATCAATCATAAGGGTCAAGCAAAACAGCATAAATTGCGATAACATACCCGTGCGAACACGTGCATTCGTTCATGTATGTGACCTAAATAGTGTTGACAGGGACGTAAAACCCCAATTCAGACAAATTATGTTTTGGGATGGAGGCTAATTATTTATACTCAAAAACATAGGTTGTTGGGGCTTCTTGAAGGCGGTTCTAACGAGTGTCAACAACCCGAGATCTCTGAGCACATCACGAAAACACGCCTATATAATTTTGATCTCCTTGAACCCCACTTTTATATAGTGGAACTGGGGTTTCCGGGGAAGTATCTTATTTTTCTTATTTCTGCTCTAAAATATAGATTGTGGGTACTCGTTAGAACCGCCTCATCGAGGCGGTTCTAACGAGTGCCCACAATCTATATTTTTAACAGAAATAAGAAAACTATCTCAAGTTTTCATCATTTTCATTTTTTTCGGCGATAAAGATGGCAATGTATTTGTTTAGGCGTGTTTTCGTAATGAGAAATAAAAACAAAACAAAAACAAAACAGTAAAATTCCGCTTTTAAGACCGCCTTAAATTAAGACTAATTCTGCTTTAAAAAGTTTATTTAGAAGGGTGCAGTTATTCTTTCTTCGAATTTCCTGCACACAATGTCCTTTGGTCAGGGACCACCTTTGGAACTGTTCAAAAGTGGTCTTAAAGACCACTTCCACCTTTGAAACTTCAAACGTGGTCTTAAAGACCACTTTTGAACAGTCCCAAGGGTGGTCTTAATATAGGAATTTTACTGTAATATTTACCCCTGTAGACCCCAGTTTTCTCAATATAAAGTTGTTCATTACTTGAAACGAATTTGTTAACGTGATGAAAACGCAATCAGACATATGTTGTGTTTGCCGGACGCAAAGCGCGCAAGAAGTCATCCCAAACATATTATCCGCGTGCATCCACTCAGATGAGGTATAGCCAGCCACCTTAAGTCCCCTATATGGCTGTATTCAGGCTGGTAGTATGCCCCATTAAATGTACTCACGCTCTGTTATTAATTTGTAATATAATCATTTGTCTAAAAGTGCAATTATTGGTAACAGGCAAAAATATAATCTATACCTACGTTTTATTTATCTCCTTTAATACATACAACCGGTTGCAGAACAGCGTTGAAATTTGCTCTCTATCTACCTGGAGCATCGGATATTGGAAATCTGTAGTGACGAGGGCCATTTGGAAAGTATTAATAGTAGCCGTATTGCGTAGTAGTTTCGAAGGTTTCGTGCGTTTTTCAAACATTCATGAAAAATCTAACATTTTAATCGCTTGACTGAATTAAAATTTGCACAATTTTTATGCATGCAGTGCGCTAGAGTGGTCATTTCATTGACACTGAGCGAAACGAGGGCCGGCAATAGCAATGTGGAATTAGAAAACAGAGTTTGTATTGCAAAGTGCGCGCATTGCTAGACGTCTCGCCTTTTGAGATCAAAGCCGATTTGGTTAAAGTTTGTGGTGAAAATGCAACATCGTATCCAACACCGCCCGCCAAGCAGGGCTTAAAGAAATAGATTGGACTGCATGATGCTTTCACGCAGAGCTGAAACCGACCGCACATGAGTACTGGAAAAACGCTTAGAAGGGCTAAGCCTGCCCAGCCAAACTGGTACGAGTCGGACGGTCCATACATTTAAATTCTATTGGTTCATTGGGCCACAGGGCCTGAGATGTCATTTCATCTCAACCTGTATACATAGTGTTGTCGAGGACGTTAAACATCAAATAAAAAATCGAATCCAACAGTTTGCAGATGGGTGCGACTTTTCAGAAGTGGACGAACATCAGTCAAAGATGAGTCGCACCCGGGTCGGCCGCTTTCAGCAGTGTCAGAAAAAGCAATCGAGATTGTGAAAACGCCAATTGAAGAAGATGCGTGGTACACTGTGGAAGAGATAGGGGGTTTATGTTTGTGCTAGGTGGATCCCCTATCTCAAAAGAGGTTAAGGGTAGAAACAGTGTTTGAACTTCTGGCAAAATATAAGGATGGGGATCCGAGGACACACATAAATATTAACTCGCTTAGAGGATCTAAGCCTGTCCAGGAACCGCGGTGCGTGGCGGACCGTCCATGCTTATAAACCCTATTGGTTTCATTGGGCGGCAGGGCTTGAGGTGTCATTCCATCTCAATGTCGGGTAAAAGTCGCACAAAATTGGAAGCAACGTCTCCAAAATGACCTTTACAGTGTTGACGGGGACGTTAAACCTCAAAACAAACAAAAATAAATATTAACTGGAGATGAAGCGTGTCTGTAGGATTTTTTTCAAAAAACAAACAAAAACAGATTGCAGTAAAAACAGTAAAGTTTGGGTAGTCGAAAATGGCAAAAGATCTCAAATCGCGCGGAGAAATAAGACTTCGAGACGTGTCATGTACGCTCTTTTTTTTTACTGCGATTGAATTATGGCTCGAGTACCAGTACCTGAGAACAAGAGTGTCACAGGATTATTCCATAAAGAAAAATAAATTCTGCTGCGGTGGATCACCATGGTGCAAAGCGCCTACGTGCAGGGATGTGTGGTCAGACCGTTCTCCCTGTGATTTCTTGCTCAATCCATGTATTAAAACATGTCTGCGAGGACGTAATTTTGAAAGCCATAATGTCTGGTTAATGCGTTGTTCCTGTACACAGGAACAGTTTACCCCAAAGGACTTCACAAATACATTTCTGGGTAAATAATACGAATGGAAAAGTCCGTACAGGCAAGGGAGAATAGTTTTAGGGACGCCACCAGGTAAGCAGAAGTGAAGGCAATGATCATGAACCGATACAATTACCCCACAGCTCCCACCAGAGACACCAAAGGGAAAGAAACACAAATATGAAATGACTGTCCCCTAATGGAAACACCACTCGCGTAGAGACAAAAGGACAGTTACTTTCCCACAAAATGGCCAAATGGCTATCCAAAACAAAAAATATAAGCGATACACACACTCAAAGACAAACCATTACAAAATTTACATCGCGACAGAAGAACCGCCTTGAAACGGCCAGTGAAACGAATTCCATGGTAAGGTGGGTGGGCTTAAATCGATTTTTCGGGGCCCCTATCCTCCCCCTTACTTCCGTCGCGATTTTAACAAATAATTTTTCAGCCCGCATGAAGCGCTCCTAACTCATCAATGCAGCATCTCCGAGAACACAGATATCAAACAACCACAGTTATGAAACAACGGTGAGGACTCGACAGCAAGAAACCACTGAAATACTGGTGCAAAAGAAAAGAAAAGTTAGATGGACTCGACTATGGCCAGATTTTATTTTTATCCTGACTCAAACATCTAGAGAGAGCTGAAGAGAAACTGGGTTTGAGAGGAACTGAGGAATAGCACATTTAATCATGGTATGAACTAAAGATACCTTATGAAAAAAAAAACAAAACAAAAAAAAAAAATCTCATCAGAATCCATAAGTCTATCTAATATGCTGTATCGTTTTCGTAGCCGATACGATATTTCTTTTCTTTTTTCAGGAAAATAAATTGTCTGCAAAATTAATATGCAATAAAGTCTTTGCTACAAGCTGGCTTTTAAGTTTTATGATATTTGCAATCTGGCACCGTGTTGATTATATTTCAAAAAGACGTTTATTTGTCGATGTATGTTTGAAATAGTAATGTACGTGTCATTGTGTATATTTGAATAATAAAGATGCAATACAATAGCATTTACTTGGAAACCAAGGTTAAATTTTGTTTGGTAGTCGATAAAGAAATCAACAACGTACAGATCTACTTTGGGCCACGCCGTTTATGGTTTGTATTTGCAGTCATTCACGAAAACACGCCTAATTAATTTTGACCCCCTTGAACCCCACTTTTATATAGTAAAATTTGGTTTACAGGGATAAACCTTATTTTTCTTATTTCGGCTTAAAATGTAGATTGTGGGTACTCGCTAGAACCGCCTCGATGAGGCGGGTCTAACGAGTACTCACAATCTATATTTTGAGCAGAAATAAAAAAAAAATATCACAATTTTTCATCTAAAAAATTTCAAATTTTCGGGGGTAAAGTTAACAATGTATTTGAATAGGTGGGTTTTCGTATTGTCTCTGTTGCTTCATAATTATTCGATTGTATGACATTTTACAGTTATTTCACGGTAGTTTAGAGTAAAATTAAAACTATTGCCCCCCCCCCCCCTCGATACTGTGGATGACCTTATAACACAGTTATTTCATGGCAGCTTGGCTTGGAGTACATCTAAAGTCAAAACTATTGCCCCTCGGTAGTGTGGACGACCTGATAAAACAGTTATTACATGGCAGTTTGGAGTATAGTGAAAGCTTTTGCCCCTCGGTACTGTGGACGACCTGATAAAACAGTTATTTCATGGCAGCTTGGAGTAAAGTCAAAACTATTGCCCCCTCGGTACTGTGGACGACCTGATAAAACAGTTATTACATGACAGCTTGGAGTATAGTGAAAACTTTTTACCCTCGGTACTGTGGACGACCTGATAAAACAGTTCTTACATGGCAGCTTGGAGTAGTCAAAACTATTGCCCCTCGGTACTGTGGACGACCTGATAAAACAGTTATTACATGGCAGCTTGGAGTATAGTGAAAACTATTGCCCCCTCGGTACTTTGTACGACCTGATAAAACCATTATTTCATGGCAGCTTGGAGTATAATCAAACTATTGCCCCCTCGGTACTGTGAACGACCTGAAAAAAATAGTTATTTCGTGGCAGCTTGGAGTATAGTCCAAACTGTTGCCCCCCCCCCCCCCCCCCTCGGTACTGTGGACAACCTGTTGCACTATTGCCCTTGGCCTTCTAGACAAAACTATTGCCCGTCGGTGCTGTGGATGACCTGATGCACTATTGCGCGATGCCGAATGCCGGGGGCAATAGTGCATCATGCGTCCCCAGTACGGAGGGGCAATAGTTTGACTATAGCCCAAGCTGCCATGAAATAATTTGTAGCTTCCATCTGTAAGGGTCCCTCTTAAGTGTCCGACAAATTCTACGTATTTTTTCACGAAGCTTTAGAAAACGATGAAGAAGGATCAATAATGACATATTAAGAGCAAATTTACGAAAAGCAAAAGAAACAAATTTGATTTTTTTGTTTTGTCGGCCACTTAGGGATGACCCAGAAATCTCTAAATGTTCATCACCCCTAAATGTACCCCAGCATGACACTAATTTAGAAATGATTCGTTAAACTATTATTTCACACTCTTTTGCCAGTGGTTGTATTTGACACACTTAGGCATCATGCCAAACAAACAGCTGATCAGTAAATGGGTCATATTTTCTAAACGGAGAACGCTGTTTTTGCTTTCATTTGGATGAAAATAGATTGCAAGATCAAGATATATATTGATATTTTCCTGGCCTTACCATCGGAACGCATAAAAAGCTCTGAAAACAGCTGTTATTGTATATGGTATTGAAGGCGCTGTTTCGACTTCCATTTTAGTTAAAAATCAGTGAAATTTTATATTTTGGCTGGGGCGTTCGGCAGCTGGCACAAGAACGAAAAGGTGGGCGAAAATACACATTTGGGTATTTTATTAAAATTCCTCCGACTATTGTTATTTAAAACGCAGGTGTGAAAACAAGACTGCTTACATGTGTATATTATTATCGTTTTCATTCAAATGTTATATATATATACTTCCTCGTCGCGTGCCCATCTTTCAAAACCGGAGAAAAATATGGTATCCATGTCTAAACTCCAATTTTAATAGAGACAACTGAGGTTAGCATTTTTTACATTATTAGCTCACCTGTCACGTAGTGACAAGGTGAGCTTTTGGGATCACTTTTTGTCCGTCGTCCGTCGTGCGTCCGTCCGTGCGTCCGTAAACTTTTCTTCAAACGACATCTCCTAAACCACTGATCGGATTTTGACCAAACTTCACAGGAATGATCCTTAGGTGGTCCCCTTTCAAAGTTGTTCAAATGGTTCCGGTCCATTGCTTATATAGGTCACAGGAGCCAAAAATAGATTTTTTTTCACCGAAAAAATCTTCTTCTCTGAAACCGCAAGGCCCAGGTTTTTGATATTTGGTATGAAGCTTCATCTAGTGGACCCCTACCAAGATTGTTCAAATTATAGTGCTGGGGCCAAAAATGCCCCCGCACGGGGGCCCTTTGGTTTTGCATGGGCTTATATGGTGAAAATCTTAAAAAATCTTCTTCTCTAAAACTGCAAGGCCCAGATCTTTGATATTTGGTATGAAGCTTCATCTAGTGGACCCCTACCAAGATTGTTCAAATTATAGTGCTGGAGCTAAAAATGCCCCCGCATGGGGGCCCTTTGGTTTTACATGGGCTTATATAGGGAAAATCTTCTTCTCTGAAACAGCAAGGCCCAGGTCTTTGATATTTGGTATGAAGCTTCATCTAGTGGACCCCTACCAAGATTGTTCAAATTATAGTGCTGGAGCTAAAAATGCCCTCGCATGGGGGCCCTTTGGTTTTACATGGGCTTATATAGGGAAAATCTTGAAAAATCTTCTTCTCTGAAACCGCAAGACCCAGATCTTTGATATTTGGTATGAAGCTTCATCTAGTGGACCCCTACCAAGATTGTTCAAATTATAGTGCTGGAGCTAAAAATGCCCCCGCATGGGGGCCCTTTGGTTTTACATGGGCTTATATAGGGAAAATCTTGAAAAATCTTCTTCTCTGAAAACGCAAGGCCCAGGTCTTTGATATTTGGTATGAAGCTTCATCTAGTGGACCCCTAATATGATTGTTCAAATTATAGTGCTGGGGCCAAAAATGCCCCCACACAGGGGCCCTTTGGTTTTACAAGGTCTTATATAGGGAAAATCTTTAAAACTCTTCTTCTCTGAAACTGCAAGGCCCAGGTCTTTGATATTAGGTATGAAGCTTTATCTAGTGAACCCCTACCAAGATTGTTCAAATTATAGTGCTGAAGCTAAAAATGCCCCCGCACGGGGGCCCTTTGGTTTTACATGGGCTTATATAGGGAAAATCTTGAAAAATCTTCTTCTCTGAAACCGCAAAGCCCAGGTCTTTGATATTTGGAATGAAGCTTCATCTAGTGGACCCCTACCAAGATTGTTCAAATTATAGTGCTGGGGCCAAAAATGTCCCCGCATGGGGGCCCTTTGGTTTTGCATGGACTTATATGGGGAAAATCTTCTTCTCTGAAACCGCAAGGCCCAGATCTTTGATATTTGGTATGAAGCTTCATCTAGTGGACCCCTACCAAGATTGTTCAAATTATAGTGCTGGAGCAAAAAATGCCCCCGCACGGGGGCCCTTTGGTTTTACATGGGCTTATATAGGGAAAATCTTGAAAAATCTTCTTCTCTGAAACCGCAAGGCCCAGGTCTTTGATATTTGGTAAGAAGCTTTATCTAGTGGACCCCTACCAAGATTGTTCAAATTATAGTGCTGGAGCTAAAAATGCCCCCGCATGGGGGCCCTTTGGTTTTACATGGGCTTATATAGGGAAAATCTTTAAAAATCTTCTTCTCTGAAACCACAAGGCCCAGGTCTTTGATATTTGGTATGAAGCTTCATCTAGTGGACCCCTACCAAGATTGTTCAAATTATAGTGCTGGAGCTAAAAATGTCCCCTGCACGGGGGCCCTTTGGTTTTACATGGGCTTATATAGGGAAAATATTGAAAAATCTTCTTTTCTGAAACCGCAAGGCCCAGGTCTTTGATATTTGGTATGAAGCTTCATCTAGTAGACCCCTACCAAGATTGTTCAAATTGTAGTGCTGGGGCCAAAAATGCCCCCGCACCAGGGCCCTTTTGTTTTACATAGGCTTATATAGGGAAAATCTTGAAAAATCTTCTTCTCTGAAACTTCAAGGCCCAGGTCTTTGATATTTGGTATGAAGCTTCATCTTGTGGACCTCTACCAAGATTGTTCAAATTATAGCCCTGGGGCCAAAAATGCCCCCGCTCCGGGGCCCTTTGGTTTTACATAGACTTATATAGGGAAAATCTTGAAAAATCTTCTTCTCTGAAACCACAAGGCTTAGGTCTTCGATATTTGTTATGACGCTTCAGCTAGTGGACCTCTATAGAGATTGTTCAAATTATAGGCCTGAGACCAAAAATGCCCCCCCGCCATGTGGCCCTTTGGTTTTACACAGACTTTTATAGGGAAAATCTTTAAAAATCATCTTCTCTGAAACACAAGGCTTAGGTCTTTGATATTTGTTATGAAGCTTCAGCTAGTGGACCTCTACCAAGATTGTTCAAATTATAGCCCTGGGGCCAAAAATTCCCCCGCTCCGGGGCCCTTTGGTTTTACATAGACTTATATAGGGAAAATCTTGTTTTACATAGACTTCTATATGCAGGGTAAACCTTTAAAATCTTCTTTTCTGAAACCAGAAAGCCCAGGTCTTTCATATTAGATATGAAGCTTCATCTTGTGGACCTCTACCAAGATTGTTCAAATTTTAGCCCTGGGGCCAAAATTGACCCTGCCCGGGGCCCACTTGTTATGCTTTGGATCAGGTGAGCGAACCAGGGCCCTCTGGGCCCTCTTGTTTTTCTCATTGTTTCTCAAAGCCGGTTGTGCGTGCTAATCGGAACCGCCGTATTACTCATTAGAACTGAGGCGGTTCTAACGAGCAGTCACGTTAGGTGAAGAAATTTATAACAAATTTTCAAGAGAAAAATATCCGTTTTGGAGTCACTTTTCAAGCATGTTGTGCAGCAGGATGCTTGTGTAATAAAGGATACTATCACTTCCATAGCTAAAAATGACACTATTCTGATTGTTTGATTTGTTTGATTTTGGGTTTCTTTAACGTCACCGTCAGCACTTTTGTGATAATTTTGGAACCGTTGCTTCCAGTTTTGTGGGACTTTTACCCGATGACGTTTCAACCTTTGCAAAAGGGTTTATATGCATGGACCGACTCACACCACTTTGCCTGGTCCTACCTTCTAAGCGGCTTACCAGTGGTGTGCGCGGTCAGTTGTCAGCTCTGCGTGGAAGCATCATGTAGCCCTTTCTATATCGCCAAGCCCCGCGGGTGTTCATCGCATTGGCTTGTTAGTAAACCACGGATCCACCGCCCATTGGGGCTTGAAGAAATAGATTGGGCTGCATGATGCTTCCACGCAGAGCTGAAACTGACGACACGAGTACTGGTAAACCGCTTAGAGGGTCTAAGCCTGCCCAGGCAAAGTGGTGCAAGTCGGACTGGACCGTTCATGCTAATAAACCCTATTTGTTTCATTGGGCGGCAGGTCTTGAGAAGTCATTTCGTTTCAATGTCGAGTAAAAGACCCACAACATTGGAAGCAACGTCTCCATTATGACCTATATAGTGTGGACGAGGACGTTAAACCTCAAATCAATTGCAAACAAATAAACAAAATAACCATGGACCCAATATACAGTTTATACGATTTTAGCTCACCAGAGCCGAAGGCTCCGTGGAGCTTATTGTATAGGCAGTGGTCCGTCGTCTGTCGGTGTCGTCGGCGTCGTGTTCTTCGTCTGCGTCGTCAACATTTTCAAACGACATCTTTGAAACTACTGGGCCAGTTGAAACCAAAATACAAGTTGAGCCTCAATGAGAAGGAGGAACGAAAGTTTGTTCGTAAGGACTTGGTAACATAACCCTAACCATGCCCATTTATGGTAAAAACCTTTAAAAAATCTTCTCAGGAACCGAATGGTCGATGACCTTGAAACTTGGTATGCATGATAGAACACTCGGGCCCTACCAAGTTTGTTCAAAGGCTGACCGTTGGTTGACATTAGCATGTTTAACGTCCAAAGTCAAATTTGGTCACAGACATTTGTTTGGATAAAAGGCAAAACAGTGGATTTTCTTATTGCATGGTAGCCAGTGGCATTAGAAATGATATTTGCAATCAGGTTAATGGATCTTTATCAATACCAAAGGTCAAGGTCAGTCACTGACCTTTTCCTGGACGGCACAAATTCAGTACTTTTATCTTCTCCTCCACTTACACTGCTAGGTTGAGCACAACCAAATTACAAATTGAGACTCTCTGGGAAGGGGGAACGAAAGTTTGTTCGTAAGGACTTGGTCAAGTGACCAATATATATGGCCGCCATGCCCTAATATTGTAAAAATCTGTGAAAATCTTCTTCTCCGGAACCTAATGGCCGATGACCTTGAAACTTAATATGCAGCATTGGGGACTCAAGCCCTACCAATTTTGTTAAAATCATGACCTGGTTGACCTTGACCTGTTTTTCGTCAAGGTCAAATTTGGTCACTTAAATGTTTGTATGGAAAAGGGGAAAACAATGGATTTTACTGATTGCATGGTAGCCTGTCGCATCAGAAATATTATTTGCAGTCAGCTGAATGGAAGTTAATCAGTTCCAAAGGTCAAGCTCATTACTGACCTTTGTCTTGGAGGACTCAGATTCAGTATTTTTATATCCTTTTTCTAGTTAAACTCCTGGGTTGATTGAAACCAAATTACATATGGAGCCTCAATGGCAAAGGGGAATAAGGAATGGATCACATGACCAATGTGGCCACCATGTCTTTATATGGTAAAAAATATTAAAATATTCTCCTCTGGAACCCAATGACCTTTTGACTTTGTAAATAACATTAGGGACTTGGGTCCTGCCAAGTTTATTCAAGTTATGACCTTTGGTTGATCTTGATCTGTTTTACGTCAAGGTCAAATTTGTTCAGTTAGACTTGTATGGAAAAAGGCAAAACATCCGATTTTTCTTATTCTATTGTAGCCTGTGGCATCAGAATTGATATTTGCAATCAGCTGAATGGAAGTTTATCAAATCCAAATGTCAAGGTCATTTAATAACTTTTGTCCTGGATGACTTCGTTTCAGTATTCTTATCTTCTTCTCCACTTAAAGTCAGCACGATAACACGCCTATATAATGTTGATCCCCTCGAACCCCAGTTTTTTATAGTAAAACTGGGGTTTGCAGGGGTAAAACTTATTTTGCTTATTTCTGCTCTAAAATATAGCTTGTGGGTACTCGTTAGAACCGCCTCGATGAGGCGGTTCTTACGAGTATCCACAGTCTATATTTTGAGCTGAAATAAGAAAAATATCGTAATTTTTCATCTTAAAATCTTCAATTTGTCGGCGATAAAGGTGGCAATGTATTTGGATAGGCGTGTTTTCGTAATGTACTGTCCTGATTGAAACCAAATTACATGAAGAGCCTCTCTGGGATGAGGCAATGAAAAGTTATTTATGGGAATGTAGTCACATGACCAAGATGGGCGCCATGCCTGTATATGGTATAAACCACATGACCTCTGGTGAGCGTAGTGGCCCATGGGTCTCTTGTTTAAACATTGAATTGGTCATGTGTGGTTGATACAGGTGTCAATTGCGGAGTCTTGAGATACATTACGAAAACACGCCTATTAAAATATCTTGAAAGTTTTGCAACCAATTTTTTTTTTCAGATAAAAATTCTGGTATTTTTCATTTTTCTGCTCAAAACATAGACTGTGGTACTCGGCGCGAGGCGGTTCTAACCAAGTGTCCACAATCAATGTTTATGAGCAAAATTAAGAAAAATAATGTATACCCCCTGTAAACCCCAGTTGTACTATATAACATCGGGTATAAATGGGGGTTGGGGTGGGGTGCGCTGTCAAAAATATAAAGGCGTGTTTTCGTGTTGTTGATGTTATGTTGTTGTTGTTTATTCTCAGTAAACATGTTCTCACTTTTGCATTAGGCAAATAGAGACGCATGCTCAAACGGTTTATATTTTAATGAGACGGCTCATCAGGAGCTATACTGTATGCCAATCTGCTCCAGACTTGACTCAAACCCAGAATGTTTTCTACTCAAGAATAGAAACGTCAAGTTGCACTTGCAGCAAGGTCCTCTCAAGACACACAACCATATAAGGATGGCATATTATTAACAGTTTACGAAATCTACCAGACCGCTACCCTAGCAGGCGAGTGTTTTATCTACTGAGCTACCGAATCCCGTTAAAATTCCCGTATTACATGCATGATCCATGTCCACGTTCTGTGGCAACTTATCCGATTGAGTGGTGAGAAAGTACGTTTTTGCGTCCATTGTTTGTCAGTCAACCAAAAGTTACTAAGCACTGAAACTCTCCAGTGTTAAATCCCACGTGACTATCACTGATTTGTATGAATTCAGTCCACGTGACTTTCACTGATTTGTAGGAACTCAGTTAACGGTTATTTATAGAAAATAGCCGCGTTAATTTTAGGAAGAGTCTATTTGCAGTCAACTGCAGATAGCCAAAAAACGTTAAAATGGCTATTTGCAGTCAACTGCAAATAGCCGAAAAACGTTTAAATGGCTATTTGCAGTCATTTTATATTCCTGCCATTTACACGTGCGCCCATCGAAATTCAGATCTGTCTGCGTATCCGTGCTGTCTATTCATGTCTTCGTTGTGTGCTCTTCGCATCAGGTTTACAAGTCCATGAAATTATGGCTCCTCTAAACCCCACTTTATATAGAGAAAAGCGGGGTTTAATAGGGGTAATTATTACCATTCCCTATTTTGGTGCAAACACATAGATTGTGGGTATACGTTAGAACCGCCTCATTGAGTCTGTTCTAACCAGCACATCCAATCTATGCTAGACTAGAAATAAGGAAAATATACATCATCTTCATTCAAATAAGAGGGTCATGATGGCCCTGGATCGCTCAGCTGATCCTTATGGCAGGTAATATAAGGTGGAGTGGACGGTTTGAACAATGTTTGGCTGACAGTGCCCCAAGGAACATTTCTGTGAAATTATTTCAAAATCAATCTAGCTATTTAGGAACGTAAGTCATTTTAAGGGTTATATATTTTTTTCTGGATTGGAAAATTGTCAGAGTGGCACTCATGGAACATTCCTTCAAAAGTGTTTTCTTTTTTTAGGAAGAAGTCAGCGCTGACTTGTAAGTCACTGTCTGGGCACCTGCCAGGACCAAGTGCACCAGACGGAAATGAACGGGCTCATTCTAACTAACTATCAATAACTCATGGTGACAAGAGGGGGGTGGCGGTATCCATCCATTTGACAAGACAGAGCTGACTTGTATGTCACTATATGGGCGCCTTGTGGACATTGAGGGTCAGGTCCTAGTGCACCAGACGGAGATGAACAGGCTCAGTCTAACTAACAATGCCTCATGGTGAAGGTGAAAGGGGGTGGGGGTGGATCCCTTTGACGATACAGAGCTGACTTTGTATATCACTATCTGGGTATCCTGTGGACACATTGAGGGTCAGGTCCTAATTACAGGCTAAGTCTAACAAACAATCACTCTTGGTGTGTGTGTGTGAGGGGGGTGGGGGTAGGGGTAGTGGGGTGGATCACTTTGACAATACAGAGCTGACTTGTATTTCACTATCAGGGCACCTTGTAGACATTAAGGGTCAGGTCCTAGTGCACCAGACGGAGATTAAAGGGCTCAGTCTAACTAACAAAGACCCATGGTGTCTGTGTAGGGGGGGGGCGATCCCTTTGACAATACAGAGCTGACTTGTATGTCACTATCTGGGCACCTTGTGACTTTGAGGGTCAGGTCCTACTGCACCAGACAGAGATGAACGGGCTCAGGCTTACTTACAATGACGCATGGTGTGTGTGTGTGTGTGTTGGGGGGGGGTGGAACCCTTTGACGATAAAGAGCTGGCCTGTATGTCACTATCTGGGCACCTTGTGGACATTGAGGTTCAGGTCCTAGTGCACCAGACGGAGATGAACGGGCTCAGTCTTACTTACAATGACGCATGGTGTGTGTGTGTTGGGGGGGGGGGGTGGAACCCTTTGTAAAAGGTACCACTCCATTCATAAAATGCCCCTCCTGACCAAGGTATTACAATTCTGAGCAAGTTTGATGATGATTGGACCAAAACCTGTGGCCTCTAGAGTGCTAACAAGGTTTTTCTATGCTTTGACCTACTGACCTACTTTTGACCCACATGACCCATATTCGAACATAACCTAGATATTGTCGAGACGATCATTCTGAGAAAGGTTGATGATGAGTGGACCAAAAGTGTGGCCTCTAGAGTGTTAACAAAGTTTTTCTATGATTTGACCTACTGACCTACTTTTTGACCCGACAAGACCCATATTCGATCTTGACCAAGATATTATTATGATAATCATTCTGGGTAAGTCGAATGATATTTGGACCAAAACTGTGGCCTCTAGAGTGTTAACAAGGTTTTCTATGATTTGATCTACTGACCTACTTTTGGACCCAACAGGACCCATATTCGAACCTAACCTAGATATTGTTATGACGATCATTCTGAGCAAGACTGATGATGATTGGTCCAAAATTGTGACCTCTAGAGTGTTAACAAGGTTTTTCTATGATTTGACCTACTAACCTACTTTTAAGTCTGACATAACTCATTTTCAAACTTGACGTAGGTTTTGTCGAGATGGTCATTCTGAGCACGTTTGATGAGGATTGGACTCAAATTGTGGCATCTAGAGTCTAGGCAAAACATACATTGTGGGTCCTTATTAGTTCCTACAATCTTGTGTTTGAAAGATATCAAAATTTAGTATCTGAAAACTTACACTTTTTGGTGGTAAAAGTTTCACTATATGTGTGATATAAACGTGCATGTCAACATTCAAATTCTGTAAATATCAGCCAGTCCATATGTAATGATAAATCTTTCTTTAATATGGGTCACATAGGAAAATAGGAAACTCTTTATGCATAATCAGTACATGGTATTTGAGCATATCTTCACAAAGACAGTTTTTCTCATGGTATGGTTCATTATACAATTGTGTTTGTATAAAGGCGTGTGGAGTCCCCCGGGGGCTGTAATGTTGACCGCATATCTATTGTAATCCTATTAAAAGATATTATAATCCTATTGATATAACCATTGAGGTGCTAAGAAAAACTGCATCTGAAAATGTCGTCTGCGTATCTCATCTATTTCACATTTTTGTAGTCTAAAAGAATATTTAGGCATACAAGCAATCAATGTGGACCCCTGATCAGATTGTTCCCAGCAGTTTGATCTGGATCCACACTGTTTATAACAATGACTTTTTAATGTAATCAGCACACAGCAACTCAGATGACAATTGTTGTGATTGGCATTTTAAGGGGTTAAAACAGTCGAGAAATATATAATGACACAACGAGTGAATTTGCCCCTACAAATTAAAACAAAGGTTTTAAATTTTCACGCAGCCCATACATTATTTAAAAAAAAATGGTTTTTTGCTGTCTATTCACAAATTCATAACAAACACTGCAGATCCTGATCAGATGACTTCCTGATCTGAATCGACATTGATTGCAAAGGATGCGTTTGTCTTAAAAAGCATTACAAGTGTTAAATACCACAACAATTACAATTATTTTAGCCACGCCCATTGCAGAATATCAAAGAATGACACAACTCCATTCACTGTATTTATTCAGTTCACTTCTTCATGACAAACACTGTAGATCTTGATCAGATGGCTTCCTAATCTGAATATATATTGTTTGCAAAGGTAGGGTTGACTTGTTCAGCATGATAATGGTTAAACACCACACCACGCCCGTTCATTTTATAGTGAGTGTTTGCCACTACGTTGCATCGACGTTACTTAGACGTTACCGGTACATTGAGTGTCTGGTGAACATCTCCAGGTGGCCTTTCTAACGCTAAAAGAATGACTGCAAATAGCCATTTTAACGTTTTCTGGCTATTTGCAGTTGACTGCAAATAGCCATTTTAACGTTTTTTGGCTATCTGCAGTTGACTGCAAATAGCCATTTTAACGTTTTCTGGCTATTTGCAGTTGACTGCAAATAGCCATTTTAACGTTTTTTGGCTATTTGCAGTTGACTGCAAATAGCCATTTCAACGTTTTTTGGCTATTTGCAGTTGACTGCAAATAGCCACTCCGTTAATTTTATCGCTGTGAGGTCAGCGTGTTGCGTAATAGTGTTATCTATAGATGACTTTAGGCACTTTCACTTCCTGGCAACGGCAGTCCGATTTTCGCGCATGCGCAGTTTGTGTAGGGCAAAAAGTCTCAAGTGTAAAGTGAAACTACACTGTATTTTTGTAAATATTGCTTGAAAAATGAGTCACTGTGCAAAAACAATTATCGCCATAAACACAACAACGGTACTACAACAAATTTAAAATACCGTGGAAAAGGATTTGCCATGTTCACATGTACCGGATGCACAATGTATTGTCAAAATTGAGCAAATCTGATACGTCTTTGTTATGGCACAAAAAGCCAACTGTTGAGTTCGGTTATGTTTGTGTGTATCTAACCGCTGTGATGGTTTGTAAACTGTGGGTCCGGATCACGCCATAAATTGATCCGCCCCGCCCACCCCAACGCCACCCCAGCCGGTGCTATGAGATACACCCCTGTATAGGCTCAAAATAGAGAGGCATATCCTGTGCAGGCTCAAGATAAGAAGCCCCGTCAACACAATATATTGATGTCATTTTGGAGACGTTGCTTCCAATTTTGTGGGACTTTTACCCGACATTGAGATTAAATGACATCTCAATTCCTGCCGCCCAATGAAACCAATAGGGTTTATAAGCATGGGCGGGCCGACTCGCAGCGATTTTCCTGAGTAGGCTTAGACCTAAGCGGATTACCAGTACTCGTGTGCGGTCAGTATCAGCTCTGCATGGAAGCATCGTGCAGCACAATCTATTTCTCCAAGCCCCGATGGGCGGGGGCGATGTAAAGAATGTACTTAAGTTAACAGGATAAGGTGTGACAGACAGAATTATCGTACAACACAACATATAAGAAAATGTTTGGTGAGATGTCCCAGCCAGCACCACACTGCGGGCCAACGTCAGACCGACAGCGATACGACGTTGCCACCTCGCATCTCTGCCGGCCCGACGCTGGACCGACATTCTATGCAGGCTGTGAAAGTACAAGATGGGATGCTCCCAGCCAATACAAAACAGCAAGCCAACGTCGGGCCGACAGCGATACGACGTGGTAACACCGTATTGCTGTCGGCTTGACGCTAGCCCGACAAACTATGTAGGC
Organism: Lucinisca nassula; assembly: GCA_963580285.1. Taxonomy (NCBI): domain Eukaryota; kingdom Metazoa; phylum Mollusca; class Bivalvia; order Lucinida; family Lucinidae; genus Lucinisca; species Lucinisca nassula. The sequence continues at coordinate 107,403,764 of OY757014.1, read as the reverse complement.
AGGGGTAGTAAAAGATGGGATGCGTCCAGCCAGCACAAAACAGCGGGCAAACGTCAGACGGGCAGCGATACGACGTTACTACGCCATATCGGTGTCGACCAGACGCTGGTCCGACATTCTTTGTTGGCTGAGTTATGGCATGGGAATCTCAGAAAGAAACGCAATACTCGAACATGACAGTATGAGGTTTTCGGACGGTTGGTTTAATAAGATTTATTATTAAATATGCACTGCACCCTCTGTCGTGGTATTGAGACTCCTATAATCCGTCCGATCTAGCATTTTCATGCCCCGATATTGGCACTGCACGATTAATTTTCTTTACTAATCTATTATATTTGTACTCGTTCGAAGTTGGTGACGGAAAACATTTTCACTGATTTCCCTGTTTGTGCAGCGCGGGCACAACAAGATATGATAGCATTGTATGTCAACTGCATATTTTAAACATCGGGTAATTTAGTTTTTTTTTTGTGTGCAAACAATTGAAGACACGATCAGCATGACTAGGATCACTGTTTTTAACAATAATTTATTGCTTTCTGCCCTACGTAATTTGCGCATGCGCGAGAATACTGCAGTATGGGATCGCTTTTCCTTAGCAACCGGTGGCGTCGTAAAGTCTTCTATAGAATATAGACTTGAATCATGGGTTGAGGTTAGCTATATTGGAGACACAGATCAGGACGCGGCGTCTGATCAGGGTTTACCATGCTTGCTTACAGTTCAGGAATTAAATGATCAGACGCCACAGAATGCAGCTTCTGGCCAGGCTCTATTTTGTTTGCTTACGGGGTTAAAGGAAATCATCACGAAAACACGCCTATATGATTTTGACCCCCTTGATCCCAACTTTTATATAGTAAAACTGGGGTTTGCAGGGGTAAACCTTATTTTTCTTATTACTCCTCTAAAATGTAGATTGTGGGTACTCGATAGAACCGCCTCGTCGAGGCGGTTCTATCGAGTGCCCACAATCTATATTTTGAGCAGAAATAAGAAAAATATCACAATTGTTCATCATAAATTTTTCATTTTTTCGGCGATAGAGGTGTCAATGTATTTAGGCGTGTTTGCGTAATGGTGATCGGTTTTTTTCCAACTTTCAGTGCTTTGATTGACCTATTTGTTAAGCTGTAACATGGGGGCTATTTGTGGTGGAGCGAAATTTCGTTCCAGCCAATTATTGTTAACAGAGAAGATACTGTCTGACACGTTATTATGGTTTTTATCTGTTAAGAAATAACTCGTAATAACTTCTCCTAGTTATCAGAAAAAAATGTATGTTAATTCTGCCTTATGTAGTGCCAAGGTCAAATGTTCTAAATATAATTTCGGCCCCCGCCCATCGGGGCTTGAAGAAATAGATGGGCTGCATGATGCTTCCACGCAGAGCTGAAACAGACCCGCACACGAGTACTGGTAAACCGCTTAGAGAATCTAAGCCTGCCCAGGCAAAGCGGTGCGAGTCGGCCCGTCCATGCTTATAAACCATATTGGTTTCATTGGGCGGCAGGGTTTCATTGGGCGGCAGATGTCATTTCATCTCAATGTCGGGTAATGGTCCCACGAAATTGGAAGCAACGTCTCCAAAATGACCTTTACAGTGTTGACGGGGACTTTAAACCTCAAAACAAACAATCAAATCTAAATATAAATTTCAGCACACGAGAGCACATCTGTGTGACAAACGTAACATTTCTGGTTAAAATTTTTGGATATTTTGTTTTTTGTTTGAATTGCCGTTTTACGTCCCCGTGAACACTATTTGGGTCATGTTGGAGACGTTTCTTCCAATAACCCATTTGGCATATTTGTATTATCTTTTCTCCAGACATAGGTTTCGGGTGCTCGTTAACACCACCTCATTGAGGTTTTTCTAACGAGTACCCACAACCCATGTTTAGGAGCAGAAATAATAAAAATAATCATACGCTCTGTAAACCCAATTTTTCTTAATAAAAGTGGGGTTCAGAGGGGGGTTCATTACACGGACTTTTTAACATGGTGATCACGTGCATTAATAACAACGTAAGACCGACTTTTTACAGCGATAGAATGCGGTTATCCAGGGGTGTTGGGTCACCATTGAACCGGCATGTACATACTGCGACAAAGCATTCTGACAACTTAACCAGTTAACTGTGCAATTAGTCCCACAACGTTGTCTCCAAAATGACCTTTACAGTGTTGACGGAGACGTTAAACCTCAAATCAAACAAACAAACAAACAAATATTCTTGAATCACATTCAAATTGTTACTTATAGTTAATAGGTCTTGTCTCATTTGAAAATATAGCATTATCAAAACCTCGATGCCCTGGAAAAGCCACTACGACGGAACCAAAAGAAGAGCAATAGGTTTAAGAGCATCTTATGGACTGACGATTCAACAAGAAATGGTAGAAGGGACAAGAAGAACAGACAGACAGACAAAGGATGGAAAGTGTGTGTGTGAATTCGGGTTTAACGTCGCTTTCAACAATTTTTCAGTCATATCAGGACGGGGTCTGGTTGCGACAGGGAGCTCAATGCTCACTTTTATAGTGCTGCCTCACTGAAGTATCATGTCCCAGACACATTACATGTTATCACACCCAGTCACATTATCGGGGCCGGTAAAGGATGGAAAGACAACATATCAATGGTCTACGCATATTCACATGGTTAACCCATTGCATGCGGGAAATCACTGAATGGGGTACCTTTCAAACAGTGCATGCCCAGATCAGACGCCGCAAACGCCGGCCGGCCCCGATAGCTCAGTTGGTAGAGTGTTCGCTCCGGGGAACGGGAGGTCACGGGTTCGATCCCGTGCCGCGACATGCCAAAGTCGTTAAAAATGGTACTAGCTGCTCCTCGCTTGGTACTCAGATTTACGGTGTAGAGCTAGGACTGGTCGACCCAGTGTCAGGATAATGTGACTGGGTGTGGTATCATGTAATGTGTCTGAGACATGATACTTCAGTGAGGCAGCACAATAAAAGTGAGCATTGAGCTCCCTGTCGCAACCAGACACCGTCATGATATGACTGAAAAATTGTTGAAAGCGACGTTAAACCCGAATTCACACACACACATATGACAAATGGACTTGTCCAACATATAGAAATGGAAGAGTCCACTATAGTTTACAATGGGTTTGAATGGAGAGATATCCGAGGTGCCAATACGAGCACGAAGTTGAGGGATTGAAGTGAAGTGAGGTGCTAATCTTTTGAAAAGTGGGGTTTCCCGGATCATACATGAAGAGATTAACCCCACGCATGATTAGTGACCCATAAAGGGAGGCTATAGACAAACAGTGCAATCGGAAATCGGACACCCATTACGAATACACGCCTATACAAATACATTGTAAACTTTACCGCTGAGAAAACGAACAGATAAAAATTGTGATACTTTTCCGCCTCCTCGAGGCGGTTCTAACGAGTACCCACAATCTATATTTTGGAGGTTCTAACGAGTACCCACAATCTATATTTTGGAGCAGAAATTAGAAAAATAATGTTTACCCCTGTAAACCCCAGTTTTACTATAAAAAGTGGAGTTCGAGGGGGTCAAAATTATATAGGCGTGTTTTCGTAACGATAACGCATGGGTAAATCCCGCATTTTGCAAAGGACTTTACTATAAATTCCATCCAATTCCTAGAGTCGCTGACCATAAGCACAAGTATCCAGAAATATTGATGCGTACTTATAAAAGAGATTCTTAGAGTATATATAGGTCAGGGGAATCTTCTTATTATCTTATTATCTTTTCATTGATGTATTTTCGTCACTGTTAATGTAATTGCTCTGTACAGTGGTCACTGACTCCTGGCTGCTAGAAATAATTCATTTTATCAGAGATCAATTAGTTTTATCTGAAGATGTTGTTTACTGTCTTCACGGGCAATGAATTAACCCTAAGGGAGGATACCTTCTCCCGAAATGGTTACCTGATTACCCGCCTTGCACTCAAAGTCGAATCAACGTTTAAACAACGTTGAAAACGTTGTTTAAACGTTGATTCAACATTGAGTTAACATGCACATGCGAGGAATTTCCACCAGTAGAAAAACATCGCTGTTAAAGAAAAAGATCAGCTCTAACAGTGATTTGTAATCAATTTCAGTTTGGAGGTCGGTTGTAAAATAGATCAAATCACGACTGTGGAACGCGAGTGATTTGTGTACTTACAATAAATCACACACTAGACAGGTGATCTCACGGTCCCCGTCTATCGGGACTTGAAGAAACAGATGGGATGCATGATGCTTCCACGCAGAGCTGAAACCGACTGCACACACGTACTTGTTAATTGCTTAGAGGAACTAAGCCTGCTCAGGCAAAGTTGTGCAAGTCCAACCTTTCATGCTTTTAAACCCTTTTAGTTTCATTGGACGGCAGGGCTTGAGATGTCATTTCATCTCAATGCCGGGTAAAAGTCCCACAAAATTGGAAGCAACGTCTCCAAAATGACCTATACAATGTTGACGGGGACGTTAAACCTCAAAACAAGCAAGCAAGAAAGATGATCTTTTTCGATTCTAACATGAAAACCTTGACAATAATTTTGTTGTTTCCTCCAAAGTCTCCCAGCCTTCCGCAATGTTAGAAAATAGCGCACCAAAAATTATTGATTGTACCACAGACATTTTCACCATCATTAAACGGCGGTTTTTCGTGCCACGTTTTTCCGCCCAGTATTTTTTTTTTTTTTTTTTCAGAATAAATCACAATTTCTTTCCTTTACTATGGAAGCCGATAGGGGACATTTTGACTTGTGACTAACGACTTGTGACTACCGACTTGCGACTTATGACTTTTTACTTGTGATTTTTGGCATACCTCAAGCAACGGCCGATTTCGGACAACGACGGCTAAGATTCCGGTGAGGCAAGCGATTTTTCTCCTTCTGTTTTATATTGTTTGAAAAATGCCACCGAAAAGATCATATGGTAGGTTATTTACTCTGATTTTGTGAATTTTTAAGACTTATGACTTGTCACTTATGAATTTTGACTTATGAGTTTTGACTTGTCACTTATGACTTTTCACTTTCGAATTGTGACTTTCGACTTATGACTTGTCACTTATGACTTTTGAGTTTTGACTTGCAACTTAAGACAATTTCTTGGCGCGAATCTAAAGTAAAAGGGCATAACAACACAGGCGGTAGTAAATTGTCACTAAAACAGAGTTGATAATACATGAAACAGGGTCTTCTAAGTGGCATTTCTAAACAATATACACCGGAATTGTCGGTGCCGTTGTCCGCTACCCGATATTTTTCGGGTTTGCACCAAAAGTCAACAAGTCATAAGTCGAAAGTGATAAGTCACAAGTCATAAACACAAGTCAAAGTTATAAGTCGCAAGTCATAAGTCATACAAAGATAACAAAAACAGAGTAAAAAACATAAACAAGTCTTCTTAATGGCATTCATCAAACAATATAATACAGGAGCAGCAAAATCGCTGGATCGACACCGTCGTTGACCGCCGTCTTCCACTGCGTCAGATTTGTCGAAAGTCAAAAGTCATAAGTCGCAAAAATTAGGCATGCAACTCCGACGTCGCAAGTCATAAATCACAAGTTCAAAAGTCACAAGTCAAAATGTCCCCTATCGGCTTCCATACTTTGCCTATACAGAATAAGAAGTCGAGCAGACAATCATTGAATCAACTTTTTTATCGTTGTTATTTTTCAACGTGAATTAGCGTTTCGGCAATGCAAGTGCCTGCTGGGAAGTTACTTTGACCGCACTTTTAAAAACACCCCCACCCCCTAAAAAAAATAAAAATAAAAAACATTTATACGCGCAAACTAGCCATCTGCAAACTAAACTAAAGTGCACTGCACGGATATAGGTCATTTCAACCCTTGCTGGATTCGGCCCGTTGCACTTCGACCACATTCGAATGTCAAGCGGGATAGTTTTAATTGTTATTTGTAACACTTATGTCATCCGGAAATGAAGAAACAAGACAGCAGAGTATGATCAAATGCTATATATTTATCAACTAATCGATCTTCATCAATCCGGTTGTCCTGAAGTACAGCGACCTTAGTATAACAACAGTTCTGGAGCAACGTCCTCGGTGATCAAAGTCAGTGGTCAGTCTAGAGGGATTTACCACTACCAAAGGCAAAGACAAACTAATTAGGTATTAAAAATAAAATGTCGTTTGATGCCTTTATTTAGAATGCTTTTGACATGGTTCAAAGACCAGAAGGCAACTTACATTTCCAGGAGCAATGGCACTGTTGTTGAGTCATTCGGTCTTCAGAGCTGATTATCACCATCATGAAAACACGCATATATAATTTTGACCCCCCCCCCCCCTCTCCCACTGGGGCTTACAGGGGTAAACCTTATTTTTCTTATTTCCGCTCTAAAATATAGATTGTGGGTACCCGTTAGAACCGCCTCGATCTATATTTTGAGCAGAAATAAGAAAAATGTCAAAATTTTTAATCTTAAATTTTCGCTTGATGGAAAATTTACGATGTATTTGTATAGGCGTGTTTTCATAATGCGGAAAGAGACAGAGAGAGGAAGAGGACGGATCTAGAACTGTTTGCGGTGAGCCACAATCAACGAGAAAGGAGATTTCATCATTACGAAAACACACCTATACTATTACAGCGTAAATTTTACCACTGAAAAAAAAACAACAACAAATTTTAAGATGAAAAATTGCAATATGTTTCTTATTTCTGCTCACAATATAGATTGCGTGCACGCGTTAGAACCGCCTCATCGAGGCGGTTCTAACGAGTACCCACAATCTATATTTTGAGCAGAAATAAGAAAAATGTCAAAATTTTTCATCTTAAATTTTCGTTTTTTTTTTTCAAGAGGTAAAATTTACAATGTATTTGTATAGGCGTGTTTTCGTAATGCGAAAAGAGAGAGAGGAAGAGGACGGATCTAGAACTGTTTGCGATGACCCACAATCAATGAGAAAGGTATGGAAGCCGATGGGGGACATTTTGACTTGTGACTAACGACTTGTGACTACCGACTTGCGACTTATGACTTTTTACTTGTGACTTTTGACATACCTCAAGCAACGGCCGATTTCGGACAACGACGGCTAAGATTCCGGTGGGGCAAGCGATTTTTCTCCTTCTGTTTTATATTGTTTGAAAAATGCCACCGAAAAGATCATATGGTAGGTTATTTACTCTGATTTTGTGAATTTTTAAGACTTATGACTTGTCACTCATGAATTTTGACTTATGAGTTTTGACTTGTCACATGACTTTTCACTTTCGAATTGTGACTTTCGACTTATGACTTGTCACTTATGACTTTTGAGTTTTGACTTGCAACTTAAGACAATTTCTTGGCGCGAATCTAAAGTAATAGGGCATAACAACACAGGCGGTAGTAAATTGTCACTAAAACAGAGTTGATAATACATGAAACAGGGTCTTCTATGTGGCATTTCTAAACAATATACACCGGAATTGTCGGTGCCGTTGTCCGCTACCCGATATTTTTCGGGTTTGCACCAAAAGTCAACAAGTCATAAGTCGAAAGTTATAAGTCACAAGTCATAAATCACAAGTCAAAGTTATAAGTCGCAAGTCATAAGTCATACAAAGATAACAAAAACAGAGTAAAAAACATAAACAAGTCTTCTTAATGGCATTCATCAAACAATATAATACAGGAGCAGCAAAATCGCTGGATCGACACCGTCGTTGACCGCCGTCCTCCACTGCGTCAGATTTGTCGAAAGTCAAAAGTCATAAGTCGCAAAAATTAGGCATGCAACTCCGACGTCGCAAGTCATAAGTCACAAGTTCAAAAGTCACAAGTCAAAATGTCCCCTATCGGCTTCCATAGAAAGGAGATTGCACCATTACGAAAACACACCTATACTGTTACAGCGCAAATTTTACCACTGAAAAAAAGAAACAACAAAAAATTTTAAGATGAAAAATTGTAATATTTTTCTTATTTCTGCTTAGAACAAAGATTGCGGGCACGCGTTAGAATCGCCTCATTGAGGCGGTTCTAACGAGTACCCACAATCTATATTTTAGAGCAGAAATAAGAAAAGTGAGGTTTTACGCTGTAAACCCGAGTTTTACTTTAAAAAAGTGGAGTTCAGTGGGGTCAAAACTATATAGGCGTGTTTACCTGATGCATAGTGTGGGATATTCGTGAATGTTCTAGTCCTTGGGGGTAATTGATTCCACTGAGGCATTTTGAAAATACCTGATGGTCACTAATGAGGACTAATTGGCCGAAACTAGCTATTCTGGCCTAGAAACAACTTGTACATTCTTCTCTAAGTAAACAGTTCGGTTCTGTAGTCCTTATTTCCAAAGGGTTGCCGTTTTATGGAACATATTAAACTTCACCACAGCTGGTGTTAAAGTCGTAAACAGTCTCCCTGCACTTCATCATAGTGCGAGTTATATTTTCGATACTTAGGGAGCATTGAATCCACAGCGGAATTTTACAATATCTGAGGGTCACTGATGAGGCCTAATTGTCTACTCTGGCTCAGGAACAACTTGTGCACTCTAGTTTTCAGTTATGCTCTGTAGTCCTTGCTTCCAAAGAATTGCCCTTTTGCAGAACATATTTTTCATTTTCACAATTTATGTTCTATAAAAAAAGCTATACCCCACCCAGCAAAGAATGTCGGGCCAGTGTCAGGCCGACAGCGATACGATGTGGCAACGTCGTATCGCTGTCGGCCCTGCGTTGGCCCGCTGTTTCTTGCTAGCTTTGACATTTCCAAGATGAAATTTGTCTAACTTTTTCTTGTTTGGAGTCATGGGGGGACTTCCCTTGAGGCTCAAGGACGGGTTCTACACAGCCATGCATGTTAAACGGTCCATCGGTGTTAGAGTTACTGAAGTTTTACCGAAAAAGGAATGTTGTTGGTAATCCTGCAGATACATGTATTTCGCTGCACGTTACATATTAATCTAGTATAAACAAGGCCACAATCAAAGAACGCTGCCATCTAGAGCCACCTTAAGACAATAAGCATGCAAAAACATCAGACAAAACATGAACGTCAATAAACAAATAAGACACCGCCTTCGGACGGTCAGTAGTAAAACTACCAGGGGCTGGTGACTCAAGGTACGACTAGAGATCAGGACGTCTCTGCCTCGCTCACAACAGCTAGTGATGGGGCCGGAGCTTTAATTGTTCAGTACAACAGAACAATTTTAGCAATTTAGGGTAGACGGAATCTGATTTGAGGAGAAGTCATAAATGTTTTCGTTCAATTTCAAGCGCTGGTGGCCATCTTGTTTGGTGGAGTGTAGGTTGGTAAAGGATATCTGTAGCATTTTGTTGACTTACGGTCCTTGGACTGAGAGGAAATAATCTTTGTAGCGCTCGAGTTCCAGCAATCACCTTGGTTAATGGAACAGGTCAAAATGGGCTGTGAAAGGAACATTTCTATGAAATTATTTTGAAATCAGATGAGATGTCCTTAAAACATTTTATTTCAGCAATTATGGTACCATTTCTGTGAAATTACCTGTTGACAGTATCAGATGGGATGTCGTTAAAAGATTTTATTTCAGCAATTATGGTACCATTTCTGTGAAATTACCTGTTGACAGTTTAAAGAATTTTTTTTACATTTAGCTCCGGCAGCAATTTTGTATATTGCAGCCAAACCAGACAGAAACATAAGCAAGATTGAAGTTTGAATGAAATTCATCACGAAAACACACTTATATAATTCTAACCCCCCTCGAACCCCACTTTTATATAGTAAAGCATGGGTTAACAGGGGTAAACCTTATTTTTTCTTATTTCTGCTCTAAAATGTAGATAATGGGTACTCGTTAGAACCGCCTCAAAGAGGCGGTTCTAACGAGTACCCACAATATATATTTTGATCAAAAATAAGAAAAATATCACAATTGTTCAAAATAAAATTTCGATTTTTCCGCAGTAAAGTTTACAATGCATTTGTACAGGCATGTTTTCTTAATGTGGCAGATTGGAGTGTCTATCAAGGCAAATTGTTGAAGACGGTCGACGAACCAACAGCAACAGCAAGGTCACCACTGGTTTCTTGTAGTCGGGTGAGCTAACATACAAAATCAGTAGTCACTGTCCACTTGTGTATCCCCATTGAATCACTGTTGTGTTCCTTATTTGTTTGTTTGATTTGATGTTTAACGTCCCCGTCAACACTATATAGGTCATTTTGGAGACGTTGCTTCCAATTTTGTGCGACTTTCACCCGACCTTGAGATGAAATGACATCTCAAGCCCTGTCGCCCAATGAAACCAACAGGGTTTATAAGCATGGACGGTCCAACTCGCACCGCTTTGCCTGGGCAGGCCCAGATCCTCTAAGCGGTTTACCAGTACTCATGTGCAATCAGTGTGTTCCTTATTTGGTATTGTGAATTTCAAGTCGTTTCTGTTTATTTGTATTTTTAAGTAAAGACATATTGAAACGAAAATGTTATGAGTTCTTAATAACTGATATTTCAATAGGTCAACGAAACGAATTAACCTTTTCTGCACCTTAAGCGATAGTAAAAGCCTTGAACCAATGTCCTCATGTCCTGAGATGACCAAGATAGGTGTAAATACGTTTATATGTTTATCAAAAATGAGTTCCTTATGGTACATACAGCAAAATTCCTGTATTAAGACCACCTTTGGGACTGTTTAAAAGTGGTCTTTAAGACCCCTTTTGAACAGTTCAAAGGTGATCCCTGACCAGAGAACACAGTGGGCAGTAAAACAAGGAAAGATTAATGGCAGCCTTCAAAATAAGCTTTTTAAAGCAAAATTAGTCTTAATTTTAGATGGTCTTAATAGCGGAATTTCACTGTATTTGACCTTTTTATACATGCATGTGACACTGGAAAAAAGTGACATTGCCGATCATGGGCCAGTTTCTCAAAACTAACGATGTCGTTAGTTAACGTTTCTTCAAAACTTTGATCATTTAATATGGCAAATATATTAATATTTTTGCACTCTTATCGTATCATTCACTCATAAGATATTGAACGCCAAACATGGCTAGCTTTGTTTGTTTGATTTGAGGTTTAACGTCCCCGTCAACACCGTAAAGGATGCAAAAAAAAAAACGTTCCAACAAAAGTTGAGTTACTTGTACCAGATCAGGTAAAACATTGCGAGTTGACCAATGTTTATGGGCCTTCTGCTCCATCGTATGCACAAGTTTAATTCTGGTTGCGTAGAACGTCTTTAGATGACGAAACCATGTCTGGACGCCCGTCAGATCAATATACGGGATCTGGTGTGCTTTGATAGGCGAAATAAGGTGGAAGAAATAGCGAATGCATTACACATTTCACATGGTAGCGTTTCAACAACTTTACATGATCGCCGGGTAGTGCACAAGCTAAGAAACAACCCGTTGGGTCCAAAAATCCTTTAGCGATGAGCAAATGGCAACCAGAGCATCAGTATAAAGAGCATTTTTCATCACATGAATACGTCCGTGAAATGAAGACCCCCCCCCCCCCCCCAAAAAAAAAAAAAAACAATTTATATGGAGAAAACTTGGGTTTAGGGGGTATTCGTTATTTTTCTTATTTCTGCTCCAAGACATAGGTTGTGGGTACTCGTTAGAACCGCCTCAATGAGGCGGTTCCAACGAGCATCCACATCCTATGTTTGGAGTATTTATGAGAAAAATATGAAGGATTTTCATCAGAAAAGTAGCCATTTAGGAGATATGAAAAAAAACACTATGTCGCACGGGTGAGTTATCATAATGTGAAGCGGTTTAGGTCAACTAAAGATGATTCTCTTTCACGTCTGGTGACTGTCCATTATTATGAGCCAGAGAATAAACCTCTAACTTGCCAGTGGGTAAGGCCGGTGTCTCCGAGGCTAAAGAAGTTTAAAAAAACGCAACCCTCTGCTGACAAGGTGATGGCAATTGTATTTCGGGACGCACAAGGCGTAATTATGTTGGAATTTCTAGCAAAGAAAAATACAATATCAGGTGCGTATTATACAAATTGGCTCGACCAACTGAGAACTGCAGTCCGTGAAAGACAGCGAGGTAAACTCTCCAAAGGGATTCTTCTCCAAAAGGAAAATGTAAAAGTCCACACTTGCAAAATTGCAACGGATGCTGTTGAGCGGAATGGGTGCACCCCGCCTATTATCCGGACTTAGCACCTAGTGACTATTTCCTAATCCCAAACTTGAAAAAGAATATCCGTGGACGTCATTTCCGGTTCAACGAAAAAGTCGTAGCGACAGCTGAGTAGTGGGTCGCAGACAATGACCCTGGCTTCTTCAGTTCTAGCTGATGGCATTGGAATAGCGTTGGTCCAAGTGAATCATTCTAGAGGGCAATTACGTCGAAAAAAAAGAGGACGATCTCACCCAGAAATAAGTTGGGCTGTTTTTATTGACTCACCCTCGTTAGAAAAATATCACGGATTTTCATCCATTTTGGAGATGAAAAAATGCACTATGTCACGCGGGTGTGTCATCGTTATGGCCCATCAGTTGGCTGGACACGCATATTGAAGTATGCTAAGGGCATTTCTCTCATGTATACGGTCATATATAGAGGATCTTACATGAGTGTTCAAGTATTACTGAATTTATTGAACGTGTTGAGGAAAGGGGGCAAAATATGAAGCTTCGCCGAGCATTTTTTATCTTTTCCTCAACGATTTTAATAAATTTGATACTACATGATATGATTGATTGACTGACTGTATTGGGTTTAACGAAACGTCAACCTTAAAGGGACAAAAGAGATAGAAGGCATAGCAGAGGAGATGGTAGGTAGTTAGGGACAGAGGAGAAAGACGAAAATGTATGGAAGTGTAGAAACAGTAGAAATAACAATATCCCCCTATACCCTTACCTGCTGCAAGGACAGTAGGCCTTGTCTAATAGTACATGTGTTACATGAGCACGAATTTATCATATGGCATTTGAAACGCATTTAATTCACTTTTTTGACAAAAATGTCAATATTCCGCCATTAGTAAACGTGACGTCGTCAAGTAACGTTACGGCACGTATCTATATATTTACATACATTGCATATTTACTCCACTAGTGGATAATGGCGTTATTACATTCTCAGATGCCATCACGTGAACACGTCCGTGAAATGAACATCCCCTTAAACCCCAATTTATATAGAGAAAACTGGGGTTCACGGGGGTATTCATTATTTTTCTTACTTCTGCTCCAAGACATAGGTTGTGGGTACTCGTTAGAACCGCCTCATTACCGCATCAATGAGGCGGTTCTAACGAGCACCCGCAACCTATGTTTGAAGTAAAAATAACAAAAATATCACAGATTTTCCTCGGAAAAGTAGCCATTTTGGAGATGTGGAAAAATGTACTATGTCGCACGGGTGTGATAACGTAATGGCGAGGTCATATGATAAACGACTTACTTGCCTAGTCTGTACAAACCAAAGTATAGAAAAATGTTTCTTGTAATGAAACCATGGCCAGCAACGAGTCTTTGGGTGGGAATGGCTGTCTTTTCAAGAAATCTTGCATGGTAGAGAAACTTTCTGATGTGTTTTTCATAATGTCTCTGGCTAATGCATGCTTAATTTAAATGCTGACTCATTGCTGATTTGCGGTAGCATGTCGCATACGTATTTTTGATTTTTATTGTGCCCTACATAGATGTGTGATATATTAAATGTTACTTATCGTTTGAAGGATGTTTATGATTATTATATTGATTCATGCATACTTGAATAGAAGAGTAACATGCCTCTGTCTCAATTAAACTTGAAAGAAAAACTAGTATGCATGGGATATGAATATAGTTTCTTTAAAAATAAATCTTTATCAATTGTCAAAATAATGCGTAAAAATACCTGAGTTTCAACTAGCATGCTAAAAAAAATTGGTCGGTAGGTATAGGAGAAACTTTTATCATTTATTTATTTATTTCTATTGTTATGGGTTAAGGCTGTACATAATTTTTTATGAATATTCAGGTATTTTATTGAGATATTGTTGTTATGTTGAGGCTTGCATTGTATATCATATACTATTTGAACTTAGATACGCCATAGCACTGTATTCCAAAATGCTTTAACGCCCAAACCACTAGACTTATAAAGTCTGTTGAGATGAGACTTTTTTATTAAGTAATCCTTAGATGAATAAAAAAAGTTCCCCTCACTAAATCTCTCTCTTGAGCTCTATCTCAAATAAAATCTGGCCTGGCATGATGGCATAAAATAAAATGTGGCAAGCATGGAAAAAACCACTAACATCTAGGACTGATATCAGTCTTCCAAACCACCAACATCTGTATAGAAAACCTGAACAAATGCAAGTGGAAATTTGGAAGGTTCGGTGGGATCGATGCTTCAGTTGTTATTTTGCATTTTAATGGTACAAAATACGAGCCGGTTTTCGTAACAGAGCCGATTGTCTGAAACGGGGTCTGTCGCTTTAGTGGAAACACAGATATTTTTATGCCTAATAGTCGGTCTACACTAAAGGAAAGAATTTGCCCTCAAGCAAATTCTTTCCTTTAATGGTAGACTAATGTTAAGGAGACCTTAGCTAAACGTTATTAATGTGTGTCAAAAATTACGTCACGCATGTTTTCACGTCATTCATTCGGCTCGACAAAGTTAGCAGGATGGCAGGACAGCAGGATGAAACATGTTAAGTTAGCAGGATGGCAGGACAGCAGGATGAAACATTAAGTTAGCAGGATGGCAGGACAGCAGGATGAAACATAATAAGTGAACAGGATGGCAGGACAGCAGGATGAAATATTAAGTCAGCAGGATGGCGGGACAGCAGGATGAAACTAATAATTTAGGCGGATGGAAGAATAGCAGGATGAGAACTTGTTCTGAATTTCAAAATCTATACAACCATGTAATTGGCACCTATAGCTATGTTAGAATCTAGAAATCAAATTTAGTCCCTTCCCGTCTTTAAAGCGTACGGCCGCGAAAACCCAATTTTCGTCCTGCCACAAATTCACCCAGATGAAAAATTGTTTCAAATCACTAAACTTTTACCATCATGTTGTAGGCAACAAAAATCTATGTAAGAAACTGAAAATTAAATTTGGCTCCTATCAGCGTTTAAAGCGCACGGCCGTGAAAACTCAATTTTCATCCTGCTGGAAGTGCAACGCCGATTTTCATCCTGCTGAGCCTGTCAAGTTAGCAGGATGACAGCACAGCAGGATGAGAAATTCTTCTGAATTTCAAAATATTTACCACCATGTTGTAGGCATCTAAAAACTATGTAAGAAACTAGAAATCAAATTTAGTCCTTTCCCGACTTTAAAGCGTACGGCCGCAAAACCAAATTTTCGTTCTGCCACAAATACACCCAGATGAAAAGTTGTTTCAAATCACAAAACATTTACCATCATGTTGTAGGCAACAAAAATCTATGTAAGAAAGTGAAAATTAAATTTGGCTTCTATCAGCGTTTAAAGCGTACAGCCTTGAAAACTCAATTTTCATCCTGCTGGAATTTCAACACAATTTTCATTCTGCTGAACCTGTCAAGGTGACAGGATGGCAGCCCAGCAGGATGAGAAATTCTTCTGAATTTCAAAATATTTACCACCATGTTGTAGGCATCTAAAAACTATGTAAGAAACTAGAAATCAAATTTAGCCCTTTCCCGTCTGTAAGGCGCACGGCCGCGAAAACCTATTTTTCGTCCTGCCACAAATACACCCAGATGAAAAATTGTTTCAAATCACAAAACATTTACCATCATGTTGTAGGCAACAAAAATCTATGTAAGAAAGTGAAAATTAAATTTGGCTCCTATCAGCGTTTACAGCGTACAGCCGTGAAAACTCAATTTTCATCCTGCTGGAAATGCAACATCAATTTTCATCCTGCTGAACCTGTCAAGTTAGCAGGATGGCAGCACAGCAGGATGAGAAATTCATCTGAATTTCAAAATAATTACCACCATAGTGTAGGCATTTAAAAACTATGTAAGAAACTAGAAATCAAATTTAGCCCTTTCCCGTCTTTAAAGCGTACGGCCGCGAAAACCCATTTTTCGTCCTGCCACAAATTCAGCCAGATTATAAATTGTTTCAAATCACAAAACATTTACCATCATGTTGTAGGCAACAGAAATCTTTGAAAGAAAGTGAAAATTAAATTTGGCTTCTATCAGCGTTTAAAGCGTACAGCAGAGAAAACTCAATTTTCATCCTGCTGGAAATGCAACATCAATTTTCATCCTGCTGAACCTGTCAAGTTAGCAGGATGGCAGCACAGCAGGATGAGAAATTCTTCTGAATTTCAAAATATTTACCACCATGTTGTAGGCATCTAAAAACTCTGTAAGAAGCTAGAAATCAAATTTAGCCCTTTCCCGTCTTTAAAGCGTACGACCGCGAAAACCCATTTTTCGTCCTGCCACAAATACACCCAGATGAAAAATTGTTTCAAATCACAAAACATTTACCATCATGTTGTAGGCAACAAAAATCTATGTAAGAAAGTGAAAATTAAATTTGGCTCCTATTAGCGTTTAAAGCGTACGGCCGTGAAAACTCAATTTTCATCCTGCTGGAAATGCAACATCAATTTTCATCCTGCTGAACCTGTCAAGGTGACAGGATGGCAGCCCAGCAGGATGAGAAATTCTTCTGAATTTCAAAATATTTACCACCATGTTGTAGGCATCTAAAAACTATGTAAGAAACTAGAAATCAAATTTAGCCCTTTCCCGTCTGTAAGGCGTACGGCCGCGAAAACCTATTTTTCGTCCTCCCACAAATACACCCAGATGAAAAATTGTTTCAAATCACAAAACATTTACCATCATGTTGTAGGCAACAAAAATCTATGTAAGAAAGTGAAAATTAAATTTGGCTCCTATCAGCGTTTACAGCGTACAGCCGTGAAAACTCAATTTTCATCCTGCTGGAAATGCAACATCAATTTTCATCCTGCTGAACCTGTCAAGTTAGCAGGATGGCAACACAGCAGGATGAGAAATTCATCTGAATTTCAAAATAATTACCACCATAGTGTAGGCATCTAAAAACTATGTAAGAAACTAGAAATCAAATTTAGCCCTTTCCCGTCTTTAAAGCGTACGGCCGCGAAAACCCATTTTTCGTCCTGCCACAAATTCAGCCAGATTATAAATTGTTTCAAATCACAAAACATTTACCATCATGTTGTAGGCAACAGAAATCTTTGAAAGAAAGTGAAAATTAAATTTGGCTCATATCAGCGTTTAAAGCGTACAGCAGAGAAAACTCAATTTTCATCCTGCTGGAAATGCAACATCAATTTTCATCCTGCTGAACCTGTCAAGTTAGCAGGATGGCAGCACAGCAGGATGAGAAATTCTTCTGAATTTCAAAATATTTACCACCATGTTGTAGGCATCTAAAAACTCTGTAAGAAGCTAGAAATCAAATTTAGCCCTTTCCCGTCTTTAAAGCGTACGACCGTGAAAACCCATTTTTCGTCCTGCCACAAATACACCCAGATGAAAAATTGTTTCAAATCACAAAACATTTACCATCATGTTGTAGGCAACAACAATCTATGTAAGAAAGTGAAAATTAAATTTGGCTCCTATCAGCGTTTAAAGCGTACAGCCGTGAAAACTCAATTTTCATCCTGCTGGAAATGCAACATCAATTTTCATCCTGCTGAACCTGTCAAGTTAGCAGGATGGCAGCACAGCAGGATGAGAAATTCTTCTGAATTTCAAAATATTTACCACCATGTTGTAGGCATCTAAAAACTCTGTAAGAAACTAGAAATCAAATTTAGCCCTTTCCCGTCTTTAAAGCGTACGCCCGCGAAAACCCATTTTTCGTCCTGCCACAAATACACCCAGATGAAAAATTGTTTCAAATCACAAAACATTTACCATCATGTTGTAGGCAACAAAAATCTATGTAAGAAAGTGAAAATTAAATTTGGCTCCTATTAGCGTTTAAAGCGTACGGCCGTGAAAAACTCAATTTTCATCCTGCTGGAAATGCAACATCAATTTTCATCCTGCTGAACCTGTCAAGTTAGCAGGATGGCAGCACATAGAGGATATTTGATTTTTTCAGTGTAAGATCGAATTTTATTTCATCGAATGAACACCAAAACTGTTATTTTCACGAGTGGCGTTGCCACGAGTGAAAATAGCAGTTTTGGTGTTCATGAGTGAAATAAAATTTGATCTTGCACTGAAAAAATCAAATTTTCTGTTTCTTACATGCTTCAAAAGGCAATATTTAGCGTCTTTAATGGTGTCGCTCACATTCGGAGAAAATTATCTTCGTTCCTGTTCGTTTCGCGTCAATTTAGTGGTGTCCATCATGTTTAGTGGGTATACTATTGGGTGTAAACTGAAAGTTTGCACCTGAGAAATGGCCTGGGATCGTATTATTATGAATGATTAATGAAATAATTGAGAGAGTAGTTTTCCAAAGAAGTTGCTGGCAAGTCTAACGTCGCGCGACAAAAGACGTGACGTCAGCGTCATAAATGACGTCAGTAACGTCCCCGTCACACATGAACGGGCTATGCGTCAATTAGAACACATTTCAGTATTGTTCAGTGATCTGACAAAGATAAAATTGAAATAAGAGTTAGATTTGAAGAAAAAAGTAGTCCCAAACAGTGAAAAATAAAAAATGAAACAGTGAAAATATCGATTTATATTTCACTGATAAATCTCTATCATTCATTGAAAAGCATGTAAGAAAGCAGGATGAGAAATTCTTCTGAATTTCAAAATATTTACCACCATGTTGTAGGCAACAAAAATCTATGTAAGAAAATAGAAATTAAATTTGGCTCCTATCAGCGTTTAAAGCGTACGACTGTGAAAACACAATCTTCTTCCTGCTGTTATGTAACATTATTAAACGTTTTTTAATCATATGACGTCGTTGATAAGCAGTGGAAAACGTCGCGTTATAAAATCGTATGACGTGTAATAACACTTTGGCGGGATTAAGTAACGTCATGTCGACGTCCATGTCGACCATGCATTTTTTTTTCAAAGTGTCAGATAAAAAGGCGATTAAATCCAATTTAAAGTGGTCATATGATAAACAGAATCTTTCACTCGTGGTCATTTCATATGAAATTTATGAAACTCGCCTAAGGCTCGTTTCATAAATTTCATATGAAATGACCACTCGTGAAAGATCGTCTATACCCGACATTGAGATGAAATGGCATCTCACGCCCTGTCGCCCAATGAAACCAATAGGGTTTATGAGCATGGTCAGCCCGATTTGCACAGCTTTGCCTGAACAGGCTTAGATCCTCTAAGTAGTTTACTAGTACTCGTGTGTGGTAAGTTCCAGCTCTGCGTGGAAGCATCATGCAGCCCGACCCATCTTTTTCTTTAAGCCCCAATGGGGACGTAAAACTTTAAATAAAATCACATTTGATGTAAAGCAAACTCAGTCACTAAATCCGTTTAGGCTTGTGAAAAAGTTGGCAAAAAGAAAGAAAAATGATGTGTATCAGCGTATGTAAACATAATGATGCATAAGAAATAAAAAGCAATAAGTAGAGGTAAAATAATAATAATAAAAAAAAAAACATGGAAAAATCCAGATTCGCACACGGGTCGCTAGCGTGAGAGTCGACGCCGTTGCTTATCGCTCCATAACACCTTTCAATTATATTCATAATAAAAATGTCTGTCGTGATTATTTTATTTGAGGTTTAACTTTCAAGTCGACACTGTAATGGTTATTTGGGAGACGTTGCTTCCCATTTTGACGGACTTTTACCCGACATTGAGATGAAATGACATCTCAAGCCCTGCCGCCCAATGAAACCAATATGGTTTTTAAACATGGACGGGCCGACTCGCACAGATGACAGAAAAAAATTATTTTTATTATTTATTTATTTTATTATTGTCGTTATTTATTTATTTTTTTTTTTTGCGGGCTATCTCATTTGGAAAGTGTTGTCGCCCTTGCTTCGCCACTTAGATGCCCAATGACCGCATCAAAGAGTTTAAATCCCCTTAAACATGTAACACATATGAGGGGCTCCGTGGGGAAGTCTTAGAACCATCTCTTCGAGCATGTTATAAAGAGCATCAACAGTTTTATTTTTGAAAGCAAAAACAAATATTGGGGTGCTCCTTAGAACCGCCTCATTGGGGCAGTTCAAAAGAGCACCCGTAATATGTTTGCTTTAAAATATTGACTGGGGTAATTATTAGAACCATATTGTCGAGGCATTTCTAACGAGATCCAACAGTCAATATTTGGAGCAGAAATAAGGAAAATTTCATTTTTTTTTTCTTAAATCTTTTTTTTTAGTGTTAAAGTTTTCAAATATATTTAAATAGACGTGCTTTGGTAATGTGCTCGACACTGAGATGACTTCTCAAGCCCTGCCGCCAAATGAAACCAATATGGCTTTTATGCATGGATGGTCCGACTCGCACCACTTTCCTGGGCAGGCTTAGGACCTCATAGTAGTTTACCAGTAGTCTCAGCTCTGCGTGGAACTATCATGCAACCCAATCTATTTCATCAAGCCCCGAAGGGCGTGGGCCAACAGGCCTATGTATTAATTCAATGCGTACACAAATGTATATCAAGAAATAAAATGGATATTTTTAAATTATAATATGAAACTACTACTCAAAAGGTCAAAACCAGCTTGTGTCCCTGTACCCTTTGAATCAATGGTCCCGCACTTTCGGTATTGGGATATATTGCAAATATATCTCTCCCAATGAAAGTGTCTTTGAGATAGTTTCGTTCAAATTCTTAAACCTGCATTTTTAGCTCACCTGGGCCGAAGGCCCCAAGGGAGCTTATAGTATAGTGGGTCGTCCGTCGTCCGTCGTCCGTCCGTCCGTCGTCCATCCGTCCACACTTTTGAGCAGCTATATATCTGCAGCCTGCAGGCTAATCTCAATCAGTTCTCGTCTGTAGCATGCCTCTGGTGGGGCATTATGGCATAAGCTTTCTTTCAAAATCGCACGAAAACTTTAGTTGCTATGGCAACCACAAGGTCCCATAGACATTCAATGGTAAAATGCTTGTCATCACCGTAGCGCCTTCAGTTTTGATCGGATCTTTCTGAAACTTACATGTATATGTAAGGTGGCTTGGGATAAAATCTCATATGAGTTCAAAAACCAACCAAGTTGGCCCATTTATCATAGAGTTACGTCCCTTTGATTGCTGAAAATGCCGATTTTGACCTTGTCATCACCGTAGCCCCTTCAGTTTTGATCGGATCTTTCTGCAACTTATGCGTATGGTGGCTTGGGATAAAATCTTGAAAGTGTTCGAAAACCAGCCAACTCGACCTATTTTTCATAGAGTAACGTCCCTTTGATTGCTGAAAATGCCGATTTTTGACCTTGTCATCACCGTAGCCCTTTCAGTTTTCATCGGACCTTTCTGAAACTTATATGTAAAGTGGCTGGGGATAAACTCTCGGATGAGTTCAAATATCGGCTAAGTTGGCCCATTTATCACAGAGTTACGTCCCTTTGATTGCTGAAATGTCGATTTTTGACCTGTCTATCACCGTAGCCCCATTTGAGTTTTGATCGGATCTTTTTGAAACTTATATGTAAGGTGTTTTGGGATGAAACCTCGGATGAATTCGTAAACCGGCCAAGTTGGCCCATTTATCATAGAGTTATGTCCCTTTGATGGCTGAAAATGTAGATTTTTGACCTTGTCATCACCGTAGCCCCTTCAGTTGTAATCGGAACTTTCTGAAACTTATATGTGAGGTGGCTGGGGATAAAACTTTGGATGAGTTCGAATACAGGTCAAGTCGGCCCATTTATCATAGAGTTACGTCCCTTTGATTGCTGAAAATGTCGACTTGCGACTTTGTCATCACCGTAGCCTCTTCAGTTTTGATAGGATCTTTCTGAAACTTATATGTAAGGTGGCTCGGGATAAAATCTCGGACGAGTTCGAAAACTGGCCAAGGCGGACCATTTTTCATAGAGTTATGTCCCTTTCATGGCTGAAAAAGTAGATTTTCGACCTTGTCATCACCGTAGCCTCTTCAGTTTTGATCGGATCTTTCTGAAACTTATATGTCAGGTGGCTGAGGATAAAACCTCGGACGAGTTCGAAAACCGGCCAAGTCGGCCCATTTATCATAGAGTTACATCCCTTCGATTGCTGAAAATGCTAAATATTGACCTTGTCATCACCATAGCTCCTTCAGTTTTGATCAGATCGTTCTGAAACTTATATGTAAGGTGGATGGGAATAAAACCTCTGATGAGCTCGAATACTGGCCTAGTCGGCACATTTATCATAGAATTACGTGCCTTTGATTGCTGAAAATGCCTATTTTCGACCTTGTCATCACTGCTGCCCCTTCTGTTTTGATCGGATCTTCATGAAACTTACAAACAAGTAAGTCAGGCAGAAAAGCTCGGAGGAGTTTGAAAACTCTTGAGTTTTTTATCATAGTGTAACATTCCTTTGATTGCAGCAGTTAATTGCTTATTTTTGAAATTGTCATCACCCCAGCCCCTTCATTTTATACCGGATCTTCTTAGCAAGTCAGGAATAAAAGCTTGAATGAGTTTGAAAACCGGTGAGGTCAGCCTATATATCAGACTTACATTCTACTTGATTTTCAGAAAATGCTGGCCCCGTCGTCACCTTGTCCTCCCATAAATCCTTCAGTTAAGTTTGGCACTTCCTGAAACTTTGAATCTGTCAGCTCAGGTGAGCGATACAGGACCATCTTGGTCCTCTTGTTTGTTTCTCTGATTGGGTTTCTTTTCAGTTACTTTGTGAACTTGTAGCATGTCTTTCTTGTTTTCTGTTTCCTCTTAAAAATTAAGTACATGTAAGTAAATGAATAATTGAATAAGTAAAAAAATAAATATCAAGAATTAAATGAAAAAAGTGAACAAATAGCTAAAAAAAAGTTGAAAGCTATGTTGATTGGCAAATAAATGAAAAAAGTAAATAATATAATATTATAAAAAAGCAAACTTATTCATAAATGAATAAATGAAATAATAAAGCTAATATAATAAATTTATAATCCATAAATACAGATAAATGCATCTAAATAAATAAATGAAGATAAAATAAATAATTCAGTAATGCAGAAGACAGGAATGTCATACTACAAACCCCTGAATTCTGATACTTAGCTCGCCTGAGCCGAAGGCACCGTGGGGGGGGGGGTGCTTTTGTGATCAGTCACCTTTCTTCGACATCCATCTGTAGGTCCGTACTTCCGTCCGTCCACAATTTCTTTAATAATAAGAGATCTCCTTCTAAACCGCTCAACAGATTTTGACCCAAGTTGGCTGAAATGATCCTTGGGTAGTCCTCTCTGACTTGTTTAAAGAATTCCATTCTATGCAGAACTATGGATGACATGGCAACCAAAAGGGGAAAATTAGGGAAAAAAAAACTTTGTCTGAAACCAGAAGGCCTAGGTCTTTGATATTTGATATGAAGCTTAATCTAGTGGACCTCTACCAAGATTGTACAAATTATTATCTCGTCCTACGTGAAGGAAGGCACCATAGGAGGAATGTGTATTCCTACCTGGCCATTTAGGGGCCCGAGACAACTTGCGCCGATCTCGTTAGCAACGTAGTTAGTTTTGTTTGTTTGATTTGAGGTTTAACGTCCCCGTCAACACTGTAAAGGTTATTTTGGAGACGTTGCTTCCAATTTTGTTGGACTTTTACCCGACATTTAGATGAAATGACATCTCAAGCCCTGTCGCCCAATGAAACCAATAGGGTTTATTAGCATTGACCTTCGCCTCGCACCGCCTTTCCTGGACAGGCTTAGATCCTCTAAGCGGTTTACCAGTGCGGGCCGGATTCAGCTCTGCGTGGAAGCATCATGCAGCCTATATATTTCTTCAAGCCCCTATGGGCGGGGGCCGACAACGTAGTTAGTACAAATTGATATAATCATGCAGGTCGCATACAATCGCCCACCTGCGCACGTGCGCAATCGAGCGCTCTAATGCGATTTTGTTTTTTATGTTTCATATTTACAGTTAAAATGTTTGAATTCGCTTTTTGGGAGAAAACTCTTCTTCTTCTTATATCTCCAGGTTTTTTAATCTCTCTTTTTTCTATACTATCTTCTCTACTGTATTCTTACCCTCCGTGCGTCCGTCCGTCCGTAAACAATTTCTTCAAACAACATCTCTTAAACCAGTGATCGGATTTTGACAAAATTTCACTGAAATGATCCTTAGGTGATCCCCTTTCAATGTTGTTCAAATGGTTCCGGTCCGTTGCACATCTAGGTCACAGGAGCCAAAAATAGATTTTTTTTTTCACCGAAAAGTTAAAAACTCTTCTTCTCTGAAACCCCCGCCCATAGGGGCTTGAAGAAATATATGGGCGGCATGATGCTTACACGCAGAGCTGAATCCGGCCCGCACACTAGTACTGGTAAACCGCTTAGAGGATCTAAGCCTGTCCAGGAACCGCGGTGCGAGGCGGACCATCCATGCTAATAAACCCTATTGGTTTCATTTGGCGACAGGGCTTGAGATGTCATTTCATCTCAATGTCGGGTAAAAGTCCCTCAAAATTGGAAGCAGCGTCTCCAAAATGACCTTTACAGTGTTGACGGGGACGTTAAACCTCAAATCCAACAAATCTTCTCTGAAACCACAAGGCCTATGTCTATGATATTTGGTTTGAAGCTTCATCTAGTGGAACCCCACAAGATTGTTCAAATTATAGTTCTGGGACCAAAAATGTCCCCGCCCTGGGCCCTTTGGTTTTACATAGGATATATAGGGAGCATCTTTGAAAATCTTCTTCTCTGAAACCACAAGGCCCAAGTCTTTGATATTTGGTAAATGTTTTGTGATTTGAAACAATTTTTCATCTGGGCGAATTTGTGGCAGGACGAAAAATGGGTTTTCGCGGCCGTACGCTTTAAAGACGGGAAAAGGCTAAATTTGATTTCTAGTTTCTTACATAGTTTTCAGAAGCCTACAACATGGTAAATATTTTGAAATTCAGAAGAATTTCTCATCCTGCTGTGCTGCCATCCTGCTAACTTGACAGGTTCAGCAGGATGAAAATTGATGTTGCATTTCCAGCAGGATAAAAATTGAGTTTTCACGGCCGTACTCTTTAAACGCTGATAGGAGCCAAATTTAATTTCCACTTTTTTACATAGATTTTTGTTGCCTAAAACATGATGGTAAATGTTTTGGTTTAAACATATTTTATTCGTATTCTACAAGTACAATACAAAGCAAATATGACTGAAATCATACAAAAAGGGATTCAGAAGAAAGTCAGAGACTTATTTGAATCTGTTTCCCTAAACATTTGCGATAATACCATTGAATTAAATCTATATAATTGTCGATGCAAAACAGTAACTATTGTAAGTACAGAATTAGCGACTATGTTCAAAGCTATTTTGTAGCATTTTTACATACTAAAAATGGTTAAGGTGAAGGTAGCGTTGGAGGGAGGGGGGGGGGGGGGGGGGCTCCACGGGGAATCCATCAGGGTAAAAAATAACAAAGAAAAAACAATACAGCTTCTGCCGCTCTCATGTAAAAGGTCTGAGACATTCAAATCAAAGGTGTTTTATCAAGTACCAATAAAACTATTTCTTCAAAGGCAGAACGTATAGGTTTGTCGTTCTGAAGGTTGGATATAACTTAGGTTAAGGTCGTATGGTTAACTTTGCGAGGTAGTTCTCTAAAAACAAAATAAGAGTAACAAACCAAAATATTTAGGTGTATTTGTTGGAGAATTACCGGTTCGGGAGATTATCACAGAAAAGAGCCTGGTTAGACAAGTAAACTTGCCGTAGATTTAAAAAAGACATATTCTAGCCCCACACTCTGTTCTCGGACTAACATCAAAAAAGGAAAAAAAAAGAGAAGTGAAAGTGTGTCTAATACGGTAGGAAATGATACGTGCATTCATCGCCTAATTATGGTTGGTTTGGAATCTTTTAGTTTTTAAAATAAAGTTATGGACAAGGAGGACGATTTGTTTGTTCTCGTTGTAATTTAGTGTTTGGTCACCATAAAGTAGAGTATCGAGGGTTGGTTGACAAAACTGATAAACTGATCTTAACATTTCTTCTCTAAAGTTCGCATATCGTGGACAGTGAAGAAGAAAATGTTCGGTGTCTTCGACGAGACCACATACACATAAAGCACTTGGGACAATGTTTCTTGAGAAGAGGTGTTCGTTTAAGGAGCTGCATTTGGTTCTAAGCCGGCTGTGATAAATTTGTCCGAGACGTTTCCCTGCGTTGAAATGACGAGGCGTAGGGATTAAGTTAGTAAATGTTTTGTGATTTGAAACAATTATTCATCTGGGTGTATTTGCTGCAGGACGAAAAATAGGTTTTCGCGGCCGTACGCTTTAAAGACGGGAAAGGGCTAAATTTGATTTCTAGTTTCTTACATAGTTTTTAGATGCCTACAACATGGTGGTAAATATTTTGAAATTCAGAAGAATTTCTCATCCTGCTGTGCTGCCATCCTGCTTACTTGACAGGTTCAGCAGGATGAAAATTGATGTTGCATTTCCAGCAGGTGAAAATTGAGTTTTCACGGCCGTACCTTTAAACGCTGATAGGAGCCAAATTTAATTTTCACTTTCTTACATAGATTTTTGTTGCCTACAACATGATGGTAAATGTTTTGTGATTTGAAACAATTATTCATCTGGGTGTATTTGCTGCAGGACGAAAAATAGGTTTTCGCGGCCGTACGCTTTAAAGACGGGAAAGGGCTAAATTTGATTTCTAGTTTCTTACATAGTTTTTAGATGCCTACAACATGGTGGTAAATATTTTTCAATTCAGAAGAATTTCTCATCCTGCTGTGCTGTCATCCTGCTAACTTGACAAGTTCAGCAGGATGAAAATTTATGTTGCATTTCCAGCAGGATGAAAATTGAGTTTTCACGGCCGTACGCTTTAAACGCTGATAGGAGCCAAATTTAATTTCCACTTTCTTACATATATTTTTGTTGCCTACAACATGATGGTAAATGTTTTGTGATTTGAAACAATTATTCATCTGGGTGTTTTTGCTGCAGGACGAAAAATAGGTTTTCGCGGCCGTACGCTTTAAAGACGGGAAAGGGCTAAATTTGATTTCTAGTTTCTTACATAGTTTTTAGATGTCTACAACATGGTGGTAAATATTTTGAAATTCAGAAGAATTTCTCATCCTGCTGTGCTGCCATCCTGCTAACTTGACAGGTTCAGCAGGATGAAAATTGATGTTGCATTTCCAGCAGGATGAAAATTGAGTTTTCACGGCCGTACTCTTTAAACGCTGATAGGAGCCAAATTTAATTTTCACTTTCTTACATAGATTTTTGTTGCCTACAACATGATGGTAAATGTTATGTGATTTGAAACAATTTTTCATCTGGGTGAATTTGTGGCAGGCCGAAAAATAGGTTTTCGCGGCCGTACGCTTTAAAGACGGGAAAGGGCTAAATTTGATGTCTAGTTTCTTACATAGTTTTTAGATGCCTACAACATGTTGGTTTTTGTTTGTTTGTTTGATTTGAGGTTTAACGTCCCCGTCAACACTGTAAAGGTCATTTTGGAGACGTTGCTTCCAATTTTGCGGGACTTTTACCCAACATTGAGATGAAATTACATCTCAAGCCCTGTCGCCCAATGAAACCAATAGGGTTTATTTGCATGGACGGTCACAACGTGTTGGTAAATATTTTGAAATTCAGAAGAATTTCTCATCCTGCTGTGCTGCCATCCTGCTAACTTGACAGGTTCAGCAGGATGAAAATTGATGTTGCATTTCCAGCAGGATGAAAATTGAGTTTTCACGGCCGTACGCTTTAAACGCTGATAGGAGCCAAATTTAATTTTCACTTTCTTACATAGATTTTTGTTGCCTACAACATGATGGTAAATGTTTTGTGATTTGAAACAATTTTTCATCTGGGTGAATTTGTGGCAGGACGAAAAATGGGTCTTCGCGGCCGTACGCTTTAAAGACGGGAAAGAGCTAAATTTGATTTCTAGTTTCTTACATAGTTTTTAGATGCCTACAACATGGAATTTCTCGTCCTGCTGTGCTGCCATCCTGCTAACTTGACAGGTTCAGCAGGATGAAAATTGATGTTGCATTTCCAGCAGGATAAAAATTGAGTTTTCACGGCCGTACGCTTTTATCGCTGATAGGAGCCAAATTTAATTTCCAATTTCTTACATAGATTTTTGTTGCATACAACATGATGGTAAAAGTTTTGTAATTTGAAACCGTTTTTCATCTGGGTGTATTTGTGGCAGGACGAAAATTGGGTTTCCGCGGCCGTACGCTTTAAAGACGGGAAAGGGCTTAATTTGATTTCTAGTTTCTTTCATAGTGTTGAAGTGCCTACAACATGGTGGTAAATATTTTGAAATTCAGAAGAATTTCTCATCCTGCTGTGCTGCCATCCTGCTAACTTATCAGGTTCATCAGGATGAAAATTAATGTTGCATTTCCAGCAGGATGAAAATTGAGTTTTCACGGCCGTGCGCTTTAAACGCTGATAGGAGCCAAATTTCATTTCCACTTTCTTACATAGACTTTTGTTGCCTACAACATGATGGTAAAAGTTATGTGATTTGAAACAATTTTTCATCTGGGTGAATTTGTGGCAGGACGAAAATTGGGTATTCGCGGCCGTACGCTTCAAAGACGGGAAGGGGCTAAATTTGATTTCTAGATTCTAACATAGCTATAGGTGCCAATTACATGGTTGTATAGATTTTGAAATTCAGAACAAGTTCTCATCCTGCTGCTCTTCCATCCTCCTCAATTATTAGTTTCATCCTGCTGTCCCTTAATATTTCATCCTGCTGTCCTGCCATCCTGTTCACTTATTATGATTCATCCTGCAGTCCTGCCATCCTTCTAACTTAATCTTTCATCCTGCTGTCCTGCCATCCTGCCAACTTAACATGTTTCATCCTGCTGTCCTGCCATCCTGCTAACTTTTTTGAGCCGTTGTAGGCAACAAAAATCTATGTAATAAAGTGGAAATTAAATTTGGCTCCTTTCAGCGTTTAAAGCGTACGGCCTTGAAAACTCAATTTTCATCCTGCTGGAAATGCAACACCAATTTTCATCCTGCTGAACCTGTCAAGTTAGCAGGATGGCAGCACAGCAGGATGAGAAATTCTTCTGAATTTCAAAATATTTACCACCATGTTCTGGGCACCTAAAACCTATGTAAGAAACTAGAAATCAAATTTAGCCCTTTCCCGTCTTTAAAGCGCACGGCCGCAAAAACCCAATTTTCGTCCTGCCACAAATTCGCCCAGATGAAAAATTGTTTCAAATCACAAAACATTAACCATCATGTTGTAGCCATTGAAAATCTATGTAAGAAGGTGGAAATTAAATTTGGCTCCTATCAGCGTTTAAAGCGTACGGCCTTGCAAACTCAATTTTCATCCTGCTGGAAATGCAACACCAATTTTCATCCTGCTGAACCTGTCAAGTTAGCAGGATGGCAGCACAGCAGGATGAGAAATTCTTCTGAATTTCAAAATATTTACTTCCATGTTGTGGGCACCTAAAACCTATGTAAGAAACTAGAAACCAAATTTAGCCCTTTCCCGTCTTTAAAGCGCACGGCCGCGAAAACCCAATTTTCGTCCTGCCACAAATTCGCCCAGATGAAAAATTGTTTCAAATCACAAAACATTAACCATCATGTTGTAGGCATCAAAAATCTATATAAGAAAGTGGAAATTAAATTTGGCTCCTATCAGCGTTTAAAGCGTACGGCCGTGAAAACTCAATTTTCATCCTGCTGGAAATGCAACATCAATTTTCATCCTGCTGAACCTGTCAAGTTAGCAGGATGGCAGCACAGCAGGATGAGAAATTCTTCTGAATTTCAAAATATTTACCACCATGTTGTAGGCACCTAAAAACTACATAAGAAACTAGAAATCAAATTAAGCCCTTTCCCGTCTTTAAAGCGTACGGCCGCGAAAACCCAAATTTTCGTCCTGCCACAAATACACCAAGATGATAAATTGTTTCAAATCACATAACCTTTACCATCATGTTGTAGGCAACAAAAATCTATGTAAGAAAGTGGAAATTAAATTTGGCTCCTACCAGCGTTTAAAGCGTACGGCCTTGAAAACTCAATTTTCATCCTGCTGGAAAGGCAACACCAATTTTCATCCTGCTGAACCTGTCAAGTTAGCAGGATGGCAGCACAGCAGGATGAGAAATTCTTATGAATTTCAAAATAGTTACCATCATGTTGTAGGCACCTAAAATCTATGTAAGAAACTAGAAATCAAATTTAGCCCTTTCCCGTCTTTAAAGCGTACGGCCGCGAAAACCCATTTTTCGTCCTGCCACAAATACACCCAGATGAAAAATTGTTTCATATCACAAATATTTACCATCATGTTGTTGGGACAAAAATCTATGTAAGAAAGTGGAAATTAAATTTGGTTCCTATCAGCGTTTAAAGCGTACGGCCGTGAAAACTCAATTTTCATCCTGCTGGAAATGCAACATCAATTTTCATCCTGCTGAACCTGTCACGTTAGCAGGATGGCAGCACAGCAGGATGAGAAATTCTTCTGAATCTCAAAATATTTACCACCATGTTGTAGGCACCTAAAATCTACATAAGAAACTAGAAATCAAATTTAGCCCTTTCCCGTCTTTAAAGCGTACGGCCGCGAAAACCCAAATTTTCGTCCTGCCACAAATACACCAAGATGATAAATTGTTTCAAATCACATAACCTTTACCATCATGTTGTAGGCAACAAAAATCTATGTAAGAAAGTGGAAATTAAATTTGGCTCCTACCAGCGTTTAAAGCGTACGGCCTTGAAAACTCAATTTTCATCCTGCTGGAAAGGCAACACCAATTTTCATCCTGCTGAACCTGTCAAGTTAGCAGGATGGCAGCACAGCATGATGAGAAATTCTTCTGAATTTCAAAATATTTACCATCATGTTGTAGGCACCTAAAATCTATGTAAGAAACTAGAAATCAAATTTAGCCTTTTCCCGTTTTTAAAGCGTACGGCCGCGAAAACCCATTTTTCGTCCTGCCACAAATACACCCAGATGAAAAATTGTTTCATATCACAAAACATTTACCATCATGTTGTTGGCAACAAAAATCTATGTAAGAAAGTGGAAATTATATTTGGTTCCTATCAGCGTTTAAAGCGTACGGCCGTAAAAACTCAATTTTCATCCTGCTGGAAATGCAACATCAATTTTCATCTTGCTGAACCTGTCAAGTTAGCAGGATGGCAGCACAGCAGGATGAGAAATTCTTCTGAATCTCAAAATATTTACCACCATGTTGTAGGCACCTAAAAACTATGTAACAAAGTAGGAATCAAATTAAGCCCTTTCCCGTCTTTAAAGCGTACGGCCGCGGAAACCCAATTTTCGTCCTGCCACAAATACACCCAGATGAAAAACTGTTTCAAATCACCAAACTTTTACCATCATGTTGTAGGCAACAAAAATCTATGTAAGAAAGTGGAAATTAAATTTGGC
Source organism: Lucinisca nassula (assembly GCA_963580285.1). Taxonomy (NCBI): domain Eukaryota; kingdom Metazoa; phylum Mollusca; class Bivalvia; order Lucinida; family Lucinidae; genus Lucinisca; species Lucinisca nassula. Next base: position 107,372,254 of record OY757014.1, on the reverse strand, counting down.
TCCTATCAGCGTTTAAAGCGTACGGCCGTGAAAACTCAATTTTCATCCTGCTGGAAATGCAACACCAATTTTCACCCTGTTGAACCTGTCAAGTTAGCAGGATGGCAGCACAGCAGGATTAGAAATTCTTCTGAATTTCAAAATATTTACCATCATGTTGTAGGCACCAAAAATCTATGTTAGAAATTAGAAATCAAATTTAGCCCTTTCCCGTCTTTAAAGCGCACGGCCGCGTAAGCCCAATGTTCGTCCTGCCTAGATGAAAAATTATTTCAAATCACGAAACTTTTAACATCATGTTGTAGGCAGCAAAAATCTATGTAAGAAAGTGGAAATTAAATTTGGCCCCCGTCAGCGTTTAAAGCTTACGGCTGTGAAAACTAAATTTTCATCCTGCTGGAAACTAAGTGCAACATAATAAAAAGTTGGTCGGACTTTTAAAACTTTCACCACTATCGGGTAGGCAACAAAAATCTATTTGAAAATGTAGCAGTCGAATGCGGCCCAGTTCGTCCTTTCAAAGTACCAATTTTCATCCTGCTGAACCTGTCAAGTTAGCGGGATGGCAACACAGCAGTATGAGAAATTCTTCTGAATTTCAAAATATTTACCACCATGTTGTAGGCAACAAAAATCTATGTAAGAAAGTGGAAATTAAATTTGGCTCCTATCAGCGTCTAAAGCGTACGACTGTGAAAACACAATTTTCATCCTGCTGTTAATGCGACATTAGTAAACGTTTTTTTAATCATATGACGTCGTTGATAAGCAGTGGATAACGTCGTGTAATAAAAATCGTATGACCACACGTGTAATAACACTTTGGCGGGATTAAGTAACGTCATGACGACGTCCATGTCAACCATGCATTTTTTTTTTTAAAAAACAATTGTCAGATAAAAAAAAAAGATAAAATCCAATTTAAAGGGGTCATATGATAAACAGAATCTTTAACTCGTGGTCATATCATATGAAATGACCACTCGTGAAAGATCGTCTATACCCGACATTGAGATGAAATGACATCTCAAGCCCTGTCGCCCAATGAAACCAATAGGGTTTATGAGCATGGACAGTCCGACTCGCACAGCTTTGCCTGGGCAGGCTTAGATCCTCTAAGTAGTTTACTAGTACTCGTGTGCGGTAAGTTCCAGCTCTGCGTGGAGGCATCATGCTGCCCATCTATTTCTTTAATCCCCAATGGGGACGTAAAACATTAAATAAAATCACATTTGATGTAAAGCAAACTCGGTCATTGATTCCGTTTGCACATGTGAAAAAGTTGGCAAAAAAGAAAAAAAAAATGATGTGTATCAGCGTATGTAAACATAAAGATGCATAAGAAATAAAAAGCAATAAGTAGAGAAAAAAAAATCATGAATCAATCCGGATTCGAAACCGGGTCGCTAGCGTCCGTTGCTTATCGCGCCATAACACTTTACAATAATCTAGCGTTTTATTATATTTATAATCAAAATGTCTGTCGTGATTATTAATTTGTTTTGTTTGTTTAATATTTGAGGTTTAACTTCCAAGTCCAGACTGAGTCGACACTGTAATGGTTATTTTGGAGACGTTGCTTCCCATTTTGACGGACTTTTATCCGACATTGAGATGAAATGACATCTCAAGCCCTGTCGCCCAATGAAACCAATAGGGTTTATATGCATTGGATGGTCCGATTGCCACCGCTTTGCCTGGGCAGGTTTACCAGTAGACCTACGCGTGTGCGGTATGTTTCAGCTCTGCGTAGAAGCATCACGCAAACCATCTATTTCTTCAAGCCCCGATGAGCGGAGGCCGCTTCATGAAATAGTATATTAAGAAAAGATATATGCCTATATTTAATCATCAGTTATCTTTTGCATCCCCCCCTCCCCCCCCCCCTCCCCCACAAAAAAACATGCCTATGTAAAGAAAGTTTTGAACCCATTAGCCCATTTTTATTTTGGAAAAAAAGGTTTACATTGGTATATATTAGTTTCCAAATTCCTGGTCAGAAACACAGATTTTGAGTACTAGTTAGAACCACTTGTAAGCCTGCCAAGGCAAGATGGAGCGAGTCGGACCGTCCATGCTTATAAAACTAATTGGTTTTATTGAGCGACAGGGCTTGAGGTGTCATTTTATCTCAATGTCTGGTAAAAGTCCTACAGAATTGGGAGCAAAGTGTCCAAAATAACCTAAATGGTGTCGACGGGAATGTTAAACCTCTAAACAAACAAACCACTTCAACGAGGCGGTTCTAACGAGAATCCACAATTTATGTCTTAAGGTGAAATATGAAAAATATCAGAAACTTGGACCTGAAAATTTTCAATTATTATTATTATTTTTTTTTTTATTATTTCATCCATAGCCTAACAAGTAGGCCCCGGGGTGGACCATTATTGACCCAGGGCTATAATATGCATAATGTTGAGGGAGGTCTAAAAAGGTGAAGCTTCATACCAAATATTAACAAAGGCTATAGTTTGAACAGTCTTGGTAAAGGTCCACTAGATGAAGCTACGCACCAATTATCAAAGACCTGGGCCTTGCGATTTCAGAAAAGAAGATTGTTTTTAAAGATATTCCCTACATAAGGCTATGTAAAACCAAATGGCAATGTTTTCTTCAGGGCCATCATTTAAACAATCTTGATAGAGGTCCACTAGATAAAGCTTCACACAAAATATCAAAGACCTGGGCCTTGCTGTTTCAGAGAAGAAGATCTCTATATAACTCTATGTAAAATCAAAGGGCCGCGGGGCTGGGCCATTTGTGGCCCGAGGGCTATAATTTGAACAATCTTGATAGAGGTCCACTAGATAAAGCTCAGTACCAAATATCAAAGACATGGGCCTTGCAGTTTCAGAGAAGAAGATTTTTAAATATTTCCCTATATAAGTCTATGTGAAAGCAAAGGGTCTCGGGGCGGGGGCATTTTTTGCACCATGGCTATAACTTGAACAATCTTGATAGAGGTCCACTAGATGTAATTTCACACCAAATATCAAAGACCTAGGCCTTGTGGTTTCACAGAAGAAGATTTTTTAAAGATTTTCACTATATAAGTCTATGTAAAACCAAAGGGCCCGATGCGGGGGCGTTTTGGTCTCAGGGCTATAATTTGAATAATTTTGGTAGATGCCCACTAGATGCAGCTTCATACCAAATATCAAAGACCACGGCCTTGTGGTTTCAGAGAAGAAGATTTTTCAAGATTTTCCCTATATAAGTCTATGTAAAACCAAAGGGATCCGGGGCCGGGACATTTGTGGCCCGAGGGCTATAATTTGAACAATCTTGGTAGAGATCCACAAGATGAAGCTTCATACCAAATATCAAAGACCTGGGCCTTGCGGTTTCAGAGAAGAAGATTTTTAAAGAGTTTCACTATATAAGCCCATGTAAAACCAAAGCGCCCCGGGATTGGGCATTTTTGGCCCCAGCACTATAATTTGAACAATCTTGGTAGGGGTCCACTAGATGAAGCTTCATACCAAATATCAAAGACCTGGGTCTTGCGGTTTCAGAGAAGAAGATTTTTAAATATTTTCCCTATATAAGCCCATGTAAAATCAGAGGGCTACGGGCGGGGGCATTTCTGGCCCCAGCATTATAATTTTAACAAACTTGTTAGGGATCCACTAGATGAAGCTTCATACCAAATATTAAAGACCTGGGCCTTGCAGTTTCAGAGAAGAAGCTTTTTAAATTGCTCCCTATATAATCCTATGTAAAACAAAAGGGACCAGGGGCGGGGGCATTTTTGGCCCCAGAACTATAATTTGAACAATCTTGGTAGGGGTCCACTAGATGAAGCTTCATACCAAATATCAAAGACCTGGGCCTTGTGGTTTCAGAGAAGAAGATTTTTTAAGTTTTCGGTGAAAAAAAATCTATTTTTGGCTCCTGTTACCTAGATGTGTAATGGGCCGGAACTATTTGAACAACTTTGTAAGGGGACCACCTATGGATCATTCCTGTGAAGTTTGAGCAAAGTCCGATCAGTGGTTTAGGAGGAGATGTCGTTTGAAGAAATTGTTTGCGGACGAACGCACGCACGGACGGGCGGACGGACGACGGACAAAAAGTGATCCCGAAGCTCACTCCGTGAGCTAATAAATACGCAATGCTCTGTCAGATTTGCCGTCACCAGACATTTCGTCCCCCCACCCCCCACCCCCAGCGTCATATTAGTTGACGGGCCTAAATGCGCTTGTGTCAATATGGAGCTTCACGGACCGATATGCCTTATAACGTAGCCTGAAACACACTTTAATGAAAAAAAATGGTTATGTCATTTTCCATGTCGCGTTACTAGGCATATCGGCCCGCTAGCTCCTTATTATCTCGAGACAAGGGCCGATTTGCGATGTGGTGCAGTAGAAATGCATCGGATTTGAGATCCAGCACTATAATTTGAACAATCTTGGAAGGGGTCCACTAGATGAAGCTTCAAACCAAATATCAAAGACCTGGGCCTTGTGGTTTCAGAGAAGAAGATTTTTTAAATGTTCGGTGAAAAAAAAATATATATTTTTTTGGCTCCTGTGACCTAGATGCGCAACGGACCTGAACCATTTGAACAACTTTGACATCATGAAAACACGCCTATGTTATTTTGACCCCCTTGAACCCCACTTTTATATAGTAAAACTGGGGTTTCCGGGGTCTACCTTATTTTTATTATTTCTGCTCTAAAATATAGATTGTAGGTACTCGTTAGAACCAGCTCGGTACTCGTAAGAACCGCCTCAATGAGGCGGTTCTAACGAGTGCCAACACTCTATATTTTGAGCAGAAATAAGAAAAATATCACACTTTTTCATCATAAAAGTTTCAATTTTTCGGCGATAAAGGTGGCAATGTATTTGTATAGGCGTGTTTGCGTAATGAAATGGGACCACCTAAGGATCATTCCTGTGAAGTTTGGTCAAAATCCGATCAGTGGCTTAGGAGGAGATGTCTTTTGAAGAAATTGTTTACGGACGAACGGACGCAAGCACGGTCGCAAGGACGGACGTTGAAATTCAGAATAATTGCTCATCCTGCTGTGCTACCATCCTGCTAACTTGACAGGTTCAGCAGGATGAAATTGGTGTTGCATTTCCAGCAGGATGAAAATTGAGTTTTCACGGCCGTACGCTTTAAACGCTGATAGGAGCCAAATTTAATTTCCACTTTATTACATAGATTTTTGTTGCCTACAACATGATGGTAAATGTTTTGTGATTTGAAACAATTATTCACCCGGGTGAATTTGTGGCAGGACGTAAAATGGGTTTTCGCGGCCGTACGCTTTAAAGACTGGAAAGGGCTAAATTTGATTTCTAGTTTCTTGCATAGTTTTTAGATGCCTACAACATGGTGGTAAATATTTTGAAATTCAGAAGAATTTCTCATCCTGCTGTGCTGCCATCCTGCTAACTTGACAGGTTCAGCAGGATGAAATTTGGTGTTGCATTTCCAGCAGGATGAAAATTGAGTTTACAAGGCCGTACGCCTTAAACGCTGGTAGGAGCCAAATTAAATTTACACTTTCTTACGTAGATTTGAGTTGCCTACAACATGATGGTAAATGTTTTGTGATTTGAAGCAATTTTTCATCTTGGTGTATTTGTGGCAGGACGATAATTGGGTTTTCGCGGCCGTACGCCTTAAAGACGGGAAAGGGGTAAATTTGATTTCTAGTTTCTTAGATAGCGTTTAGGTGCCTACGATATGGTGGTAAATATTTTGACATTTCAGAAGAATTTCTCATCCTGCTGTGCTGCCATCCTGCTAACTTGACAGGTTCAGCAGGATGAAAATTGATGTTGCATTTCCAGCAGGATGAAAATTGAGTTTTCACGGCCGTACGCTTTAAACGCTGATAGGAGCCAAATTTAATTTCCACTTTCTTACATAGATGTTTGATGCCTACAACATGATGGTTAATGTTTTGTGATTTGAAACAATTTTTCATCTGGGCGAATTTGTTGCAGGACGAAAATTGGGTTTTCGCGGCCGTGCGCTTTAAAGACGGGAAAGGGCTAAATTTGATTTCTAGTTTCTTACATAGGTTTTAGGTGCCCACAACATGGAAGTAAATATTTTGAAATTCAGAAGAATTTCTCATCCTACTGTGCTGCCATCCTGCTAACTTGACAGGTTCAGCAGGATGAAAATTGGTGTTGCATTTCCAGCAGGATGAAAATTGAGTTTTTAAGGCCGTACGCTTTAAACGCTGACAGGAGCCAAATTTAATTTCCACTTTCTTACATAGATTTTTGATGCCTACAACATGATGGTTAATGTTTTGTGATTTGAAACAATTTTTCATCTGGGCGAATTTGTGGCAGGACGAAAATTGGGTTTTTGCGGCCGTGCGCTTTAAAGACGGGAAAGGGCTAAATTTGATTTCTAGTTTCTTACATAGTTTTTAGGTGCCTACAACATGGTGGTAAATATTTTGAAATTCAGAAGAATTTCTCATCCTGCTGTGCCGCCATCCTGCTAGCTTGAGAGGTTCAGCAGGATGAAAATTAATGTTGCATTTCCAGCAGGATGAAAACTGAGTTTTCACGGCCGTACGCTTTAAACGCTGATAGGAGCCAAATTTCATTTCCACTTTCTTACATAGATTTGTGTTGCCTACAACATGATGGTAAAAGTTTTGTGATTTGAAACAATTTTTTTATCTGGGTGAATTTGTGGCAGGACGAAAATTGGGTTTTCGCGGCCGTACGCTTTAAAGACGGGAAGGGGCTAAATTTGATTTCTAGTTTCTAACATAGCTATATGTGCCAATAACATGGTATATATTTTGAAATTCAGAACAAGTTCTCATCCTGCTGTTCTTCTATCCTCCTAAATTATTAGTTTCATCCTGCTGTCCTGCCATCCTGCTGACTTAATATTTCATCCTGCTGCCCTTCCATCCTGTTAACTTAATGTTTCATCCTGCTGTCCTGCCATCCTGCTAACTTAACATGTTTCATCCTGCTGTCCTGCCATCCTGCTAACTTTTTTGAGCTCATTCAGAAGTTGATGACAACACTTTTATCACCTACGCAACGTAAATCATCACGAAAACATGCCTATATAATTCTGACCCCTTGAACCCCACTTTTATATAGTAAAACCGGTGTTTACAGGGGTAAACCTTATTTTTTCTTATTTCTGCTCTAAAACATAGATTGTGGGTACTCGTCAGAACCGCCTCGTCGCGAGGCGGTTCTAAAGAGTGCCCATTTCTGCTCTAAAACATAGATTGTGGGTACTCGTTAAAACCGCCTCGACGAGGCGGTTCTAACGAGTGCCCACAATCTATATTTTGAGCAGAAATAAGAAAAATATCACAATTTCTCATCTTAAAATTTTCATTTTTTCGGCGATAAAGGTTACAATGTATTTGTATAGGCGTGTTTTCGTAATGTGACTGCAAATTTCAGGTGAACCATTTAATAAAGTACTGTTCCAAGCTGTTTTCCAGTTGCGAACTTTCAGTTAACACCCAGTATTTCGTACCCAGACCTCTAAATCGACGCGAAACGGAGAAAACTTGTTCGCTTTGATGATAGCTGACGCTTTAAAATTGGTTTAATAATTACTGTTTAAAGCATATAAGAAACCGAAACTCGCTATTTTTTCGGTTTATTTCACTCATAAACACCAAAAGAAGACTGTTCAATCTTGGCGAAACTCATAAACACCTAAAGAAGTAGTTTCACTCGTGGCTTCGCCACTCGTCAAAATACATCTTTTGGTGTTCATTCGATCTTACACTGAAAAAAAAAATCAATCACCCTCAATATGTACCATGCAAAATAGTCAAAGCAAATCAAAGCACTGACGCCACTGAGTGGTCAATTGTCTCTGAGGAGAAGCTGGGGAAACAGTCCTGAATGAGACCTATACTGTTTCGTTTTACCCATAGATGTCAGTGTTTTATGCATTTATGCAGTGTAGACCTTGATCTGGGTCTACACCTTTTGCTAATGTTCCAATACACGAGCCCAGTCCAGATTTTACAGTAAACCAATCTTATGACGTCATAACGAGAAGAAAGGCGCTGATATAAATAACCGTGACCTGATTTTTGTACTTGGCGAGCGATAGTCACGTGGGCAATAGCAGGTGGGAAGCTCCTGTTGTTAGTAACTTTTGGTCAGTTGAAAAATAATCAACCATAAAAGCCAGAGAATAAAAAAAAACCTCGGTAGCTTAGCCGGACACCGTTCTGCCAACACTATGTTAAATAGTCCGTGAAATGAATACCCCTCTAAACCCCACTTCATATAGAGAAAACTGGGGTTAACAGTGGTATACATTATTTTGCTTATTTCTGCTCCAAGATATAGATTGTGGGTACTCGATTGAACCGCCTCGAAGAGGCGGTTCTAACGAGCACCCGCAACCTATGTTCGGAGTTTGTTAAAGAAAGATATCTCAAATTTTCATCGGCAAAGTGGCCATTTTTGAGAAATGTACTCTGTGACACGGGTATGTAATCGTAATGGCCTGGTAACGCAAGGATGCCAGGATGTCGCAAGTGCGGATCGGCAACATTCTTTCGTGGAGATTGGCCTTGACATTTTTCTTCGCCCAGTCTCTGCCTTCCTCAGATTCAAGAAAGGGCAATTAATTGCCTGTTTCTGGCGAAAAAAATGTGCACTGTGCTGGTGTACCGCTTTAAGTAAGTAAGGTTAGGTTGGCTGACCGGCTCGAAATGACCTACATAGTGTTGACTAGGCCGTTAAACTCCAAACAAACAAACCCACGGCGGACAATATGCCGTGTGTATCCATATACCTTGACATAAAAATATAAACCCTTTTTGTACCAAATGGAATCTTCCTCCTTATATATAGTATAATTCCATTTCCAAGTTTAGGGGTGTCCGATTGTGTTTTCTTCAAATTAACTTGGAAAATGCCTAAACTTTTTGCAAACAGTGTCGGCCCCTGATCAGACGACGCGTTCTGTGGCGTCTGATCCGGACCTGCACTGTTTGCCGGGGTTTCCAGTCTGAAATGGGTTAAACATGTTTGCTTTATTTGAATTTATCCTTGATGGTTACACTGTCGTGATCAAATGTGCTAATTTCATTTTTGGTTTGGTCGCCATGAGGCGGGCAAACCGGGTATAATGACCAGATTGTAACTGTTCCATGGAGGGGCACGTGACGCGATCAACCAATCAGCTTTAACGATGATGCAATACTATACTGCAATTACAGGAAACAGTCTGTCTGAATAGCGACACAGACCTAAAAGCAAGCGTTTCAACTCCAACAATAAAATATCTTAAGGGAAATGGATACACCTGGCAGGTGTGGCAGTTAGTCTACCATTGTTACCGTATTTCGAAACACACCTATTCAAATACATTGTCATTTTTGGGTGTTCGAATTATTAGAAAATATCAGATTGGAAATTTATCAGTGTTAGAACTGTTTGATCTGAAAGAATTCCATGCATTGGATCAGGCTGTCTTCAATATTTTATACAACTACGTTTTTTCCCGTGGCCCTGTCAATCCGCACGTGATTAGAAGTTATAAATATCACTTATGCAGTGCTGAACCGTTTGATCTATAAATAAGTCAATGTGTGCAGGGGGTCTTTGAATGCGATACACATTGTCATTAATGACATTTACACCTCTTGAACTGTCACTATATTCCCTTTAAAATGGGCGAGTCAATTTGTGATCTCAGGAATAACAGAAATTGATTTGTTTAGAGCAAATTCTTTTCTTAAGAGTAGCCCATATCTAGGAAAAAGAGGATTTTTCAAAGAATTTCCTTATAGTCTGTAATATTTTTTTTGTTCGGCTACACCGCAGCAGACAAGTCCAGCTACATGTATATATGGGATGTGATGTTGAAACCCGCACGTGCAGCTATTCAGTGGAGCTAAGCGCATAGATACTTCACCCCCCCCCCCCCCCCACACACACACACACACACACACTTATATTGTTTAAGCGCATAGTGAAGCCTCAGGCGAGACTGTGCAGCCTTGTTTGTGTGTTCTCTGATTACTAATAAGCAGTCGCAAATCAGCGTAAGCCGGGGGCATGTAGCAATTCAATGCCCATCGAAGTAGTCCTGTGAAGACTGATTAGACTGTGCGGATGCAAAACCATCATGTTATTTAGATAGGCAAGTAACAAAAAAAGAAAATGCGGACATCATACACAAAATTTAACATGTGCATGTGTGATCTTCACTTTATGCGCGATGAAACATTTCAAACCTCTTGAACATTGAAGACACAATCCCGATTGCACAACTGCGCAGACTTATCAGTCTTTTCTGTACGCACATGCGCAATAAGTATTTTTTACTCGAGATAGGAGATCTGAACAGACTGATTCTTGCACTTGGTAGCTTAGGATGCGTTTGTAACGTCGCAAGCAGATTTGGCCGGTTAAATGTACACGCCGTCGTTTTAAGCCGGCGCACGGCGAAAAAAAAAAGTTTTAAACGAAGGACCAGACTAGCCTGCGCCTCTAGCCAATGTGGCCATAGTTTTCACCTGTTGTTCTTTGATTAGCACAGAGGCCATGGTAGGCACATACGAACAGCGAAGACTGTTCAGACTGCATGCATGCATGTCCCCCCCCCCCCCCCCCCCCCCGCCGAATATGACTTATTTTCTTAATCATGTTCCCCGAAATTACTTCCAATAAAACCTTGTCACCGTGAAATAAATGGGCATCTTCACTTGCTCCTCAGAAAACCAGGGTAGCCCAACAGGTAACCTGAATTAAATTACCTTTTTGCATGCAACAACCATGAATTTCACTCGCACGTGCTAAAAGTCGTTCTGTGGAAAAAGGCGGGAAACTCTCAATTAATATAAAAGGGGCGCTTCTGCTATTAAAGAGGCATTGAATCAATGCCACATCACATGGAAAAAGGGTAACACTGTCACACAAATAATAATGAAAGCTGAAGCTACGCTCCAAAGAGTCTGAGAGCAAAGCGAAAACACTTGCATATGCATGGTGATCCAAGCCTTTGTAGGCCACAATGCTACATCACCGACTAGGATCAGCCTGCACATCGATGCAATGTGATAAGTCTTTACTGAACCCTTAAATCTGACGAAGTCACAAGTCTAAGTGAAACCCTTTGCCTTGCATACCGGTAGTTGGTGCGTATGTTCAGTGTTTGCAGGTCGATGAGATACCAGCGAAGACACATCTTAGCGTACTCATTCATGCAATCCGATTAGAGTCTTCGCTGATCGCATGAGCCTGATGCAGACGATGGGATTTTCACAACATAAATAAGCGAAACTCCTGTGGCTCATCAAGGTTGATCTAAGCACTTGCAGCCTGCGTTTCTCGCAGTCTAATCAGTATTCGGTGAGGGTATGTACCTTCCATTACCACAGGGCTATCCAAAGTGAGAGAAGCGAAACCCATTTGCCCTACAGAGTGCATGTTAATCCGAGTCTTTGGAAGTCGCACACATTTCATGCTAAGTTTTCTTTTTTTTTCGTGCGCTAGCTCATATACGACCAGTACGATGTTGTAATGATTAACCCGGGAACGATCCGAAATGCTTGTTCTGGATGCATTTTTCGGCATTTATTTTGTGTGTTCGAAGTATTAAAAATTCTGATTTCTGAAAAATTTGCGAGTTCGAATTAAATACCAATAATTTTGGGTGTTCGAACTGCTAGGGTGTTCCAATTAATTGGTCACGTACCGTATTTAACTTCACTACAACTGGTGTGTGGGAATGTGTGGCGGCGGTAAAACGTCTCCCTGCCCTACATCATAGTGTAGATTATATTTTCTTGTCCTTTGGGATCATTGATTCCATTCTGGAATTTGGAAAATATCTTAGTGTCACTGATGAGGCCTAATTGTCCGAAACTAGCTAGTCTGGCCCAGAAAACATGTGCACACCATATTTTTCAGTTCTGTGGTGTATTCTTTGCTTCCAAAGGATAACTTTTTTATAGAACAGATTAAAGGGGATCACAATTCTATAGGCATGATTTATGGAAATACAACTTTAAGGACCCTATGGTTGCTACTCTGTTGGCTCTGTCCAACTGAAAAAGGGGTCTACTCTAAAAGGGGAAGAATTTGCTTCTCAAGGGGTCTACTCTAAAAGGGAAGAATTTGCTCCCCAGGAGCAAATTCTTTCCTTTAAGAGTATACCCCTTAGACATATCCAAAGAGAAACTACTTTTGCAGGAGTAGCAGTCATTTTCGCAAATTTTACGTCTTGCAATGCCATTATGGAGTATGTCCATGGGGCCATGGAAACGAAAAACAACAGAACATAACTACTACTACTCACAAAGTGTGGCTGGCTGTGGTAGCTCAGTCGGATGCAGTCTGACTGGCGATAAGGAAGACTCGGGTTCGATACCTACTGGGGTCGGCAACATTCTTTTGTGGAGATTATGTAATCTTTTCTATGGTCATTCTCTCCCTTCCGCTGATTCAGGATGGGCAGGGGTCAGTTTTTGGCGACATAATGTGCACTGAACTGGTAAACCGCTTACGGATAAGCCTGCTCTAGAAAAGCGTGGATAGGTACACTGACAGGCTCAAACATGACCCAAATCAGTGTTGACTGGGCCGTTAAATACAAATAAACAAAACTTGCAAAGTTTACTTAACACAGATAGGAATAGTCAGGGATTTGAAATTCGTAGCACCCGTATTTAAGGAGTTTAAAGCACCTTATTTTCTCACACTTAACTATGATATGAATTTATTGTGAGGTCTCTCAGCATCTTGAAAATGGAGTTAGAAAATCAAAAAAGTGGGGAAAAAGTCATAAAAAGGGGAGATAAATGTACCTACCCTCTTTTCTCATTTGAACATCTAAACAAAATCCAAACGACTTCTACTCTGAAACTACAAGGCCAATTGGAACCAAATTACATGTGAAGCCGCCATGGGATGGAAGAACAAACATATATTCTGAATGTCTGGGTCACATGACCAAAATGTCCACCATGCCCATATATGGTAAAAGCCTTTGAAATCGCTCGTTCTCAGGAACCAATAGACCGATGACCTTGAAACTTGACATACAATATTGGGGACACGGTCCCTTTCACATTTGTTCAAATGATGACATTTGGTTGACCTTGACCTTTTAACGTCAAGGTTACATACGTTCACTTAGGGCTTTGTATGGCAAAGGCAGGATTTTCTGGTTCTGTTGCAGCTAATGACATCAGAGTTGATTTTTGCAGCCAGCTAAATGATCCTGGGGCCATAAGATTACATATTACTATTTTTTTCCAAAACTACTGTGCTAACTGATACAAAATTACATATACTGCATCAATGTGGTCGAGATTTTAAAGTTTCTTTGAGGGATTTGTGTGATTGTCACACCAATATATGGCCAAAAGTGATTTCGAATTCTGCATCTCAGGAAATACAAGACCTTGGTATGCAACATTTTGGACTTTAGACCTGCTGAGATTGTTCAAAGCTGACCATACCGTATGCGACGGCAACAAAAAACAATGGTTGATTTCAAAATAATTTGGCAGCAATGGTCCTTCGATTGGCTACTAAACCATTATGGTCGATTAAAATAAATGGTCACCAAAGGTGGGATAATTTATGCCCACTTGAGCTCTGGTGAGCGTAGTTTCCCATGGTAGTTATTAAAAGTAGCGTAAGCTTGATGGCAAGCGTAAACCACATTTACGTGGCGTTGTCATGATACAGCAGTCACAGTTTTCTGCTTTACTGATTGCGCTTGTTTGGTTATCTTTTATTGCTTAGCTGCATTTTCCAGCCTTCATAAACCATTTATTCGATAAACAGTGGTAGTTTGCTATGAAGTTACCATGACGGCAATACCCCTGAAAGACGACAATGTTCAGTGAATTTAACAACGCGACCCTAATTCGGTCTATTTTCAAACGGTTCCTGATCTTTGTTTAACTTCTACTTTCATAATTGAAGAAAAGACGTATTACGCCTCTGAACAATCCAGCCTCCTTTTGACTGAAGGTCTGCGAAATATGTCTGCAAACAAAAAAGAACAATAATACAGTATTTGCATGGTAGAACGACGAATTTACATAAATTTTTATAGGTTTGTTTTGGTTTTTACCATTAATTTGCTGCAGAAAAAGATACTCAACTAAATTTAAATATCAGCATCTAATTCTCCAACTGCGGATTTGATATACTTCAGCTTATTTGCTGATTGAATGAATCTGGTTTTGGTTTATCATTTGGCTAACATGCGCAAATTGTGGTGACCACGTTACATGAAGAAGCAGAATAGGTCAGTCGAGAGTCAGTGTTGAACCCGATGTTCCCACCCTTCTTGACAAAAGTGTAGAAGAAGAAGCTTGATTTACATAGGAATCGTTACATTTATTAAGCCAAACATCGGCCCTGTTCAAAATAGTTGACCTATAAGGTGTCAGCCTCAAGTAAGTTAACCTTTCATTCAGTTGCTTTCATAAGTACGAATGCATTTCCATCAGAACGCCTGAAGATAGGTGCCTGATGCTCTGTTTCTGGTACGGCTAACCGGAGCCTAACTATGGGTTTCCTTTGCAGCAGATTCTAGCTATTCCATGCTGTTGAGTCCTCGTCGTTGTCTCATCTCCTTATTCGTTTGATTTTATGTTCGCGGAGAAGTTGCAGAAATCCATCATGCAGACTGAACAACTAATGGGTTTTAACCAAGACAACCAAGGGTGAGGATTGAGGCCACCTTAAATCAATTAAAGTGTCGATCCCAAACCCCAATATCCATAAAACTTCTTACTGACCCCATTCCGAGGCGGTCCTTCTGTTGTGGTGTCTTATTTTTATAGTTGTTATTTAAGATGTATGCATTGCTAATGCCTTTTTGTATTTTGGATAGCTGTTTGGCCATGTGGGGTGATAACTGTCCTTCTGACTTTCCATTCGTGACGTTTTCATTTTGGTGTTTTGAATGGGAGGTGCGAGGTGTTTTGTATAGGTTCCTGATCATTGCCTACACTTTGTTTGTCACCTGATGGCTTGACGTAGACGGCCTTTTGGTAAATCTGTATGGGACAATTGGGGTGGATGGGTGAGGCAAAGGTGACGTTTACCTTGCGTCAATATGGCGTCCAAATGATAATGGCTTACAGCTGGACAAGACCTGCTGTTCTTACAGTAGGTAATGGTAGAAGGGGAATACTATTGTTTCTTCTGTTTCTGCACTTATATTTATTTTCTTCTTTCTCTTCTGTCCCTCACTTTCATCTGCTCTACTATCTCTTCTATCGCTTTTCTCTGGGAGAGGACACAAAATGACCAACAAGGGTGGACGTGCCTTTAAACAAAAAAAAATCAATATATGGGACAAATATCAGTAAAAGGAAGTAGTAAAAAGGTAGATGAAGAACAGGTTAATCAGTGCATCACGTGAACAATCCGTGTAATGATGACCCCTAAACCCAACTTTATATAGAGAAAACTGGGGTAAACATTATTTTTCTTATTTCTGGTCCAAGACATAGGTTGTGGGTACGAGGCGGTAATAACGAGCTCCCTCAACCTATGTTTTGAACATTTATAACAAACATATCAAGGATTTTCATCAGAAAAGTAGCCATTTTGGAGATGTGAAAAATGCACCTCGTCGCACGGATGAGTTATCGTAATGTGTGACAAGAGACACAGGATAATTAAGAGCTAATGCCGAATAGAGGGACAAGGTTATCGAAGGCAATGAAATGGTAGAAAGTAAGATTCACGTTTACAGGTTATACCACTACTCTGGGAAAAGGGAAGAAGGAAGGATGTTTAAGGGGTGGCTTTACATAACATAAAAGCTCGGTTTCTATTTATTTTTAATCGTGCGACTTTTAATCGTGCGAACTCATTTTTGATTTTTATTTGCCTTCACTGCAGCTGGTGTTGTGCCGTGTGGCGGCCGTAAAACGTCTCCCCGTACATAAACCATAGTGCAGTTTATATTTTACTTTTGGTCCTTTGAGATCAGCGTGAATATTCTGAGAAATCAGAAATAAATTATTGGTTTAGACTCATATTCTAGACAGGTTTTTAATTATTTGGACCCCCTTTTTGATTTATATCAGTCTTTGAATCGACTGCCTATTCGAAATTCGAAAAATTGCAGTATGTTTCCTCTGGCTTTCTTTGCCGGATCATTACAGGGTCACTGATGAGGCTTTATTAGCCGAAACTACGTAGTATGACCCTTCTTCTTTCTTATGAATGTTTTCATTGCTCTTAAAGGAACTCATTTTTTATTTTTATTTACCAGGAAATAAGGTACCCAGTAAGAGTTCATTAGAGACCTTGTAGTGGCCAGTAACATTTACGTGTTTAAAATATAATGATGTCAATATTAGTTTGGGAGCCTTCAGCACAAACTGGAAACTTTAGATAATGAAGCTTGAAATATACAATGTATTTATTAAATGTTGATAGATTCAAGTCACTAGTTTAGAGACCCACTTGATAGTTCATCGCTGACAAATATGCTTGTTGATGTAAATTCACCTCACTAAATAAAAACCAGAAGGAAATGATCATCGGTAATTTTTCAAAACTATATCTGTTGGACCCTGTTATGATACATCTGTGACCAGCCAGTAAAATAATTTATTTTTTGTATGTTTTAATATGGATTTTTATCACGATCTCTGACTCCGCATGAAAAACCAGCAAAAGGGTCCCTAGGTATCTGAGTCCCTTGTTCATGCCCAGGTTGACACAGAGTCATCAAGTTTCACATGCATGTGCAAAAATAACCGTCCTGCATACTGACGAAAAAGAAATTCTTTCGAAACATACTAAAAATCCTTTAGCGCAAAAATAGTGTAAAATTTACCAAATTTCTGGGGGTAAAATTTCAGTGGTCAAAATTTATGGAAACACCGGATGTAGTTACGTCATATCATGAATTTTGGTATCTTCGAGTATTGTCAAATATTTTGGCTGATGCAATAAATCAACATTCAGTTGTAAGCGCAAGCTACACATAACTAAACTTAACTCAACTATACCATTCGCAAGGGGGTGGGTGTAAACTCATAGAATTTTCAACCCCTTTTCCCCATCAGATTTGCTAAATAATCACATGTCATATAGATTAGGCTTCTATCTCAACAAAACAGCACAAACAAAGCGTGAGAATTTTGGGTGCATTAAATGTTTCGAAATCTGGTCTCAAATCCCGGACTAGAACAGATTTATATATTCTGAACATCTTTCGGTACGCTGGTAGCTCTAATAATACGTACATGTATATGTAAATGTTGGAAAGACAGAGAACGTTATTTTTCCTCATTTATAAAGATCGCTGGGTGTAACGGGCCTCCGTGGCCTAGTGGATAAGAGTGCTGACCCTTAATCATTAGGTCTCTCAACGGTGTATGTTTGGGCATGGCTCAGGTCACATACTATATGATGAGAAGTTCTGCAACGGAAGGTCAGGAGGTTTTTCATCGGGTTCTCTAGTTTTTACTCACCTCCGATTAACGATCGGCTTGATGTGAGTGAAATAATCTTGAAAGGATCGTAAAACCAAACATAAAAAAAATCGCTGGGTGTGTAAAAACATTTTCAAGTCTTTGCTACTAGAATTAACGTCAGTGCCAAGGTCGAAGGTTCTAACTCTTCCAAATATATAAAATATTTAGGGAGCGAAACAAAGTCATAACGTTGATGAGTCGCTGTTTATTGTTCTTGAGCCCAGCACAGATAGCAATAGTTTCTTTTTAAAAACTTCATGACTACTAAGTGATCTGCCACCAGTTACAGACTGAGTTGTTAAAATACTTTTTGGCGCATTCGATTGGAGCTATTTTATCTGATAAGCCAAGAGTGGTGGTCTTTATTTCCACTCCATACTTGACGTTTTACTAATCACTTTTACAATTAAATTGTGATCCAGAAAGATACACAAAAGGATAGCAAATTTCAGGTTTTTGCGGAGGTACCGCTCAAAGAAACTGCCGAGGTTTAAGATACAGTCTGATTCGCAGCACTTTGTCTGGGCAGGCTTAGATCTTCCTAGGCGGTTCAGCAATACTTCAAAGTTCGGTCGGTCAGCTCATGCAGTCCAATATATTGCCCCAAGGTCTGATCGGCCCCCGTCCATCGGGGATTGAAGAAATAGATTGGGCTGCATGATGCTTCCACGCAGAGCTGACACCGGCCGCACATGAGTAGTGTTAAATCGCCTAGAAAGTCTAAGCCTGCCCATGAAAACTGGCTCGAGTCGGACCGTTCATGCATTTCAACCATTTAGTTTCATTGGGTGACAGGGCTTGAGAAGGAGTTTTATCTGCCCGTTTTATCTCAGTACTGAGTAAAAGTCCCACAGCATTGGAAGCAATGTCTCAAAAAAGACTCATACAGTGTTAACAGTGTCGTTAACAACAAATGAAATAGATAACCAAGGCCCTATAGAAGGCCTGATGACTTAGGAAAAATCTTTTC
This sequence comes from Lucinisca nassula, assembly GCA_963580285.1. Classification (NCBI taxonomy): domain Eukaryota; kingdom Metazoa; phylum Mollusca; class Bivalvia; order Lucinida; family Lucinidae; genus Lucinisca; species Lucinisca nassula. The sequence continues at coordinate 107,353,826 of OY757014.1, read as the reverse complement.
ATATGCCCGTTTGAAAAAACAAAACAAAACAAAAAAAAAAAAAAAAAAAAACCGTCATATTAAGTTGCGGGGTTGGTGTCCGTCCGTCCGTTCGTAAACTTTTTTTTCGTTGCCGTATAAATCCTACTATACAGTTTTCATCCGATCAAGCCTAAAATGTGTATGTAGTAAGGCTAAGATGTGAAGATATGCCACCAAATATTAATAGAGTTATGACCCTTTGAAAAATTCGGTTAACATTTTCGTTTGGTTAAGTTTTGTGCTATACATGTGCAAACCATATATGTAAGTTACATTTGGTTTATACTTGTCATGGCGTTAAACAATTTACCACAGAATACTCGTCACTACCTACCCTTCCTGATACCAAGGTCACAGACTTCGAAATTTTATATACAAGTTTTGTATTTAAGTTTATTTTTTGTATTCAAAAAATGCATTAAGTGGGATAATGATATCAGCTGGCTCAAATCAGAATGTAGACTGACAAGACCAAACCTATTGGATGCTTTTTGAAAGCAGCCAACTTGTTAATTAGACCATTATAAACTTCTAGCCAGACTTGTTTTATGACATTCGTCTGGGTGGTGCAATCAATTTGGAATTACCGAGACTTCGAGGTCAGTAGAGCACGTGTTTGTCATGTAGACCTAAGCAGAACACGGTCTGCGCCTTTACAGTTAACCCTTATCTTGCTGTTCACGACAACCCAACCTTTGAAAACAGTGTAGATCCAGATCAAATGGCTTCTGAAGAAGCCACCTGATCAGGATCTACACTGTTTATCATTCTGTTTGTAAATTTGTAGGAATGCATTACATCAAGTAATCTGATTGGTTCAAAGTCAGAAATGGGTGTGGCTAAATGAATTATTCAGCGGGAAAAGGGTTAAAGTTGAAACATGTCCAGTACTGTGATAGGATAGGACATCTGATTTGATTAAGATAACATAGTGCTTTTCTCCATATTCCAAAACCGGTTGAAGTTATGGAATTTTATGCCCCCGCCATTCGAAGAATGTTGGAAAGTCTTTAACGCAGTCAATAACTTTCTTATTTCTGGATGTGTTTTGAAATTACTTTGTAGACATGTTAACCATCATGAGACAATGTGTCACGTGCAAAACCCAGGTCCGTACCTCCAAGCTTAAGGTCATACTTTGAGGTCAAAGGTAAAAAAAGTGTCAAAAACTTAAACGCGGTCAATAACTTTCTTATTTCTGGATGGATTTTGAATTACTTGGCAGAAATGTTGACCATCATGAGACAGTCTGCCTCACACTGTGATAGGACAGGACAGCTGATTTGATTAAGATAACATAGTGCTTTTCTCCATATCCCAAAATCGGTTGAAGTTATGGAATTTTTATGCCCCCGCAATTCGAAGAATGGTGGAAGGTCATATAACGTTGCCCCTGTCCGTCCGTTCGTCCGAAACTTAAACGCAGTCAATAACTTTCTTATATCGGTTAAAGTTGAAACATGTCCAGTACTGTGATAGGATAGGACATCTGATTTGATTAAGATAACATAGTGCTTTTCTCCATATTCCAAAACCGGTTGAAGTTATGGAATTTTATGCCCCCGCCATTCGAAGAATGTTGGAAAGTCTTTAACGCAGTCAATAACTTTCTTATATCTGGATGGATTTTGAAATTACTTTGAAGAAATGTTAACCACCATGAGACGATGTGTCACGTGTTAAAACCCAGGTCCGTACCTCCAAGCTCAAGGTCATACTTTGAGGTCAAAGGTAAAAAAAGTGTCCAAAACTTAAACGCGGTCATTAACTTTCTTATTTCTGGATGAATTTTGAATTACTTGGCAGAAATGTTGGCCATCATGAGACAATCTGCCTCACACAAAACCAAGGTCGTTACCTTCAATGTCAAAGTCATACTTAGAGGTCAAATGTGAAAAAAGGGTCCAAAACTAAAACACATCGTCTATAACTTTCTATATACATACTTTCAGGCGGGGACTGTAAATTTGTAGAGAAACAGATAAATATACTTTCTGGATCCATTCATATACTGTTGATTGTAATGTACAATATATGTATGTATGTATTACAAATAAATACATATGTTGAACTTATTGAAATCATATGAACGTTGTCATGAAACCACGAAGACGGCTGTCGGTCCGTTTTGCTCATAAAACTGTATTTATCGACAAAAATATATAACATAAATAGACTTAATACCATTTACCTCGTATAAAACTGATTGCCAAAATCAAATTATAAAAAAAATCGAATTAACCTATGTCTTCCATATATGATGAAATTTGTATTTTTATATTCTAATTACCACTGTATACTTTCATCTTCGATTTGATTCAGTATTTACTTTGATTTTCTTTCGAAAGTTTGGTTGATAAAAGGTTTGAAAAAAAATATGTAAAAGCAATTTCGTCAGCTTATGACCCAGCAGGCACTCAACGTTGAACTAACTTGAGTCAACGTTTTGTGCCTGCAGGGAAGTTTACTTACTTACTGACTACATACTTACTTACTTAAAAAATAGATGGACAGCACGGTGCTTCCACTCAGAGCTGAAACACACCGCACACGAGTACAGGCAAACCGCTTAGAGGCGCTAAGCCTGCCCAGGCAAAGCGGCGCGAGTCGGACCGTCCATGCTTATAAACCCTATCGGTTTCATTGGGCGACAGTGCTTGAGAAGTCATTTCATCACAATGTCGGGTAAAAGTCCCACATAATTGGAAGAAACGTCTCAAAACTGACCTATACAATGTTGACGGGGACGTTAAACCTCATATCAAACAAACAAACCTTGCCTTACCTTGCCTTACCTTGCCTTACCTTGCCTTACCTTACCTTGCCTTACCTTACCTTAACTTACCTTACTTGAACTTACTTACTTCACTTTACTTTTTTTACTTTCTTTTTCTTACCTTACCTTCTTACCTTGCCTTACATAACCTTACCTTACCTAAGATAACCTTACCTTACTTTACCTTACCTTACCTTAACTTTCCTACTTACTTACACCTTACCTTACTTTAACCAATCTTACTTACTATTTACTTACTTACTTGCTAACTTAATTACTTACTTACTTAACTTACTATAGGTGACCAGGTAAGCTAAATTGCCGTTACATGATGACGTCGGGTTTCCGACAGTATCCAGTCAGAAGCCGCGTTACATGCGCAAGCGCATCAGAATAACCGTTACACAAAGGCGTTTTGACAAGTTTCCCATAAGCATATAACGTCTGGATTCTTTAAGTTACTACGACGTTATTTTCTAACTGTGTCGTTCAATTCCTTGTTACACCCACAAATTAATTTTTACGTTTGTGCGCCGTTTGTATTTTTACTAAAGTATTAACAGATTATGGATGGATAACAAAATAACAATAAATAAATAGCAAATAAACACTTTGTTTGAAAACTCAAAGGGATCAAAGCTCGAACAGATATATAATAATCTACTAAAACTCCTGATCATACAACAGATATAGATATAAAAGAAACATCAGACATTCAAGGCAATAAAATGGTGTTAGATCACACAGCATTCATTTACTGACATACATGTAGGGAATGAATTGTGAAAGCAAACCCATGACAACTAATGTAACCTTGCATATACCTAAAAAGTGTTTTGCTGATTGCAGTGATATGATGGATACATACAAGCTATGTTCACGAACTTCAGCAACGGATACCGCGGCTGGTATCTGAATGGGTGACCGCGTGGCTTGACACCAATAACCACCTTGGTGGTAGCGGTGGGATGGAAACAGTGCCGCTGGTTTGTTGCATAGAGTCCGCCCTCGAGTTTGCCTAGGGAGACAGGTGTGACGTCGAGATGAGGTGTAACCGCATGGCGACGCACGTAGATTGGTTGGCTAATGCTTTGGTCACAACTCCTTCCAATGAGGCTTAGGATGTATTCCCGGCATGATTTTAAGCCATTTTGGCCTGGTCCACGGCCGGACACCAGACGTGGCCGGCCGGTGGCCGGGGCTCTCAGGCAGCATCGGGGAGAAGACCGAAGAGTTTTAACTCGAAGTTAAAATTCTCCGGTGTCCCGTACATTTTCATAATCGGCCACATATCAATCACACATCGTTTAAGTATCGTCCGATATCAAGCCGGGAATCGAGCGGTAATCGACCGGTGTATGTAGCCTCAGAGGAGAAATTTTTGGGACCGGACATGGGCCGATATCCGGCCGATATTTGTTTACACATTGGAAAGTAACCCACCGATGTCCGATCGGCTTGAACCGGTGTGAACCAGATATGTTACAGACATCAGCCGGTCACCAGCCGACTAGCACCTGACATCGGCCGGGATTCGGACGGACTATATAAACCCCGTCAGTCGCCGTGTACAACATTATAGCGCGTTTCTACACCGCCCGACAATCGCCCGACATTCGGCCGGGCCTGGTAAAAGCATCGTTCGTTGTCCGTAGGATACTCGGGCGATATTCGTAGGATGTCCGGTGAAAAGGCCGGTTATCGCCCGGACATCATAGGATAATCAGCCGATTAGTATTAGATGTTCGGTCGGTTTTCAGTGCCTCGCCGGCCCCCTTTGGAAACAGACGCCGTACGATTACCAGACGGTCTTTGGACGGCCTCCGCACGGCCTCTGAACCTTGCCATTTATGTTAATGATATGTGACAAATATTTTGACCGGTTTTGTTCGATGTCGGGAAAAAGGCCAAAACCAGCGGTGTACTCCCGATTACCCCCCTATCCCCGAATACCGGCCGATCTTTGTGACCATAGAATTATTCACGAAGTTAAGCAACGGATATCGCGGTTAGTACCTCGATGGGTGACCGTGTAGCTTGACTTGTTACGTTACAGAATACTCTGCTTATTTCTCAGGCTGTCTAACGAGTACCCACAATGTATGTTTTCTAGACGCATTACTACAATAATGTATATATATGTTACCACCGCATTATCCTATGTAAACTGGGATGTATAAGGCTACGCGAACTTAAGTTGGTGTAAAGAGGGAGTTTTGTAAAATCGAAAGGCATATTCATTCAATGTACCTGAGGATTTAATTTTTATGTGTTACTCTTTGGTTTTTGTGTATGACTTTTCATATGGCGTCGCTATTATTCAGTCACACGACGTCATGGAGTCCGTGAAGTTGGCTGACAGTTGCCAGTTGCCATTTGTCTATTCAATCGGCAACTGGCAAATGGCAGCTTGCTTCAGATTCTGGATGCCATTTCGCAGATTCTAGTAAATTGGTAACTGGCTGCCAGCTGCCAATTCAATTTGAGAGGGTTTTAGAACACAGTAACTGGATAGGCAACTGGCAAACGGCAGCCAGATGCCAGTGAATTGGTAGCCATCTGCTAATTCGATTTGAGACGTTCCTGATCGTTGCTTTCACTTCTATTTAGCTTATGACAACATATCACATGATACAGCCGAGCTGCAATAACCCGAATGGTGCAATGAACATTTGTTCGAGATAGATGAAAGTGGTAGTTCGAACTACTGAGGTTTAATCACAGCCGGTCACGACACGAGGCATAATTGAGATCTTTAAGGATATCTTTACGATCTTCTTTAACTAAATAATAGTTCGTATGTCTTTACTGACAATGACCAGTCTTAATCACATTTGTGAAATGCAACTGTTTGTCTGTTCTAAGGTGGCTGATGAGATCGATTCTAACTCTGAACAATTTGTTCCCACGACTCTGATGGTATGTTGATGTCCTTGAGGGAGGCTTTGGGGGTGTCCTTCTAGCGCGTCTTCTGCCCACCATGGGAGCGTTTGCCCATTTCTAGTTCTCCATAGAGAACTTTCTTTGGCAGACGTTCCTCAGGCATCCCGGTAACATGGCCTGTCCATCTTAACTTTGCTAGTTTCAGAAGAGTGTGTACACTTTGCATCCCTGCCCTTTTCAGGATGTCCGTGTCTGGAATCCTGTCTTGCCACTTAATCTTTAAGAGTTTCTAAGACACCTGGTATGGAAGTGATTCAGTCTTTTGGCGTGCTGTTGGTAAACTGTCCATGTTTCTACAGCTCTGTACACGTTCAGGTTTGTGTCTAGCCTGATTCCACTTCGGTTCCAAAAACTACCACGTAGTCGGCCACTAGCTTTGGCAATCCTGGCTTTGACTTCATCATCAATGTGAACGACTCTTGACAGTTGGTGAACTTGTCTACCGATTGTAATCTTTGACCGTTCATTCTGATGGTGGGCACTTTATAAGGCTTGCTTGTTGACAGATACAAGTGAAGGGAATGACCAGGAATCGATACAACTAACCCACACGCCATTGGGAAAGATACACAAACATTAAATAACTAGACCCTAATCGAAACATGGATAACGGAGAGCAAAAAGGACAGGTACTTTCCCACAAAATGGCCAATCGGCTGTCCAAAACAAAAAAAAAGATATAAGCGATGCACACACTCAAAGACAAACTAAACAAAAATAAACCGCGACAGAAGAACCGTATTGGAGCGGTCAGTAAAAAGAATTTCACTGGGGGGGGGGGAGATGGGGGGGGAGGCAATCGATTTTACGCGGCCGCAATCCTCGCTCTCACTTCTGTCGCGATTTAGACAAATGCCGGCACGAAATAACTGAAATATAAATTAACAGATGCACTGCGGTTGGCCCTCTGTGAACATGTGCACAAGACAAAACAAAAATACACCAGCAACATACGCATGCAGACGAAGTATAAGAATAATAGTCCAAACAGAAGAACCAGCTTGGAGCGGTCAGTGAATACTTCTTTCTCTGGGGTGGGGGAGTGGGGGGGGGCTTAAATCGATTTAACGCGACCACAATCCTCGCCCTTGATTCCGTCGCAATTTAGACAAATAAGTTGATCGTCCGCATGAAGGCTTTCTAACTTATCAGTGCAACATCTCCGAAAACATAAAAAAATCAAACAACCACGAAGATGAAACAACGGTTAGGACTCGACATCAACAAACCACGAAAATGCTGGAGCAAAAGAAAACCAACAGTTAGACTCCGATAGGCCCAACCGGTGACAGAAATTCTGATTGGTGCTGATTGTGAGGGCATAGCTGTCACAGGAGTCAGACACTTTTTGCATCTTCTCATCTGTCGGAGCACCTTTTGCCAAGGAACTCATCTAGCATCTCCGTCTGGATTTGGCTTACCACCCTCGGAGATTTAAAAGCTTCCCGTCACCATTCTGGAAGGAATATGCCAGTATGGCAGAGAACATCATGCTGAACAGTGTTTGGGCTAGCACACAACCTTGCTTGACTCCGTTTGTCACAGGGAATGGATCCGAAAACTCACCATCATTTTGGACCCGTGCAAGCATACCATCACCATTGCTATGTACTTTGATGGACATCCAAACTTCACCATGATTTTCCTAAGACCCACACGACTGAGTGTGTCAAAAGCTTTGGTAAGGCCGACAAAGGCAGGTCCATGTTATGTTCCTGCTATTTCTCTTAAAGCTGCCTTGCTGTAAAGATCATGTCAAATGTTCCTCTGTCTTTTCTGAATCCACACTGGATTTTTGATAAAGCACTGACTGTTCAAGGTGTTCATTCAGTCGGTTAGGCACTACTCTTGCAAGGACCTTACCATCAATTGATAATGAAGAGATCCCAAGATGATTGTCACAAACCTAAGGGTTCCCTTTCCGTTTGAATGGGAAGATTATTGACGAATCCTTGAATCCTTGAGGGATGGCTTTTTTCTCCACAGAGCATGAAATAACGCTGTTATCTTCTTTGCAACTGGAGTACCTGCTTTGTAGGTCTCAGCAGATAAGGCATCTGATCCTGGAGCCTTGTCGGATGCTAGAAGTTTTATGACTTTCATTGTTTCATTAACAGCTGGGAACGCATCAAGCAGCAGATTGCATTCAACCTGTGGTAGTCTGTTGATAGCATCACCATTGAAAGAGGATTGCCGATTAAGAACACTATCAAAGTGCTCAGCCCAGCTTATCAAAGTAGAAGTAAAACAAAGATCAGGAATTGATACAATTAACTTACTCCACCCATAAAAGACACCAAAAGGGAAAGAAATACAAACATTAAGCGACCGGACCATATTGGAAACCTAAACAAAGGAAGGCCATAAGGACAGTTACTTTCCCACAAAATGGCCATATGGCCATCCAAAACCAAAAGACACAAGTGATACACACAGTAAGTAACAAACAACAACATAAATAAATCGCCACAGAAGAGCCGCATTGGAACGGTCAGTGGAAGATTTCCACTGGGGGGCTTAAATCGATTTTACGTGGCCACTATCTTCGCCCTTACTTCCGTCGCGATTTAGACAAAATAATTTGTTCAGTCCGCATGAAGGCCTCCTAACACATCAGTGCAACATCTCCGTGAACACAAAAATCAAAGAACCACAGAGGTGAGACAACGGTGAGGACTCGACAGCAAGAAACCACTGAAATGCTGGAGCAAAAGAAAACCAACAGTTAGACTCCGATGAGCCCGACCAGAGACAGAGCATCAGGCACCAACCAACATTATCTCTCTAATTCTCAATAAGCCTTTACTTTGGAGCCGTCATAGAATCTGAGGCGTGCAATTAAAGAGGAAAGCAAATTTGCCAACCGTGATTGGGTTAACTACCATGCATGCAGTCTGTCGTATAATATCCATGTTGTACCCAATCTTTTTATATCGAAGAATGATTTTACGAAATTGGGTGCTGAAGTCATTGCGGTTATACATTTTTCTGAATTTATATACTAAGTCACCATAAAATTCGGGTTCCGATAGACCTTGTTGCAGAAGAGATTTAAGTCCAATATTGAATTTTGAAATTAAATCAGAATGGCGTCTATAAAATTTTGAAAAGGCTTTGCGTAGTTTATGGTACCGATAACCCTGATTAAGGAGTTTAGCCGTTAATAATTTATTACGAGTGTTGAAGTCAGTTACATGACTACACACTCTAGCAAATCGAATTAATTGCGAAATATAAACGCCATAGGATGGCGCATGAGGAACATCACCATCCAAAAAAGGAAAATTTACAATCTCAAAATCAAAGTCATCGCGTTTATCATAAATTTTGCACGAAACAAATCCATCTACAATAGATAGATGTAAATCCAAAAACGGGGCCTCGGTATCAGAATAATTTGCTTTATTTAACTGAAGTTCTAGGGGGTAAATCTGACTGATCAAACCATCAAAATAGGTATTATCAATATTTAATAAATCATCTAAATATCTAGAAGTAGAACTAAAAGCTTCAATAATTTCAGATTGGTTATCAATGGAAAGTGACAAAATGAAGTCTCTTTCATAACAATACAAGAACAGATCAGCCACAAGAGGTGCGCAATTAGTACCCATCGGAATAACTTAGTACCGAATCTAATATAAATATTGTCAAGTAGAAAGGTGAGGGCATCACACACTTTCTGACATGACCAAAGTAAGATGGCCTCTTGCCAGTCAGAAGACTAGTTCCATCTGCCCTTAAGAGAGGGTTGGCTCCTGAGCTCTGGGGACCATAGACTTCTTTAGTGATTTAAATAACTTCATCATATCCTTTCTGTCTGCAGAGGACTGAATTTCATCAGCCTTATTGCTCAGCCAGGAGTCTTGCAAGTCTCTGAGTTTAGTTTGGACTGTCTTACATATATCTGAATATGCCGCCTTATTAGACACTGAGCTGGTATCAATGTGGTATGCCCTGTGTTTTGATGCTTCTCTTCGAGGAGTCCCTGGATTTCTTCACCAATCTCGTCAATCCAGCATGATGTGTATACCGGTATTACGTCACCGGGGCGTCAAGCTAAAAGTGGCTTAGCTGGATAAGTTGGGTAAGACTTGCTGTCTTTGCAGCAGGCAATGGAAAAAGGAGAGTGCTGTTATTCCTTCTGTTTCTTTACTTTCATTTATATATTATCCTCTTTCTCTCCTGTCCCTACTCTTTCATCTCCTTTACTGTCTATCTATTTACTCCCTTTCCCGGGGAGAGGATACATATTGACCCGCAATGGTTGATGTGTCGTTAAACCCCAACACAATCGAGTTATAGAAGTTTGATTGTAGCTTGATACTCGACCAAACAAGGGCATGAAAAAGGCATTGAAATAATTTTAACACGGTAGGTAAAACCGAATTATACATAATCTTGCACTCTGTGTCGCTTTTATCTCCCAATAAGATCCCTTGTATGCTATGTGTCTTATCTCGAGGGAATCAGAAATCTGAAAAGAAACCACATTTATCATATGACATCGTTGATAAGCAGTGGATAACGTCGTGTAACAAAAATCATAAGACCACAGGTGTAATAACATGACGACGTCCATGTCAACCATACATTTTTTTTTTTTTTTTTTTTTTTTTTGTAAAATTTAATGGCGATAAATTCCAATTTAAAGTGGTCATATGATAAACAGAATCTTACACTCGTGGTCATTTCAAATGAAATTTATGAAACTCGCCAAAGGCTTGTTTCATAAATTTCATATGAAATGACCACTCCTCTAAGATCCTCTAACTGTAACGCATTTCTGTTCTTACCATCCTTGCCATGTAAATACAATCATGTTTACATGTTAAGTTTTCAGAAGGACTAATGTTAACCATGATTATTTACTGTACCGCGCGTCGTCAGTGACATTAAATTCTATTACATCACTCCTATATAGCCACGTGATTCATTGAGTGATAAATCACTGTTTGTCGACGAGTCGTAGATAGACAAATCAAACAGTCGATAACACTGTCCCTCTGTTAAAATGCGTAAAAATGGTTTCGTGTTTTAACATATTAGCTCTCATACAATTTTTTTCCGCCAAGTTATGGAATGTAAATATAGACTTTTGGTGTCCATCGGCTTATAAACGACATTGTATCATTAACAAAGTGTTCATGCATATTGTAAGTGACCAACTATAGTTCATGATTCGATAAATGCAATATTTAATGTTAACATCTGTCTCCCCTATTGCATGTCCATATAAAAAGCAAGCATAGTTTAGGTAAAAATACAATTATGTGGTTCAGAACACAATACATTTAATCAGTTGTGGATGAAATCCCCATTCCGTACCGGTGTTTTTTGGCAATAAAATAATTAAACTGTGACAAATGGCGAAAGTAAAATTGATATACCTTATAAGAAAACAGTATGTTATTGTTAATCATCTGATGGAAATGTGACATAAGCATGATGGAACAGCGTTATAACATACTAATTATTTATATTATTTTTGTGGCTTTTCGGTGTAACAAAGTCGAATGACAGATTCCCGCAATAAAAATATTTTATTTATATATATTTTGTTGGACTCAGCAATTTATATGATGTACTGAAACTTCGATACTCGAACGCGGATTAATCGTTTACTGTCGCTAATTCGATCTGGTCCCTGGAGAATTCTTCACATAGGCCCATATACCCATATATTTAGAATATTTTATGGACTTTTTTTCTGATTTTATCTGGTCAAGGTATGTTGTATGTGATTATTAGAATCGCCTCGACGAGGCGATTCTAATGAGTACATACAACATTCCTTTATTTTACAGATTAAAAAGTTATTCTAATTGTGCCTTATGGCATGACGCTATAATAAATCGGTCTCATTATTTCGGACTACCCCTATCTCGAACAAAGTCTTCGAGTTGTTGACTTCTATCGAGCAAAACCCCACGAAACGCTTGGTTTTCTTGTTTCCTGTTAAATATAGAAAGATAATGATAACAATACAGAACGGATAACTGTATAGAGTGTACAAGTACAAGTGGGTAAGACTAGCTAGTTTTGACCTATAAGGCCTCATCAGTGACCCTCAAGATATGTTCAGACTTCGCAGTGGAATCCCCCACTTTTTATGTAACACCAACTCTATTTTATATTTCATCTTAGACCCCCCCCCCCACACACACACACTTTCTAACTCAGTAACCCTCTCTACTTACTAACTTACTTACTTACTTACTTCTCATTGAATTAAATAGTTTCGGGCTCAAGATCTTGTCAACTGTTACAGACTTAAATCGTACCTTGTACATATGGTAGTATAACGTCACAAATAAAATAAAAAAAAATGCGCGCTGCCGCCCTTCGGGGCTTGGAGAAATAGTTTCATTGTGCTTCCGAGCTGAGCTGAAAACGACCGCATATGCCAGTCGGGTATGCATATCAATCCTATTGGTTTCACTGGGCAACAGAGCTAGAGATGTCATAAAATCTCAATATGGGGTAAAAGTCCCATAAACCTGCAAGCAACGTCTCCAAAATGACATACATAGTGTTAACGGGGACGTTGAACATCAGATCAAATAAACGTAACCTTGTACAAATTTGTGTCGTGCACTCGTAGTAAAACGTCATATAAAATATGCAAAAACTTACATATTCAAGCAGATGTCTTCATACTTGTGACATTAATTTTAGCGACAGATGTATCTTCTAAGTAGGTTTTATTTTTATTTTTCTATTCTTTTTTCATTTCCTATGAAAGCCATTACGAGAGCCGCAACAGATAAAAATATTTCTTTGGACATGTGCGCCCAACGAAGACTCAGACCAGCCTGCGTGTCCACGCAGGCTGATCTGAGTCTTCTTCACGCGCCGAATGCATGTGCATTGACTCAAAGATTCGGATCCTTGTTATGTACATATACATGTATACTCGAAAATAGTTTTGCTTGTCACTGCAACAAGATGATGTTCTTTTCAAAACTCGTGTCAATCCGTAACATTTTAGCCCCGCCAAGCGAATTTGTGTCTTCGAGCATTCCGTCATGACAAATTTTAACTGCGCATGCCCCACCATTCAGAGGGCCCAGGGATATGGCTTTCTGTCTGAAGGTTCCTCTTGATTCACTGCTTGTATGAGTGAGCAGCGAAGGTTCTGGCGAGACTGCGCGGATGCGCAGGCTCGCCTGAACCTTCGCTGCTCGCATAGGCGATAACGACCAAAATCGCTTTACGGGGCCCATTTATTCTTCCCTAAAATGTAAATCTTGACACATGTACCCAATGCATTCCACTTGTAAAATGCTATTCTATCACAAGGATATTTTTTCATGTTAATAGAAATGCCATTCTGTATTTTATGATACAGAGGGGCGATTGTAACCTTTTTGTTTCATGAACCATTTAACCTTGTCAAATTTCCCTCAAAATTTGGGAAACTCCCCGTTGAAAGTCACAAGACGGCCATATTGGAAAGTCACGTAAAATGTAGAGTGTGGTATCCATATAACCCTGATGAAGAGGGGAGACCATCGAAAATATGGTAAAACAAGTGGAAAGTCATAATATTTCCACGTTGACGTCACGATAAGGCCAACGCACGTGTTCCTACTGAGGTCAGAGTAAATGAGTCTCATCTTCGGATCTTGTGGCTAAGTGAGACACAACAAGTTTCTATAGAAACTAGAGGCGTTACGCTATCTAAGCATGCACATTTGTGATTCACAAATGGCAAGACCAGAATTCCTTTTGACGTGGCAAAATTTGAGTTGACTTATCTTTAAGGAGCTACCTCGATCTGCCCGCATACTTGCGTGTATCAGAAACAATATTTACTCAGTATCCGCATACTGCAATGGAATCTATTGGATCCAGGGCTGTTTAGTAAATAGGGTAGTCTTGCGTGATGGCAAGGATTGAATATTCATAAAAAAACTAAAAGAGAAACGATCAGGAACTGATACAATCAGCTCCCAAATTCTATCCGCAAAGTCTGGAGCTGAAGTAGGCGGCGGTTTTCTTTCTTGTCGTCCTTTGACGATCATTGCTTGTGTTTTAGTGGTTTGTGTAATTGATTAGCATGGGTTTTCTTGTGTGTGCCCTTATATAAGACTTTATCTCTTCTTCGGTGGCTCCGGGTGACTCTTTTTGCTTTGACCTTTATTGTCAACATTGCATTTTAATGAGTGTATTAAATATATGGTTATTTGCAAAAACAAAACTAATACGTTTTTATGACAAAGCTAAACAAATTTTATGCGCAAAATACATGCGGGTTACATTTCGATCAAGACTATCAAAGCTAATCTTTATTCTTTAATCCGTTATTCTCCCCATAACGGACTCAGAAAAAGTATGATCCGATTTAATAGAATGTTTACGACAGACCGATATGTGCTAGAAACCCAGTTCCGTAATGATTTTCCACGCAGTTTTGAGACGCATAATGTGACCTTCCGGCGAATATTGGTTCACTTCGGTTTCATTCAATATATTTGATTTACGTAGTCACTTTGCGTGTTCGTTTAGTTTACGGATGATAAGTACATATTAATTGCAGGGCTAACACAAATCTGGGTGTTTCTACCTTCTATTCAAGAAACTTAATATCAGCTTGATTGTTAATCTGGTCCACAAATTGTTTAATTTTTCAACTTAGTAGACAGAAAAATAGGTCTAAATTTCGATTTTGACCCGACTTATTTTCTCTGATTTAATAGATTAAAGTAGTAAATTATAATACACAATATTACGTTTTCACAGACAGGTGCTCCCATATAATCAGTCTGGAAAGAAAACCGAAATGGATTTGTATGGCGTTTGCATGTTACCGTTAGTTGCATGTTACAATAAGAGGAAACTGTTTATGAGAGTATTACCGCCCTAGCAGAAATAAAGCTATTAAGATTGCCTTTGGGAACAAGGACCACGCAGGCAATACTGCCAATTCTGGGTTAGACTAGCTAGATTATGCACATTAGCTCTCATTAGTGACCCGCTTACACATAGTCAAGTGATGACTCGAAACACAACCCTTACCAATCTTACTATTGAAATTCTTCCGGACTTCTTCAGCAATTAAAAATCATAACGTGATAATGAAATGACCACCAGTGTAAGATCCTCTATTCATTTATGGTTCGAAACATAGATTTTATGTTTCGATAAAAAAGCCTGGATGGAGCTATCTTTGTTCGGAATAGTTCGTCATCTGGAGTCAAAAAAAGACAAGACCATCACATTGTTGCGTTTTCGTAATAACTGTCAATTGTGTACCACACGCTGTGGCTAGTCATGATCCTTATTGTTTTAAATCGTATTTGAGGATTAAATCATTCTTGAAAGCAATAAACAAATTTTCAAGTTACTATCTTTCTTTCTTTCTTCTTTCTTCCGGTTCCGCCTTAACCCCAGTAGGGGGCACAGACGGTGAATGTTACATACACTCCAGTTTTTGCAGGATGAAAACAAGTAAAACAAAGATCAGGAATCGATACAATTAACTTACTCCACCCACCAAAGACACCAAAGGGAAAGAAACACAAACATGAAGCGACCAGACCATAATGGAAACCTAAACAAAGGAAGGCCATAAGGAGAGTTACTTTCCCACAAAATGGCCATCCAAAATAAAAAAGACACAAATGATACACACAGCAAGTAACAAACAACATTATAAATAAACCGCCAGAGGAGAACCGCCTTGGAACGGTCAGTGGAAAGAATTCCACGTGGGGGGGGGGGAGAGAGAGAGGGCTGAAATCGATTTCACATGGCCATAATCCTCGCCCTTACCTCTGTCGCGGTATACACTAATTTTGTTTAGTCCGCATGAAGGCTTCCTAACTCATCAGTGTAACATCTCCGAGAACATACAAATAAATAAAACTGCAGAGATTAAACAAAAGTGAGGACTCGACAGCATACAACAACAGAATTGCTAGATCAAAAGAAAACCAACAGTTAGACTCCGAGGGACCCGACCAAAGACAGAGCATCAGGCGCCAACCAATATAAAGAATACTAAAATACAATAAAATTCCATTAACTTTTACGCTGGAACCGTCATATAATCTTAAGCCCGACCCACCTGTGTGCAATCAAAGAGGAAGCCTACACAGTAATCATGTAAATACGGAAAGGGTTCTTTAACCTGCACAGGGGATGGTTCTCCCTGCACAGACGGCCTCCAGTTTACGTCCCGATCCGAAGGACGGTGCACTTTATGACATTCATCCCTGGAAATGATGCCAATGGAGCGTGTTCGGACACTGAAATTTTATCGCCGCTGCCAGGGATCGAACCCGGGAGGCAAGTGCACTAACCACTGAGCTATCACGCTCCATTTCAGCCCGGAATACATGGCATTATCGAAAGTTTGAATTAATGTTGAAAAATAACGGCCTCAATTAATCATTTGTCCACTGTTATATACATGCCGAAATGTAGAAGATTTTATGTTGAGATGCGGTACATGACTTAATTTGACTGAACACATTGTTTGTCACAACCACGACAGAACCAAGGGCAAGTATTGTGTGTGTGTGTGTGAATTCGGGTTTAACGTCGCTTCCAACAATTTTTCAATTATATCACGACGGTGTCTGGTTGCGACAGGGAGCTCATTGCTCACTTTTATAGTGCTGCCTCACTGAATTATCATGTCCCAGACACATTACAAGTCATGATACCACACCCAGTCACATTATCCTGACACTGGGTCGACCAGTCCTAGCTCTACCCCGTAAATGTGAGTGCCAAGCGAGGAGCAGCTAGTACCATTCTTAACGACTTTGGTATGTCGCGGCCCGGAATCGAACCCGTGGCCTCCCGTTCCCCGGAGCGGACACTCTACCAACTGAGCTATCGGGGCCGGTCCAGGGCAAGTATTGTATCAAGGACAATCGATTTAACCATCCCCGCACCCCAACACACACAGACCGGTAAATAACTTGTTACTGACCGTTCTTCTGAGGTGGATTAGTAGTGTTATCGTCTTTGCATATTTGTTTGGAAATATCTTTTTTATTTTGCATAGCCGTTTGGCCGTTTTGTCGGAGGCTGACTTTCCTTTGGCTTTCCGCTTGTGTCGTTTTCATTATGATGAAGTTGTTTTATGTTTGTGTTTCTTTCCCTTTGGTGTCTTGGGATGGAGGTGTGATGTAATTGTATCGATTTCGGATCATTGCCTTCACTTCTATTTTTTCATTTCAAAACTGATCCATATCAGACAAAATATGTTTTCGTACTCTTGAACTCTTCACAGTCCGTGTGCTAAGCAACCCCGATTTGTATCGAACATGGAATTGAGATAATAAAACGTGTTTTCAGATTCAACTCAAATGAGCATGATATTTGTAATTCGCATATGTACAGAGGATCCGCGTTATAACGGCATCCGTTATAACGGCAAAACTCGTTATAACGACAATTTCAACGGAATGATTTCTTAGCTCAAGGTGTAGCCTCGATTCCGAGCGGCTTGGGCTTCCATTGGGTTGGAAATGCCCAAATCGAGTGCATAGTCATGAAATATTCTTGTAAATTAATTCTCCAAGAAACAAATGTTATAGACATTTGTTAGAATCCCCTCATAACTCCAACAAACAAATGTTATAGACATTTGTTAGAATCGCCTCATAGAAGCGTTTCTAACAAATATCTATAGCATTTGTTTCTTATAAACATTTGTTTCTTGGAGCAATGCTGTGGAAAAGACCTTTTATAACATATCATACTCCAAACTGGGATTCTTTATAACTACAAATTTATTACAACGGCACAATAATACGGAACATTTACTGTCGTTATAACACGGGTCCTCTATATTACAATACAAAGAAATCTGGCAATCAGCAAAGAAGAATGTTTGTCCTGCTCATTAATTTTAAAAGCCCAACTGTTGTTAGCCTTTTAATATTATGAGTGTAACGTGTGAAAAAGAAAATAAAATATGCTTATCATTTTTATCTCAGTCCAGCCGGCGATTGCCAGACCAATACTTTTCCACGTCGCAGTACAAGCGTAACTATCATTACCACATATTCCCGGTCCTGTTTAATATTTCGTCATCGAATCTCTCATACTTTCCAATGAATTTACTGGTACATGAACGTACTCCGAGTCTCTGTGTATCGTTTACGTTAGGTACCAAATGAACAATAGAAAAAAATGCTTATCATTTGTATCACAGCCTGTGATCGAACCCGGTCCGCCAGAGTGACGAATCAACGCTCAACAACAGAGCATTGTAAAGTCCGGTTTGTACCGCAAGTGTATTATATTCCTACCCTACAACCATAAGTAAGCGTTGAATAACATCGGAGCCTATTCGCAACCCACACAAGACTAATTTGCATGTTTTAAGTATACATTAAATGGGCTGTTTAATCCTGTATCACTGTTGTAACAAACTTTGAACTGAAAATTATCTATCATAACGGAGCGTTCACTCAAATATTGTTCTTCGTTACAGGTATTATGACAAACATAATGAACATAATGCCAAGGTAAAGTTTAGTCTGAAAAAAACTGGTATTATCTATTAAATCAGCATAAAGTAATCGCAGGGCAAAGGATGAAAATGTCAGTTCTTCTTCTTGTTTTATGTATAGACATACGAGTTGTACGGATATTTTCTTACATAGTGTTCTAGAAACTTGTATAGCACCATACAGGTCTTGAAAATTATAATTTAAACGCTTGTTTTGACTGCTGTACATATATAGGTCTGTGACTATCATTGTGCTGTTGAGAAGGCATATATTCTTTGATTGAAACTGCTTTCGAGTGTTTGGTTATTGATTGTAATGATTTTATATTGTTCTGATGATCGATGCATGTTGTGACTACTGTATATTTATACTTTGGCTCGCAATTGATAAATTGTTATCTCAGGACCAGATAAGTGTTTTATTTTACCCATTCTTGGCATATAAATTTTGAAAGCGCTGCTATGTTATTCCATCCGAGATTTTCTCAACAACATAGAATAGACCATTGACTAGATGTTTCGTCGAAGTCGGCTTGATTATAGAGCATTCTAATGCATCTGCGTATGTAAAGCGACGTTTGACAGTAAAACGTTAAAATTTGCGACAATATATTCTGCGATATACTGTCGGAAACCCGACGTCGCTTTTCTTGGTTAGTATTTGCCTTTACGCAGCCCATATATCGCTTGCCGTTTTATGCAAATAGTACTGTTTTTTTTACAAACCAACAGAATGAGTGCATTAGCATGGGGATAACTGTATAATGAAATTGTGAATATCTGAATCGTCGGTGTAACCTCTTCAATTCCG
This sequence comes from Lucinisca nassula, assembly GCA_963580285.1. Lineage (NCBI taxonomy): Eukaryota > Metazoa > Mollusca > Bivalvia > Lucinida > Lucinidae > Lucinisca > Lucinisca nassula. Next base: position 107,334,800 of record OY757014.1, on the reverse strand, counting down.
TTTTACGGCTACGCTTACCAATCGCCGTAAAACGAAATTTCCGACCGTAAAACCGCCGATTTATGGACATATGGCCATTTTGTGGGAAAGTAACTGTCCTTATGGCCTTCCTTTGTTTAGGTTTCCATTATGGTCTGGTCGCTTAATGTTTGTATTTCTTTCCCTTTGGTGTCTTTTATGGGTGGAGTAAGTTAATTGTATCAATTCCTGATCTTTGTTTTACTTCTACTTTACCTCCCCAAATAACAATTTTGAATACAGTTATCCCCTTATTAACCTATGTTGGCGTTATCGCCTAACATTCACGGACCGTGCAGTCATGACGGTGGCAAGGCCACTGAATAAATACGTCAGCATAACCATGCAATCAACACCCTGCTAGAAAGAAAAAGAGGTGTAGAAGGGTTAAGATTTTTATTGCATTGGACAACCCTATTGAGCAACAGGCCATGAGATCAAAGAAAGGAATTTGGGTGGAAGGGGAACATTACAAAAAGAAAGTGAAGAAACTTTAAAAAATCATTTCCTTCTACCCTAATCGTCTGCAAAGACAGTAGGCCTTTCCAAACAAGTTGAACGCCCAGGTGACAAAAGATACATGACACCTTCGCCTCACCCAACCACCCAAAAATTTCAGAAACATTTCTTCTTCAAAGCATTGGCTGTGGGCATTGGTTATAATCAACGCTATGAGGCAGTTATCAGAACAATGAAAGATATCAAAATCACACATGGTTGCGTAACTGCTTGTAAAGAGTCAGTTGACCCTTATAAATCCCTACCTTTGCAAACAGTATAGATCCAGATCAAACGAAGAAGCCGTTTATCAGGATCTACACTGTCATTCCATTAGTGAATTTAAACGAATAAATTACATCAAGTAATTTGATTGGTTAAAATGTAAATGGGTGCGGCTAAATTAATTTATGAAGCGGTATAAGGGTTAACCGAGACTGCCCTACCAGTTATGTTTTCTATGATTTCAAAGGCAAACATTTAAAGCTTTATTATCCTAATAATAGAAGCCATTTAACTAACAGATGGTGTTGTCTGAGAGTCTGATCTTGCCAAAATCCCACTAATGGGTCCTAGGTATATATGAGTTAAATATGTCACTAAGTATTCTATTGAACCCTTCCACGAATTCGACGCTTTCATCTTCGAATTTGGACACCAACTCTTTTAAATAGGAATCCAATGTTTGATCATGAGAATGGCAAAAAGTGCAGATCCAGGTATGATGACTTCTTATTTCCTATCTCATTTGAATGTAACCTGATTTTATTAATCAACCACGATAGTATAGCATTTATGTAGCTTAAACTGTCTGCGCTATACAAATGACAAACAGGGTCAATACGGAAAAAGTGGGCCATTACGGGAAAAAGAGGGCTAATACGAGAAAAGGAAGGTCAATACGAAAGAAATGCCATTACGGCTGGTTATTAATAATTGACTATCCTGTATTGATCGGAAGTCATCCGTATTAACGCCATGTCAACCAATATTAACCGGAGGTCAAACATCAATAATCGTGCTTTTTATTTGTGTCAATTAATAAAAATGTCATTTACTATCACTTCGTATTGACCCTGTAATAATATCATAGTATAGGCATCTGTGATGTCTAACCGTGTCTTGTTTTAATCAATGGAAACTATACATCTACGTACTCTGAAACTTTTTCTTCTCCCGTGCTTGTGAGGGAATGCTTGAACTCTTATTAGTTTCAAATATCTGTTCAGTCAAATTTAGATTGTAGGAATTTCATCTTCGGTTTCGCGTTCAGTGAACCGTAGCAGAACCTTTCTTCAGGAGATCAGTATTATGTAATAATAATCCAGACGGCTTCTGTTTTGTATCTTATTGTCAAAAACGTGGGTGAATTATCGAACAAATGCCAAAAATATTTGGCTACCCCAAGCTTAAGTCTGCTGAATTCATTTGGAATAATGAAAAAACGATGAAATCTAAATTCCTTTGGTGGTTAACCTGTTTCTAACAACTGACTTGATTGCACCGGTGTTTGTTTCTTTCCGCTGTAATCTAGTCGTGCGGCCACCGAGGATATAGCGAGAAGTTGCCGGTGTACCCTATTCACTTATACCACGTATAACAAATGAAACATAGGAATGAGAAGTTTCACCTAGCCATTCCGATGCATTTGTGTTCGAACCTGGTAAACATAATATATAATAATGGTCGTGGATGGTATAGTCGAGAAAACCGGTTTGGATTTTGCGGCGAAGTAAGCTAGCTACAAAGAATAGCCATATGGCCATTTTGTGGGAAAGTAACTGTCCTTATGGCCTTCCTTTGTTTAGGTTTCCATTATGGTCTGGTCGCTTAATGTTTGTATTTCTTTCCCTTTGGTGTCTTTTATGGGTGGAGTAAGTTAATTGTATCAATTCCTGATCTTTGTTTTACTTCTACTTTAGATAACTAGAGGTATTGTAATACCAAAGCATTGGCCATTAGGCGCAGACGCACAGGCTGATTTCAACCTGTGTTTTTTCGAAATGGGCAACGACAGGTTTTCTCATGCCGTAAATTACTTTGTCTCTCGATACTGGACAAAATTATCTAAGGACTCGAACTTGCGAGCAGTTGCCTTTGATGTACTAATCTGGAACAATATTCTTCAATATCAGTGCAGTAACCTATGTCGGGACACTGCTTGCGAAAGTCATATTTGGTCATAAAGTCTAATTTTGGGCATCTCTGTCGACTTTGCATTTTAAATATTTATACCCCCGCAAACGAAGTTTGAAGGGGGTATATAGGAGTCAGCTTGTCGTCTGTCGTCGTCGGTCCGTTACAAAAAACTTTAACATTGCTCATAACTTCCTTATTCTTTGACCGATTTCTTTAATATTCACACACCACACACCTTGCCACTAGTACTTAAGATTGATATACACAAACCTGACCTTGACCTTTACGTTGATCTTCCTCAAGGTCAAATACTTGTAAAAATGTGTCTGACAACGCATGCGGGGGTATAATTGGCGCCCGTTAGGCGGCAGCTCTAGTTTCATTTTCTGGCAAATTACGTTACATCGCGAAAACACGCCTATATAATTTTGGTCCCCTTGAACTTCACTTTTATATAGTAGAACTGGGGTTTACAGAGGTATTTTTTTTTCTTATTTCTGCTCTAAAATATATATTTTGAGGCGGTTATAACGTGTACCCACAATATATATTTTGAGCAGAAATAAGAAAAATATCACAATTTTTCATCTGGAATAAATGTTTTCGTAATGATTAAAGTCCTAGATATTTTATTCACAAACTGCACGTCCTATGACAATGTTTTCCTTAGTAGCATAACAGTTTCAAACATTTTCATTTGGAGCGGTAAATCGACGGTTTCCAGGCACAATTTTATTTTACGTGGGATGACAATTTTCATTCTGGTTTTACTCGTTCTAATGCTCTTCTTTTACAAATATGGCAAGTGTTGCCACCAATGTAGCCAACCAAAAGTGAAGATAAAATATGACATTGGTTTTACGATAATTTATCGTAAATAATAGTGTCGCAAAATGTTGACGTTACGAGAAGGATGACCTGCATGACCCTTTTCCCACCAGAAACTTGTCTCTAGAAAGCGGTTTGTTGGCATCGTTTGCTCTTATTGCAAAATGTTATGCCCCAGACACACGAAGATTTCAAGATTATGTGTATTCTTTCTTCACTTTAGATACCTGCCAATAGCGACAGAGGTATTGCATTTTTTCTGTCATTTGGTGCGAAAACTACTGCAAAATAGTTAGAACTTCTGCATTCCTGTCTGATAGTATTTGGCATCAAAGTGTGTATGTTTATCTGTATTGCGTCTAGAATTTTAAAACCGTGACAGGTTTTAGGAATGTGTACAAAGTAACTAATGCCTTATCTGCAATTTTTCTAATGACGGCATTCGTACCGCAGAGGAATGGAATGCTTTGAAATCCTTATGCTAGGCACATACGCGCAAAAACTCGGTATTGTACCTTAAATATTGCACCGCGTTCACACTAGGAAATTCATCCGAGACAACTTGATCCGACTGAAACCGATCCACATCAGATTTCATTCACACTGGGACAGGTTAAATCTGGAACCAGCTGATCAACATTTAGTTGCATTCAGACTAAGGACCATATTGGCCCCGAGTTTTAATGCTTTAAAAAAATCAGCGACGCATTGCGCGCGCGACTTATTCCACAGAGCATTTAAAAATCCCACCATCACCACATTACTACTGCTGCTACTTCTGATACTTACTATTTCTACTACTCCTACTACTACTCCTATCTAAAACTGCTGTTGTTGCTGCTACACTGCTACACGTGTCTCTTAAGCGGACCGTCCATGCTAATAAACCCTATCGGTTTCATTGGTCGACAGGGCTTGAGAAGTCATTTCATCTCAATGTCGGGTAAAAGTCCCACAAAATTGGCAGCAACGTCTCCAAAATGACCTTTACGGTGTTGACGGGGACGTTAAACCTCAAATCAAACAAACAAAAACGTGTCTCTTACAATATTTTTGGAGAGTCAATCAACTAATGACAAAATCGGAAAGAAACGTTTCGTTGGTTTGAACCATATTTGACCTTGTCGGTATGGCGTATTTAATTCCTACAAACAACAACTCGCAACGTATTTTTCCTTAGCAACAGATCTCTAGGATATAATGACAACGTGACGTCGAATTGTCTGGTGTAATACGTTTTTCATGGTGTGTCCGTCCGATCTCTTACGACCGTTTCGATATTTAGGCAATGATGCAACTGTATGGCGAGATTCGTATAAACTTTGCAGATGCTCGCATTAACTGTTCAGACTAAAATTGTTTATGGGGGTAAATTGTGTATTACCTGATTTGCATACAAGTAACATTTTGCTTGTGCAGCTGTTCTTTTATTCGTGTTAGTGGGTCAAAATGATTCCTGTCCATTTAGCGTTTTCTGCATTAAAAGTGAAATGAGGATGTTTAAAACATGATTTCAAATTAAGAAGTAATGGCTGATTTAATGAGGCGAAATGTATGCCAGGTTAGATTAGATGTGATGTATGATGTTGTTTTACTCCTATAAACTGCCCAGCAGGCACACGCCGCTAGGGCAACGTCAAATCAACGTCGGTGCAACGTCATGACGTTGCACCGACGTAGATGTGACGTTGCATAAACGTAATGACGTTGTACTGACGTTGATGTACGTCACAATTACGCCGTGTGCCTGCTGGGTGATAAGCTGCGAAATGACAAAATCGGACTTTAAGGCGATGCTGCCTAGGCTGTCATTTAGCGCAATCTGGCCTTCGCGCTCCACTTCATCGTGGTCTTGTGGGAGACACACTTAATGATTTAAATGAATGGACAAATCTTTTATTGAATGGACATATCATAGGAAAGATTGCCTCTATCTTGCGTGTGATGTAAGAAATGTTTATTTCACTTCTGAAAGGCATAAAATTATACTTTATGGTGTGTGTGTGGCTCCGCCTTTCTACTTGACAATATTTACATGGGTTTGGTTTTGTGTTGTTTTGGCAGGTTGTAGGTGTTGAGGTGGGTGTGAATTGCGCACCCCTTGTTGCTGATCTGTTCTTGTTTTGTTATGAAAGAGACTTCGCGATGTCCCTTTCCGTTGAAGGCCAATTTTGAAATCGTTTAGGCCTTTAGCTCGACATCTGGATGTTTGGATTATTTATTAAATGTTGACGGTGCCTGTTTATATGGTTTGATCAGTCAAATTTACCACCAGGACTTCATTTGATCAAGCAGGTTCTTCTGATACCGAGGCCCCATGTTTGGATTTGCACCTGTCTGTTGTGAATTGGTTTATGTCCTGCAAAAAGTGTGGTGGGCGCGATGGTTTTGATTTTGGGATTGTGGATTTTCCTTTCGTGGATGGTGGTGTTCCTCGTGTGGCATACTGTGGCGTTTATATTTCATAATTAATTCGATTTGCCGGAGGGTCCATTCGTGTAACTGACTTTAATGCTCGTAATAAATTGTTAACTGCTAAACTTCTTAATCAGGGTTGTCAGTGTCGTGGGCTGTGCGGGGCCTTTACTGGTCGTCGTTGCGACTTAATTTCAAAATTCGTTGTTGGACTTAAATATCTTCTGCAGTGGGGTCTATCGGAGCCCGAGTTTTATGTTGGCTTGGTGTATGAGTTAGGACGATGATTTTGGTGTAAGCATTATTTGATGTGGGAAGATTGGGTGCGGCGTTGGTAAAATCGATTTAAGGCCCTTCCCCCACCCACAGTAAAATTCTTTTCACTGACCGTTCCAATGCGGTTCTTCTGTCGCTATTTACTTTCGTTATGGTTTATCTTTGAGTGCTTTTATTGCTTGTGTCGTTTTAGAGGTTTGGCGGGCCAATTTGCCATTTTGTGGGAAACTAACTGTTTTTTTTTTTGTTTTTTTTTTTTGGTTTTGGCTTTCCACTCTTGATGTTTCTATTAGGCTCTAGTTATTTCCTGGTTGTGTTTCTTTCCCTTTGGTGTCTCTGATTGGAGGTGTGTGTTAATTGTATCGATTCCTGATCTATCTTACATGTGCTTGCCTGTTTGTTTAATGCAATAACCGTCACAAACTGGTGCATTTCACTTGCATTGATTCAAAGCTTGGTTCATTATGTAATGTAATGTAGATGTGTCAGAAAATATCGACTGATTAACATATCAGTTACCATTTATTTGAATGATTAATTGCAGATTGCCTTCGGTTGCAGTACGTCCGTGCATATTCATTGGGTGGCAGGGCTTGATCCGTCATTTCATCTTAATATCGGGTAAAAGTCCCACAAGATTGGAAGCAACATGTCCCTCGGAATGCACGACAATGGAAACCTTCGCTATGAAATGTTCATTCAATTAAATCATTATGTTTGCAGGACTATGGTCCAGTTGTTCAAAGCCTCGTTGGTTGTCACCTTGTTATCTGTCCTAGCAAGTTCAATATTCAAAATTTTGGTATTATTGCTCAAAAAATGTTTTCTTTCAGCAAAAAATATTAGCATATTTGCCATAATAAATGGTCAAAATTTTAACGCTGTGTTAACTAACAACGTCGTTAGATTTGAACAACTGTCATTCGAAATAAAATTTAAATTACACTATCATGAACTTCGAAAGATCTGGATGTTATGAATGGCAAAGCATATGCGTGCTTAGTAAAACACAGTCACTAAGGAAAAATAAGCATCAAAGATCATGGTTCAATAATCATGTGCATGTTTTAGACACGCGCAGTGAGGCAACGCTGTAAGCCAAACATTTCAGAATGTATTTCTTACCATTACGAAAACACGCCCAAACAAATACATGGTAAGCTTTATCGCCAAAAAATGAGCATTTTAAGATGAAACATTGTGATATTTTTTCTTATTCTGTTCAAAATATAGATTGTGGCTACTCATTAGAACCGCCTCATCGAGGCGGTTCTAACGAGTACCCACAATCTACATTTTAGAGCAGAAATAAGAAAAATAAGGTTTACCCCTGTAAACCTCAGTTTTACTTTATAAAAGTGGGGTTCAAGGGGGTCAAATTTATATAAGCGTGTTTTTGTGATGCATCATTCAGAATCAAGACACAACGAACGCAATATTGTGTTTTATGTTTTCAAATGTTTTCATCTTTTCCTTTGCATAGCATTTCTATCGAAATCACACGAATCAAAGTAATATTATTACTATTTGATGTTCCGTCTCGTTTTATTAACAGACAAACAGTAATATGTCTGAAAAATTACGACATTATAAAATGTTAATTAAGTGAATCCAGTTGGAAGTTATTGTCAATATCAGACATTTTTTATTCATCAATATCTATACTGGCGCAATTTTAATGACAAATGAATATGTATTTATTTTTTGAATATACTCTATCATGCTTTATTCAGGCTGTTATGTATATTTTTATTTCGCCAGTTAAGCAAATTTACAAATTCATAACATATAAACTGACAAATGTTTCAATTTTATCTTTGCTGATATGAAGCGACACTAGGGATAAACTATATACAGTAGAACTTCAATGCCTCGAACACCGATGGCTCGTTTACCATGGCTGAGTCGAACCCGTTCTTGAGTACCTAGAAAATGTCTCTACATAAGAAATAGAGGGAAAATAAAGGATACCGTCGTCTTTTTTCTTGCAAATGTATACTGTGTGTACGCATTAGAGTCGCCTCTCGAGGCGATTCTAATGAGTACACACATCATACATTTATATTGTAGAACACCGAAAAGAAGTCTCAAAATTACCCCCTTATGCCTCCTAAAATTAGCCCACAGCGGCTCGAACTACCCCTATCTCGAACAGATTTTGGTAGTCCCAAAGGTGTTCGAGCCGTTGAAGTTCGACTGTAAATGTTTGGGAGGTTAATCAGTGAATTTACGGATGGATTTTCAGTAGCGGTGCCCCGTCAGGGATTTACAACCGTATAACCGACGATATGCCTCCTCAAATCTAATCCCATTTTAATGCACTTATTCATTTATAAAGTTAAAATCGGTATGAACATTAGATATTCACATCAAGAAACAGCAACTATAATTTTCGAAAACTAAGAATTTAAATTCCATCCGCTGGCAAATTATCTTTCCGTATGTCTCTGGTCGGCCCCATCGGAGTCTTACTGTTGGTTTTCTTTTGCTCCAGCATTTCAGTGGTTTCTTGCTGTCGAGTCCTCAACGTTGTCTCACCTCTGTGATTCTTTGATTTTTGTGTTCACGGAGATGTTGCACTGATGAGTAAGAAGGCCTTCATGCGGACTGAACAGATTATTTGTCTAAATCGCGACGGAAGTAAGGGCGAGGATTGTGGCTACGTAAAATCGATTCCACTGACCGTTCCAAGGCGGTTCTTCTGTGGCGGTTTATTTGTGGTGTTGTTTGTTACTTACTGTGTGTATCACAGTATGTGTCTTTTTATTTTGGATGGCCATATGGCCATTCTGTGGGAAAGTAACTGTCCTTATGGCCTTCTTTTGTTTAGGTTTCCATTGTGGTCTGGTCGCTTAGTGTTTGTGTTTCTTTCCCTTTGGTGTCTTTGATGGGTGGAGTAAGTAAATTGTATCGATTCCTGATCTTTGTTTTACTTCTACTTTACCCAAGCCAGTCAAAGATGTCGGCTCTATAAAACCGAATGTCAGCCAACGAAAGGTGAAGTTATGTGATGAATTCATGTTTCCAAAACAAGGACGTGTAGTCTGATCTGCGTCTTCACTCTGCGCACATGCCTGGGGGCACATTTCGCTTGAAGCAGTCCATCTGAAACGTGTACCCTTCGGGGGGCAGCTACGACGTCCATTCTGGTTTACCATAGTCATATTCCCGCGTTTTTAATAATTCTTCTAGCCTTACGGAAAAGATAATTTGCCAGCGGATGGAATTTAAATTCTTAGTTTTCGAAGAATTATAGTTGCTGTTTCTTGATGTGAATATCTAATGTTCATACAGGCGGTTGCAAAACACGATAGGCCAGTGATTCGGTTTGATCTGTTGGTAATCTGTTATTGGAATTGTAGTGTACCGCAAAGATGCGATTCCTTGACAAAAGTATGCTGAACTTGACAGGAGCTAACTTTATTTAGAAATTTCACTGCAATGTTATCATTGCATTCACCTAACCATGAAGTTCCTTTAATCAGTTCGACAAAAGAAACATTTAGAATGTTTGAGACTTCGGTTTGACTTAGAATGAATTTCAGATTATGGCATAAGAAATATTTCAGTGCGTGATACCTTACCCTCTACTACTCTACTGTGACAGGCGAAATCAGTAGACGACAAATTGTTGATATTTTTCTTTTTATTTTCTCCAGAAAACAGGACTTGACATCTCTTGCAAATTGTCGGTAACAATTTGCATGAGATGTCAAATGCTGTTTTCTGGGAAAATAAGAGGAAAAAAAACATTTCAAAATGCCGTCTGCTGCGAAAAAAATACCCAGCATTCAGAGCGCTAAAGCGAATTTCGCCACGACAAAAACGGATATAAAGAACAAGCATGCAGCAATCGCAGTTTATAGTACGGAAAAAGTCGATTTGTTAAATCAAGTTTTTGAAAAACTTGATTTTTTAAATCAAGATCCTATGTTAACTCCATTGAAGTCAATTCTATATCCGGTACTGGACCCCGGCACCGCTTCCGCTTTCGCTTGCTTCATAAAATAATCCTTTAGACTATTACGAGCCAGCCGTAGCAGAAAGAAAAAGCAAACAAGCCTTTTGAAAAAAAAAATAACAAAATTTATTTACAAGTTATCTTTAACCCGTTGAAGTAAGAAAATTAAATGTACTTAGCTCTGCTATGAAGTATCCTGAATGAAGCTATGTTCCTTGACCCCACAGAATTCACAGTCCGAAATGAAATATAATAGCCTATAACAATCCAACACAAAACTTCAAACTCCAAAGTCTGACTCAATGAGAAAAATCAAGCTCTTTTATAGACCCTTAGATTTCTCTAGCATGTTCCACATGGCTGTGGAATAAGATGATGTAATTTTCTAAAAATAAAGCAAACCTGAACTTTCTGGAAGGTTCTGAAGTACTTTTCCTTGTAAACAACTTGTTTACAAAAATAAAATCTGTGACTCAGTTTTCGAGAATCTTCTGTAAGAATATAAATAAGATATTTATGGCACTATTAGGTCACCCAGTGAGGTGAAAGTGGGAATCAGAAAAATAAATTCTTATGCATAACAAGACCAAGCATGACAATATTTTGTTTAGCATGGATAATCGTTGAAGTTTGAAAGACCTGATTTTATAAACTTTTACACATGTTAATTAAATTTTACAACTAAAGTGGTGCTGGGTGACGACTTCTGACAAAATAGATTTTACTGACACAGATCATATTCATACGCCTTTTCATGACGTACAATCTCCTTGAAATTATACCATTTCAGCCCTCAGTTTCGGAACTGGACTCCTCTTGCTTTGATATTTGGATATACATGTGTTCTTTTTTTGGCCGTTCCTGAAGAAACTGGCTGCAATCACCATCTCATTCTGATCCTGAAGGTAGGCCGGTCATTTAGGCTGAAAGAGTTAAATCACTTTTGCGTGCGCATAGCTTTTACGAATCCCAAGTACATCACGAAAACACGTCTATATAATTTATAAAAAAAAGTGAAGGCAATGATCAGGAATCGATATAATTAACCCACAGCCCCCATCAGAGACACCAAAGGGAAAGAAATACAAACAAGAACAACAAACCCTAATGGAAACATCAATAGCGAAAAGCCAGAAGGACAGTAGGGTAGGCTGAAAAGTTCTGAGCCTGACCAAGATCCAATGGTTTGTCCATGCTGAAAGTGCATTATTTTTCAACATAGTCCCCCTTCCTGTCCACACACTTCCTCCAGCGATGCTGGAGTCCTTGGATCCCAGTGGTATAGAAGGTATCATCTTGGTCCCTGAAAAACTCCTCCACAGCAGCTACCACCTCCTCGTCTGACCGATAATGCTGCCCAGCCAAGTGCTTTTTCATGTTTGGAAACAGGAAATAATCTGATGGAGCTAGATCAGGTGAATACGGAGGGTGGTCGACAAGTGTGACGCCACAGTCATGCACAGCAGTCATTGCGACAACCGATTTATGAGCAGGCGCATTGTCCTGATGGAACAAGACCCCTTTTGTCAATTTTCCGGGTCGTTTAGCCTCAATTGCTTTTCGCAATTGATTAGCAGATCTGCATAATACTCCCCATTAATTGCTCTGCCCTTTTGAAGGTAATCTATGAATATTATACCCTTGGCATCCAAGAACACTGATGCCATCATCTTCCCTGCAGAGGAGACGACCTTTGCCTTCTTTGAAGGGGGTGAGCCAGGGTGCTTCCATTGCATGGATTGTCTTTTGGTCTCTGGCTCAAAGTGATGAACCCAACACTCATCCTGAGTGACAAAACGGTCAAGAAAACCATCTTGGTCTGCTTCAAAAATAGCCAAGTTGGCTTGTGACAGGTTCAGTCTGGTCAACATTTGGTCAGGCGTCAAAAGCCGTGGCACCCATCTGGCGGAAACCTTCGACATTCCTAATTCACTGTGTAGACTGTTCTCTACTCGTTCATTTCGGCCCCTGCCCATAGGGGCTTGAAGAAATATATGGGCTGCATGATGCTTCCACGCAAAGCTGAATCCGGCCCGCACACTAGTACTGGTAAACCGCTTGGAGGATCTAAGCTTGTCCAGGAACCGCGGTACGAGGCGGACCGTCCATGCCAATAAACCTTATTGGTTTCATTGGGCGACAGGACTTGAGATGTCTTTTCATCGGGTAAAAGTCCCACAAAATTGGAAGCAACGTCTCCAGAATGCCCTTTACAGTGTTGACGGGGACGTTAAACCCCAAATCAAACAAACAAACTTCTCATTCACTGGAGATGCCAACAGTGTTAGCTAACTGATTCACAGTTAAACGCCTGTCATCCATCACGGCCCTGTGCACTTGGCTGATGGTTTCCTCGGTTGTTGCCGTTGTGGGTCGTCCATACCGGTCATCATCTTCAAGGCTGTCCTTGCCCATCTTAAAATTTTCTGCCCACCTTTTCACGGTTGCATGCGAAGGAGCATCATCCCTTAATGTAGCAACCATATCGGCATGAATGTCCTTAGGAACTAACCCCTTTTTATGGAGGTACTTGATGACACCACGATGCCAGATTTTGTTCATTTTCTCAAAAAGGTGCTAGTATCAATTTTCAAAGTCTAGAATTTCTACGTTAAACTTGAACTCATTTGAGTCCAATCAAGTAATAAAGGTTTGGATTTAATGAATACAAAATTTCATGGCTGTTCAATGCCTGCTACTTGGTGAGGCTCAGAACTTTTCAGCCTACACTCGTACATTCCCACAGAACAAAATAATATAAGCGGCACCTTGAACCCCACTTTTATATAATAAAACTGGGGTTTACAGGGATAAACCTTATTTTTCTTATTTCTGCTCTAAAATATAGTTTGTGGATACTCGTTAGAACCGCCTAAGATTTTCTTATTTCTGCTCTAAAATATAGTTGGTGGATAGGCGGTTCAAAGAATATCCACAATCTATATTTTAGAGCAGAAATAAGAAAAATATCACAGTTTTTCATCTTAAAATTTTTGGTTTTCGGCGGTAAAGTTTACAATGTATTTATATAGGCGTGTTTTCGTAATGAAGAGTTTTTATAGCCTCGCTATTCTTTAACAATTCCTGCATTTTATAACAAGATTTCCACCAGAGGCCATGTAGCGCCTGTAAGGGGCAAACCCTTCACTAACTTTTTGAATCATGAAATGTAGTTCAAGGTCAAATATGCATTCTTGCATTAAAGTTTCCATCCCTTGATTTAAGTTTGTATCAAGTTTAGTTCACAAAGTCAGTGACCCATGAAATGTAGGTCTAGGTCAAATACAAACGATTGAATTAAAGTTGCCATCCTTAGGTGCAAGTTTGTACCAAGTATCATTAATAAAGCTCACAGTTCTTGAGAAATGGACTTGAACATTGTTTGGCGAAAGCTAGGGCTGTCGTAATAGTTCACAAGGTCACTGAACCATGAAATGTAGGTAAGAGTCAAATATGAAAGTTAGGGTGGTCACAATAGTTCACACAATCAGTGAACCCTGAAATGCAGGTCAAGATCTAATATGGGTGATTCAGTTATAGATGTCATCCCTAGCTGCAACAATTAACGAAGCTCTTATTGTTTTCAAGAATTGGACTCTTACATAAGGATGAAAGTAAGGGTGGTCGCAGAAATTCACAATGCGTGGACCATGAAATGTACGTCGAGGACAGATATTGATGCTTGCATTAAAGTTGTCATTCCTGAATGCAAGTTTGTACCAAGTAGCATTAATGAAACTCTTGTAGTTTTCCAGAAATGGACTCTTGCATTACATAGGGTGAAAGTTTGGGTGGTCGCAAATGTTTACGGCTTGACGAAGGGATGGTCGAATGAACAGACGAACGGACGGAGGATCGGAATCCTATATCGCGCCATGCTCAAAGCAGAGCCGAACCGTTATGTAACAAGTATTGGCTTTTAACACAATTGTATCATTACTTTGTGTGGTCATTAATGTATCACGTGTACGTTTTATTTTCGATAACTTTGCAATTTGCAGAATTAGCATGAGAAAAGAGCGAAACTTTTTTTTTCACTACGATATTTATGGCAGAATTATTCTCCCTTTCTAATCGAATAGAACCGTGTCAATAAAATACATCACTAAACCACGTCTGTATAATTTTGACCCCCTTGAACCCTACTTTTATATGGTAAAACTTGGGGTTACGGAGGTGAACCTTCTTTTTCTTATTTCTGCTCTAAAATATAGATTGCTGGTACTCGTTAGAAACGCCTCGATGAGTAACGAGTACCCACAATCTATATTTTTGGCAGAAATAAGAAAAATATCATAATTTTTCATCTTAAAACTGAGGTAATGGCCAAGTATGACCGATTCAGTATATGACGAAAGATAAAATTTTAGTTTTTCGGCGGTAAAGTTTACAATGTATTTGTATAGGCTTGTTTTCATGTCTGGAGAACTGTGGCACTGATCTATAACTATGCTTGATAAATCAACTTTTCCCACAACTTTCAGTACTTTGATTTCTTCCTTGGTTTCTTTCGTTCTTTTTTGTCTCATTTTGTGTTTACTTTGCTGCCACCAGCAGCCTCTAGAATTCCGGCAAAACACTTCAAATTCAAAATAAGTAGTGTGAATTGTAAGATCACCGGCATTTGTTTACAGCGAAACCATTAAACTTTTTGAGCACTTTCACGGCAAAAAACAGCATTTACACCTGTCCGATAAGCGAATACTCAAATAGGCCTGCGAGTCACTTCTTCTATAGCTCTGTGGGTATCCTAAGTTGTATGCATGAACAGGCGGATGCCGCAGGCCGACCTGAGTCTCTGCTCTCGACAACAATGTTTTTGTTCGTTTTGCCATGCTGCGATTCACAACTCGTGGCAGCTCATGATTTTCAAAATACAGTATGTCAACCAACCTCCTGCGGCTTATTCTGAAGACGTCGGCGACAAGTACCAGATTCAGGTCAAATTGGTTCAGATGTTATTGAAAGTCTCACTTAAGGGGAATGGGAACACCTGGCACATTTTTCCAGCATTTTTCAAAGGGAGACAACTTTCGGGACTTCCTGTTCGCTTTTCTATAGGATCAGTCCCACGGAAAAAGGGGTCAACTCTTAAAGGAAAGAATTTGCTCCTCAGGAGCAAATTCTTTCCTTTAAGAGTTGACCCCTATAGACATGGGAGATAAAAATACTTTTGCAAGAGTTGCCTCCCCTGAAGGTGTTCCCATTCCCCTTAACGGGAAAAAGTTGATATCCCCAGCCTTTCCGATGTTGGGTTGCTGTGTCGGTTTCACTGCCGGGGCGTTCAACTGTCTTTGGCTTTAGTAGGACAATTGCCTGCTGGGCTTGCAGCAGATGCGGGATGTGGGGTGTTGGCATTTTAAAATTTATGAGCAGCATATATAGAGGATCTTACATGAGTGCTCATGTATTATTGAATTTATTAAACGAGTTGAGGAAAAGGGATAAAATGCGAGGCTTTGCCGAGCATTTTATCCCTTTTCTTCAACGAGTTTAATAAATTCAATAATACACGAGCACGAATGCAAGATTCTATTTATCATATGACGTTTAAAACGCATTTTATATACGAATGTTTACAAAGATGTCAATATTCCGCCATTAGTAAAGCGACGTCGTTAAGGACGTCGTACATGTAACGTTACGGGACGTATCTAGCTAATTTGCATATTTAATCCACTAGTGGATTATCGAAAATATTACATGGCGTTATAACACTCTCAGACGCGACGTCATATGATAAACGGCATTCTCTACCGATAAGAATAGGAAAATGCCTTATATACAGAAAAATTCTTATATTAAGACCACCTTTGGGAACAGTTCCAAAGGTGGTCTCTGACCAGAGGACACTATACGAGGGATGTTCAAAATGAATTGTTTATTTCTATCTGGAGACTTCAAATTTCAAGTTAACCTAAAAGTGTCATTCCATGCCCTCGAAGTACTCCCCGTGGCTAGAAATGCAAAGTTTCAGCCGATGTATTCACTTCTTGAAGGCGTCACACTAAGCTGATTTGGGCACAGTAATAAGGTACTAAGAACTGGCAGATCCAAGTGCTTGTCGGGACTGGTATTTCCGCCCAGCTAGGAATGATTTCAATTTCGGAAACAAAAAGAAATGACATGGGGCAAGGTCTGGGGAATACAGGGGTGAAACAAAACCGTTTTTTTTTTCTTTCTTCAAAAACACCGTAACTATTGCGGAGGTATGAGCGGTTGCGTTGTCATTTAGAAGACGGACATGTTTAAAACCAGTGGTAGGGCGTTGTTTCTTCAGAACTACAACTTTGTGGTACTTTCCGGTGATGCGTTTGCCCTTTTTCACCGGCAATTGTATTGTGACTCCTTCACCAGAGACATAAACTGTTAACAAAAAGTTATGCTTTTTGAAGAAAACACAACCTGTCGCCTCTAAATTTCGAAATGGACTCCTGCCACATATAAGGAGGAAGATTCCATTTGGTACAAAAAGGGTTAAAAAAATGGTGGTCTTGTAGTTAGGTAAGTGACATTGCGATTCTCATATTAGGCCGCCCGGATGCACATCTGACTAATACGGGGGTAGCGGATTCGATCCCTGCTGGTTTGGCAACATTCTTTCATGGAGATTGATCGTGAAAACTTTTTATCGGTCATTCTCTCACTTCCGCTGATACTGAGTTTCTATTGGTTAAGCTGTGGCAAGGTACACTGAGCGGCCCGATATGACCAAATGGTGTTGACTGGAGTATTAAACGGCAGACAAACAAATGCATTCTCCTATTACATCAGTTTTATTGTGTTCTATACTTCTAAATGCAGCGTCTTTAGGCTTATTTATCATATGACGTCGCGTCTGAGAGTGTAATAACGCCATGTATTTTTTTCTATAATCCACTAATGGATTAAAAATGCAAATTAGCTAGATACGTCCCGTAACGTTACATGTACGACGTCCTAAACGACGTCGCGTTTACTAATGGCGGAATATTGATATTTTTTTGTAAACAATCTTAAATAAAATCCGTTTTAAATGTCATATGATAAATAGAATCTTGCCTTCGTGCTCATGTATTATTGAATTTATTAAACTCGTTGCGGAAAAAGGATAAAATGCTCGGCAAAGCCTCGCATTTTATCCCTTTTCTTTAACTCGTTTAATAAATTCAATAATACATGAACACTCATGTAAGATCCTCTATATAATAATGCTTACACTTGCAAATGTTACACTGCGCAGATTGAGCGAAAAAAAGTTAACAAATACCCCAGCTAGTCACATTTTCATATTATGTATACATGATTGTATATCTTGTTTAATGATCACGTACTTGGTGACAGGTGTTATTATAACTTTCTCGTAATTGTACATGAATGTGTTTGTTGGATTTTAGGTTTATCTATGTTTTGAGCAGAAATATGGAAAGTATCAGAAGTTTTCATCTGAAAATGTCCATTTTGAAGAACTGAAAGAAATTTCTGTAGAATACGGGTCTGATTAATAGCTATACCGACAGTTTTAACCATAATTTAAATGTTCCTATAAGTACTTATTATGCGTCTTATTCTTGAAAACGTGTGACCTGTATTTGTTTATGTGTTTCTGAAACTCGAACAGTCACGAACGCAAAGTAATATACAATTGTTCGTGTAAACATGTTTTCAATGTAATGTCTTAATTAATACTGGCTGGGGTCAATGATGAGGCCTAATTGACCGACACTAATAAAATAGAAAGCTTTATTCTTGATTTTGTTCTTGTGTGTGTGCGTCGTCGATAACGTCATGCCATGTTTATCATATTACGTCGCGTCTGGGAGTGTAAAAACACCATGTAATAAATTCGATAATCCACTAGTGGATTAAGTATGCGACGTCATTAACAACGTCGCGTTTACTAATGGCGGAAAAGTGTCATTTTCGTTAACAGATCGTGGGTAAAATGTGTTTTAAATGTCATATGATAAATAGAACCTTGCATTCGTGCTCATGCATTATTGAATTTATTAAACTCGTTGAGGAAAAAGGATAAAATGCTCGGCTCAGCCTGGCATTTTATCCATTTTTCTCAACTCGTGTAATAAATTCAATTAAGAAATGAAATTTATTTTTCTGCAGTTCATGGAAGTATGAACGCAGTGGGTCGCGTGCAAAGTAAATGAACCCGGAAGGGGTTCATGTAAACTTTGCTAGCGACCCACTGTCGTTTATACTTTCATGAAAAGCAGAAAAATTAAGTTTATTTTTTATATTTACATTATTTGCCCATCATCACTGGGCGAAAACATGCTTGTAGGGCAAACTTTTAAAGCTGAAAAACATTAAACGCTGTTTTTCTACAAACAGCGGAGCAGCATTGACGTCATCAACGCCCGTAGAGAACAATGGTTTAGAATGACGTCATTTAACGTCACTGAAAATCATGCGTTCATGGAAGTATGAACGCAAATGTTTTCTATAGGTTTACATAAGACTTTACACTGGAAATGTAAATATTAATACATGAACACTCATGAAGGTCCTCTATTAATGATATGACCACCCTAACAATAACACATGGTTACTGGCGCGTAACGTCATGACGTCGTGTGTGACAACCCTATGTTTCTTCGGCAATAAACTCTTGATTTCAAACCCTTATATGATAAATAGAATCTTACACTGGTGGTCAATTGATATTAAAATATGCAACTGGCGTAAGGCTCGTTTAATAAATTTCATAGGAAATGACCCTCTATTTATAGCTATGTTTTGTAGGACGTATACTGTGTTGCAAACTTAAACACCCACCAGTCTGAATGAAACAGAGACTGCACTGTGTTCTCTGGTGCCAAAGACAATCGTATAGCCTCGATAGCTCAGTAGTTGGGGCGTTCGACTTACGATCGAGAGGTTGTGGAATCGGATCCGGCCAGCGGAGGCGAGGTGTGTCCACGTAATGCCACTGCCCCACTCCACCCAGGTGTAAATGGGTATCAAAAATGAGCAACAACGGCTGACGTGTCGTTAAACTCCAACACCGTATCGCTTAACGTGGGTCAAAAATGTTAGGCGGTCATTTTGTGGTTCGGAGCTTAAGTCCCATATTTTGTCTCCTCAGTCTGGGTTATTTAGTTCAGGGAGTGGGTGCGTTTGAGTTTTAAACAACTAAGGTCATATGGATATTATGGATGAGACTTCGGTTTACAGACCCTTCCGAAAGTCTGGAGAAGCCAGAATCGAACTCACGACCCTTGGTTTATGAGACGAGCAGCTTAACTACAACACCAGTCGATTTCGATATCAATTATCCATAGAGACACTAAATAAAATTGTTGACACCGAATGAACTGTATCATGGGACATTTGCGAGCAACAAAGGTGCTGATAAGCCTGCGCATGCGCAGGCTGATCAACGCCTTCGTGTTCGCTGCTAGGATAGATCAATACCACCAGTTACTATATCAAGACTCTTGCTATTCTGTGTAGCGGAGCAGGTTGGTTTGTGTGTGACGTGGTCGAATGGCCAACAGATATGTTTTCTCGGGGCCGGGAGGCTTTCTGCCATTAGTTTGCTTAGAAACAAAGTCGCTGCCATTTGTCATCGACTTTTCATGGTCATTAACCCATTTTGTACCAGAAATCCCAAAACGGGTACACTGGCAAACAATTAAGGCCCAGATCAGACGCCGCAGAACGCGGCGTCTGATCAGGGCCTCCACTGTTTGCTGAAAGTTCAGTCATTTTCCACATATATTTTGATGAAAACACAGCCTGACACCCCTAAATTTTGGAATAGGCTCCTGCTATATATAAGGAGGAAGATTCCATTTGGTACAAAAAGGTTAAAGAACTCTGCAAATCAAGACTATATGTGCGTTTGTAAACAAGCATAAAAGTACAGAAATGTTTTTATAACAACAAGTCGACCAGCGACCCCTTAGAAATCGGCATGGCAAAATATTCAGTGCCATAGTGTTTTTGTCTTAATGTTTGAATCTCTCTCTCTCTCTCTCTCTCTCTCTCTCTCTCTCTCTCTCTCTCTCTCTCTCTCTCTCTCTCTCTCTCATTAGATTATTGTTCATTTTTAAGGGTCTCTATAGCTCTCAGGAGCATTACATGTACATTTATACGATGTTTGGTTTGGTGTTTGAAAGATCTCTCTCTCTCTCTCTCTCTCTCTCTCTCTCTCTCTCTCTCGCTCTCTCTGTTCACAGGTTACTTGGACTTTGTTTTAAGCTCAACCACTGCAAAATAATACAATTGCATACCTCCCATACAATAAATAATGAAAAATGTTATATGCCCATGCGAACCAGGCCT
Organism: Lucinisca nassula; assembly: GCA_963580285.1. Taxonomy (NCBI): domain Eukaryota; kingdom Metazoa; phylum Mollusca; class Bivalvia; order Lucinida; family Lucinidae; genus Lucinisca; species Lucinisca nassula. The sequence continues at coordinate 107,314,381 of OY757014.1, read as the reverse complement.
AAAAAAACCCCGAGTTTCCGCTACCCCGGCCAACCCTGATTTTTTGTGCCGACCATGGTTTTTATAGCCATCCAGAAAAAAAAAAAACTAAAACGATTTTCTGACCCACCTTATCTAGCACTCATCTAATACTCACTGTCCTGTTCTTTTTGCTCCAATATGGTTTGAATTTAGCCCTTTTCAAGAATTTTGTTCTTTTTTTTTATCAAATAAAAAGTAGAGAAAAAAAATGAAATGTTTTTTTATCGTAACTTTTCGCCCTACAGACCCTAAATTTTGTCGGCATGTCAGCGGAAACTTACCTAGAAAAGTGGGTTTCACCCGACCATTTACCGCAAACGAACTTGTTCACGTAACTAAAAATCATACTCGCTTCTTAGACCGTATATGTGACCATTGAATCCTCCTACTTGTATCTGGGGGGCAGGTACATTACCAGTTATATGGATGTCAGTTTTTTGTGCCGGCGGGTTAGTTTACAAAACTGCATGAACTTAAAGCAAACAGTGTAGACCCAGATCGTTCTGCGGCGTCCGATCTGGATCAAAACTGTTTGCTTGTGTTCCCAAAATGGGACGTGAGGCATATATGGGTTAATATATATATTTTTATCTTGAAATTACTAGAGTGAAATATATGATGTGTAATTTCATCAATTGATATAAAATTGTTTGCAACCACTAGAACTAATGTCATGATGAGTCAGGATCATTAACAAGACAGAAAAAGTCTTTTTAACTTCAGCAACGCTACATTTTCTAGTCGGCTCCAGCACATCGGGGCTTGAAGAAATAGATAGGCTGCATGATGCTTCCACGCAGAGCTAAAACCGACCCGCACACGAGTTTTGGTAAACCGCTTAGAGGATCTAAGCCAGCCCAGGCAAAGCGGTGCGAGTCGGCCCGTCCATGCTTATAAACCCTATTGGCTTCATTTGGCGGCAGGGCTTGAGATGTCATTTCATCTCAAGGTCGGGTAAATGTCCCACAAAAATTGGAAGCAAAGTCTCCAAAATGACCTATATAACAGTGTTGACGGGGACGTTAAACCTCAAATCAAACAAAACAAAACATTTATTAGTACTTACATTTGTGCAAAAAGAGGTTTACTCAGCCCAGAGCTAGAAATTGAATCCATAACGAGTCTGTTGTTTTCATATTTAGGTTCATGTCTCGGTTCCGCCTGCCGCGGCTTTGATAAATATAGTCTGGGCTGCACGGTGCATCCGCGCCGAGCTGATTCCAACCGATCTTTTGAGCACTGGTAAACCACTTTAGAAGGTCTAATCCCTGCAAAGTGATGCGAATCGAACCGTTCATGCATACAAACCCTGTTGGTTTCGTTGGTTGGCAGGGGTGAGTGAGTTTTAGTTTTACGTCCCACCAACAGCTAAGGTCATACGGAGACGGGACCTCGGTTTTAAAGACTCATCCGAAAGTCTGGAGAAGCCCGGGATCGATCCTGCGATCCCTGGTTTACAAGGCGAGTAGTGTAACCACTGCACCACAGAGGCTTCTGTTGGTTGGCAGGGCTTAAGATGTCATTCATCTCAATGTCGGGTAAAAGTCTCACAAATCGGAAGCAACGTCTCAAAATGACCTAAAAAGTGATGGCAGGGACGTTAAACCCTCAAATCAAACAAACAAAAAATTACATCTCCACTTTTCCTGCGCAGGCTTATGCATAAACGTTACAAAGCACTACAAAGCACAGCATTACGCCAGAACCGCACATCTGCCCCTTCTTGAAGCAGCGGAAGGGAAAGAATACCCTAAGAAAAAGACTTCATGATAAATCTCCACGAAAAAGCGTTGGCGACCCGGCGCAAAATTGAACCCGCGAACTCCTTCCGGATCACGTGTCACAAAGCCACCGAGGACCACCAGCCCCACTGAAATTGAAGTGTATAATGTTATAAGAGTATCCACTCCTTCACTATCTGCCAAGAAGACTGTAGATTGGTATCAATCTGTTAAATAGAGCAGTTTCATAAAATATTGCCAAGACATACACTAATATAATGTTCTAACGTAATGTCTGATTTAACATGTATTTTAGATAAGGGGCAAATAATAATACATATTTCTACAGGTTTTCTGCAGTTGTGCACCTTGTTAATAAGAATGACTAAATACAGGGCCTGATTGCCAGGCTAAGAAGACTGTGGTGTAGTGGTGTAGTGGTGTAGGGGAATGGGAACACCTAGCAGATTTTCCCGTCATTTTTCAAAAGGAAGGCAACTTTCGGGACTTCCTGGTCGCTTTTCTATAAGCCATGTCCTACTGAAAAAGGGGGCTACTCTTAAAGGAAAGAATTTGCTCGTCAGGAGCAAATTCTTTCCTTTAAGAGTTGACCGCTATTGACACGGGAGACAAAAATACTTTTGCAGGAGTTGTCTCCAATGAAGGTGTATCCATTCCCCTTAAACCACTTGCCTCTAAAGCCAGGGGCTGGGGGTTCGATTCCGTGCAACTCCAGACTTTCGGGAGGAGTCTTTAAACAGTCCAGTGTGACTTTAGCTGTTGGTTGGACGTAAACTTCAAAACACTCTCACATGCATGCACGCACGCATGCGCGCGCACCTGTTTGCAAGAAGAAGCTTTGCGTCTGAAACCATCTTTGTAGCGGACAGCGCAGACTTCGAGTCTTCGTTGGGCACACCGGCCCCCGCCCATCGGGTCTTGAAGAATTAGATGGGCTGCATGATGGTTCCACGCAGAGTTGAAACTGACCCGCACACGACTACTGGTAAACCGCTTAGAGGATCTAAGCCTGCCAAGCCAAAGTGCTGCGAGTCGGTCCGACCATGACTATAACCCTATTGGTTTCATTGGGCGGCAGGGCTTGAGATGTCCCACAGTCTCCAAAATGACCTATACTGTGTTGACGGGAACGTTAAACCTCAAATCAAACAAACAAAAATCGTGGGGCACACACTTTCTCTTGTCGCGACATGGGTAATAAGTAAGACATAAATATATCTGTCGTATATCAAGATATCTTAAATTTACCTCGGGCGAGAAAGGAAGATGTCATATGAACCATTGAATTTTATTTTCGCCTAATCATTTATACTGTTTGTTGATCTGGTACATAAAAGGATCTATGCTTGTACACACAGTAACCCTTTGATCATTTTCTGTTAAAATGGTTAAATGTGTTTTTCTTTTTTTTTCTTTTGCTTCTTCTTCCTCTTCACTTCATCACTGTTGACTTTTCTGTACTGCTAAGGCCTGGGAAAACTGTACAAAAACACGCCTATTCAAATCTAGTAGAATTCCACTATTAAGACCACCTAAAATTAAGCAGAGTTGCTATTTTGCGGGCCTGCGGGCTGCGGGCCACAGGTTGCGGGCTGCGGGCCACAGGTTGCGGGCCATGATTTTGTCATTTCATAATAAACGGTATATGCAAAATATCTTATAGCTGAATAATAAATAAATTTGCTTCTGCACATTGCTGCATTAATTATGTAAAAGCATATTGGTATTGAGTGATTCTGATAGTATGTTTGGAACAGTTACAGTATTGAGATGCACTGAGCAGGGGCTGCATAGCTCTGCCTTTGGAGAAATTATGATGATGATGATGATGATGATGATGATGATGATGATGATGATGATGATGATGATGATGATGATGATCTTATCCTATAGCTAGCTTTAATATTACACACCTTTCAAATAAAAACCAGGGTAGCACATTTAGCAATATGGCTTATCTTCAAAGTCATTTTATTTTACTATTTCAATATGATAACATACCCGTGTGGTATAGTGAATTCTTTCCTATCTCAAAAATGGTTACTTTTATGATGAAAAATTGTGATATTTTTCTTAATTATACTTCTAACATAGGTTGTGGGTACACACCGGCCCCGATAGCTCAGTTGGTAGAGTGTCCGCTCCGGGGAACGGAAGGTAACGGGTTCGATCCCGGGCCGCGACATACCCCAAAGTCGTTAAAAATGGTACTAGCTGCTCCTCGCTTGGCACTCAGATTTACGGGGTAGAGCTAGGTCTGGTCGACCAAGTGTCAGGATAATGTGACTGGGTGTGTTATCATGTAATGTGTCTGGGACATCATACTTCAGTGAGGCAGCACTATAAAAGTGAGCATTGAGCTCCCTGTCGCAACCAGACACCGTCGTGATATGAATGAAAAATTGTTGAAAGCGACATTAAACCCGAATTCACACACACAGGTTGTGGGTACTCCGGTTAGAATCGCCTCAATGAGGCGGTTCTAACGAGTACCTATAACCTTTGTCTTGGAGCAGATATAAACAAAATAATGTTTACCCCCGTAAACCCCAGTTTTCTCTATATAAAGTGGGATTTAGAGGGGTGTTCAATACACAGACTTGTTATCGTAATGAAGTTCTATCAATCAGTTATCTTACTTATAATATGAGATATCTTATATAAGATTACCCGATATATTTTATATCTTGTAAACATGATATCTTATATGCTATGTAAGATATCTTAATTGACATATTAGATGTGTTATATAGCAAATAAGATACCGTAATTGGTATATTAAATATCTAATATATCAGATAATCTTATATCTTAAATAAGATATCTGATTATTTTAGATATATAAGATATCTTATATAGATATCTTTAAAAAAGATATCTATTATAGTATATGGCAAGCCAATTTACTATTTATTCTATCAATCAAACGTCCATCTTACTTAATAAATCAGATATTTTATATAAGATTTTCTGATATATTAGATATCTTACATAATTTAGATATGACATTTGAGGTATCTTATATAACATATCTTATATGCTATATGAGATATTGTAATTGGCATATAAGATTTCTCCTCTAACAAGCAAGATATCTTAATTGACATATAAGATATCTAATATATCATATTAATAAATATCTGATTAATTTAAATATATAAGATATAAAATATAGTATATCAGACATCTTAGATACTCATTAAGATATATATCAGATATCTAATGCTTTATGATAGATATCTGATGTATTGGACTAAATCAGATATCTTATTAACTTAGATATCTTACATGTTGATATAACTTATATCTTTTTCTATATGCATATATAAGATATCCCTAAATCAGATATCTAATTGAACATATAAGATATAAATATATTAAATAAGATAACTATTATCATATATAAGATATCTTATTTTGATTTCTATAGAAGATATATTTATATTATATAAGATATATATGTTCAATGAACTGAATAACATCTCTCCGCTTTGTACTTGATAACTAATTTACCATTTAAGATATATGATTTTAATCTGAAGAAAACTTTACTTACAACAATATGCAGATGAAATTTTCAAATATATATATTTTTAATGGCTTGACAATACACGTGAATCGTCTGCTGTAAAGCTGCATTTTCTTTGAAAACAATATAGAACTTGAATGAGTGAGTGTTTGAGTTTTACGCCTCACCAACAGGTCATACGGAGACGGGACCTCGGGTTAAAGACTCATCCGAAAGTTCGGAGAAGCCCGGCTTCGAATCTGCGAGCCCTGGTTTACAAGGCGAGTAGCATGTTACCTCTACAACATGGAGGCTTCTATTTATATAAAAATTGAAATAGCATAGACCTTGAAATTGTGTCTTTTATAAAATGTCCATGAGTCTGGTATCTAACATCTTTAATAGGGAAACTTATGCCTGATAATGCATGTCAGAATCTGCTGTAATTTATTGAATACAATCCTGACTACAAGCTGAAACAGTGATGACAGCAGCCACAAAGGATGCTTTATAATAGGATCTGGAAAAATTTATTGCATATTCACCTGAAAAGACCCTTTGTGGAGCAGAAATGCTCTAGAGGCCATACATAACAAAATATTTGGATTACTTTGCCCATGTTTTTCTTGTGGTTAATCTAAGCATAGATTTTGGGTACTCATTAGAACTGTCTAGGCAGATCTAACTCATCAGGAATGGATAACACACCTGTGTCACATTGTCACTTCTTTCCTGGCTGCAAAAATGACATTTATCTGACGACAATTTTTTTTCCAGATTTCTGCATCAAATATAGATTGTGGGTGCTCGTTAAAGTAACCTTGAGGCGGTTCTAACCGGTGCTTACAATATAATGTCTTTGTAATATGCATAATATGGTACCCCTATAAACCCAAATTTTCTCTACAGAAAGTTGTGTTTACCGGGGTATTAATTTCACGAAGTTGTTAACTTGCTACAATCCATGTTTTTAAGTATTAAGCAGTAAAAATAAAGTATATTTTCGCCCCTGCAAGCTCCACATTTCACACAAAAATGGAATTAAGAAGGGCATGGACATCTTTATGTGATAACTACTGCAAGTTTTCACAAATTCTGCCTTTAATCAAAACTGATTGTCGGCCTCTGTAGCTCAGTCGGATGGGCGTCTGACTGGTGATCAGGAGGACGCGGTTTCGATACCTGCCGGGGTCGGCAACATTCTTTCGTGGAGATTGATCATGAAATCTTTTCTACGGTCATTCTCTGCCTTCCGATGATTCAAGAAGGACAGTTGTCAGTTTCTGGCGAAAGAATGGGTACCCTGGCAAACAGTGCAGGCCCAGATTAGACGCCTATCACGCAGCATCTGATCAGGGCCTACACTATTTGCAAAAAGTTCCGCCATTTTCAAAATCAATTTTGAAGAAAACACAACCTGACAGCCCTAAATTTTGAAATGGACTCCTGCTATATATAAGGAGGAAGATTCCATTTGGTACAAAAAGGGTTAATGTACTTATTATTCCAGCATAAATGCATATGGGACTTTTTTTTTTTTGGGGGGGGGGGGTGTGTGGGGGTGGGTTGGGGTGATGGTGGTTGGTTTCACAGCCCTTTCAAGTTTCTCGTATGTGGCCCAAACCAGTCTCGAGCCACAGCAGTGAAAGCCTTAATATTCCATATGGAATAATGGGCAATTATGCAGAGTAATAGTTTTTCTAGATAAATGGTATTGATATTGAACTTCATAATGGGGTGCAGGGTGTTGTAGCTTATTATCAAGTTAAGTTTCCTTATTTTGAATGGAGTGTCAGTAAAGCTAGTTGGGAGCTACGGTGATCAGCTTAGAACAGATATGTAGGATTTCATGAAATTCATGATAAGCTTTTTAGTTCATCAGTGTAGGCCCCCGCCCATTAGGTCTTGAAGAAATAAATGGGCTGTATGATGCTTCCACGCAGAGCTGAATTCGACCGCACACAAGTACTGGTAAACCACTTAGAGGATCTAAGTCTGCCCAGGCAAAGCGGTGCGAGTCAGACCGTCCATGCTTATAAACCCTATTGGTTTCATTGGGCGACAGGGCTTGACATGTCATTTCATCTCAATGTCGGGTAAAAGTCCCACAAAATTGGAAGCATCTTCTCCAAAATGTTCTTTATAGTGTTGACGGGGACGTTACAAAGTTCACCAGTGAGAACTAACTTTCAGAACTTCCTGTTCACTTTTCTGTAAACTCTGTCTCATGGAAAAAAGTGGAGTCAGCTCTTAAAGGGAAGAATTTGCTCCTCAGGAACAAATTCTTTCTTTTCCTTTAAGAGTTGGCCCCTATTGACATGGGAGACAAAAATACTTTTGCAGGAGTTGCCTCCCATAAAGTTGTATGCATTCCCCTTAAAGTTCAGGAAATTAATGATCTATGTCTATTCTCAGCCTATGCACCCACAAGTGCTGTCAGCGCTTTGATTTGTGAAATACCAGATGCCCAGGTTAATTATATTTAATTGCAAGCGCGTTGACAGATTAAAAACTAGGTAAGATGTGCACAAAAAAAAGAAGAAAAAAATGGATGAATCTTGTAAGTTTTACAATCTGGCTTCAATTAAGTGCCCTTTAAACTATCTGAATGGGTCAGCTCATGTTATTTTGCATATGAGCTATGAGATATTATATCATATCATATTTTAAGTCTTTTCTATTCATATCTCGCAGCCCGCAGTCTGTGGCCCGCAGCCCGCAGCCCGCACTTTAGTCACTTTGAAAATTAAGACAAATTCTACTTAAAAAGCTTATTTTGAAGGGTGCAATTAATCTTTCTTTTTGTTTTCTGCCCTCGGCCCCGCCCATCAGGGCTTGAAGAAATAGATGGGCTGCATGATGCTACCACGCAGAGCTGAAACCGACCTGCACACGAGTACTGGTAAACCGCTTAGAGGATCTAAGCCTGCCCATGCAGGCAAAGCGGTGCGAGTTGGCCCGTCCATGTTAATAAACCCTATCGGTTCATTGGGCGGCAGGGCTTGAGATGTCATTTCATCTCAAAGTCGGGAAAAAGTCCCACAAAATTGGAAGCAACGTCTCCAAAATGACCTTTATAGTGTTGACGTGGACGTTAAACCTCAAATTCAACAAACAAACAAATTGCTTTCTGCCCACAGCGTCCTCTGGTCAGGGACCACCTTGGGACTGTTCAAAACTGGTCTTTAAGACACTTTTGTAAAGTCCCATAGGTGGTCTTAATATAGGAATTTAACTGTATACTTAATATTTCGCCAGCAAAAATAAAAACTTTCCGATAAAAACAGTTCAAGTTTCTGCTCTTAACATAGATTGTGAATACTCGTTAAAACCGCCTGGTCGAAGCGATTCTAACGAGTACCCACTACTATGTTGTTGGGATTCAAACTTATATCGGCGTGGTTTCGTGATATCTCCGGGGATGGCGACAATGTAAGACACGAACCAGCCTGTTTTCATCGGAAAAGTAGTCATTTTGGAGATATGAAAACACGGGTGTATGTATGTTAATAGATTGCGTGCACTCGTTAAAATTGCCTCAATTAGGCGGTTCTAAAGTACACCTGCAATCTATGTTTTCAATCAGACTTAACGAAATAGATCATACATTTTTGGCATGGCAAAAATGTTATTTAGGAGCGTGTTGCCGGACTGAAGATGGATACATTGTAGGACTTCCGATTGCAGTATCTTCGGGAAAGTTTCCTCGGAGATATAAGTATTAGACACATGTTAGATGCTGACTGTTTACATTGTCCAACATAGCCAAGAATTATCAATCGGCTGATAAAGCTGAAACTACATTGATAAGACTATAAATGAATGACAGAGAGAGAGTGTGGTGATTGATTTTTGCCAACACAGAGTGACTGACCGCTTGACTAGTGTCTTTATTTCCTGGAAAATATATCTGTGAAATACATAGATGATCTTACATGAGTGTTCATGTATTATTGAATTTATTAAACGAGTTGAGGAAAAGGGATAAAATGCTCGGCAAAGCCTCGCATTTTATCCCTTTTCCTCAACGAGTGTAATAAATTCAATAATACATGAGCACGAATGCAAGATTCTATTTATCATATGGCATTTTAAACACATTTTATTCACAACTGTTTACAAAAAATATCAATATAACGCCATTAGTAAACGCGACGTCGTTACGGGCATCGTACATGTAACGTTACTGGACGTATCTAGCTAATTTGCATATTTAATTAACTAGTGGATTATCGAATTTATTACATGGCGTTATTACACTCTCAGACGTGACGTCATGTGATAAACACTCATTATACACGTATGAAAATCGCCCGTCCATATGGGCTTGGAGCAACTGAGCAACATGACGTTTCCGCGCAGAGCTGGTATGGACCGAACATTTGCGTATTGGTAAACACCTTAGAAGGGCTAAGCGCGGCCCCCGCCCATAGGGCCTTGAAGAAATATATGGGCTGCATGATGCTTCCACGCAGAGCTGAATCCGGCCCGCCCACTAGAACTGGTAAACCGCTTAGAGGATCTAAGCCTGTCCAGGAACCGCGGTGCGAGGCGGACCGTCCAAACTAATAAACCCAATTGGTTTCATTGGGCAAAAGGGCTTGAGATGTCATTTCATCTCAATGTCGGGTAAAAGTCCCACAAAATTGGAAGCAACGTCTCCAAAATGACCTTTACAGTGTTGACGGGGACGTTAAACCTCAAATCAAACAATCAAACAAAGAAGGGCTAAGCCTGTCCGGCTCTCCAGGCAAAGTGGTGCGAGTCGGACAGTCCTTGCATCAAAAACAATAGTGGTTTCTTTGGTACCAGGGCTTGAGATACATTTTATCACAATGTCAGGTAAAAGTCCCTCAAAATCGAAAGTAATGTCTCCAATATAACCTAAGAAGTGTGGACAGGAGCGTAAACCAGCAATACAAACGTGCGTGCTTTTGTAATACATAGCGTGTAAAATGTTCAAATGAAAACAATTTGATCCTGCCTCATTGGCCACCTCTATTGAGGAACCATTCTGTTTAAGCAAACCGCGCTGGTCAGGACAACGGCATTGCATGCAAACGCTTCTGCATTCAGCCAGCACCTATCTTAAGCTTGCCCTTGCTTGCTTGATACAGGTTGACATGTAATTGTTTCTACTTTATGCTCTTTTGTTTGATTTGAGGTTTAACGTCCCTGTCAACACTGTATAGGTCATTTTGGAGACGTTACTTCCAATTTTGTGGACTTTTATCCAACATTGAGATGAAATGAAATCTCAATCCCTGTCGCCCAATGAGACCAATAGGGTTTATAAGCATTGTACAGTCTGATTCGCACCGCTTTTTTATGCTCTAAGTGTAGATTGTGGGCGCTCGTTAGATCGGTTTTAATGGGTGCACCTTCCGGGGAGGCAATCATGGAAAAGTATTTTTGTCTCCCTTGTCAATAGGGGTCAACTCTTAATATTAAGGGAATGGATTTGCTTCTTGGGAGCAAATTCTTTCCTTTAAGAGTAGACCCATGTATCAGTGGAAAAGGGCTTATAGAAAAGCGATCAGGAAGACCAGAAAGTTTTAAAAATGTAAAATACACCATTATCAACCCCACTTTTTCTGTATAAAGTTTAGTTTTCCAGGGTTTTTATTACACGGACTTTTCAACGTGATGGGGTTATTACACTGACTAAAAGTACTTCGCCTACTCAAAGTTACTGACCGCTGGAATAGCGTCTTGGAGAAATATTGCAAGAAATTATTACGATATGTAGGGTTAAAATCCGCCTAATAATATGCAAATAAGTATTGACTAGCATATACAATTAAGATATCATAAAACCGACCTTTAAGATGTCATTTAATTACTAATCTCAAAGTGCCATATTTTCCGACTTATTAATCAAACATTCTCATCAAAGAGGATGACGTGTAATGTCAAGATAATTGTAATTTTGAAAATATCAAAACGCAACAAACTTACGTTGTTATTTAAGTGATATATATGAAAGTAACCGCAAAATCATTAACCTTCAAGATGTCTTGATAGAATATACTGATTTCTGGGTTTTATACAGGGAAGGCATGTACAAAAGCACGCACGCACACACACATATACACATACTTCTATAGTTATTTGTTTGATATGAGGTTTAACGCCCCCGTCAGCACTATTTAGGTTTTTGTTTGTTTATTTGACTTGAGGTTTAACGTCCTCTTCAATACTATTTAGGTCATTTTTGAGATGTTGCTTCCAATTTTTGTTTGACTTTTACTCGACATTGAGATGAAATGACATCTCAATGCCTGCCGCCCAATGAAACCAATAGGGTTTATATGCATGAACGGTCGGACTCGCACCACTTTGCCTGGGAAGGCTTAGACCTTCTAAGCCGGTCTGTTTCAGCTCTGCGTGGAAACATCATGCAGCCCAATCTATTTCTCTAAGGCCCGATGGGCGGGGGCGCACACACACACACACACACACACACATACACACACACACACACACTTCTATAGAAGAAAATTAGCTTATATACCATATATTAGGAAATGAAATACGTCATAATCGCATGGGCGATCAGCAAAGACCCAGGCCAGACTGCGCATGCGCAGTCTGGCCTGAGTCTTTACTGCTCGAGACCTATTGGTAGCTCGAGAACTATGGGTAGCTATGTGCAAGTAATCCTATTCTCTATTGGGCGCCGTTTTACTATTTATTCCCTATTTATAGATATCAATAATCAATTTATGGATATCGATATCCATACTTCGAATTACGGATATTCTTAATTATTTATAATGAATATCCAAATTTTGATTTATTGATGTCCATTATTAGAATTAGTTATACCCATAGAATTATGGATATCCATGAATCGATCTGTCGAGAAATCGAATTATAGATAAACACAATTCGATTTAATTCGAATTATGGATATCCATTATTCGGCTGACTGGTGGATATCACAAAATAGAATTATGGATTTCCATAAATCGAAATACGGATATCTATAAATATGGTTTTACGAGCAAAACGGCGCCACATAATTCTCAGATCTTGCTGTTTATTTGATTAGAGGTTTAAAGTCCCCGTCAACACTGTAAAGGTCATTTTGGAGACGTTGCTTCCAATTTTGTGGGACTTTTACCCGACATTGAGATAAAATGACATCTCAAGCCCTGCCACCCAATGAAACCAATAGGATTTATAAGCATGGACGTTCCGACTCGCACCGCTTTGCTTGGTCAGGCTTAGATCCTCTAAGCGGTTTACCAGTACTCATGTGCGGGTCGGTTTCAGCTCTGCGTGGAAGCATCATGCAGCCCATCTATTTCTTCAAGCCCCGAAGGGCGGGGGCCGTGACTGTCCACGTGCATTTGAAGATTATGAATCTTGCCTTTTCACGGGCCGCGAACCAATTGGAGGAATCGAACACGAAACAAGACACTCACAACTGAGCAGTAGCCAGATGTCGTACAAAACATGTTTTTGGTGGAGTTAGATGGAGTTGTCCTTACGTTGTCCCCAGTAAGCATTCTACATAAATCTACAGCGGGCCGTTAGCGGCCCGTCAGGGTAGCTGACGGGCCGCTAACGGCCCGCTGTAGATTTATGTAGAATGCTAGCAGGGCGTTGTCCTTACTGAATGGGGTACAAAATGAAGGCTGTACCTTTGGAAAATGTCGTAGAGCCTTTGGGAAACGTGCAAAAAATGATCCTGAACGGGGATTTACAATGTGTCGTTTAACCCTTAAATTTCTGCACTGTATGTCAGCAGTGTAGACCCTGATCAGACCCCTTGTTCTGTGGTGTCTGATCTGGATCTAAACTGTTTGCCACTGTCCCCTCTTTACACAGCACTCTGACGTAACAATGACAAGAATAGTTAGACTATTTTCTGTCAATAACCCTTATCCAGATTTCCTACAAATCATTGATAGTCACGTGGACATCAGCACGAAGAGCTTCTGTGCTTAGTAACTTTGAGTCGATTGACAAACGAGTTGAAACAACCAAACCCCACTCCCACCCCCACCCCCCAAAGAAAAAAAATAGAAAACCGAAGAAATCGCATCTTATAGTAGTAACCTATCTCGTTAACTAATCCGTGCTGTGCATGCTGGGTATTTTAGCAATAGACGACATTTTGATTTCCCAGAAAACAGGATTTGACATCTCATGCAAATTGTCTCCTATGGAGACAATTTGCATGAGATGTCAAGTCCTGTTTCTAGGAAAAATAAGAAAAATGTCAACAGTTTGTCGTCTGCTCAATTCGCCTAGAGAGTGGTAATGGTTAATGCATTGACCTAGTAATCCGCCCAGCTAGTGGCTTTTGCTGAATGAGCCAGTAATCCTTACTTGACAATATTTGCAGTTGTGCACTGCAGCTATAGCTCTTCGTTTATACGATGATAAGACCTGTTTCTATTTTTTGATAACAGAATTTAGCTTTTATTTTTATTTTCTTGTGTTTTCAGTTGTTTCTTACCTGGATTCTGTAGCATCCAGGTGCTTAATATTCTTTTCGATTGGTTACCTGATAAACATGAGAAGAACCAGCACTTATCCTCAACATGAGGAAACCAGTCTTTAAACAGAGTCAAAAAACCAGATTTCGGATCAGCGCATGCGCATTACATTGTGATCAGTCTCCATTCATCATTCTTCACCAGAATTTGTATATGTTGGGAAACTTAACTTGCTGGATGCTAAGAGGGTGGGTGTGTCATAATAAAATTTATAACTTTCACTACGGGCAACCATAATGACTGAATCAACCAGATCAAACGCATGTGCGACCAGAGAAGATTGGAATCAACCTACGCGTCCATTTAGCCACATCAGCGTCCCTTTTGCTTCATGGATGCGTCGGAGTCCAGCGACGACTGTTTTCCGGGTTGCGAAGACCGTGATTAAGTAATTCGCGGGCTGATTTGAGTCTTCGCTGGGTGCAGATACCTTTACATGTGCACAGGTTCATACATATGCTGTAGAATTGCAAATCAGAATCAGAATCGTAAACCTGCCTAAATCAGCTATTATCAAATTATTCTGGGTAGATTCGAGTGATATAAGAAAACGCCTATAGATAATGTATAACTGCTAGGAATTAACGTTTCAGAAGATGAAAATGTGGAGAGAAAAGACAATACAGTGAAAAGTTTACCTGAAATGTAGACTAATTCTCCTTTTAAGGGGAATGGGAACACCTTCAGGGGAGGCAACTCCTGTAATAGTATGTTTGTCTCCCATGTCAAAAAGAGGTCAACTCTTAAAGGAAAGAATTTGCTCCAGAAGAGCAAATTCTTTCCTTTAAGAGTTGACCCCTTTTTCAGTGGGACAGGGCTTATAGAAAAGCAAACAGGAAGTCCCGCAAGTTGTTTTCCTTTGAAAAATGGCGGAAAAATATGCCAGATGTTCCCATTCCCCTTAAAAGCTTACAAATGTATTTAGTATGTTGCAGTTATTCTTCCTTTGTGTTTTCTCCATACGGTGTCGTCTGGTCAGAGACCACCTTTGGGACTGTTCAAAAGTGGTCTTACAAAAGTGGTCTTACAAAAGTGGTCTTTTAGACCACTTTTGAACAGTCCTAAAAGTGGTCTTTAATCTGGATTTTTACTGTATTTCCGTATGTATTTGACTTTGGACTACGTCGGCTACCCATCCTTTTGATGTAGTTATTTTTGTCTTCAAAATGCAGCAACGTCGTAACCTTCTGCACATCGGCGTTCATACGGCGTTCCATAACCATCGTGCACCCCAGTGCTTGGGTTTTGCAGGTCGCTGCAGTAGAACAGAGCAAGCACTTGCTAGTATACAAACCAAATCATATACACTCCCAGTAAATATGTCCTAAAAAGGTATAGTAGTCGCAGATAAGATTGACTAGGCGGAGCTATTCAGGTGTTGTCAATATATATGTCAAATTCGCTGAGTCCACCAGAAGATTCGGTAGAGTGCCTTTCGCACGCTTTCTACAAGTAGACGAAATGGTCATATACGCCACAACTATGCTTGTGTTACAGTTGAATTCACACAATCGGGTGACTTGATTCACCCTTCTGTTCATGGAATATTCCTAAGGCAGGTACAAACGACAGCTCCGCCTAGTCAATCTTATCTGCGACTACTATAATTCCTTAAATTGCATTATGTATACGCGTTTTCTGGGCCAGACAAGCAAGTTTCGACCAATTAGGCCTTACCAGTGACCCTCAGATATTTTCAAAATTTCACAATGGAATCAAAGATCCCAAAGGACAAGACAATAGTCTACAATAATCAACAGTGTGATGAAGGGTATGGAGACTTTTTACAGCCGCCACATGTTTCCTTTAAAGTTTATCCATTTTAATCGGGAAACCCTGAAACGGGTCATTTGCAATCAGTTCCGGCCCCGATCAGACGCCAATCAACACGGCGTCTGATCTGCGCATTCAGTGTTTGCATAAAGCTGAGCCATTTTCTGAATAAATTTCTAAAACTATTTGTACCTGACATCCCTAAATATCGAGAAGAGTCCATTCAAGATTTTACTAAACTCCTTTCTCACTAAGTAAGGTGGAGTTTGTATGAGTATGCTATTTTCAGGATAAGTGGTCACGAATTTGTAGCACCTTATCCACAGGCAATAATTTATATCTGGACAAGTAGCTTCAAGCCTTGATCTGGATCATAGCACGCGAAACCATATCGTATAGCAGGTGTGCACAGCAGAGACTCAGATCAGTCTAATGCAGTTTGGCCGCACTTAGACTGTGGCGATAAAACTGCATCTGAAACATTGCATTTTGTACATTACACGCATCCTTTACGCAGATACGCACTTGCGTAGGCCCCCGCCCATCGGGGCTTGCAGAAATATATGGGCTGCATGATGCTTCCACGCAGAGCTGAATCCGACCCGCACACGAGTACTGGTAAACCGCTTAGAGGATCTAAGCCTGCCCAGGCAGAGCGGTGCGCACCAATCGGACGGTCCATGCTTATAAACCCTATTGGTTTCATTGGGCGATAGGGCTTGAGTTGTCATTTCATCTCAATGTCGGGTAAAAGTCCCACAAAATTGGAAGCAGCGTCTCCAAAATGACCTTTACAGTGTTGACGGGGACGTTAAACCTCAAATCAAACAAAAACAAACAAACTAAAGTAAGGTGGAGTTTGTATGAGTATGCTATTTTCAGGATAAGTGGTTACGAATTTGTAGCAGACAATAATTTATATCTGGATCATAGCACGCGAAACCATATCTTATAGCAGGTGTGCACTGCAGAGACTCAGATCAGTCTAATGCAGTTTGGCCGCACTTAGACTGTGGCGATAAAACTGCATCTGAAACATTGCATTTTGTACATTACACGCAGGGGCGTAGCATCCTTTACGCAGATACGCGCTTGCGTACACATTACAAACGTAAAAAATAGATGACGACGACGACGAAGAAGAAGAAGAGGAAGAAGAAGAAAGCAAAATTTGTGTGCGTTTATGATATGCACAACACTAATTATAAGCTGTCATAGTTCTTTGCCGCGGGGACGACACTTTGCCGCGGGGACGACACTTATAGTAAAGAATTTGCTCCCTAAAGGGAGCAAATTCTTTCCTGTAAGAGTCGTCCCCATTTAGTAAACGATATTAAGGGGCGGGGTCTTTCTTTTGTTTGCGTACAAATTAGTTACGCCCCTGACAAGCACTCAAGACAATTTCATTTTTTTTTTTCTTCTCGTTTTCAGTTTGTTGCAATATCGTGTACTACTGCAGTCGATTTGTAATGTGTCTTGGACATGATACTTCAGTGAGGCAGCACTATAAAAGTGAGCATTGAGCTCCCTGTCGCAACCAGACACCGTCGTGATATGACTGAAAAATTGTTGAAAGCGACGTTAAACCCGAATTCACACACACACACTGCATCCGATTGGTCATCAATCGATCAAAAGTTACTAAGTACAGTAGCCTTTCATTGTTGATGTCCATATGTAACGGGTATTTTAAGAAAATAGCCCATCTATTCTTGCTCCTGTGTGGTCAGAGTATTGCGTAAGATGGTAACTATGGGTGTGCCGGAAGCAGCTAGACACGGAAGTGGGTTAATAAAATCATCTAAAGTACAGAAAAAAATGGACTTCAAAAAGTATCTTATCTCCAGATTGATGAAAACAAAACAAACGTGAACAAGCGCTTGACAGGCTACCTATGTAGATAGATATATTACTAGATATCCTGTAATGAGATACAAGGTAATTTTCATTGACATGGTAATATGGTTGCCAAGTTATTCAATGATTTCGCAGGTGATATAAATTCGAACCGAGCTGAACTATCGGACATTTACCCTCAACATCCTATTAACTAACAAGGTGATCAAAGGAATGTTGTTCCGAAGGTAGACATTGCTTGAACTGAATGACATTTCCGCCCCTTCTTAAGGGGTATGGGAACACCTTCAGGGGAGGCAACTCCTGTTAAGTATTTTGTCTCCCATGTCAAAAGGGGTCAACTCTTAAAGGTAAGAATTTGCTCCTGAGGAGCAAATTATTTCCTTTAAGAGTTTACCTCTTTTTCATTGGGACAGGGCTTATTGAGAAGCGAACAGGAAGTTCCGAAAGTTGTCTCCCTTTGAAAAATGGTGGAAAAAATCTGCCATGTGTTCCCATTCCCCTTAAGTTGAATACACATGATGGAACAAGTAAATTTAGATAATGCTGTCCATTTTGCTTGAAACTGTATTTGCGTTGGTGTATTTTATGCTTTCAAGATTCTTCAAGTCAAAACCAAAATATGTCTTTGACAGTTTCGGCCATCAGCTGTGACCTTCTTCAGACTTTTCTGCGACTGACATGGTCTGTCATCTTCGGTCATTTCCGCCATTTTCCGTCATTATGGCGTAAATGGGATCGGATATCTCCGAAACCTCGTCCCGGTTGCAACCTTATGTGTATCGCTTCCTTTACCTTTAAGAGAATCTTGAAAATACATTCGTCGTGTCCATTTCAATTCTGAAATCTGAAATTCTGAAATTCTGAAAAATTCTAATAATTTCGTTTCTTTTACCCCAATCAGAGATTGAGGGTTAATAAGTTTGCATCCTTTTAGATTTGACAATAATTACTTTTATCAAACAGTGCCGTCTTTTAGTCTTCTAAGTCTCTAGCTTCCCGAGTCTCTTTCTGAAGGGGCATTACTAATGATGTAACCACCGCTTGAAATAGTGGAAAAGTGCCGCCCCCGCCCATAAGGGCTTGAAGAAATATATGGGCTGCACGATGCTTCCACGCAGAGCTGAATTCGGCCCGCACACTAGTACTGGTAAACCGCTTAGAGGATCTAAGCCTGTCCAGGAACCGCGGTGCGAGGCGGACCGTCCATGCTAATAAACCCTATTGGTTTCATTGGGCGACAGGGCTTGAGATGTCATTTTGTCGGGTAAAAGTCCCACAAAATTGGAAGCAACGTCTCCAAAATGACATTTACAGTACTGACGGGGACGTTAAACCTCAAATCAAACAAACAAACAATTGGAAAAGTGATAGGTTATGCACTGTCGGCAATGCATGTTTTGCGTTACAGAATTGAACTCATGATGCTGACATCATGCTACATTTCACAATCATTCAGATTGCATCGGTGAACAGGCGTCCGTCCAAATTCATGACATACTATGTACCACCCTTACCATAAAATTTTCTCATACCGAAGTAGCATACCGAGTTACCAGGGGATGTCTGACTAATTGATATGAGAGCAATTTGATTGCCCAGTGACATCACTTTCAAATGGACATTACATGTTCTAAAAGTCATGTGAAAAAAATATATTTGCCATTTAAACTTGGCAAACTTTATGATAAGTACGACAGCCGTGCAGCTGTCACGCACGACATATGATGCGTCAAAGTAATTCCTACCGACCCAGATAGTGTTCTGGCCTGAACTTAAGCCAGCGACCTTTGGTATATAAACATAAAATTGGCAGAGATGCTGAAGAGAAACCTTGGCAAAAAAAGTTTGCAGTAGTCCTACGTAATCTGAATGTTAAATTGTACTTTAAATGCCAAGGTCCAAGAATTGCTTTAGCTTAATTAAACAATGTTCAGGCCACTCCCCGGCCCCCGCCCATCGGGGCTTGGCGAAATAAATGGGCTGCATGATGCTTCCACACACATTTGAAACCGACCGCACACGAGTACTAGGAAACCGCTTAGAGGATCTGAGCCTGCCCAGGTAAAGCAGTGCAGCTGATAAACCCTTTTGGTTTCATTGGGCGACAGGGCTTGAGGTGTCATGTCATCTCAATGTCGGATAAAAGGGCCACAAAATTGGAAGCAACGTCTCCAAAATGACCTACACAGTGTTGACGGGGACGTTATACCTCAAATCAAATCAAACAAACAAACCAGGCCACTCACAGATGGCGCTTTGGCAGATGCATGCGTGGCTTGACCTTTTTTAGTTTCTGGCCTGGGTTTGCATTTTTAAGCTCCGTTTACAAGTAGAGTTTGTCGAAGGTGCCAGATATACAGATGGTTCTGGAGAAATGGCTTAATAGGATCCTTCTGAGAAAGGGGTTCGTGTACTTTGTTCCCTATAGTATATATAAATTTGACCCCCTTGAACCCCACTTTTATATAGTAAAACTGGGGTTTAAGGAAGTATACATTATTTTTCTTATTTCCGCTCCAAAACATAGATTGTGGGTACTCGATAGAACCGCCTCGTCGAGGCGGTTCTATCGAGTCCCCGCAATCTATGTTTTGAGTAGAAATAAGAAAAATATCAAAATTTTTCATCTAAAAATTTCTAATTTTGGCCAAAAAATTGGCAATGTATTTGTATAGGTGTGTTTTCGTAATGTTTTCTTTTTCTTTTTTTACAACAATGTCACCGTTTAAAGCCCACCCATATGATTCAGAACCTTACTTGACTCCTCGAGATGGGGTTTATATCAAACTAGGTCAAACTGACACACTAAAAACTAACTTATAAACACACTAAATTTCAAGAGATTGCAAAACCCGTGAATGATGAATCCTTTCTCACAGGCCCAATTATAATACGAACCCCGCCAAGCGATCTACCCTGTCATGTCATTCAGTTCTTGAATGAAAACATTATATGAGCCCCGCCAAGCGAATTTGTGTCTTCGAGCATTCCGTCATGACAAATTTTAACTGCACATGCCCAGCCATTCAGAGGGGCCAGGGATATGGCTTTCTGACTGAAGGTTCCTCTTGATTCACTGCTTGTATGAGCGAGCAGCGAAGGTTCTGGCGAGACTGCGCGGATGAACCTTCGCTGCTCGCATAGGCGATTAGTACCAAAATCGCTTGACGGGGCCCATACAATGGTGTCAGCTTTGACTATTGTAAGTTTGACAAGAATCAACTATGTATACCAAACAGTGAATACCCTGATCAGATGCCACGTTCTGTGGCGTCTGATCAGGGTCTTCGCGGATTTTCTCCTTTAAGGGGATGCTAGGAATAAATTGTGATCAGTCTTGTGGTCCATAAGTAGTTTTGTTTAACCCTTAAATGACAATGGAATCGCCCACCTTGTAAGTTTTGAGAAGCCTATATCCAATAATAGGGATGTCAGGGTTGTTTGGGTCGTGGCAAATTATACAAACGCGAATGTCCTTTGAGAAAACAGTGTAGACCCAGATCAGACGCCGCGTTCTGCGGCGTCTGATCTGGGTCTGCACTGTTTACCAACGCCACAGGAAAGGGCCGCTAGGCATATATGGGTAATATTAAGTTGTCCTGTGTTAAATGTCTTCAACCTAAGAATATGTGATAAAACTTTTAAGTTGAGTGACCGGAAGAGAAATCCTACGCACAAGAATCGTGCCAAATACTTCTGTTTCATCATGTTTGTATTGACTCTTAGATTGTTTAACAATTAGGCCTGTTTGAAATCTGCGAGCAAGGGATTGGTGACAGCTGGACATACACCAGTTTCTGCCACTGACCGGTCACGAGTTCGCACTTTAATGAAGAACCATTAACTTCCAGCTGACCGCTATGGTCAGTTCGGTCAGTGTGATTCTGGCAAGCATAAATCAATATGAACATACTTATAGGAACAAGGTAGAAGTTATGAAAATTCAGGCAGCATGGTCATGAATTCTGATTATTTACACAAGTCATTTTTGATGACGGCTGATGGAAGATTCACTGCTAGATACAAGCTCCAGTGATGTTGGTATTATATCTGCCTATACGTGATACCATATCATTTATTCAAACAGTTGAAACAAACCATGAATTATCATTTGCATTCTTGCATGTATAAACATCAAGTAAGTGATATTAGAGATAAGTGCTTCAGCCATCAACTGGTGTTTATTTAACAAATTCTATTGGCTAATAACTTGAATCTCTGATAAAAATAGGATCCTTCTGAGAAGGGGGTTCTAGTACTTTGTTCCCTATAGTAAACATGGACAGCAACAACAACTAGCAGATTTGAATATACGGTTGCATACGGGTAGCACACCTCTGTTTGCCATATTGTAAATAGTTTTAAAGACCACTTTTTCACCTCAATTCTAGACTTAGCCACCCACCAACTGAGGTAATGGCCAAATCTGACCGACTCGGTACAGACAGACAGACAGATAGATAGATAGATAGATAGATAGATAGATAGATAGATAGATAGATAGATAGATAGATAGATAGATAGATAGATAGATAGATAGATAGATAGCCAGCTAGCTAGCTAGATAGATAGATAGATAGATAGATAGATAGATAGATAGATAGATAGATAGATAGATAGATAGATAGATAGATAGATAGATAGATAGATATATAGATAGATAGATAGATAGATAGATAGATAGATAGATAAACACCACGGGGTGAGACCTGCGCTGTTCAAGCATAGAACTCAAGCTTCAATCAGGAGTATGATTCTTTTTCAAAATAATAATAATAGTTCGTTTGTCATTACTGACAATGACCAATCTTAATCATATCTGAGAATTGTTCTAAGATGGCTGATGAGACCGATTCTAGCTCTGAAATCTCTGTTGTAGATAGAGCAACAGAGGCTAGAGAAAGACAGCTCTGTTGTCGATGCCTTAGTTTTGGCTTTGCGCCGTGCTGCTCTGCTTCACTCGTATTCACTGGCACCCCTTTTGATGAGACCTCGCCACTTTGCTCTGCCCTGTGCAAGTGGTTCTCACCAATCTGTTGGAATGCTGAAGTCACTGAAGGAGGCTTTGAGGGTGTGCTTCCTCTGACCGCCTTGGGCGCGTTTGCCCGTTCAAGTTCACCATAGAGAATTTTCTTTGGCAAACGTTCCTCAGGCATTCTGGTAACATGGCCTGCCCATCTTGACTTTTCTAAATTCTCTGCTCTGTTCTATTCAGCTTATCTCGTATCTTAAGATTCGATTCTCAGGATAGACTCAAGGCCAGAAACAGAACATTCTATTCTATTATATTTTTTCAAAACACACTGCCAGAAAGAGATCGCAACACAGTTTGGAAATTCAGCATCCTAAGGCTGTGTAAGTTCGTGTTGGACGACCACTGATGACCTTCCCATATAAATACAGTAAAATTCCTATAATTAGACCACCTTTGGGACTGTTCAAAAGTGGTCTTTAAGACCACTTTTGAACAGTCCCAAAGGTGATCTCTTAACCGGAGACACTATGTGTTTTTGTTTGTTTGATTTGAGGTTTAATGTCCCCGTCTGACACTAGGTGTTGGTGGTTTAACGTCCCTGTCAACCCTGTATAGGTCATTTTGGAGACGTTGCTTCCAATTTTGTGGGACTTTTACCCGACAAAGAGATGAAATGACATCCCAAGCCCTGTCGCCCAATGAAACCAATAGGGTTTATAAGCATGGACGGTCCGACTCACACCGCTTGGCCTGGGCAGGCTTAGATCCTCTAAGCGGTTTACCAGTACTCGTGTGCGGTCGGTTTCAGCTCTGCGTGGACGCATCATGCAGCCCATCTATTTCTTCAAGCCCCAATTGGCGGGGGCGAAATCTCAGATTAGTGGTCTTTTACTGTATATATATATATAAGCACTGACCATAGATGACAACCTACGCAATTTGCTGTGCCTCGGCATTAATGAGTTAATAAACGTTTATCTATTTAAAGCATACGCACACATATCTGTATTGCTGACCAATTTTCGGTTACCTAGCAACTATCAGATGGATAAAAGTAATTTTGCATAAAAATTAATTTGAACATAACTTCCATGCACGTAAGGAGGTCAGCGAAATGCGGTCAGTTACATTATACAGCTGATTACTGTTTGACGTTTGGCAATGCATCAAAGGCTGTGTGCCAAATAAGTCAGCATAACAAATCGAATCTGTTAGCGCAGATGAATAAAATTTGCAGTTCAACGCCCTCATACGGTTTAATAGACTGACGGTGGACATTTGTGCGTTTTATGTTTTTGCTTTTCTTTGAAGATTTTTATCCAAAACGTATACCGATTTTCGTAATTTGATCATAAATAAATATATTAAGATATTTCCATGTCGCTTTCTGCCTATAAAATACGACAGGTGCTATAATTATAATATACAGATCTACAAACACCCTTGGGAGGGGACTAATGATATTTAGTTATATTCTATAGTACATAACATAACATTATTAAAGTCCCAATGCATTATTATATTCGCCCACCCTAGAGAAACGGGTTAACACGCCAATATAATTCTGACCCCTTGAACCCCACTTTCATATAGTAAAACTGGGGTTTACGGTGGTAAACATAATTTTTCTTAAGAATATAACATGATAAGACTACTATAACAATTTTTCATCTTAAAATTTTCTCTTTTTGGCCGGTAAAATTTACAATGTATTTGTATATAGGCGTGTTTTCGAAAGGACGATCTTCAAACGCGGGTATAAAGGGCTAGACACATGATTTCTGGCATTGAGCTACCCTCAAGGTCACTTTCACATATCTACGAGAAGCCAAGGCTCTGGCGAGCCTGAGCGCATGCGCAGGCATGCATGGGGCATTGCTGATCGGCATTAGAATAAGTAGCCTTTTCATGTGAGCTGGCTCATTAGATTAATGACCTTTGGACGGTGGAATCCTCCAATTAAATAAGTTTGGATTATGCCCATTTCAACTTATTGGGCGGCCCCCGCCCATCGGGGCTTGAAGAAATAGATGGGCTGCATGATGCTTCCACGCAGAGCTGAAACCGACCGCACACAAATACTGGTAAGTAAGCCTGTCCAGGCAAAGCGCTGCGAGTCCATGCTTATAAACCCTATTAGTTTCATTGGGCGACAGGGCTTGGGATGTCATTTCATCTCAATGTCG
This sequence comes from Lucinisca nassula, assembly GCA_963580285.1. Classification (NCBI taxonomy): domain Eukaryota; kingdom Metazoa; phylum Mollusca; class Bivalvia; order Lucinida; family Lucinidae; genus Lucinisca; species Lucinisca nassula. Next base: position 107,289,806 of record OY757014.1, on the reverse strand, counting down.
GGTTAAAGTCCAAACAATTGGAAACAACGTCTACAAAATGACCTATACAGTGTTGACGGGGACGTTAAAACTCAAATCAATCAATCAGTCCAATAATAGGGGTGCCAGGTTTGTTTGTTAGTGGTAAGTTTTACAAAAATGTATGTACTGTACGCAAACAGTGTAGACCCAGATCAGACGCGGCGTCTGATCTGGGTCTGCACTGTTTGCCAAAGCCCCCCCCCCCCCCCAAAGGGCCGCTAGGCATACATCGATTAAAACAGGGTCACAATTTATGGGCCGTATATGTATAACAATGTTCACGTCATCGACTGGCTTGCTAACAAAATGTCAAAAGGATGTCTTTAAATATAACAACCCTACGAGTATGCTGTTTACTTGGATTTTATGGCCCTTTCATCATTATTTCACTTACATCCAGCCAAAAGTTGATCAGGGATAACCAAAAATAGGAACACCCGGAGACAAAACAACCTGACCTTCAGTTGCAGAACATGTGACCGGAGTGCGCGAGTCTTGGGGATTTGTGCTTAAGGGTCACCGCTCTTAGTCCCAAGTCCATTTAGGCTCAACGATGGACTTGATATGAAAACCATAGAACTTTATGGCTGACTTGCGATACCAGGTGAGTTCAAACATTATTAGACCCCTGGGCAGGCAGACAGACAGACCAGCGCTGAAACTGTGACGCCGCCGCGACATTGCGTTTTTGTGAATTGTTTGGTTTGAGGTTTAACGTCCCAGTCAACACTGTAAAGGTCATTTTGGAGACGTTGCTTCCAATTTTGTGGGACTTTTACCAGACATTGAGATGAAATGACATATCAAGCCCTGTCGCCCAATGAAACTAATAGGGTCTATAAGCATGTGAATTGTTTGGTAATTGATTCGGACCATTATAGCAAAACCTATAAAATGACCCTTATGTGCATCAATGACTTCGATTGTTTAAACTCGGTGCTCTTTAAATACAAGGCACATGCGCATATGCGCATTCGCTTGTCGCACAGGACATTTTTCTTGTTTTGCCTTCCCTGACACGATTATTTATCACACGGCAAAAGCAAACAAATTATTTGATTTTGTCACCCTGATAATTTACACAGAACTGACATAAGACCATGTCACAGTCAATACAGAAAGTACATTGGTACATATATGTTAGGTCATTTCCCGCAATATTCGACAAAAATCCTGCTAACAGGCCCGAAACCAATTATGTTACATTTTATGAGCCAATACAAATACTGTGGGCGTCGGTACAAGAAACATGAGTACTATGAAAACAACACTAAAAGCTTCGGAAAACATAAACACTCAAATATCTTTCAAAAGTCAAAGTTTCTTCACCCCCGTATCCTTCCGTTTCGGAGTTGAACAAGGTGGTCGGTTCAGTGTTCTGACAACTGTCAGAAAAACAGAATTATTCTGTATTCCTCGGGATTCCAATTAACACCGTCGGGCCTATCAAGTTCCACGAGTCAGCCAGTAAAGGTAGCTCAATGTCATTGAGTTATTTTAAGTAACCCTGACTCAAGGGAGTTTGCTAATTTTGTTTGAATTGGGGTTGTACGTAACCATCAATACTATTTAAGTCATTTTGGAGACGTCGCTTCCAATTTTGTGGGACTTTTATCCGACATTGAGATGAATGACAACTCGAGCCCCACCACCCAAACAAACCAATATGGTTTATGCAGGGGCGGTCCAACTAGCACCACTTTGTCTGGACAGGCTTAGACCTTCTAAGCGGTTTACCAGTACTCATACGCGGTCGGTTTCAGCTCTGCGTGAAAGCACCATGCGGCCCAGTCGATCTACCCGAGCCCCGCTGGGCGGGATGTGATTTTCTGAGCCTGTGGTTTAAAGTATATAAATTTATCATATGACGTCGCATCTGAGAATGTATTAACATATAATTAATTCGATAATCTATATAATGGATGGATTAAATATGCAAATTAGTTAGATTAGCCCCGTAACGTTACAAGTACGGCGTCCTTAACGACGTCACGTTTACAAATGGTGGAATGTTGACATTTTTGTTAAACAATCGTGAAAAAAATGAGTTTTAAATGTCATATGATAAATAGAACCTTGCTTTCGTGTATTATTGAATTTGTCAAACTCGTTGTGGAAAAGGCCGGATTAAATGCTCGGCAAAGCCTCGCATTTTATCCCTTTTCCTTTGAATAAATTCAATAATACATGATCCTCTATATAGTACTGAGCTATATCGGGCTACCAGTAGGCATGGAAAGTTCTCGGACCCAATGTTATCTATTTCTGCCTAGTAATGCTTTCTTCGTTCAAGCCTCGCGCGGGTCACATGTGAGACACCAAGTTCTGCAACGGAATGTTAGGCAGATTTCCCCGGATACGCTGTTTTCGCCAACCTCTGATTAACGATCGGTTGGAAATAAGTTTAATACTCTTGAAAGGGTCATACAACCGAAAACGATAATGCCTCTTTTACCTTTGCAAGTTCAGGATTTGCGGGATCAAAGTCTACACTTTCAACGTTGTTTCAGCGTTAGCTGATTGCAAAGTAATTGGCGAGTCGCTTTGGCGAGTCGCTTTGCAAGCTAAATAAACCCTGCACTGTTTGCCAGGGTATCCGTTTTGGGGTTTCTGGTACAAAATGGGTTAAATAATGAATGCCCAGGCATAGGAAGAACGCCTGGAAGTAGAAGAGCAACAACACGCCAAAGAAATTTTACCTATTTTGTCCTGTAGAGTATATATATATGCACAAGTGTAGATCCAAATGAGACGGCAAAGAACAAACCCTACTTTGCCACCTTGTTAATGAATGTGACTAAACCAAAGAATGAACATGTGCAACTTTAAAGAGGGAAGAGTCCATTTCCGGTCCCCGCCCATCGGGGCTTGAAGAAATGGGCTGCATGATGCGTCTACGCTAAGCTGAAACCGACCGCACACGAGTACTGGTAAACCAATTAGAGGACCTAATTATAACCAGAAACGGCGCCCGGGCTTATAAACCCTATTGGTTTCATTGGGCATCGTCTCCAAAATGACCTATACAGTGTTGACGGGGACGTTAAACCAAAAATCAAACAAACACTCCGAAGCTAGTAGGAGGTTAAACATCGTATATACAATGCGAGTGATTGTTTCAAAAGGCTAGTTCGAGGCCTCGCCGAGTGCACATGACCGAAGACATGTATTTTTCGTGTTTTCTTTAAAACTGTCTTCGATTTGTTGGAACTTAATTTACTTGATGGATGACATAAAAGTACAAGAGACGACAGATAAACGACATGCGCAGTTTTTACCAATCTAGGACAACACTTCATCGATCTCTTTAGCCCACTAATGCCTCGCGTCCAGAAAATGGAAATATTGACAACGTAGCGGAACGGGACGCCGGATCAGGGTTTACACTGTTTGTTTAAATTACGATATTCTTTTTTTTGCAAAACTTACAATGAATGAAAGTTATCTACACGCCCCTAATATTTTAAATAAACCTGCCTGTGTAAAGCTTTTATTTTGTCATATACGGGTTTAAGCGTAGAAGATGACACACTTTTTAGATGATCGTCTGGTCAACGACCTACTTATTTTACATCGAAGAAGCCAAAAACAAACATATCAGAAATTAAGATGGGTTTCAGAGCGGAACCATAACGTTGAATCCACGAAAACTGATGAAAACGATCGCATAGCACTGTTAAACAAATTGTATCTTAAGAATCAATAACAACAAGTACGTAAATGTCAAAGATCATCGTCTCGCTTATCTTAACCCATAAATTTTGAGGGGTTCATTTTAAGTTATTTATAAAACAAACTCCTTTTGAAAATGGTTGAACTTTTGGCAAACAGTAAAGGCCCTGAGCTGTTTGTCAATGTCGCTGTTTCTCAATGCCCCGTTCTTGGGCGTCCCGTCTAAAATTGGAAAATATATAGGTTAAACGAATTTGATTTATTTAAATTAAAGTCGTAGCTGCGCCGAGTCAAGGCTCATAAAAAGGCGACTTTGAATTGGAACAACATTGCAGATTCAGGTGGGGGTGTGCCCACTGCATTTCGTACTCAACCCTTTCGCTAATTCAAGAAGGGCAGTTGTCAGTTTCTGGCGAAAGAATGCACTGGTTAACCGCTTACGTAGAAGTCTGCCGGTAGGTAAACTGATCGACTGGATAAGACCTAAACAGTGTTAACTGGGCCTTTAAACTTCAAAACAAACAAAACCAAATAAGGTTTCAGGGCCTATGAGACGTCGCATCATCGACAATGGCGCCGTATATGTAGCACGAGCTATGACGTCGCTTTGTTGAGTTGAAGTTTAACGTCCCCTTCAACACTATAATAATAGGTCATTTTGGAGACGATGCTTCCAATTTTGTGGGACATTGACCCGACACGGAGATATGCCCTGTCGTACAATTTAACCAATAGGGTTTATAAGAATCGACGGTCCGACTCGCACCGCTTTGCCTGGGCAGGCTTATATGCTCTAAGCAGTTTACCAGTACTCGTGTGTAGTTGGTTTCAGCCCTGCGTGGAAGCATCATGCAGCCCATCTATTTCTTCAAGTTCCGATAGGCGGTATGACGTCGCATTTACATTGGGGTGATGTTGTGGGATGACTGACGTCACATTGGTATTGATATGCCGTTGTTGGGACATTTTGTGCTACCTGATATAAGAATCTTATATGGGTGTGAGGGGTGGATGGAAAAATCCGTCCCGAGGGTCACTGTCCGGCCACACGAGGCTTGCCGAGTGATGCCGGACAGTGATATCGAGGGACGGATTTTTCTGTCCACCCTCACACCCATGTAGGATTCTTTTTCTTGCATACCTTCCATTTGTGAGAGTGGATTTTTAATGCTGCTGTCACTTCGGTTACCGACGTCCGCCAAATTGAGATGACACTACAGGAATGTTTAGTGACGTCACGTAACGTGTTGTGACGTCAACCTTAACGACGGCGCATACTAGGTCGTATTCAACCAGTGCATTTATCAAACACGCGATTATATTCGATTTTTGGTCGGAACAACAGGGTCAGAACATAAATTTCCATCCCAGGGAAAAATCGCGGATTTCCTTGTCTGGTGTGCAAGAAATTAGTTTATCCGATGATTGTACTGCATGAATACCCGGACTATCAGGAAACCAACCCTTATTTTTCGTCTCCATTATATTTGATTTGGCATAATGCTTATAACCGCATGATTTATTATTTAATTTTATATTCTGAAACGTCAATATCGTAATTACTTGTGCTATAAATTTTAATGAATCGTATAGAACACCTTCGATCAGGGTCTGTCGTATTTCGCTGCAATCTCGTATTTTCAACACATCGTTATTACCTAATTGTGCAAATAAGGGTAATTTTGTTGACCTATTTCCAACCCATATATGACATACGGAATATTCCACATTGGGGCTTTAGACAGGTCCATTTCCAGTTTAAGGGGCGTCTGGCTTATTTTATTTATTGTAACTTTTACAAAAATCCACGCACTTAAAGCAAAACAGTGAATGACACAGATCAGACGCCGCTTAGAGCGGCGTCTGATCTGGGTCTTCACTGTTATTAAGTGGTCGCTTTTGTTGATTCTTGGCATATGTGGGTTAAAGTCGAAATCGCTAAGCTAATAAAATTATTGTAAAAAGTTAGGTAATAGTTAAGTATATTAGTTAGTAGTTTTGTAAAGTAGGTTGTAAATAGTGTTAATTACACAAAGTAACGACCTTTTATCGGCATTTTATACATTAAATACCCCCCCCCCCCCCCCCCACCTGCCCGCTTACCAGGTGAAGTTACCCCTGGCGAAAAATACGTGTTAAAATGTTCAAATCAGAACATGTGTCACCGCAAGCCATGAGTTGGGGCAATGCCTATAAATGCTGAAGCAATGTAATAAGTCCATGTTACCAATATCTTCGTGATGCCAAATGACCACCCCCCCCCCACACCACCACCACCACCACCACACACACACTCCATTATTTTCCAATCGCTCAAACATTAAACGTGGTTCGATTTACACCCCACAAACGACCTGAGCAAGACTATAGGTATAATGTATACCCTGATTAACCCCCGTTTTCTTAATATAATTTGGGGTTTAAACTGGTATTCTCGTATGGTGGGTGTCTTGAGTGAATGGCCATGCCAGGGATCATCAATGTTCGAGCTACTCGCCTCAAAAATGGGGGTGGGGTGGAGATTATGGGTTCGAGTCCGGGCTTCCCTAGTCGATTCTTTTGTGATTCCCCCATATATATATATGCACTTCAACATGTAGATTTTTACTGCTGCTGTTGTTGCTGTTGTTTTTGTTATTGTTGGTGTTGTTGTTTTTCACTCTTACAAAATACAGACTTTTTCAGAATTTTCTCTATTTTGTTATCTGACTTTAATCTCTAAACTAAACCATCTTTCTCCTTTTGACTGTCAGAATGGGTATTTTATTACCAGAGCTGGCAAAAATCTGGAAACACTCAAAAGAAGTTGCTAAAGCTAAGGACAATACAGATGGCTTTTAACTATACAGAGGAAAATAAAAGACACAGGTTTGAGTGGGTGAGTGAGTGAGTGAGTGTGTGAGCACGCGAGCAAGCAAGTGAGTAGGTAAGTAAGCAAGTTATCTTGCAGGCACACAACACTGACTCACCTTTGATTCAATGTTGAAACAATGTTTTAAACGTTGTTTCAACGTTGATTCAATAGCAGGTAGGTCAGTAAATAAGGTAAATTAAGAATGTTTATAAGTAACTAAGAGGTTTTAGTAATGAGGAAACATCACAAATAAATAAAAGAAAAAAAAAAAGAAAAATAAATACTTTTTCCCATTTTGTACAGAATGGGATGTCCCATCCCGTATGCAGAAGGGTGCATTTAAGAGTTAAGGGGTACCAGGCTGATTAGAATTTAATCATTGTTAAAAATTGGTTGAACTTTCAAGCAAACAGTGAAGGCCCTGCTCAGGCGTCTTGTTCTGCAGTATCTGATACGGGTCTGCACTGTTTGCAACGAGTGATAAGTTGTTTCCTTATTCCTTTGTCCTTATTCCAGATTTATTTTTTCAACCTGTATTTTTAAAAAGAGTCGTATCAGGAAAGGTCTATTTTTGGCCCCATCAATGTCGACTTTACGCTTCGGCTCCGACTTTACGTAAATATGCCCACAAAAAGACTTGGTAAGATTTCAACTAGCATAGAATCGACTATTCAGTTATCATACACAATATCAAACCAAACATCGCCCGCCTATCGTGGCTTGGAGAAATATATGGAGCTAAATGGTGCTTCCACGTAGAGCCGAAACTGACGACACATGAGTAAGCCGCTGTGGGTTCAAGCCTGGCTGGGGTCACGTGTGAGACGCTAAGTTCTGCGTGGTTTTTCTCCGGGCACTCCGGTTTTTGCCAACCTCTGATTATCGCTTGGCTCAACTGAATAAGTGAAATAATCTTGGAAGGGCCGTAAAACCACAACCATTACGATAACACAGCCGTGACATATAGTGCATTTTTTTTTCACATCACCAAAATGGCTATTTTTCTGATGAAAACCCATGATATTTTTCTTATTTATACTCCAAGCTTAGGTTGCAGGTGCTCGTTAGAACCGCCTCATTGAGGCGGTTCTAACGAGTACCCACAAACAATGTCTTGGGGCAGAAATAAGGAAAATTATGTATACACCCGTAAACCCCAGTTTTCTCTATATAAAGTGGGGTTTAGGGGGGTGTTCATTTCACAGACTTGTCACCTGATGAAAACAAAAAAAATTGAGCAGGCTGGTCAATGGAAACTGAATAATGTTCAACTCTGCTACAATCTGGAAAACTAATTATACTCTGCTTTTTCTAGAATTTTATCTCCTTCCTACAACCAGTGTACCTTTTTCTAGAATTTAATCAGATAGTCTGACATATTATCTGATTTATAGTCTTTTGCTAGGATCTGTTTGTTTTAATTGTTGGAGCTTGAAAGATCAAAGCCACTCAAATTGAGGAAACTTTGGTCACATTTTTGCTGGAGTGTTTGTTGCTGTTGTTGTTTCTGATTTGTTTGTTTTTGTGGTATTTTCAAGGTAATTGCACTGATTTCCAACCGATCGTCGAAAACCGGAGTACCCAGAGAAAAATCACCCTTGCAGAACTTGGTGTCTCCAATGTTGCCGTCCACAGTGCACTCAGTGTTATGAAAATACCATTATTGAAATAGCCAGGAAAATCTTGGGACCGCTTTCAGAATATTGTCAGAGGAAAAGAAACCATTTCTTTTTTGCAATTAAGCCTGTAAATAACTATTAGTAGCCTAGCTCCCCGGCTTCGTACTCCTCCTTGCCTATTAACTCTAATTGATCAATGAAAGACTAAAACAAAATAGTCTAAACTCTGAGACTAAAATCTGGGCCCTGATAGCCAGAGGTCATAAAACATTTAATGCTCAACGTATCAGTGTGTTAAATTAAAAAACTCACGTTAACAGTTCCGTGTATTGTATACCCTTGTACCTCCACCACCACATACGCACGCACACACACTTTATACCTTAACTCTTTTTGTACCAAATGGAATCTTTCTCCTTATATATAGGAGGCCCCAATTTCACAATTTAGGGGTGTCAGGTTGTGTTTTCTCCAAAATCTATTTGGAAAATGACTGGACTTTTTGCAAACGGTGAAGGCCCTGATCAGACGCCGCGTTCTGCGGCGTCTGATCTGGGGCTGAACTGTTTGCCAAATAACCGTTAAGGGGTTTCTGGTACTAAATGGGTTAATACTCAGGAAAAGTGGTGTTTACATGACTGATGCCCACAGGGGCTTGAAGAAATATATGGGCTGCATGATGCTTTCACGCAGAGCTGAATCCGGCCCGCACACTAGTACTGGTAAACCGTTTAGAGGATCTAAGCCTGTCCAGGAACCGCGGTGCGAGAAGAACCGTCCATGCTAATAAACCCTATTTGTTTCATTGGGCGACAGGGCTTGAGATGTCATTTCATCTCAATGTCGGGTAAAAGTCCCACAAAATTGGAAGCAACGTCTCCAAAATGACCTTTACAGTGTTGACGGGAACGTTAAACCTCAAATCAAACAAAACAAACAAACAAACAAACAAACAAAATTCTCGTATAGACACCGCGTTATTTCTGCCACGGTTATCACTAGAATGCCCCCTGCAAACCGCACGTTTGTTTTCTTTTTAATGATGTTCATGGACTTGACTTGAATAAAAACACTAATTGATTGACAGCTGATTCAATTATAAATCTACACTTACATTTAAGAGCACAGGTTTTATATAGACCTAACGTCAGCAATATTTAACTTCGCCCTAGTAACAAACATGCCCTATACATTACCATACAACTAGGGCTTTCTTTCAGCGAGACTTAAGGTGATACCTTAGGTCTTGAACCCAAGACGTGTTCACACCCTGCCTGTGTGGGGATCATCTCTATTTTCAGTCTCTCTTTCTATTTAGCATACCGTAAAAATCCTAAACATTCGGACACCTTGAGGTCTTGCTGTAGTTCTCCTAAAATTTTAACAAATTTATTTCATGATGCAACAAGGAGTCCAAAACGTGCAGACGCAAAGGCAAACAGTGTAGACCCTGATCAGACTGCTCCTTCAGGAGCAGTCTGATCTGGGGCTGCACTGTTTGCTTTGGCCTGTCCGTCCCAATACTTAGGATCATTACGGTATTTCGTGCTGTCAACAATACTAATAGAAAATGGACACTCATATCAGCCGAGACATAGCAAAGGATACAAGTCGACAAGTGCGTCCATCGAAGATCCAGGTTGCCCTTCCAAACTACTACATTGTCTGATCAGACCATGATCAGAATCTGTAAAGTCTGTGAATGCACTGATTGGTCTGTATCTTCACTGGTCGGTCATGTTTTACTATGCACCAGCTCTAACCGGGAAGGGTGGGGGTGGCTATTGGCACAAAGTCTGTGAAATGAACAATCTGCTACACCACACTGTATATTGAGGAAACCTGGGTTTGCAATGGCGTTCGAAGCCTCCGTGGTGTAATGGTTAAGCTAGTCGCCTAATAAACTAGGGATCATGGGTTCGACACCGGGCTTCTTCTGACTTTCGGATGAGTCTTTAAACCGAGGTATCGTCTTCGTATGACCATAACTGTTAGTGGGACGTAAACCTGAAACACACGCAATGGTGTTCATTATCTTTCCTTATTTTGACACCGAAACATAGGTTGTGGGTGCTCGATGAGGCGGTTCTAACGACAACCAACGACCTATGTTTGGAGGATCGCGGCGGTTATAATGAGCACCCACAACCTATGTTTGAAGGATAAATTAAGAAAATATTACAAATGTTCTTAGGAAAATGTTATGTGAAGAGCAAAACAGGACAACATTTCCTCGCAAGGTAGTGTTTTTTTTATGACTGAGCATCCCCGTAAACCCCACTTTACCTTGCGAAAAATGGGTTTGATGGATATTTCTTTTCTGAAGTATTAGATTTTAGAAATCGGCCAAAATCTAACAATTTTCCTTTGGAAAACGACATTCTTAGATGATGCCATGAAACTATACAGGATCAGACCGTGCGGTCGCTGTTAACTCCTAAGACATGTCCCACTATTCCATATCCGACTACTAATACTTATGACGTTGAGCACATTTTTGTACAGGCGCAGCTTATAAGATAACAATGCTTTTGCATGTTAGCATGGACTCCCATTGTGAGTAGCACCTCTCTCGGGTTGCGAGTATAAATTCTTCAAATTTCTTCAAGAAATCGACAAAATATTCAAATATTCCATATCACGCTATGGTCTAGACGTATTATCACAAATTATGTCACTGGGTAATTTAGGGGGTATAGATGTAAACATGAGTATCTCAAATTCTCAAATATCACAAAAGTATGACTTAAGAAATTTTCTTTTCTTTTAAAGCGAGCAACCGACCTTTTTGGTCGTTATTGTCCCGACTTTGGCTACGATTTGTCCCGACTTAACAACTCGTAGCATGCCGTAGTGATCTTGCCGTATGTCACCGGTTGTCGTACGCATCTCGTCTCAACTCGACGCAATTCGTAGCTTGTCGGGAAGAGCCTACGAGAATTTTACGAAAACTCTCGGGACAACTCGTATAGCTAGAGTGTAGCAATCTCCTAACTAATTCTAATCTCGTAGGCTCTCGTGTGAGTCTAGTCTGCTATGACTTGCCACGAGTAACTACGGGTTAGTCACGAGATGCTGTGACAAAGTACGACATAATGCCGAGAGAGAAGACAGGGCATCTGTACGACTTAGTACGAGTTTGTACGAGGCATTACGGTGGGATTACGAAAAGCAATAAATACAAGTTCAAATGAATTGCAGTTTTCCTGATCATATCGTAGACATGTCGTGAGGGACTCGTAGATCACTGTTGGCCAAATAAATAAATAAATAAATAAAATAAAATAAAAAAAAAAATGAAGAGCATCAACTCGTTTTTATTCGTGCAACTTTTCCCGAGATATAACACGTAATAACTCGGCTCTTGTCGTAGAAAAACTCGTGCCGGACTGTGTGACAGGGGTATATATACAAGCAAAGATATATTGCTGATTTCCACGTGACGACCACGCAAATAGCGTCTGTACGAAATCCAGTTAAAGATTATCTATAGCCATGTTATTCTTGACGTTGTGATGCCAGAGTTAACACACCCGTGTGGCAGTGACATAGTGCGCTCTTTGGCTACTTTGTGGTATTCTATAATCAAAACATAGGTTTTGGGTGCTTGTTAGAACCGCCTCACTGAGGCGGTTCTAACGAGTACCTACAACCTATATCTAGGAGCGGAAATAAGCAAAATAATGTAGACTCCTGTAAACCCCAGTTTTCTGTATATAAACTGGGGTTAAGAGGGGTGTTCATTTTACGGACGTGTTATCATGATGTAAGGAGAGCCATCTGTAAAACATGGACTGGTATCATGAGCTGGGACATCGGCAAACGGTGCAGACCCTGATCAGACGCTGCGTAACACTGCTTCTGATCAGGGTCTATCGTTTTGCTTTAAGCATGGGAATCGAAGTGTAAAACGTAAGAGTCTCAGTCCCAACTGTACTAAGGCACGTGTCCTCCGCACTGAAAGGAGGACCGGCTCCTATAATTGCTAGTTATACTAACGGTTGGGCATGCGCAAAAAGGTCCGGGAATGCGGTCGAGACTGTAAATGGGCGAGTTAAATGCCCTAGATTAGCTTAGACATTTCTCGAACCAAAAACAAAACGACTGAAATACATGTGTCACAGCCACTTCTTCTAATAATGGCGAAAGGTTGGGAATATTTGTAGAAAACGACAGAATTACATTAATGGTCCTTTTGTAGTGTGAAAGAATCAAAATAGTGACGTCTAATGTGTGAATTGTTTAGTAATAAATCACAATTTGTCGGTGCAATCACTTGCGCTACGCGCTCGTGATTTGATCGACTTTTACTATACGGCTGACCTCAAAACTGTGATTAGTAACTCAACATTTCCCTGCTCACTCTTACAAAATACAGACTTTTTGTGAATTTTCTCTATTTTGTTATCTGACTTTAATCTCTAAACTAAACCATCTTTCTCCTTTTGACTGTCAGAATGGGTATTTTATTACCAGAGCTGGCAAAAATCTGGAAACACTCAAAAGAAGTTGCTAAAGCTAAGGACAATTCAGATGGCTTTTAACTATACAGAGGAAAATAAAAGAAACAGGTTTGAGTGGGTGAGTGAGTGAGTGTGTGAGCACGCGAGCAAGCAAGTGAGTAGGTAAGTAAGCAAGTGATCTTGCAGGCACACAACACTGACTCAACTTTGATTCAGCGTTGAAACAACGTTTTAAACGTTGTTTCAACGTTGATTCAATAGCAGGTAGGTCAGTAAATAAGGTAAAGTAAGAATGTTTATAAGTAACTAAGAGGTTTTAGTAATGAGGAAAAATCACAAATAAATAAAAGAAAAAATAAATAAATAAATAAATATTTTTTCCCCATTTTGTACAGAATGGGATGTACCATCCCGCATTCAGAAGGGTGCATTTAAGAGTTAAGGGGTACCAGGCTGATTAGAAATTAATCATTGTTAAAATTTGGTTGAACTTTAAAGCAAACAGTGAAGGCCCTGCTCAGACGTCTTGTTCTGCATTATCTGATACGGGTCTGCACTGTTTGCAACGAGTGAGAAGTTGTTTCCTTATTCCTTTTTAGCTCGTCTGTTTTTTTGAAAAAAAAACTTTCGAGCTATTGTCATCACTCCGGCGTCTGCGTTGTCGTTGTCGTATGGCGTCTGGCGTCGTCGTTCCAAAAAAACTTAACGTTGGCTATAACTTAAAAAGTATTAGACCTAGCCTCATGAAACTTCATACACACACTCATCATCACAAGAGCTACATTTTGACCAAGGACCATAACAACATTGTTGATTTTGGCTGAATTATCTCCCCTTTTCCAATTTTTTTCTGAAACACATTTTTTGCTCTCATTTTAATACTATTCACAACAGAGCCTTCAAACTTCACATGAATGTTCCTTGGGACAAGACCTTTTCAGTGATACCACACTTTTTGATCTGTGACCTTGACCTTTGAACTTTGACCTATTTTTCGAAAATTTAACCGAAAACCTTAACCTTGACCATATTTCCAAAAGTATTTGGCCTACCTTCATGAAACTTCATACACATACTCACCATCACAAGAGCTACATTCCCTACAAGTTCTATAACTCCATCTTGCAATTTGATTGCTCTTGTTTGACTTAGAACTTTGGTTTTCTAAAAGAAACTGCAGACGAGCGTTGGCACCCGCATGCGGTGCTCTTGTTCCTTATTCCTTTGTCCTTATTCCAGATTTATTTTTTCAACCTGAATTTTTATAAAGGGTCATATCAGGAAAGGTCTATTTTTGGCCCCATCAAAATATGTCGACTTTACGCTTCGGCTCCGACTTTACGTAAATATGCCCACAAAAAGACTTGGTAAGATTTCAACTAGCATAGAATCGACTATTCAGTTATCATACACAATATCAATCCAAAACTCGCCCGCCTATCGTGGCTTGGAGAAATATATTGAGCTGAATGGTGCTTCCACGTAGAGCCGAAACTGACGACACATGAGTAAGCCGCTGTGGGTTCAAGCCTGGCTGGGGTCACGTGTGAGACGCTAAGTTCTGCGTGGTTTTTCTCCGGGCACTCCGGTTTTTGCCAACCTCTGATTATCGCTTGGCTCAACTGAATAAGTGAAATAATCTTGGAAGGGCCGTAAAACCACAACCATTACGATAACACAGCCGTGACATATAGTGCATTTTTTTTCACATCACCAAAATGGCTACTTTTCTGATGAAAATCCATGATATTTTTCTTATTTATACTCCAAGCTTAGGTTGCGGGTGCTCGTTAGAACCGCCTCATTGAGGCGGTTCTAACGAGTACCCACAAACTATGTCTTGGGGCAGAAATAAGGAAAATCATGTATACACCCGTAAACCCCAGTTTTCTCTATATAAAGTGGGGTTTGGGGGGGAGGGGGCGTTCATTTCACAGACTTGTTCTACTGATGAAAACAAAAAAAAATTTGAGCAGGCTGGTCAATGGAAACTAAATAATGTTCAACTCTGCTACAATCTGGAAAACTAATTATACTCTGCTTTTTCTAGAATTTTATCTCCTTCCTACAACCAGTGTACCTTTTTCTAGAATTTAATCAGATAGTCTGACATATTATCTGATTTATAGTCTTTTGCTAGGATCTGTTTGTTTTAATTGTTGGAGCTAGAAAGATCAAAGCCACTCAAATTGAGGAAACTTTGGTCACATTTTTGCTGGAGTGTGCTATGTTAATCAAAGCATTGGCGGCACTGGTGGGCTGATTGTCTCCGAGTGTAGGCTTTTGTTTGTTTGTTTTGAGGTTTAACTTCCTAGTCAACACTATTTAGGTCATTCTGGAGACGTTGTTTCCACTTTTGTGGGACTTTTTCCCAATATCCATGCATGGACGGTGGACTTGGACTGTGTACATTTGCTTTAACCCTTACATTCCTTTACTGTAAGCAAAAAGTGTAGACACTGATCAGACGTCGCATTCTGCAGCACCTGGCCCATATTTTTGGGGTCTACATTTTAATTCCTGTACTGTAAGCAAAAATGTAGACCCCAGACGCCGCGTTCGGTGGCGTCTGATCTGGGCCTACACTGTTTTCCATACCAATCAAGATATTATAGATAACCCTGCTACGCAACACTCTGACCTCACCAGCACTGAAGAGGAACGACC
Source organism: Lucinisca nassula (assembly GCA_963580285.1). Classification (NCBI taxonomy): domain Eukaryota; kingdom Metazoa; phylum Mollusca; class Bivalvia; order Lucinida; family Lucinidae; genus Lucinisca; species Lucinisca nassula. Next base: position 107,274,510 of record OY757014.1, on the reverse strand, counting down.
CAAAAAGTCCTGAAAAGAACACCCCCGTAAACCCAACATGATATCGAGAGAGAAAACTGGGATTTACGTGTGTGTGTGTGTGGTGGTTGGGGAGGGGGTGTGGGGTTGGGATATACATCTGCTCCAAGACATAGGTTATGAGTACTTGTTAGAACCGCCTCAGTGAGGCGGTTCTAACGAGCACCCATAACATTTATTTGGATTGAAAGTAAGAAAAACATCACAAATTTTCATCAGAAGATATAGGGACGGTCCAACTCGCACCAGGCTTAGACCCTCTACGCGGCAGTTTACCAGTTCTCAGGTGCGGTCAGTTTCACCTCTGCGTGGAACTATTACTCCAAGCCCCGATGAGCGGGGGCCCCAGTATTTTGGTAGTATTTTTTTCTATTTGTTGTTGTTGTTGTTTTTGCACTTTCGCATCTAATGACTTATTCACTAATTCTTCTGATGTTGCTTTCGCTTGTTGAAAGAGAAAATCTGATTACTAATATCTGTGGTAAGATTGGAACATTAAAAGAACTGCTAGTTATCGTTATCTCGCGAGAGTTGAAGGAAGGTATACGTCATCATTTATATTTCTGTCAAATAGAAGATTTGTAGATCACGGATTTATATTTTGATTCCACGGTCAGTCACATCGTGACGTTTATATTCGTTAACGGTAGCTAAATGGGGTCAAACAGCCGGGATTCCATTAATTCTTTTTTCCGGACTCTTTTTTTTTTTAAGAAATCTTTTCGCCCTCTTTGACACACGGATGTACTTTTTTCTGTGGGAAACTATCTGTCCGTGCTAATATAATTTCTACTGTCAACATAATTTATTTATAAATGACAAATGACCTCTTTCGGACGTTTCAGATTATTTCAGGATAATCTTAGTCGATCTTGGTCATCATGGAAACTGATTTCCTATCCTAATTAAGCCATTTTGTACCGGAAACCCCGAAACGGGCACCCTGGCAAACAGTGCAGTCCCAGACTCAGACGTCGCATATCGCGGCGTCTGATCAGGGCCTTCACTGTTTGCAAACTTTTCAGCCAATTTCCAAGTAGATTGTGAAGAAAATACAACCCGAACCGCCTAAATTTTGGGATGTACTTCTGCAAAACAAGGTGGAAGATTCCATTTAGTACAAAATGGGTGAAGCAGAATCAAACGAAAATCGAGAATAGCCCTTATTTGACACTGCCGATACGCATTCCCACGGACAGGGCTTTCCATATTTCAGGACTGTCCGACAAAGAGTCCTGGACAAATCAACATATCGGTTTATGCCTAAATAAGAAGCAGCGCATGCGTTATGAATGACGTAAATTTCGCATGAGCATTTCCATGCGCCGGCTCGATCAGCCAGTTGGATACTAGCAAATCGCATTTGTGCCATGTTGACTGACAAAATCGATCCTGAAAATCTAGATTTCAATAGAATATTTACAAAAAGTGTCACGATTAATGATGAATTGCTCAGAGATGCAGGAAAGCAGTTAACCCATATATGACAATGGAATCTTCCATCTTATAAATTTGGAGTTGTCCATTTTCAATTATAGGGGTGTCAGATTTGTTTTGTTTAATGTAAGTTGTACAAAAATGTATGTTCTTTGAGCAAACAGTGTAGACCCAGATCAGACGCCGCGTAATGCGGCGTCTGATCTGGGTCTACACTGTTTGCCAACGTCCCAAAAAAGGGCCACTAGGCATATATGGGTTAATTTTAATTCTAGCATTGCATTCTGTATCAGATTTGTTCCACGGGCTAACCTGTATGCAAATTAAGGCAGTACGACTGATATGCAATTAAGGCAGTCCGAGGTTTGAATAGCAAGAGAATTCATCACGAAAACACGCCTATATTATTTCCATCCCCCTTAAACCTCACTATTATAGGTAAAACTGGGGTTTAGTTATACTAATTTATTTAAGTGCGATTGCGACGAAAGCTTCAAGCTTATTTGAATCGCTCTCGAACACTCCTTCCGGATGTATCACGCGCTCGAGAGAGAGAGGCAGTGACTTTTTCACTACTGCTACCCATTTACAATTGGGTGGAGTGGGGCAGTGGCATTACATGTCTTGCCCAAGGGCACACCTCGTCTCCGGTGGCCGGTTCGAACCCACAACCGCTCGGTCATAAGTCGAACGCGCTAACCACAGAGCTATCGATGTTGCCTTGGGTTTTATAGGGTATACATTTTTTTTATTATTTCTGCTGAAAAACATGGATTGTGTGCACTGGTTAGAACCGCATCGCTAATGCGGCTCTAACGAGTTCCAACAATCTTGGCGAGGCGGTTCTAAGGAGTGCACACAATCTGTGTTTTGAGCAGGAAATAAGAAAAGTATCAGTATTTTTTTTTATGAAAATTTTCATTGTTTTTAAATTTTCAGTATATTTGAATTGGCTTTTTTTTCATGAGTGGTTGAGTTGAAATTTTCCTCTGACAAGCCGCGGTCAGCATCATAGTAATAACAATGCCAAAACAGAACAAAACTTTGACTAACTAGTAAGAGAGCAAATTATATGTATAAAAATATATACATGTGCATATAAATACAAGCACAGGAAATATACGATTAACAAGATATGTACAACAATTCCGAACAGTAACGGGAGACTAAATGATTCAACTAGAATTTGAAAAGCCTTCATTTATAAGTTCTGCAGATTTGGGTAATCTAATAAGTTGTGTAACATTTTTGGATCTTAACAATTCCTTAAAATTATAATAACATTAGGTCTCTTGTAGATATTTGATTTAAAATTTGATTTAATTTTTTTCATACCTTAAATATTCACAAATAAAAGATAATGGCACCCATCCCCGATTTAAGTTGTTTCATATGTTCCAGAGGTGTGTTTTCTTAGCGACCAGTTTCAACTGGGAAGCGATGATTGCCGAATCGAACCTTCTTACAGTGTAGAACAGTGTTTAAATGACATCAAAGACCACAGTCCATGGTTGGCGCCAAGAAGAACGGAAACCAGAATAGTATAGTATACACCGGTTGTGTCATGCGAAAAGGTAACCTCGAGCACATGCGCCCAGTCTTCGCTGTGCGCTATATGAAAGCACGGTTCTTGTTAACCGGAAAAGATTGAGTATGGAGGCCGATTTTGCTGTCGCTGAGCACAGATGCACGAAGATCCGTTTTGCTTGGCGCTGTAGCGTGAGATCTTTAAACCCGTGAGAACCTTAATACCAAGGTATATCTGCGCATGCGCAAGAAGGCCGTGAGAAATGTCATCCATTTCCTGTTAGCCCCTGCCGCTTTGTTTAAAATGTCTAAAGAAATCTGCTTACATTACGAAGTTTAAATAGAACATTTTTCATTACAGGCTTTATTTTTATTTATTTATTTATTCGATAGATGCGCGTATTAAATATGCCATAAATAGGTATCCATGTGTTCAAAAAGAACAAAATATATGCGGGTACATGTATTATTTTGAAATTATTACGAACTCCATTAAACTCCACTTTTATACAGTAAAACTGGGGTTTACAGCTGGTAAACATAGATTGTAGGTACTGGTTAGAACCGTCTCGGCGAGGCGATTCTAACGAGTTTCTACAATCTATGTTTTCCAGCGAAAAAATGAAAAAAATATCAGAATATTTTATCTAAAATTTTGATGGTAAAATTTCAACATATTTTAAATAGGCGTGTTCTCGCAATTAATATTTTTAAAAACAAGTTCTGTGGAAATTTTAAAATTATTATTCTGCCTAAATGGATTGGAACACTATAGCATAAACCTGGTCTCAATATAAGTGCCATTTTACAATAATAATAATAATAATAATAATAATAATAATAATAATAATAATAATAATAATAATAATAAAAATATAACAATAATAATAACAATTATAATAAATAATAATGATAATATTAGCCGGCCTCAGTGGCTCAGTCGGATGCGCGTCTGACTGGTGATCAGGAGGACGCGGGTTCGATTCCCGCCGGGGTCGGCAACATTCTTTCGTGGATATTGATCATGAAATCTTTTCTACGGTCATTCTCTCCCTTCCGCTGATTCAAGAAGGGCAGTTGTCAGTTTCTGGCGAAAGAATGTGCACTGTACTGGTTAACCGTTTACGTATAAGCCTGCCCAGGAAAGTGTTGATTGGTAAATTGACCGGCTCAAAAATGACCTAAATAGTGTTGACTGGGCCGTAAAACTCCCAAACAAACAAACAAACAATGATAATATTAATCATAATCCGAGGCTTAGAGAAAACATGTACACTCTTACCTTTTCAGTTCTACGGTGTGTTCTTAGCTTCCAATGATATTGAACCCTTCATGGAATTTAAATTTTAGTCATATACCAAGGCTGACGGTTGTTTTTAAGGTAACCGGGCGCCATGGGCACATAGGGGCTACCCCCAGTTCGCCATCTGGGATTAGTTGTAGGTACTGCTCTTTTCCCTAGGCTGCCAATATGCTGACTCCTGTCTGCTTGACAGTTATCAGCTAGCCGATTGGGAGTTAGGTGACTTCTTTCGCGGAGGATGTGAGAAGTAGGTCAATCCCACCTCCCCCATCCCCCGCTCAAGATGTCATGTAGGCACAGAACGCACCCAATGTTAAGCGTTTGTCCTGTAAAATGGGCAGTCCCCTGGCGGGGTTCGAATTTTGAATGCAGATGCAGACCAATGGTCGGGCTCTAAAATGTGGTGACACGTTGCCAATTCCGGCTGCAAAATGTGTCAGTACACAGCCCTTGTCTGACCGAGGAAAAAAGCTTCTCATGCATTATCGGTTTTGGCTTCCATTAGACTACCCCCACCCCTGCCGTGGTAGAGAAAACGCCTATGGACACGGTGCTTGTTAAAGGGTGATAATGCATGTAATTTTGAATTTTGAACGGCGGCCAAAAGTGAGCCAGGAAGGGTTACTATTAGACCAGCCAATTTCGGCTATTGCAAAATGTCCTAGTACCCGTGCTCTACCACCTTGAAACACGCCTATGCTGTGTCGCCACCCCCCCCCCCCCCCCCCCAAGGTCTCTACAAGGATAATCTTGGTAGTACCATGTACTACTGGCCCCTAATTTCGTCGCGTTGGGATGTCATATGTTGGTGTTTTGGTTGTTGCTTTTCTCTTAGTTTGTAGTTAATCCATCCAATCAGTGTAAGTAGGTGTTACGTACGTATATCGATAGGAAGGTATGTAGATGTATAGGCAGATAGGAATGTAACTCTTAAAGTATTTTTTGTTTGAATTGGGGGGTTTATTGTCCCCGTCAGCACTATTTAGGTCATTTTGGGGACGTTGCTTCCAATTGTGTGGGACCTTTATCCGACATTGAGATGAAATGACAGCTCCAGCCTTGCCGCCCAATGAAACCAAAAGGCATTTGAGGGACTGACTCATCGGCTTAGTCCTTCTAAGCGGTTTACCAGTATTCATGTGTGGTCAGTTTCAGCCCTGCGTGGAAGCACCTATCTACATACCCACCGAGCCACGAAGCCACCAGACCATTTCACTACCTACGGCCACCATTCAGTCCATCTATTTATCCAAGCCCTGATGGGCGGGGTGACTAAGTCGGTATGTGCGTACGTAGGTAGGTAGGTAGGTTTGCAGTCCTGCCCCGCCCACCGGGGCTTGAAGAAATATATGGACTGAATGGTGGCTAGGTAGGCAGGTAGGTACGTAGGTAGTGAAATGTTCTGGTGGCTTCGTGGCTCGGTGGGTATGTAGATAGGTAGGTACGGGATCGAATATCTAACCCCAGGTCTATGAGGCCAGTCACATAGCCACTACACCACGGAGGCTTCTTTCCGTATGGGAACGGACGGTCAGACATACATTTACTTATTTCTACCTATCTACCAACCTACCTACCTACCTAAGTACCCTATTGGTTTCATAAGGCGGTAGGACTTGGGATCACATTTCATCTCAATGTCGGGTTAAAGTCCAACAAATTGTTCGCAATTGGTCGCACAGTCTCCAAATGACTTTCACAGTGTTGACTGGGACTTTAAACCTCAAGTCAAACAAACAAACAAACAAAACACCTACCTACCTTCTCACAAAGACACCCAATTTCTTGCCTACCTAAATCTATCCCGCCCATCGGGACTTGAAGAACTAGATGGGCTGCATGATTCCCTACCACACCTGAGTACTGGTAAACGGCAAAAGCCTGCCAGGCGGGTGATGCGAGTCGGACCGTCCATGAATAAAAACCCTATTGGTTTCATTGGGCGGCAGGTCTTAAGATGTCTTTGCATCTCAAAGTCGGGTCCCACGAAATTGAAAGCATCGTCTCCAAATGACCTATATAGTATTGACGGGGACGTTAAACCTCAAATCAAACCTACCAACATCCCTCTTTACCTACCTACCAACCTACCTACCTACCTATCGACCTACCTACCGACCCACCAAGACACATATCCTTACGTACCTACTTAAATCTTACCAGCCCATCGGGACTTGAAGAAATAGATGGGCTACATGATGCCCGACCGCACATGAGTACTGGTAAACAGCTTAAGCCTGCCCAGGCAAAGTGATGCGAGTCGGACCGTCCATGCATATAAACCCTGTTAGTTTCATTGGGCAGCATGTCTTGAGATGTCCTTTTATCTTAGTCGGGTCCCACGAAATTGGAAGCATCGTCTCCAAATGTCCTATATAGTATTGACGGGGACGTTTAACCTCAAACCCAACCTATCTACCTACCCGCCACCCATCTTTACCTATCTAGCCACCAAACCACCTACCTACTTACTTACCTACCTATACAACGTCAAAGCAGAAGTTAGAAGTACGAAGTCAGCCCTCCCCCGCCCATTGGGGCGTGAAGAAATAGATCGGCTGCATGATGCGTCCACGCAGAGCTGAAACCGACCGCACACGAGTACTAGTAAACCGCTTGGAGGATCTAAGCCTGCCCATGCAAAGCCGTGCGAATCGGACCGTCTATGCTCATAAACCCTATTGGTTTCATTGGGCGACAGGGCCTGAAATTTCATTTCATCTCAATGTTGGGAAAAATTGGAAGCAACGTTTCCAAAATGACCTTATACAGTGTTGCCGGGGACGTTAAACCTCAAATCAAACAAAACAAACAAGAAATGTCCCTACAGTTTTTTTTTTTTTTTTTATTTTTTATTTTTTTTTTGTAAGTTGATAATCAACACCACTATAAATACGGACCATTTCGACCCTAAGTCCAGTCGCCCTGAGTGATCTCGCGCGTTGCAGTTTGGCTTTGGTCAAGTCGTACCCCAATATAAGTTCAGCTTGACAGAGTTGTCTTTAATCAAGATATTATCCTCCTACATTCTATAGTATCTGTTTGTCATTGGGGCCCCGCCAATCGGGGCTTGGTGAATAAATAAATAAATAAATAAATAAATAAAATCACTAGTAACACAGCTTCTAATTTAAAGTTTAATTAATGTGCCATTTAATATACTAAGAGAGTTTCGATACCCCAGTCTCTTATAGAGTTATCGTATTAGAATTCTCACGGCTGAATTCTCTCACACCCCTCCGTGAGGGATTTCAGCCACTTCCGGTGCGACTGAAGAATCTCACGGGATCAATAATCTCACGCTACAGCGCCAACCATATAAGAGCGTGTCTACGACATGTGCGCCAAGCGATGTCCAAAATTAGCCTGTGTAACCACAGTCAATCTTTGCTTGACTGCAAGCCCCCCCCCCCCCCCCCAACGTCCATCGAGGCTGGGATACCTAGAGTGGGTTGCACGATGCTTCCTAATAAACCCTATTGGTTTCATTGGGCGACAGGGCTTGAGATGTCATTTCATCTCAATGTCGGGTAAAAGTCCCACAAAATTGGAAGCAACGTCTCCAAAATGACCTTTACAGTGTTGACGGGCACGTTAAACCTCAAATCAAACAAAACAAACAAACACAGCTTCCGCAAAGAGCTGAATGAGCACTCGTACACCGTTTAAAAGGTCTGATATGTTCTATGAAAGGGCTATCCTTTGGAAGAACCACAGGACTGAAAATTATGGGTCATACTAGCTAGTTTCGGCAAATTAGGCCTCATCATTGACTATCAAATATTTTTAAAAATCCACAATGCAAAGGTCAAGAAAATCTAAACTACAATATGACGAGGCCTGTCCAAAGTGATGTGTGTCGGACAGTCCCTTGTTATAAACCATCTCAATGTCTGCAAGGCCATTTTGTGGACTATTGCTGCCTGACGCTACAGATACTTTAAGTGACACGATATAATTGCAAAATTAAATCGCTTAGATCGAAGAAGATTATAATCACAGTGGAAATCAATACACCTTGAAACATAAAAGCTATTTATAGATCTGACAGTATGCTTTGGTTTAGTTACCTGTACAACATCAAAACATGATGAATACTGAACCCAGTAAAACAGGTCAATTTGAAAGAAGTCCACATGTTCGTGTGTTTGTTTGATTTAAGGTTTAACGTCCCCGTCAGCACTGTAAATGTCATTTTGGAGACGTTGCTTCCAATTTTGTTGGACTTTTACCCGACATTGAGATGGAATGACTTCTCAAGCCCCCCCCCCCCCCCCCCCCTCCAAATGAAACCAATAGGGTTTCTAAGCATGGACGGGCCGACTCGCACCGCTTTACCGGTGTAGGCTTAGATTCTCTATGCGGTTTACCAGTACTCGTGTGCTAGTCGGTTTCAGCTCTGCGTGGAGGAATCATGCAGCCCATCTATTTCTTCAAGCTCCGATGAGCGGGGGCCAAGAAGGTATGTTCGTACAACTCACTAATAAAGAATACTAGAGATGGCGCAAAACAAACACTACACGGTATGTATGACCAGCTTCTAGTCCGATCAACCTCTGTGTCCGCGCAATCCAGAGCTTTTTCTGCTTGACTTTGACCAAGGGCGACATCTTAATCTTTACCACTCTCTAGGCTAATTCTGCAGACGACAAACTGTTGATATTTATTCTTATTCAAAACCACCAACCAAAAAACAAATAAAATAAATAATAAAAAAACAGGACTTGAAATCTCATGCAAATTGTTTCCATAGTGCTTTCAGTGCTTTGATTTTGTTTGGTCAACAGGATCTTAATATCACGAAACACGCCTTATAATCTTGACCCCCTTTTAGGGAATGGGAAAACCTGGCTGATTGTTTCTGCCATTTTTTCAAAGGGAGACAAGTATCGGGACTTCATGTTCGTTTTTCTATAGGTTATGAGCCTGGAAAAGGAGGTTGTGGACCCAGCTTTTAGCCATGTATGAGACAATAGTCACATTTGATTGGATATAATTATGAAACTGATGAGAAATACTTAGCTGTTATTTTTTTTTCTTGCAGGGTATTATATGTGCATTAAACACATAAAGGAAACAAAGTGAACTGTCTCCTGAATTTTCTGTTGTGATAATAATTGTACATGTGGTTTCTCAGAATTTCCAAGACTGAATTTTCACTTTGAGGCAGGGTTACCTCCCTTAGACAGTTAGAATGTTTGAAATTGCCACATGACAACCTTGTTTTTTTTTTTTTTTTTTGTATAATTTTGTAGTTGGCAGTTTGTTTACCATGTTTTGGGGTAAGAAAATCAATTTGAAATGCAGATTTATCAGGTACAGGGTCAAATATTAACATGTAAGCTTATGGAAATGTAAATAGAAGACCATAACCTAAACCGAAAGTAGAAAATCGTCACCTCTATCCTGTTTTTGGTCATTACATAATATTTTCACAAATTTGAAGGTTCTATCTAATTCTGTGTCATAAACTGGATCTTCCTGACATGTATTTTGCTACAAAAACTGTAAAATTTGTAACTTTAGTGCTAATTTAGGTCTAACTGGGCCATTTGATCAACTTTGTGCTTCTGATCCATGTAAATGGAGGGGGGGGGGTGGGGGGAGTAGGGGTTGCTTTGCTCTAAAGCCATGTAAATCAGTGTTGTCATTGGTCTGTTTGGAAAGGAGTCTTGCAGTAGGTGTATGAACATAAACATAAGTAAAAGAATCTACTCCATCTGGAATATATGGCATCAGGCTTGGTCCAAAGCAAAATTTCAAAAATTATTTCTCCGAACAGCCCGCTGCAATATCGCGACACGTTTTCTCATCTGTTATAAGTTCTAATTGGTTAGATTCATGTTACTGGATCTGAACAGATATTTTCAGCTGTTTCTTATGGCATTAAGGCATTTATGACCATTTTCATCAATGTTTTGTCTTCAAAATATCCTCAAAATGCCTTTTTTACTTCAAGTAGGGGGTATAGGTATAGGAACAACCATAACTTCTACATAAGTGTGCTATTTAGGCATAATTTAGTGCATTTTAGGACTGAAGTATTCCAAAGACACATGAGAAGAACCACTGATGCAAGCCGGTTTCTGGGTTCCAGTCCAGAAAGAGGTAAACTTTGTGCTTGTTCACAAAATATGGTTTGTTCGGCTTTCATCGTAAAATCTGAAGGCGATAACTTTTTTGCAAACTTGAAAGATTCTTTGTCACTGAACATTTAGTATGCATGACTACATTATTATATAAGATCTAAATTTCTATTTGGCAATTCTTTTGATGGATTATAAGGATAATAAGGTTTGATTTAATATAAGCCCTGGCCCACTGAAAAGAAAAGGAGTCAACCCTTAAAGGAAAGTTTTCCCTCTTCAGGAGCAAATTCTTTCCTTTAAGAGTTGACCCCTATTGACATGGGAGACAAAAATACTTTTGCAGGAGTTGCCTCCCCTAAAGGTAATCCCATTCCTCTTAAGGGCTAATATTTTTTTCTTGATTTTGCTCAAAAGTATAGGTTATGGGTACTCGTTAGAACCACCTGGTTATGGCGGTTCTTATGAGTCCCAACAATCTCTGTTTCGAACAGAAATATGTAAACTAGTAGAATTTTTTAATCTGAAAGTTTTCATTTTGTGGTAGTAAAGATTTCAATATATTTGAACGTAATGAGACTTTGGCGGGTCCATTGTCAATACAAGAGATATTTTTGTACGTTTAACAATTCGCTTGATTTCAGCAAACCGAGCGGCAGTCTGAGCAGGGTCTGTGCTATTTCACAATGCCTCTTGTTGTTTCTTAAAAATAATTGCTCCCGGAAATATGTGTTAATCGCATGCTGCTGGCATTCTGTATAGATATGAGAAAATGAAATTGAGCAGATAATTATGAGGCACTTCTTCTGTTTTCGATTTCTCAAAGACATGTTCCAACATGTTTACACGGCTGAGTCAACGCAGACATTTCTTACTATCTAAACAAAATCATTGCGAACAGCAGAAGCTGACTGCGCCGGAGCTAAACCTCGCCAGGATTACTTTATCAAACCTCGGGAGTCAGATATTATGTATGTACGAACATATGTACGCACCGGAAGTTTTGGCAGTTTGCTCAATCGTCGGTATATGCTGACGGCGCGTCCTAAAATAACTCGTGACTATGATAGTGGTCACCAATAATTAATTTTTGCGCGGGACTGCGTGCGTGTGTGTGTCACAGACATGATAAATATCCTGGCACCGAGTCGATCCTTAGTCTGGTCCCCGTTCCGGTTGAGAACCTAGCACCATAAAATGCGGAGGTCGCGTACTTATTGCTGATGGACCGCTATAAGAATGTTCTCGTAAATTAAACGCAGTCGAATAGTTACGCCCGCAAAGTGCCATCCGTCCGCTTGTTTTAAATGCCAGTCTACCGGTATGCGTCATTTTGACCATTCTGAGGCACACATAATCTAGGTGTTCCCCTTCAGGCTGCTCGCCCAAAATACGAAAAAAAAATCTGAACCAATGTTAAATGAGCGTTGAGCCATCATTGGCCCCACCGTGCACGATGTATTCAGAGCCAATGTTCTTACACATGTCAGACACTCTGTCCTGGTTTTATAATTACATATAATTTCTAACTTCAATATTTGCTTTTTGAGGTTGAATTTTGTGCTTACACCTAGTAAACAGTTTTGACAAGTAAATAGCTCTCACCTGGAAGTTTGGTGCCAGTTTTCCCATGGTTCTGTGAGTCATGCAATATTAGTAGAACGTATGATAATATGTTCAAACCGCAACGGGGTCAAGGTCAAATGGATGCGTCATCCTTGGTGAAATCAGGATAAGTATTTCATGATTATTTCTATAGGTATTTAGCTCAAAAGATCAGATTTGGCTGCACTCACATGTGTTGTGGTAGCGTCATGTAAAAGTTTTGCATTTTAATGTGCAATAAATCTACTTGAAATTAAGACTAATTTTGTATTTAAAAGCATATTTAAGAATTTTTGCTTTCAATACACAGAAACCTCTGGTATTTTGTTTTTTCGTTTGGAATTTAACGGCCCAGTCACTTTTCAGACCATATCGAACCGCCAGTTATCATAACCAGACATCATTACCTGGACATGATAATGTATAAGCGGCTAACCAGTACAATGTACAACTGACAAATGACCTTCTTGAAACAGCGGAAGCGACAGAATGAACGTAGAAAGGAAGGTGAAAGAATATTGCCGACTCGGCGGGTATCGAACCCGCAATCGTGTTCAGGAAAGTGAACACTTCGGGAATGTTCGACCATGGTCTTAACGGTCACTTTTGAACAGTTGCAAGGCCAAGGTTGGTCTGAATATATGAATTGATTGCATTTTCTTTCTTTCATGAACATAGATGAACTGGGTCACAGCATTTCCTACAATTTACATGTGCGCCCAGCGAACAATCAGATCAACCTGCGCATCCATATAGTCTTGACTAGATACTTCTCTTCCTGCATGAAAGAGCATTGGGCCCTTACCTACCCCTAAAGCGCGGATGCACATGCTGATCTGAGTCTTTGCTGTAAATTGTAGAAAATGCTATGCCCCGGCTCAAATGCATTTAGAATTAGCCCAATAGTATGTACAGAAAATCTTGTACTTTCAACAAAAGTTATAGACCCTGATCAGAATCTGTATGTATTTTAGTCCTGTTTTGAATCATGTCTTCGTATCGCCTCTTTGCCTCATTCAGTGTCTGCAAGAAACGACTGGAATTTAAACATGCTTTTTTATGCATTTCACTCCCCATGTTTTGCCTTTTGACATCATCTAGGTCATTAAATCATACTTATCATGCCAGATAGAAAAGACGGGTTTCTAATAAATTAAAGCCGAAGAAATAACATCTTAAAAGCTTCTAGAATTTATAATATAGTTGCAAATGTTTTAATATAATTCCAGTCTTTGATCTTTTCCGGGGACTCTTTTACAGCCAATCAAAATGTTTATTGCTCCTTTCGAAGCAATTATGACCCAGTTGGGAAGAGTTGTAACAACTATACGTACTAAAATTCAAATCTCATCTTAGTTATCAATGATGGCATTATTTGTAAGAACTCATTAGAATCGCCTCCGTGACGAGATTCTGACGAAGATTTACAGCGTCTTTTACCGAAAGATACAATGAAAATAATTCCCAAAACATTCCCTTTTTTCTGGAGATCTGAAGTGAAAACATGCAACGCTTTCCCGCTGTCGTAAGTAGGGATTTCAAGAAAAAATCCAGGAAAGACACGAAAAAAAAAATAAAACACACAGCCTTTCTTTTCATCCTTTGCCCGGGTCTCTAGACTACAAAGTGTCGTCCGTTATTATCCTTTATAGGCATGTCCAAGGCGTATAGATGAAATGCAACACCAGTTCATGCACGTGTCGCAAGAGATTTTGTGTCTGGCATCGCCTGGAAATAAGATAGTCTTCAGAAAACAAGATGTTTATAAAAGATTTTAATCTTCAACAGCCTTTCACATCTGCAATCCATTTTATTTTCTGTATAGAGATAATCAAAAAGTTATATCTTCTGTCATTTTTATGTAAGAATGAGGTCATGGCATTTGTACTTAAGCCATAGACTAGCTACTAGTCTGTTGTATTCTATTCACCTTTTTGCATTATCTCCTGGTTCCTAGTCTGAAGATTATAAGTGTTGGAAAAACATGCAACCAGCCCCCCTGACCTTTCAAGGTCGGGGGGGGTCTGGTTACGTGTTTTCCAATATTGACAGTGTGCAAGCTGGTAGCCAGCAATTAAAACAAATACGATTGCATATATTTAGCCCTCTTAGACGTCTGAGAATCAAGAACAATTTCCAAATGATTTGATATCAAAGAGGTTAATATTTTGTATTTTATATAAGAGCATCACATGCACCACTGCTCTGCGTTCCCTAGGAGAAAAAAAATAAGTCTCTGAAGCTGAGTTTCATTTTCGGTTTGTTGTTGATTCCCGAGAGGATGGCAACAAAAGTAATAAGAATATAAGAACACAAATGACGCCAACGAACTTACTTCACTATCGATGTTGAATGACGTCAATATACAACGACAAAACTGGTTACAACGGCAATTTTAATATTGGAACGAATCCATAACTCAGGATGAAACGTATGTCTATTTTGCCAAGGAACAAATGTGGATAATTGTTATAATCACCTCGGTTATAATCACCTCGTTGTTGTTGTTGTTGGTGGTGGTGTGTGTGCGTGTTGTGTGGTTGTGTGTGTGTGTGGGGGGGGGGGCATTATAACAAACAAACGTCCACGACATTTGTTTCTTGTAGTAACTGCGGATCTTCAGGGGTAGACTTGACCAAGTCCCTACATTTACATTTTTAAATTTTTAAATGAAAGTCCCTTTAAACAAAAAATATGTAAAAGTCTCTTTAGTCTTCATCTCTGAGTGTAGGTTAATTTCACAATTTTCATAAAAGATTGTATTGCTATTTCATTTACAATGTATTTATCATCATTATTATTTTATTTTTTTTGTAAACAATTATTTCTACAATGGACACCTAATTAAAGACTTGGGCAAGTCTATTTCAGGGGAGGCATCTCCTGCAAAAGGCAAAAGCATTGTTGTCTTAAAGGAACATATATGGAAAATAATTGCCCTTGTGTTGCCAAATCAAAATCCTACAAACTGCTTTGCAGTATAACAGTGACTGATATCAAAACGATTCTTTAACGAATTGCTTATTTAGCATTTATTTCTATCCATCCAATATTTATACCTAAATAATAGATTATTCATATTGCATAATTGCAATATGTCGCCATGACAGTGTAAAAAGAACGGCGAGATTTCGGAATTTTCGGTCCAAAAACGGACCTGTCACATTTTGTCTTTCGTTATTATTACCTTGGGTACCTTGCGTCATTGCCAATAGTTATTTCCTATTATTTGTCTTTTTGGAGACGATGCTTCCAGATTTGTGGAGCTTCTATCACACACTGAGATGAAATGACATCTCAAACCCCAAAATAATCCTAAAGTATGCATTTTAGCAGACTATGTACGTCAGCGTATAGCAAATTTTTAGAGTGACGTCATCGCCGTATGATGCCGTCAGCTTACGGTAAAATTGGAAGCCTCCAAGTATGTGTGCAATTTCAAGATTGCGTGCTGATACTGAGATGTAACAATATGACTGTTTGTCAGATTCTATCGTCCATTTCTGATATTTATAGCTTTGAAATAAAATATTCATATTGCATGGTTGCAACATGACGCCATGGCAGTGTGAAAAGAACTTTAAGGCTTTGTGCCTGATACCCTGTCTCTGGTTGGGCCTATCGGAGTCTAACTGTTAGTTTTCTTTTGCTCCGGCATGTCGAGTACTCACCATTGTTTCATCTCTGTGGGTGTTTGATTTTTTGTGTTCACGGAGATGTTACACTGATGCGTTAGGAAGCCTTCATGCGGACTGAACAAATTATTTGTCTAAATCGCGACGGAAGTAAGGGCGAGGATTGTGGCCACGTAAAATCTATTTAAGCACCACCCCCCTTCCCCCCCTCCCCCCCCCCCCCCCACATTTCGTCTTTAAAAGCAACGTTCACAGGGCTTGTTGTCTTTCTTGAGTCCATACCAGGCACTATCATCTGGGAAAAAAAGGAAAAAAAAGAAGACATTCGAAAGCAGCCGTTAAGCTTAAACAAAATGGCCATATGTTCTTATGTGATGTCACATGTCAAGATACTTTTACATAGAAATACACCACAACCTCTTTAAAACTCTATTAATGGAGTCCAAACCGTGTTACTTAAACAACCGTGTTATATCCAATCAAAAATGTGCAGATTATATATAGAAAACTGACCATTTAATATAATCTACACATTTTTGGGATCCATCTTGAAACCGTGTTATATTCAAACCGCATTATAATGAGCCGTGTTATAACGAGGATATTGTGTACTTGAAAATTAACTTGATAATCGATGAACAATCTACCCAAAAGACCGAAGTTAACATTATGACCTCTCACCTTGTTGACTGAAGCCACATTCGAACAGCTGACCTGGATATCATTATAAGATCATCAGTCCCGAGAACTGTCAGAAGTACAGTACAGACCCTAAAAATATGACTTCAAACTCTGCAGTTCCTAACGCGCATTACGTTCGTGCATGATAAAAACAAATTTGCACTAATTACACATGACATAATGAGAATGGTTTTCCAGCCGCCCATCGGGACTTGGAGAAATAGATTTGGCTGAATGGTGCTTCCACGCACACAGAGCTGAAACGGACCGCACCTGAGTCTAAGTCGGTCCAGGCAAACTAGTGCGTGTAGGTGCATATAAGCCCTATTGGTTTCAATGGGTGGGTGACGGGGCTTGAGATGTCATTTCATCTCAATGTCGGGTCATAAGTCCCGCAAACTCCAAAATGACCAAAATAGTATCGTGGGGAACGTTAAACCTCAAATCAAACAAGTTTCATGCCATATCATAAGGACAAAGTTTGCTAACATTAGAGAAACCCTGCTTTATGAGGTATGTCCTGGTATATGTAATCAGGCTACTTCCGATGGTTTTTGTTTGTGTTTGGGATTTTACGTCCCTGTCAACACTCTATAGGTCTTTTTGGAGACGTTGCTTCCAGTTTTGTGGAGCTTCTATCCGACACTGAGATGCAATGACATCATTCTCAGGCCCCACCGCTATGGTTTAGATGTATATGCAGGAACGGTCCGACTCGCACCACTTTGCGTCAGCAAGCTTAGATCTTCTGGTACAAGTTGTCAAAAGCAGATGCTTTAGTCTTACCTACTAGACTTGTGTTCAATCTAACTGGTGCCCTTATTTTTATGGGAGCTATGTGAATGAGCTAACTCCCTGGAGTTTATCAGGAATCCTCACCACAGTTTATCTCTGTCAAAAATTGAGGTTAAAATTGCTCTGAATAGTTTACAACAACTGACATGTGTTAATTCCATTTGGTGTATGTGCTCAAATTTTTGAAGACGAAATATTGCCGAGTCAGCGCATGTTTGGAGCACCGTCTGGGTTAAAGTGTTACTTAACCCATTTAGTACCGGAAACCCCTAAAAGGGTACTTGGCAAACAGTGCAGACCCAGATCAGACGCCGCAGAACGCGGCGTCTGATCAGGGCCTCCACTGTTTGCTAAAAGTTTAGCCATTTTCCTAATCAATTTTGAAGAAAACCCTAAATTTTGAAATGGACTCCTAAAACCCTAAATTTTGAAATGGATTCCTACTATATATAAGGAGGAAGATTCCATTTGGTACAAAAAGGATTCAGTTTACTCATCCGATGATTAAGCTCGTACACATCAGGAAATTACACCTATAAAATTCTGACCCCCTTGAACCCCACTTTTATATAGTAAATGAGGCGGTTCTTACGAGTGCCCATAATCTCGATGAGGCGGTTCTAACGACTGGCCACAATCTATATTTTGAGCAGAAATAAGAAAAATATCACAATTTTTCATCTTAAAATTTTCATTTTTTCAGCGATAAAGTTGGCAATGCATTTGCGTTTAAGGACGTAATTTTAGACATGTTGTAAAGTGTAAACGTGGTGTAGATCTATTTGGTGGGACAAGCTCTCGCAAGTCAATCAATGCATTAATCAAATCGCACCAATAGATCTAAGCCTGCCAAAACTTTGGGCTACAGGGCTTGAGATGTCATGCCCTCTAATAAATATCGGGTAAAAAACCTATTAAATCCGAAAATCGGAAGACATGGCTCCAAAATTACCTTAATAGTGTTGGTTGGGACATAAAATCTCAACAAAAACAGATGTCAGGCTATTTGGTGATAACAATCAAAGCACAGCTGGACAAATTGCCCTAACTGGATTTAGACAGTTTCTTTTAACCCATGTATGACAATGAACACCCCCGTCCATAAGGGCTTGGAGAAATAGAAAAGGGTTGCATGATGCTTCCACACAGAGCTGAAACTGACCACTCATGAGTACTGGAAACCCGCATAGAAGAACTAAGCTTGCCCAGGCAAAGTGATTAGATTAGATTAAACCTATTTAATTGTTATTAACAACAAATGGGATTGAGCACAAGATAGTACAACATTATATAGCTCTCTCTCTCTCTCTCTCTCTCTCTCTCTCTCTCTCTCTCTCTCTCTCTCACACACACACACACACACACACACACACACACACACACACACACACACACACACACGTGGACAAGAGCAGTTTTGTTACATTTCACATTACGAAAACACGCCCTTAACAAATGTATTGAAAACTTACCGCCGAAAAAAAAATTAAGATGTAAAATTGTGATATTTTTCTAATTTCTGCAGAAATAAAAAAAAAAATATTGTATACGCCTGTATACCCCAGTTTCACTATATAAAAGTGGGGTTCAAGGGGTCAAAATTATATAGGCGTGTTTTCGTGACGATTTCAGTCGACTCACAAACAATCCTCCCAGAATACATTTCATAGGGCTCTTGTATGGCACATGTATTCGATATTTACAGCTTCCTGCTGATCGCGTGGTAATGGTCTATGTCACTCAAGAGCTTGCAGCTATCATTTGGATCATCAAATTCATCAAATCTGGGGTTCTTCACATGCTAATGTTTACTTTAAAGGGTTATGCAAGGACTTTTTTGAATAACTGCTTAAAAGCATGCGATTTTAAGCCATTACGATATCTCTGGGACTCGCATTTTGTCTTTTTTATATATTTTTTTCTCCTATTACTGCTACTCGCTCACATCTGAGCATTACGAGCAGGATTTCCTGGGTGGTAACCAGTACTTTTTTAAGCAATGTAGATGAAGTGCCTTGTTCAAGGACACAACACTTTGGTCAGCGTGAGGCTCGAACCCGCAACCTCTCGATCACAAATCCGATGCGCTACCACTGCACCAAAGCGCTCCTGCACCAAAGCGCTCCTATTTCTAGTCCAAACATTGATTGTCGGTGCTCGTACGAGTACCCGCAATCTGTGTTTCGAGTACCCGCAATTATGTGTTGAGCATAATAATGCCTTCACTTGAGCTGTTTCGTAACCTTGCCGGTCATAGGGTTTCCACGGTGCACTGTCTTCCACTGCCCTCGGAGATGCTGCAAAGCTCAACCTAGCCTAGCTACTAGGCGTTAAAATGAATAATATGGAATTAAAATCATCTTTTGCACTAAAATGAACAGTATATAAAAGTTTAGCTAGTCTAGTCTCTCTGGCTCAATTTTAATCCTAAGATTTGAGACCCTGCCAAATAGACTTGCTATTACTAAGAAGATGATAAATTTTTTAACCAATAAAAAATACAAAAAAATATGATCAGACTTTTATTATAAGACTATATAGCTAGTCTAAGCCCAACCCTGTCCAATCAGTGATGTTATTTTCCCTTCTCTTCTTTTGTCCCCAGTCACCTAATTACAGCATTGCAAGCTTTGCCATATATAGCTTTGAGAATCTGGTCAAGGCTATAGCTGTTGCATGGCCTTGACCAGATTCTCACTGATGTAGCTTTCTTTAAGTCGATTAAAACATAATGGAGAGGTTGCTGAAGTTGCAGGTACTTCTCACATAGTATTCTGTTCCGCTTTATAAGGCCAGCTTGTACCTCAGCGATCTCTTCTGCTTGTGGTTACAGCTTGAGCATGACTTTGGGCTTATTGTTCGGTAGTTCTGGCATTGGTGAAGGTCTACATTCTTGGGAAGTCTAATGATCATACTTCTGTAAACACCACTTTTCTCTATATAATGATGGCATAGCTGCTTGGCGATTGTTCATGATGGTGGTTATAATGTGGCTATAAGATGTTTATAACATCATAAGATGTTTCTCGTTCTTACAAGACGAGAAATGTGCCCAAGGGAGACAGATACCCCCGCCTAGAATTTGTGACACGGACGAAGAAACCGAAACTCAAATTATTAACGCCATCTCGGACGCGGACGGATGGACTGAGGTAACACTATTATGTCCTCTTCACCATTGGACATACTCGTAAATAATCACAGCATAACTGGTATAAGACTATAAGATTTTTATATGGGTGTGAGGGGTGGATGGAAAAAATCCGTCCCGAGGGAAACTGTCCGGCATCACGAGGCTTGCCGAGTGATGCCGGACAGTGATCACGAAGGACGGATTTTTCTATCCACCCCTCACACCCATTGGATTCTTTTTCTTGCATACCTTCCATTTCTATCGCGGATTTTTTAATGCTGCAGTCACTTCGGTTACCAATGTCCGCCATATTGTAATGACACTACAAGAATATTTAGTGACGTCACGTAAAGTGCTGTGACGTCAACCTTAACAACGGCGCAAAAGAGGTCGTAATCAACCAGTGCATTGATTATAATCGAATTTGGGTCGGAACACCAAGGTCAGAACATAAACTTCTATCCCAGGGTAAAATCACGGATTTGCTTGTCTGGTGTATTAGAATAACACATCCGTGTGGCATATCCCATTTTCTCATATTTCCATTCAATCTTATAACTCCGTTCACCCTTTTCTTTGATTAATATGAAAAGGAATCATTTTTACAGTTATCACACATCAGAATTGTACTTAATAACTAACATTTCAACCTGTTTTGAAGAAAATCAGTTTTGACTTACAATTTAATTCACAGAAATCGAAATTTGTCATAAAATGCTTAATATTTTAGGGGTCCCCAAAATAATCTCTAACCAGTGACAAGCATGTGACTGAAAATAAAAAGTATCAACAAATTAGAATAGTGCACAGTCTAAATAAAATACTCATCTTGTATAATATTCATAGAATGAATCTGATAACTTATGATAATCAAATAAATTTGGGTGAACGGAGTTATGAGAACATACCCCAAACACGCCCTGCATTTCTAGATGGCTGTAGAATAAACAGAAGTGATGTTTATTTTCTTAAATCTTGAGATTCTCATAGGCATTTAGTCAAATGTTTAAAAAAATACCTGCAGAAAAATATTGCAACAAAAAATTGAAAGCAGGATTGCTCAACCTTAGGTGAACGGAGTTATGGGTTTCCAGGCTAAGTCCATTTGCATTTGCAAGTCTGTGTAGCCCTTCTATTTCGCTAAGCCCCGTTCGATCTGAACTGGCGTTGGCAGCAGAGACGTCACACATGAATTCATAACCCCCTGCCATAGTTCTGTTTGGGTATGAAAACTGATCAGCTAGTGGCATCATCAAGGGGGTTATGGTGAGCTCTTGGCATATTACGTAGGCAGGGCGCCGGCCTCTGTAGCTCAATCGGATGCGCGTCTGATTGGTGATCAAGAGGACGCGGGTTCGATACCTGCCGGGGCCGGCAAAATTCTTTCGTGGAGATTGATCATGAAATTTTTCTTTGGTCATTCTCTCCCTTTCGCTGATTCAAGAAGGGCAGTTGTCACTTTCTGTCGCAAGAATGTGCACTGTACTGGTTAAGTGAGTGAGTAAGCGTTTGAGTTTTACGTCCCACCAACAGCTGAGGTCATACGGAGACGGGACCTCTGTTTAAAGACTCATCCGACAGTCTGGAGAAGCCCGGGATCGATCCTGCGATCCCTGGTTTACAAGGCGAGTAGCGTAACCACTACACCACGGAGGCTTCTTCTGTACTGGTTAACCGCTTAGGTATAAGCCTGCCCAGTGTGGATAGGTAAACTGACCGGCTCAAAAATGGGCTAAAATAGTGTTGACAGGGCCGATTAACTCAAATACAACAAACAAACAAACATAGGCAGGGCATTTGTGACTCTACAGTGCTACTTCTCATGTTAATCTTATGTTTACAACAGACAGTTTGAACCCACTTTGAACTAGGCATCATATTTATCGTCATAAGGGTAATCGGAACACCTGGCAGATTTTTACGACATGTTTCAAAGGGAGACAACTTTCGGGACTTCCTGTTCGCTTTTCTATAAAGCCCTGTCTCAATGAAAAAGGGATCTACTCTTAACGGAAAGAATTTGCTCCTCAGGAGCAAATTCTTTCCATTAAGAGTTGACCTCTATTGACATGGGAGACAAAAATACTTTTGACGGATTTGCCTCCCCTGGAGGTGTTCCCATTCCCCCTTGAAGCACGAGTGACATTATTTCCGGCTGCTTGTATCGATTCCTATCTTCTGGATGCAGTGAGTCTGATAGTCACACTAAGTACATACACTTTGAAATAATTGGATACTCAAGTGCTTGTAGAGAATTGCGATATTGAGGAGATAAAAAACAGCTCTTCTAATATACTTAATAATGCACTTAAACTATATTGAACTGGTCGTGTGCAGCTGTCGCAGGCAGAGAGAGTAACTGGTTTGAATATTTGAAATGGGCATTGAGGAGGTTATTTCACCCTAGAACCTGAGCTTTTGGGTCAACAGTAGCCTTGCAATCAGGCCCTGTATTTAAGTCATTCTTATTAACAAGGTCAACACTGTAAAGGTCATTGTGGAGACATTGCTTCCAATTTTGTGGGACTTTTACCCGACATTGAGTTGAAATGACATTTCAAGCCCTGTTGCCCAATGAAACCGATAGGGTTTATAAGCATGGACGGGCCGACTCGCACCGCTTTGCCTGGGCAGGCTTAGATCCTCTAAGCAGTTTACCAGTACTCGTGCGGGTCTGTTTCAGCTCTGCATGGAAGCATCATGCAACCCATCTATTTATTCAAGCCCCGATGGGCGGGGCCGTTGTATACAGTGGAATTCACTTTTAAGACCCACCCAAAATCCAGACTAATTCTGCTCTAAACACCTTATTTAGTATGCTGTTGTTATTCTACCTTTGTGCGTCCTCTGGTCAGGGACCACCTTTGGAATTGTTCAAAAGTGGTCTTTAAGACCACTTTTGAACAGTCCCATAGGTGGTCTTAAATTAAGAATTTTACATCGTCATTGATCATGACTTCGTCATGATTGTCTCTGTTATCATTTAACAAAGATAATCTCTATTTAACACCATTAACATAATTCACTTTATTAACTTACAAAAAAAGATTTTTCGAGCTTCCTAGAAATATTAAATCTTCCTGATAGCTTCACACAAGCGGGTCAAGTAGAATGTCATCATCCCAATACACTAAAATGTCCGGGTTTAAGGGGTATGATATATTTATATTAGTATTTTATCACCTTATACAAGGAGATAAGTTTATTTGAACATTCAAAGTGTTTAAGGGGAACAAACAGTCTTTTTCTTTTTAATATGTGGCATATCCGAAATAGATAATTATTAAGGTTTCTTTCGGAAGACACAATTAAGCCGCTACACGACCACGTGACCCTTTTGCGCAGGCTCAGGCTAGGCTGCGCGCATGCGCAGTCCCGCCTGCCGTTTTGCTGTTCCCTTTACATAGTAATACACCGGACGGAAGTAAAGCGTATTGATTCTGCAACTGCTCGCGCCTGCGCATTGGAATAATAGGCGATGCCGGATATCCCACAAACACTTTGTACACGACACAACCTTATTTAGTAGAGACAGAAAAAGGAAAACAAAAATGTCCGGCAAAGAGGTAAAGTTGGTTGTTAGCACTTGAAAATAACGTCCGCGTTATGTTGATGTTAAATGGTATGGCCATGACCTTACGGATGCAAAGAGGCTTAGCCTATCGCAAAGATAGCTGTGCATTTACAAAATGTGTTTGTGAAACACTGATGCCCCCGGACAACGTATATGAAATATGACAGCCCTATCACTAACCAATCAAAAGGTATGGCTGTTGTTAAAGTTGTTTTAAACAGTAGGTCAAGGGCACGCGGTCAAAAATTATGGTTTCACTGGAAAGGTCTGTGACAATGAATGCTTATGTGAAATATGAAAGCCCTAACTCTGACCAATCGAAAGTTATGGCAACTGTTACTGCTTTAAAAAGTAAGTCAAATGTCAAGGTCAAGGTCACAATGTCAAAAATGTTGGTTCCATTTGCAAGGTCTTGTGCCATGGAATGCACACGTGAAATATGAAAGCTCTATCACTTACCACTTGAAACTTATGGCCAATGTTAAAGTCTGTAAAAAGTAGGTAAAATGTCAAGGCCAAGGTCCAAAATTATGATATCATCGGAAAGCTCCTGTGACATATGAAAGCCCTATCACTTACCAATCGAAAGTTATGGCCAACAGAAAAGTTTTAACATGTAGGATCAAACATCAAGGTCAAGGTCACAAGATCAGAAATTATGGTACCATTGGAAAGGTCTTGTGACATGGAATGCACATGTGAAATATGAAAACACTATCACTAACCAATCAAAAGTTAAGAAAGTAGGTCAAGGTCAGGAGGCCACAAATTATGGTACCACTGGAAAGGACTTGTGACTGACAATGCACATGTGAAATATGAAAGTCCTGTCAATAACCAATCAAAGGTTATAGCCAATGTTAAACATCTTAAAAAGTAAGTCGACTGTCAAGGTCAAGAGCACAAGGTCAAAAATAATGGTATCATTAGAAAGAACTTGTGACTTAGAATACACATGCGAAATATGAAAGCCCTATCACTTACAAATCGAAAATATACCCAATTTTAAAGCTTATAGAAGTAGGTAAAAAAGCCAAGGTAAAGGTCACGAGATCAAGCATTATGGTACCACAGGAATGACAGGGAATGTACATTTAAAATATGAAAGCCCTAACACTTACCAATCAAAAGTAATGGTCATTGTCAAAGTTAAAAAAGTAGGTCAAACGTCTAGGTAAAGGTCACGAAAAAAATGGCCATTCTCCAAGGAATGCAAAAGTGAACTATAAAAGCGCTGCCGTTTTCCATTCAAACGTTGTGCTTAATGTTAAGGTTTTTGCGGACAGACAAATGGCAAGAAAATAAACAGAGAAACAGGCAAACAGACGGACAGACAGACCAAAAACTATTTGTCTCCGAATCTTTGAATCCGAGAACATAAAAATACATAGTAAGTTCCGGAATTTAACCACTCTTTAACAGAGGCGTTACAAATGAGCCAGCGCTATATTAAGACCACCTTTTGGGCTGCTCAAAAGTGGTCTTTAAGACCACTTTTGAACAGTCCCAAAGGTGGTCCATGACCTTACAATAAGACCGGTGCGACTAGCAGAGACTCAAATCAACCTGTGCACCCATTCACTATAACAAGACCTGTAACCTATGACTTTTTGCATAACTATTAGCCTATAGTAGGTACATGCGATCAGCGAGGACTGATCAGACTGCGCGAATGCGCAGGCTGATCTGAGTCTTCGCTGGTCGCTCAAGACTCCTTGTAGATTTTGTCATGCGCTGGCTCAAATCATACGTCAGTACGATACGATACGGAGCCCGGTCCCCGCCCATTGGGGCTTGAAGAAATAGATGGGCTTCATGATGCTCCCACGCAGAGCTGAAATCCGCAGAGGAGTACTGATAAACTGTTTAAAAGATCTAAGCTTGCCCAGGCAAAGCGGTTCGAGTCGGACCGCCCATGCTTATCAACCCTATTGGTTCCATTGGGCGACAGGGTTTGAGATGTCATTTCATCTCAGTGTCGGGTAAAAGACCCACAAAATTGGAAGCAACGCCTCCAAAATGACCTATACATTGTTGGCGGGGGCGTTAAATCCCAAATGAAACAAATCAAACAAACGATACGGAGCCCCCGCCTACCAGGGCTTGGAGAAATAGACTGGACTGCGTGGTGTGGGGAGAACAAAAACCCGAACATTTGAGTACTAGTAAATCGCTTAGAAGGTCTAAGCCTGCCCAGAAAAAGTGATGCGAGTCGGACCCTAGCGGTTGATTTGCCCAGTGTCGAGTATCGGGAAGCAACGTCTCAAAAATGACCTAAATAAGTGTTGACGGGAAGGTAAATCCTAAACACAAACAAACGCTGCGATATGGTTGAATGCGAAACGGGCCTCCGTGGCCTAGTGGATAAGAGCGCTGACTCTTAAACATTAGGTCTCTCACCGCTGTGGGTTCGAGCCTCGCTCGGGTCACATGTGAGACGTCAAGTTCTGCAACGGAAGGTCAGGTGGTTTTTCTCCGGGTACTTCGGTTTTCGCCCACCTCTGATTAACGATCGGCTCGATATGAGTGAAATAATCTTGAAAGGGCCGTAAAACCAAAAAAACAAAAAACCAATGGTTGAATGCGATGCGATGAAATATATATATTGCGTTGAGGTTTCAATGTGACGACACGAAACTAGTCTGGAAGTAACCTACTCTCGCTCGCTTTATTAATAGGCCATGCAGTGCAATCGCCCCGGCCATTCGGGCCTTGGAGAAATATATTGAGCAACATGGTGCTTCCACGCAGAGCTGAAACCGACCGCTCATGAGTTCTGGTAAGCCTGCCAAAGCCAAGTGGTTCGAGCCGGACCGTCCTTGCCCGTAAACCCAAGCGGTTGGTTTGGGTGGTAGGTCTTGAGATATCATTTCATCTCAGTGTCGGATAAAACGTCCCACAAAATTGGAAGTAACGTTTCCAAAATTACTTAAATGACTGTTGACGGGAACGTAAAAACTAAAGACAAACAAGGTTCAGTGCGATATACGATGCGATGCATTACGTTGAGGTGCAGACAGATTGAGTTTTACGTCCCACCAACAGCTAAGGTCATATGGAGACGGGACCTCGGTTTAAAGACTCATCCGAAAGTCTGGAGAAGCCCGGGATCGATCCTGCGACCCCTGGTTTACAAGGCGAGTAGCGTAACCACTACACCACGATGGCTTCTACGTTGAGGTGCAATGTGACGACATAAGCAAGGCGGTGCGATGTGATGGCAAGTATAGTGAAATTCCGCTATTTAGACCACCTTAAATTAAGACTAATTCCGCTTTGAATAGCTTATTTAGTATAGGTTGCAGCAAGTAGCTCATCATGTCTAATGGGCTCTTGGTTGCAGTTATTCTTTCTTTGTGCTTTCTGCATACATTGTCCTCTGGTCATGGACCACCTTTGGGACTGTTCAAAAGTGGTCTTCAAGACGACTTTTGAACAGCCCCAAAGGTGGTCTTAATATAGGAATTTTACGGTACATGTACATGTCCATGCTAATAAACCATATTGATTTCATTGGGCGGCAGGGCTTGAGAAGTCATTTCATCTCAATGTCGGGTAAAGGTCCCACAAAATTGAAAGCATCGTCTCCAAAATGACCTTTACAGTGTTGACGGGGACGTTAAACCTCAAATCAAACAAGAACATGTAGTGCAGCGCAAAATGCATCACGTGAACAAGTCCGTGAAATGAAGAACCACCTAAACCCCACTTTATATAGAGAAAACTGGGGTTTACGGGGGTATTCATTATTTTTCTTATTTCTGCTCCAAGACACAGGTTGTGTGTACTCGTTAGAACCGCCTCAATGAGGCGGTTCTAACGAGCACCCACAACCTATGTTTGCAGCAAAAATAAGAAAAGGATCTCGGATTTTCATCAGAAAAGTAGCCATTTTTGAGATGTGAAAAATGCATTATGTTGCACGGGTGTGTTATCGTTATGGTATATCAATCTCTGTTTTTAAACAAGATGAAGGAAATTTATGTATATATGCCTATCCTTGGGTAAATCTAAGTTTTCCCAATATAAGTGGGGTTTTCAAAATGTTCAATCGCGATGCTGAAAATAGCATATTATTATCCTAATCATGCACGATTGACGAATATGTAGGCTCGCAAAAGCATAATTATACAAATTTAACATGACGGTTAATTCTGTGTATTCTATGCCAGCTGCCTGGTCCCCTTAGCTGAATATCTGCCGCGACGAGGGAAAATGCGCCTGTGGGCATGTGCTCTTTGCATAATAATTATGCATACCAAGTCAGAATACGTGCTCAAACACAGATAGCCCGTTTACCACTGGTGATTTACAATTGACTCCCAAGAGAATTCTTCCTATGTATATTTAGAAGCTTTCAGGAGCCCTTTCCGTAATTTTATCTTGAAAAGGCATGACTGGGTATACTCATTAGAATCGCCTCATTGAGGCGATTCTAATGAGTACACACAACATGCCTTTATTTTACAGAAGATAGAACTGGTATCTCCCTCCAGCCTCCGGACCGCGGTTCTAATGAGTACACACCATCATGTAATGAACACCTCTCTACATCCCACTTCATACAGAAAAAAAGTGGTTTACAGGGGTATACATTATTTTTCTTATTTCTGTTCCTAGACATAGGTTGTGGGTACTCGTTAGCACCGCCTCATTGAGGCATGAAAAATTGCACTATGCCACATGGGTGCAATATGTCTTTATTTTAAAGACGACAGAACGGGTATCAGATCTTGCGCTATAATTAACCATCGGTGGCTCGAACTACCCCCTCACTCGAACACATTGTCATGGTCAAAAATGTGTTAAAGACATTAAAGTTTGACTATCTTTAAAAATTAAAAAAAAAAATCTTTGGGTTAACGACCATCCACAAAGCATATGGCGAAGACTCAGAATCTTTGCTGTATGCATATGTGCGAAGGCGCTGTTTTGCTTGTCGTTGCGCATATTGGGTTTTCGGGCATGCGCGCTCATCGGGGACAAAAACCAGCCTGCTTACATACAGCCTTTCCTGTTTGAATTGAGCAGCTTTTTTGCAAAGAGAAAGGAAATATTCTAACAAGAGTCGTGCAGTTAGAGTCGTGCATATGAGGCTGAAACGAGCATAGTCGCTGGGCATACATACTCAAAGATCCACTCTCGAGTTCGCGGCACAGCCCAATATTAGTGACAGCAAAGTGTCGGGACGAGATGCGTCACGCTTCATTGAAAAGGCACACCGGTGTCATATGGAATTCCTACCGATCTGCCGATCCAATTTCTGAGTTTCAAACGGTGGCGCATTTGCGTGAGAATAAATATGCGCCGTCGTGCCTTTTTTTCTCGGCATTGTTGGTGGGCATTTTTTTTCTCTGATTGCCGCTCATTAAAATCCGCCGAGCTGAGCAAATAAGATGATTAAGGTGACACGTTACAGCTCTCGGCCACATTGATCAAAATCTTTCTATTTCAGCCGCGTCGAGCGAAAATGCGTCTTCGAGCATGCGCCGTCAGCGGTGACAAAGATTGGCCCGCGTACATATCCAATCATTGCATGGTCTTTTCCGGCGGCATGAGGAATCTTTGAATCAATATGCATCTATATAGCGCACAGTGTGGACTCTGATCAGACTGCACGGACGCGCAGTCTGATCTGAGTCTTTGCTGGGCGCATATGCCGGAAGATAGCTTTTCACTAGCCGCGTTCCATAGTCAAGTGTTCTAATGCATCCACACTGCTTATTTCTGTCAAAGAAAATTCCATTAAATCGGGATTAAAAGGGATGCCCGGGCTTCAATAATGGCCACTAATTGTCATTATTCATCTGCTTAGTTTCCATGACAGCCGGTTGAATCGAGGTCACACAAATCAGATACAATACTGGGGGTCAAGGTTCAAGAATGTTCAGGGTACCAATTAAACGGCACTGAACTATCTGACATGGCGTATCGTGTATGAAAAACTCACTGATTATGATTTATATGTTGCAGTGATAAAGCAACGTGTTTGGTAGAAAATTTTGGAGATGTTGCTTCCAATTTTGTGGGACTTTTACCCGAAATTGAGTTGAGATGACACCTCAAGCCTTTTCGCCCAATAAAACCATAAGGGTTTATAAGCATGGACGGTCCGACTCGCACCGCTTTGCCTGGGCAGGCTCAGATCCTCTAAGTGGTTTACCAGTGCGCGTGTGCGGTCGGTTTCAGCTCTACGTGGAAGCATTATGCAGCCCATCTATTTCTTCAAGCCCCAATGGGCGGGGCGGTGAGTTCATGTATTTAACATATTAAAATGCAATCCACTTTTATCGGCTTTCATCTAATACCAAGTGTCTTTATAAACATATAAGAAAGTAATCACGCTTGCAACACCAAGTTCACATATAAATATATGAGTGAGTGAGTGAGTTTTAGTTTAACGTCCCACCAACAGCTAAGGTCATACGGAGACGGTATAAATATATGAGAATGATCCTTATACCACGTTCATGTTTATCTAACAACACGTTCATATAAACGTATAAGAACACATTTAGCGTGCACTAAAGAAACATACAATACGAATATGGGAAATCAAACCATGCACTAAGTTCAACAAAATGATATTGATGAGATTACGTGTCTGATGCAATATTGTAACATGTGAGAATGCATGTAACTACTGTAGCGCCCTATATGTGGAGAAATTGTAAAATAGAAGTGGAGGCAATGATCAGGAATCGATACAATCAACCCACAGCTCCCATCAGAGACACCAAAGGGAAAGACACACAAACATGAAACAACAGACCCTAATGGAAACACCAACAGCGGAAAGCCAAAAGGACAGTTACTTTCCCACAAAATGGCCAATAGGCTATCCAAAATAAAATAAAACAAGCGACACAAACACCCAAAGACAAACCAAAACAAATATAAACCGCGACAATCAAATCATTGCATAAAATAAAGCAAATGTGTGGAGAAATGGTATCCTGTGAGAAGGCGAAGGAAGAAACATGAAAAGAACACGCAATACGCTTAAGAAATACTTTGTATGAGTAAGAATGTGTAATGTACGTTATCATCATATAATTATGACCTCCTTGAACCCCACTCTTATATAGTAAAACTGGGGTTTACATGGGAAAACCTTATTTTTCTTATTTCTGCCCTAAAATATAGATTATCGGTACTCGTTAGAACCGTTCTAACGTGTACCCATAAACTATATTTTGAGCAGAAATAAGAAAAATATCATAATTTTTCTTCTGAAAATTGTTGGTTTTGGCGATACAATTTACGATCTATTTGAATAGGCGTGTTTTCGGGATGTGAACGCATTAATGTAACATATGAGACTTGATAATGTAATGTTTGTTAAATGGAGGTTACATTATTTGATGCACACGACGGTGGGAATGCATATCACTTGCAATGTACATACCAGAATGCCCGCATGCATACATGTATATACATCTAACGACATAGGAAAAGCATGCTGTGGGCAGATGGGCAAACTAATCGCCGTCCATGTGTGTCACGCAGCGACAGTCTTGCACTGGAACAATATATTGATAGTCTGTATATGAAATAAAATGGATGGATATTCTAGACTCAACATCGAGAATGTCACATGATCGATTGCACGTGCTGCGCTTGATGTACATTTCAGACGATACATGATGAAAGGTAGTTATCGCATTGGTGACTAGCAAAGGTTCAGGCGAGCATGCGCACAAGCGCAGTCTCGCCAGGGCCTTTTGCTGCTAGTAGGTCTTGAGGTAGCTCCGAGCAAGAAGTCGCGCATCTAACTATTATTAGTTTACTACGCATGCGCATCAGAAGAACACTGATCGGAGAATACTAAGAGCTTTTTTTACCTGTGTTTGTTCACATCTGGGTCGACTGTCAATCGACCCAAAGTTACTAAGCATAGAAGCTTTTCAGTGCTAAAGTTCATATGAATATTACTGATTTTTATGGAAATCCAGGTAACGGTTATTTATAGAAAATAGCCGCGTTGTTCTTATCGCTGTGAGGTGAGCGTGTTGCGTAATAGGGTTATCTATAGATTATGTGACAGTGTAGACCCAGATCTGACGCCGCAGATCGCGGCGTCTGATCTGGGTCTACAATGTTTGCTAAAAGTACATGAATGTAATGGTTAACTGAGTTTGAGTTTGAGTGTTACGTCCAACCAACAGCTAAGGTCATACGGAGACGGGACCTCGGTTTAAAGACTCATCCGAAAGTCTGGAGAAGCCCGGGATCGATCCTGCGATCCCTGGTTTACAAGGCGAGTAGCGTAACCACTACACCACGGAGGCTTCTAATGGTTAACTGATAATTTAGTCACTATAAAATGAGCCAGCGCATGACAAAACCTACAATAAGACATGTGCGCCCAGCGAAGACTCAGAATAGCCTGCGCATCCATGTAGTCTAACCAGAGACTTCTTTTGTTGCATGGAGAAGCATTGGGCCTTAAGCTAACCTTATAGTGCACAACGAAGACTCTGATCAGACTGCGCGGATGCGCAGGCTGATCTGAGTCTTCGTTGGGCGCACATGTCTTA
Source organism: Lucinisca nassula (assembly GCA_963580285.1). Taxonomy (NCBI): domain Eukaryota; kingdom Metazoa; phylum Mollusca; class Bivalvia; order Lucinida; family Lucinidae; genus Lucinisca; species Lucinisca nassula. Next base: position 107,242,176 of record OY757014.1, on the reverse strand, counting down.
TTGTAGGTTTTGTCATGCGCTGGCTCAAGTGTTTTATTTTGTTATATAAAAAAATTTTCATTAGCAAAGCGTTTCTCACTGATTTGGTTGATCAGCTAATGAGTGCAGAAAAATGGTCAAGGAGGAATACTTTATTGTGCTGTCTGTGTTTGATACAAGTATAGTGTTTTACAAAAAAGCTATGTTTACGCTTATCATTAACTTTCTTTGGCAATACATGTATTCTAAGTGCCGTCCTGCCGACTGAAGTATAATGTCTGAAATGTCAAAGTTGCAAATGCTGTAATAGTGTCAGAAAGCACCTTTTCATCTTCAAAAAGGCACGTATGCAACTTCCATATGCTTGTGGCATCTTTCAAATGGAATGCTTGAAACAGTTGGAGAAGTTAGACATTGAAGTTTAAACTTAAAAGTTTGCTAACGGCGAGGCAAGTTTTACCTCACCAGAGCCGAAGGCTTCTGGGAAGCGTATATAATAGGCAGTGGTCCGTCGTGGTCGAGAGTTTGTAGATATATATTTTGTATTAGCCTGGACAATATGACAGCAAATGCGGTAGCAATTCTGTGCCAGAGCTCTGCCCGTAGGCCTCTCCTTTGTGTGAAAGCTTTTACTTGTTATGGGCCGCTTTTTTTTCTTCTTGTGAAAGCTTATACTTGTTGCATAAAAATGGAAAGGTCATTCTGCATTGTGGGTAACTAATGGCTGTACCTCCGTGTTAAACCCCACCTGTATAATGTCTACGCTCATGTGCGTAGACAAATATATAGTAAGGCATCTAGTGCGAAAGCGACGTGCCAATAAGCAGATTACAATGCCGAACCTCATTTCAAGGGCCACGTGCCAGAGGGATTGAATTCCAAGAACTTTGCTTTTTTTTCGGAATAGAATTTAACTTGTCTGCCATAAAATATTCAGATAGTCCCTTTTCTGGGCCCTTTCGGCACGTGTGAACAACTTCAGGGAAGCAGACATGTTTTATTTCAAATTGATAAGTGTAATTTCAGCATGTGTCTTTGATAGAAAGGACGTAAAGAAACCATTTACTCCGCAGTTAGGGGGTTTAATGTATCGCGTTACTCTTACTCGGATTTATACACGTCTCAGTCTACTGTTCTGTTCAAACCAAATCAAAAGTCCTGCGGGAAGAGGGGTACCTTGGCAAACAGTGCAGGCCCAAATCAGAAGCCACAGTACGCGGCGTCTGATCAGGGCCTGCACTATTTGCTAACAGAATTTTCCGTTAAAAACAGAATAAAAACAAAAAATGGGTCTGACACCCTATCTGACAGATGGACTTGTTCAACATATCCACTAGTATTCAATGGGTTAATGTAAGTTATTTTAGGGTACCGCAAAATTTTTGCGGGTGCCCAATAGTTTGTTTGTTTGTTTGATTTGAGGTTTAACGTCCCCGTCAACACTGTAAAGGTCATTTTGGAGACGTTGCTTCCAGTGTTGTGGGACTTCTACCCGACATTGAGATGGAATGACATCTCAAGCCCTGCCGCCCAATGAAAAGAGTGTCCAATAGTAATCGTCCTGTCCGTCCGTCTGTCCGTCCGTCCGTCCCCATTTTTCATGGTTTTTGTCTTAATAACTTTCAAACCGTCAAACGCATCAGCTTCAAACTTTAAACATAAGGTCACATTAACAATACACGGTGTTTGAGCCTTTGAAGTTATACACGTTCACGCTAGGTATCCACAGAGTGTGGTCGCATGAGGCGAAGGTGTTGTGTATCTTCGTCACCAGGGCATCCATTACGATAACCTACCCGTGCGCCATAGTGCATTTTATCACATCTCCAAAATGGTTAAGTTTTGATGAAAATCCGTGACATTTTTCTTATTTAAACTGCAAACATAGGTAATGGGTGCTCGTTAGAAACGCCTCATTGAGGCGGTTCTAACGAATACCCACAACCTATGTCTTGGAGTAAAAATAAGAAAAATAATGTTAACCCCCGTAAACCCAAGTTTTCTATATGGAAAGTAGGGGTAAGGGAGTGTTCATCACGTGATGGAACTGATATTGGCTTACAGTTGGGCAACGCTTGCTCTCCTTGCAGCAAGTCAGGGAAGAGGAGGGGGAGGTGGGTCGGGGGCATTATATATTATATTTCCTCACTTGCACTTCAGTTCCCTCTTTCTCAACTGTCCCTTCTCTTTCTTCTTTACTCGGTTTTTTTTTTTTTTGGTTTTGGTTTTACGGCCCTTTCAAGACTATTTCACTCATATCGAGCCGATCGTTAATCAGAGGTGGGCGAAAACCGGAGTACCCGGAGAAAAACCACCTGACCTTCCGTTGCAGAACTTGGCGTCTCACATGTGACCCGAGCGAGGCTCGAACCAGAGCGGTAAGAGACCTAATGATTAAGAGTCAGCGCTCTTAACCACTAGGCCATGGAGGCCCGTTCTTTAATCGTTACTATCTCTATTATCGCCTCTGTGGCCTTAAGTGGATAAGAGCGATGACTCTTAATCATTGCTGTGTTCGAGCATGTGAGACAACGGAAGGTCAAATGGTTTTTCTCCGGGTTCTCCGGTCTTCGCCCACCTCTTATTAACGATCGGCTCGATATATGTGAATTGATCTTGAAATGGCCATAAAATAATAATAATATCGCTTTTCGCCCATTCATCTTGGAAAAGACACTTAATGACGAATAAATGTTGAAGAGTCGTTAAACCCCAACTCAATCAATGTATCCAGCTTTCCAGGAACGGGAGGTCTCGGGTTCGATCCCGGGCCGCGACATACCAAAGTCGTTAAAAATGGTACTAGCTGCTCCTCGCTTGGCACTCAGATTTACGGGGTAGAGCTAGGACTGGTCGATCCAGTGTCAGGATAATGTGACTGGGTGTGGTATCATGTAATGTGTCTGGGACATGATACTTCAGTGAGGCAGCACTATAAACGTGAGCATTGAGCTCCCTGTCGCAACCAGACACCGTCGTGATATGACTGAAAAATTGTTGAAAGCGACGTTAAACCCGAATTCACACACAGTATCCAGCTTTCCGCTAGTTTGGTGAGATGTTCACGGGCCAGTGCCTGCCACACGACAGACGGATGTCGCATAATAACGACAGTTGCTTGTCACTGGAATCAAATTTCCCAAAGATGCGGGGACACTAATTATTCAAGTTGTTGAGGAAAAAATATAAAAAGGAATGCAAATATCAGCCAGATGGATGACTCAAAGTTGCTGGAGGCAGAACGTTTCCATTACGCAGACAAATCAAAATTGACATCATAAAATTTGTCTTGTAAATGGGTATGTGTATGAAGTACATTGACGCAGTACTATCCAGTTCCCACAATCCCTACTACGAACATATATTAATATTTGGATAACACACGAGTGACATATTGTATTTTTTCCTTCATAGTTCCAAAACCGCCATTTCTGATGAAAATATGTGACATTTTACTTATTCCATTATGAAATGTTTTTTAGGGTCCCTCATGCAGCCAAATCGGCCGAAACTAGCTAGACTGGCCCAGAAAAACTTCACTTCATAACTTTCTGTTGTATTCCTTGCTTCCAAATGATAACATGTTTTATTTACACCGCAAGCTCATTATAACACGGTTCATTATAACACGGTTTGGATATAACACGGTTTCAAGATGGGTCCCAAAAATGTGAAGCTCATACAGAAAAATGACCATAAATTTATCTTCACATTTTGTTTGAATATAACACGGTTGTTTAAGTAACACGGTTTCTGCTTTGGACTTCATTAAAAGTGTTATTAAGAGGTTGTAGTGTATCATAGTATATTGTTGATGCTCGCCAGAACCGCCTCATCAATGCGGTTTCAATTTATGTTTTAGGCAAAATTAAGAAAAACTATAATCCTTGTAAATCCCACATTTACCTATACGAAGTACAGTAAAATACCTATATTAAGACCACATTTGGGACTGTTCAAAAGTGGTCTTTAAGACCCAAAGGTGGTCCCCAACCAGAGGACATAGTGTGCAGAAAGCATAAAGCAAGAATAACTGCACCCTTCTAAATTAGCTTTTCAAAACAGAAATAGTCCTAATTCTAGGTGGAATTTTACTTACTGTGTAAGTTACATGTATTGCTTAACATGGATTTGTTAGCGATATGCTCACCATGCAAATCCCACTAGTCAGTGTCTTCATCACGTGACAGAGGGGTCGTCATCACGTGACGGAGTAACCGATTTGTGCTATATGGCTTCAAGTAATTTATATTGAATCTTTTATGCAGAATATTGATTCATAATTGGCTAAATTATCATAAAAGTTCGTGATTTATTCATATTTTCCTGACATCTTGACACATCGTAATAAAAGATACCAGGCACCATTAAGTCGTGTGTTTGTTCGCTGCAAATTGCACGACCCGCAAAAAAAGCGACCGACTGAAGTCGGTTGATTTTCTAAGAGTGCCCTAAAATCACCGTGTCATTCTGTCAGTCTGTCAGTCTGTCTGCCCGTCCGTAACCCGTTTGTGAAAATTGGTGATAGTGACTTAACCGCTTGGAATATTTAAACAATTTTTGGCATACTGATAGACTAACCAATGAACTTGCGAAATATTACATTCCATTTAGTATAGCCTCGCTGAGGCGAAAAATGTGAAAATTTTCGAACTGCTTCTCCTCGGAAACCGTTGGTCCGATTGAAGTCAAATTTAATATGGAGCCTCTATGGGATGGGGGAAACCAAAATTTGCTCATGGGGTCCAGGTCACATGACCAAAATGGCCGCCAAGCCATATATGGTCTGCCTGTCTGTCCGTCCGTAACCCGTTTGTGAAAATTGGTGATAGTGACTTAACCGCTTGGAATATTTAAACATTTTTTGGCAGACTGATAGATATCAATGAGATCTAACCAATGAGCTTGCGAAATATTATATTCCATTTAGTATAGCCTCGTCGAGGCGAAAAATGTGAAAATTTTCGAACTGCTTCTCCTCGGAAACCGTTGAGCCGATTGAAGTCAAATTTCATATGGAGCCTCTATGGGATGGGGGAAACCAAAATTTGCTCATGGGGTCCAGGTCACATGACCAAAATGGCCGTCAAGCCATATATGGTAAAAACCCTTCAAAAATAGTCTTCTCCAGAACCATTCAGCAGACCATGTTCCACGAAACTTGATAAATAGCTTCTGGGACGTAGGCCCATCAAAAATTCCTAAAATGGTGACCCCGGGTTGACCTTGACCTTCTTAGTGCCTAGATCAAACTTTGACACATATGCTTTTGTATTGGAAAAGTGAGAATGCATTTTATCCTGCAAACGATTCAGAATACAGTATTAAAGTATTAGATATATTTTTGCTCCTTACGATATGGCGCAATTATTGGGGGAACCGTTTTAGGTCCAGGTCACATGACCAAAATGGCCGCCATACCCATATATGGTAACACTCATAAAGCTAAAAGCATCCGGCGGGTCGTGCACTTCAGTTGAAGCACTGGTTTTGCACATTAACCCATAAAACGCCAATCACGACAATCGTCGTCTGCTTTGTCGTCTGTCGGTTACTTTAAAAGTCATTTTTGCAAACAGTGTGGACCTAGATCAGACTGCTCCTAGAGGAGCAGTCTGATCTGGGTCCACACTGTTTGCTTGTATGCAAAAATAAAATACTTTTAAAAAGTTATCAAAAAGATTCAGCAGACGACATAAGCAGACGACATTTTCAGAAGTAGTTTTTAACGGCGTCTTAAGGGTTAACGTGTAATCGAATGGTTCAGACGAACCAAGATTGTCAGCTAAAGACTGGTCCTATCAGACTGCTCGAACCTAGGCTCGACCATCTCTGTTCCGAACATATACGTGCACGCAGGGACCCGTACATGCGCGGAAGAGTCTAACATTTGATTTGTTTTAACCCGAAGCCTTCAGCTGAACTGACATGCGTTCATATCAACCGATCTTGAATGTCAAAGCGCAAGAGCAAATGCCTTGGACACCCACGTGGTCTGTTTTCTTCAAACGTAAAAAGGTCACAAGAGCTGCTGTATTCATCGAGCAGCATCACAATGGAACAGCTTTGTTCTTGGCTCCAAACACCTGGGCCCATTCGTTCAACGTTAAAAAATGTGGCAAATATGCCAAAATTTTGCTAAACATGCTAAAAGAACAACTATACACTCCAGCAAAAATGTGACCAAAGTTTCCTCAATTTGAGTGGCTTTGATCTTTCAAGCTCCAACCATTAAAAACAAACAGATCCTAGCAAAAGACTATAACTCAGATAATATGTCAGACTATCTGATTAAATTCTAGAAAAAGGTACACTGGTTGTAGGAAGGAGATAAAATTCTAGAAAAAGCAGAGTATAATTAGTTTTCCAGATTGTAGCAGAGTTGAACATTATTTAGTTTCCATTGACCAGCCTGCTCAATTTTTTTTTGTTTTCATCAGGTGAACAAGTCTATGAAATGAACACCCCCCCCCCCCCCCCCCACCTAAACTCCACTTTATATAGAGAAAGCTGGGGTTTACGGGTGTATACATGATTTTCCTTATTTCTGCCCCAAGACATAGTTTGTGGGTACTCGTTAGAACCGCCTCAATGAGGCGATTCTAACGAGCACCCGCAACCTAAGCTTGGAGTATAAATAAGAAAAATATCATGGGTTTTCATCAGAAAAGTAGCCATTTTGGTGCTGTGAAAAAAATGCACTATATGTCACGGATGTGTTATCGTAATGGTTGTGGTTTTACGGCCTTCCAAGATTATTTCACTTATTCAGTTGAGCCAAGCGATAATCAGAGGTTGGCAAAAACCGGAGTGCCCGGAGAAAAACCACGCAGAACTTAGCGTCTCACAAGTGACCCCAGCCAGGCTTGAACCCACAGCAGCTTACTCATGTGTCGTCAGTTTCGGCTCTACGTAGAAGCACCATTCAGCTCCATATATTTCTCCAAGCCACGATAGGCGGGCGATTTTTGGTTTGATATTGTGTATGATAACTGAATAGTCGATTCTATGCTAAATTAGTTGAAATCTTACCAAGTCTTTTTGTGGGCATATTTACGTAAAGTCGGAGCCGAAGCGTAAAGTCGACATATTTTGATGGGGCCAAAAATAGATCTTTCCTGATATGACCCTTTATAAAAATACAGGTTGAAAAAATAAATCTGGAATAAGGACAAAGGAATAAGGAAACAACTTATCACTCGTTGCAAACAGTGCAGACCCGTATCAGATACTGCAGAACAAGACGCCTGAGCAGGGCCTTCACTGTTTGCTTGAAAGTTCAACCAATTTTTAACAATGATTAAATTCTAATCAGCCTGGTACCCCTTAACTCTTAAATGCACCCTTCTGCATACGGGATGGGACATCCCATTCTGTACAAAATGGGAAAAAGTATTTCTTTTTTTTTTTTTCTTTTATTTATTTGTGATTTTTCCTCATTACTAAAACCTCTTAGTTACTTATAAACATTCTTACTTTACCTTATTTACTGACCTACCTGCTATTGAATTAACGTTGAAAAAACGTTTAAAACATTGTTTCAACGTTGAATCAAAGGTGAGTCAGTGTATACCTGAGGTTGAGTAGGCGTGTCATGCGCAAGAGCAACAACTTAACCCTTGACCTGCTGAATATTTAAATATGCCACACACACCACTGCATATCAACCAATCAGATTTCTTGATGCAAATCATTGCAACAAATTCATAAACTGAATGACAAAGCAATGAAGATCCTGATCAGATGGCTTCTTCAGAATCCATCTGATCTGGATCTACATTGTTTCAAAGATAAGACATGTCCGGGCTCAGCAGGACAAGGGCTGCGTTCCATAGTATTTGAGTTATTTATTTATAAATAGCCTACACTGTTTGCAAAAAGTTCAGCCATTTTCCAAACAAATTTTGAAGGAAACACAACCTGACACCCCTACATTTTGAAATGGACTCATGCTAGATTCCATTTAATACAAAAAGGGATAACAATTTAGAGTTGATTTTGTTAATGATCTGTGGATAGTGGGTACACATGTCTATAATTAACTTGTGGACAGTAAAGGATATTAATGGATCCCTACACAAACACCCTATGATATCTTCAATCTTCCGATTGCCCGACAATTATACGTAATCTCCCACAATCTCGCGTAATCTCGGAATTAACCAAGTCTATAAACAAGTGTATCAAGTAATCTGACAGGTTGTAAGAGGGTCAGAGCAAACTGAGCGTTCTGCCAATCACCTTGACCCGTCCCTGAAATGAGTACCATGAAAATTCCCCACTTTTGGAAAAAAACTAGGTTCATGATCCTTTAATGTCTCTGCTCCTAGGCATAGGTTGTGAGTGCTCGTTTGAACTCCGAGACATAGATTGTTGGTGCTCAATGAAGCGGTTCTAACGAGCACCGACAATCTAAGTTTGGAACTCAAGTTTTGAAAATAATCATAAATCATGAAAGATGTCATTATCTTACACTTGTACCAAATTATGACCGGAACTATGTACATATAAAACGAAGAAGGCTGAGGAAGTCACTGAACTCCATTTTGCTGTCAATTTCATGATGGTGGTTGGAATGTTTTTTGACTCCACATTGCCCAAGAAGAGGCGGACTGGGTGTCGCATGCATATACCGTAACAATTAGACTAGCTACTAGTCTGATAATAAAAGTCTGAACATTTTTGGTACTTTTATTGTATTAAAAATTTATCATCTTCTTAGATTACAAAGGATCGAAAATATACCATTAAGTCATCCCCAGGGCCCCCGCCCATCCGGGCTTGAAGAAATATATGGGCTGCACGATGCTTCCACGCAGAGCTAAATCCGACCCGCACACGAGTACTGGTAAACCGCTTTGAGGCTCTAAGCCTACCCCAGGCAAAGCGCTGCGAGTCGGACGGTCCATGCTTATAAACCATATTGGTTTCATTTGGCGACAGGGCTTGAGATGTCATTTCATCTCAATGTCAGGTAAAAGTCCCACAAAATTGGAAGCAACGTCTCCAAAATGACCTTTACAGTGTAGAAGGGGACGTTAAACCTCAAATCAAACAAAAACAAATCATTGATGAACTCTGGATAGTTCGAATTACCACTATCTCAAACAAATATTCAGGGTCCCAAAGGTATTCGAGTTATTCAAGTTTGACTGTCTATGCACCGAGTAGGGATTAGACAGCGAGACCCTGGCTTATTCACTTGTGCATCGCCTTCCCGGGACTACCCGCTGTTTATCTTATAAGACATAATTAATTAGGCGATGTATATTTAATTGCTAATCATGGGTAATACTATCAGTCGCCTCCCGTAGGGCGGAGTCCCGCTTACGTCACTAATTACAATGTATTGTGGGTAATTTATGTTCTGACAGAATGGCGTCACAGACTGATAGGAAATGCCAAAATTGAAGATGTGTTGGGGGCAATCAGTAAATCTCCAGCAGTTTTATACAAGTGTTTAAATCCCATGATGTAAATGCAACCTGTCAAAATAAATCCGTGATTTTCTCTGAGTAGACATTTTTGGTATGTGAATGTTATAATGAAACATATGGACCATTCCATATAAGTTCTTATTTGTATTTCCCTGTATTAAGACACCTTCGGGACTTTTCAAAAGTGGTCTTTAAGACCACTTTTGAACAGTCCCAAAGGTGGTCTCTGACCAGAGGACACGTTAGGCAGAAAACCCAAAGAAAGAATAACTGAAACCTACTAAATAAGCTTTTTAAAGCAGAAATAGTCTTAATTTTAGCGTTCAATATTCACCTTAGAAATACAAAAAACTCGCCAGGGACTCGTGTACGAGTTCGAATCAGCAATCATAGTAAACGAGCCATCGGTGTACGAGTTTTTGAAGTTTCCCTGCAGATAGTGGACACCCATCACGAAAACACGGCCACAAATTTTGACCCCCTTATACAGTAAAATTCCGTTATTAAGACGACCTAAAATTAAAATTAAATGTGGTTTTAAAAGCTAATTGAGAAGGTTTCAGATATTATTTCTATATGTGTGTTTTCTACATCCAGTTTCTCCTAATAGTAGACCACCTTTGGGACCACTTTTTAACAGTCCCAAAGGTGGTCTTAATATAGGAATTTTATTGTATATATTAAGGAATACACCGAAAAGAACCCAAAAGTATGGAGTGTGCAAGTTTTACTGGGCCAGACTAACTAGTTTCGCCTTAGATATTTTCAAAATTCCACAATGGAATCAATGATCCCCAAAGGACAAGAAAATATAAACTATATGTTATGAAGGGCAGGGAGACATTTTACGGCCGCCACACATTCCCTTAAAAACAGCTGTAGTGACGTCAAAATGTTCATTGAAAGGGTTATCCTTTGGTAGCAAAGGGAAAGGAAACTGCGATATGACCCTCTTGAAACGGACTTTCATACTTCATGTAAAAACGAAGGGCCTCACATCGGCGTGGTTTTTTATTTTGTGTTGCGGTTTTACGTCCCGATCAACACTATTAAGGTCATTTTGGGGACGTCCCTTCCAGTTTTGTGGGTCTTCAACCTAACATTGAGAAGAAATGACTTCTAAAGCCCTACCACCCAAACAAATCGTAGGGGTGGTCCGACTCGCACCACTTTACCAGGCAAGCTTAGACCTTCTAAGCTGCATGGCGTTGTTACCAGATTTTGGCACTACAGCACTGCTGAAAGTAGTGATTTCCAAGAATATTTTTTCGACCCAGTTTTGCATCTGACATCATGACAAGTGAAAAGAGAAGATAAACATGTTAGCACATAATAATCAGCTAGATCTATTTGATACTGGTTAATTATGATATAGCTTAGGGTGCTTGTTTATTTATTGAACACAAGATAAGTAAGTACATGTAATATGAACGGAGTTCCTGGTGATGAGGGTGAGCGGCCTAACAGGCGTTGTTCTTAAGACCCTAGTGTTAAAATGATGGTGAAGGTACATAAAACAGTACTTTAACCCTTTTTGTACCAAATGGAATCTTCCTCCTTATATATAGCAGGTGTTCATTTCAAAATTTAGGGGTGTCAAATTGTGTTTTCATCAAAATCTATTTGGAAAATGACTGAACTTTTAGCAAACAGTGGAGGACCTGATCAGACGCCCCGTTCTGATCTGGGCCTGCACTGTTTGCCAGGGTACCCGTTTTGGGGTTTCTGATACTAAATGGGTTAAGAATAATACGAACAGGGAGATGGCAACTTCATGGTGACAATGCAACCGCGTATTTCAGCCGCCTAAACTTTTTGCACGGACTGCTTTCTGTGAATATACCCCCAAAAATGGCCTTTTTGTCCCCCGATCGGGGTACAAGTTACTAAATATGGAAACAAAATATAACTGTAAAATGGGATTCCCCTGACTCCGGTCGGGGGTTCTATTCTACTGTCTAAAATGGCTTATTTTCTCATGACATGTTTTTCATTGTCCCAAACATAGATTTTAGGTGCTAGTTAGAAGCGCCTGATTTAGGTGGTTCAAACGAGCCATGATCAACAAATGTTTTAAGCAAAATGAAGGAAACTGGTTACACTCTAGTAAATTTCACCATACTGGAGGTTTAATGCTCTCTCTCTCTCTCTCTCTCTCTCTCTCTCTCTCTCTCTCTCTCTCTCTCTCTCTCTCTCTCTCTCTCTCTCATTAACAGTGTTTAAAAGGAACAGAGGGATGAAACGGGTGCATATTGCTATACCAATAAAAGGCTCTTCATATCGATTTGGAGAGCTACAATGTGCTCCCTACAAATGTACTCCCTAAACAATGTACTCCCAAAACAATGTTCTCCGAATGTACTCCAGAGCATATTGTTTACCCTACTTGCACAACACGAGTAAGCATAGACACACATGCATGGGGCGTAGCATCCTGTACGCAGATACGCACTTTCGTACACATAACAAACGTAAAAAAGCCTCGGACGACGACGACGACGAGGACGAAGAAGAAGAAGAAGAAGATTAGCTGACATAGTTTCCTTCTTGGCCGCGGGAACCACACTTACAGGAAAGAATTTGCTCCCTTTAAAGGGGAGCAAAGTGGTCCCCATTTGGTAAACGATATTAAGGGGCGGGATTATTATTACTTGCATTTTCTTTGGTTGTGATCAAATATATTCTCCTGAAATGAATTCTTAACACCCTACCATCGTTCTGTTCCGGCTAGCGATGGAGCATATTATGTAGGTATCATATATACCCTGTACACAAAAGGCTACCAATCGGATGTTTTGTTTGATTTGAGGTTTAACGTCCCCGTCAACACTGGATAGATCATTTTGGAGACGTTTCTTCCATTTTTGTGGGACTTTTACCCGACATTGAGCTGAAATGACATCTGAAGCCCTGTCACCCAATGAAACCAATAGCGTTTATATGCATGGATGATCCAACTCGCACTGCTCTGCATGGGCAGACATAAATCCTCTAAGCGGTTTACCAGTACTCACGTGCGGTCGGTTTCAGCTCTGCGTGGAAGCATCATGCAGCCCATCTATTTCTCCAAGACCGGTTGGCAGGGGCCGTAACAATCGGATGGTATGGTAGCATATTGTGTAGGCAGTGTAAACAGTATGCTCCTTCTTGGTGCATATTGTGTAGGGAGTACATTGTGCTTTACATGCACAATCCTTTGCTTTAACCCTTTTAGTACCAAATGGAACCTTCCTCCTTATATTTTGCAGGAATCCATTTCAAAATTTAGGGGTGTCAGGTTGTGTTTTCTTCATAATTTATTTTGAAATGACTGAACTTTTAACAAACAGTGTAGGCCCTGATCAGACGCCGCGTTCTGTGGCGTCTGATCTGGGCCTGCACTGTTTGCCGGGGTACCCGTTTGGGGGTTTTCGGTACAAAATGGGTCAATACAGTATACAGTTAACTTCCTATATCATATCACTTTTGGAGATTTTCAAAAGTGGTCTTTAAGACCACTTTTGAACATTCCCAAAGGTGGTCCCTGGCTAGAGGACATTGATAGAAAGAATAACTGCAGCCTACTAAGTATTTTTTTTTAAACAGATAAGTCTAATTTTAGGTAATTTCACTGCATATGTGCTTGTCAAATGCCTTGGTCGCTATTATATGTAGGTCGAACAAGGTCCGCAGGTCGGAGAAGGTCCGACCGGGTGACTGTTAACCCATTTTGTACCAGAAACCCCAAAATGGGTACCCTGGAAAACAGTGCAGGACCAGATCAGACGCCGCAGAACGCGGCGTCTGATCAGGGCCTCCACTGTTGCTAAAAGTCAATCATTTTCCAAATAAATTTCGGATGTAAACACAACCTGCTGGCACCCCTAAATTTTGAAATGGACTCCTGCTATATATAAGGAGGAATATTCCATTTGGTACAAAAATGGTTAATACAGGTTACAGTTAACTTCCTATATCAAACTAACTTTGGAGCTTTTCAAAAGTAGTCTTTAAGACCACTTTTGAACAGTCCCGACGGTGGTCTCTGACAAGAAGACATTGTAAGAAAGAATAACTACAGCCTACAAAGTAAGTTTTTTAAAAAGCAGATTAGTCTGATTTTAGGTAATTTCACTGTATATGTAATTTCCAAATGCCTTGGTCGCTATTATATACAGGTCGAACAAGGTCCGACCGGGTGACTGTTAACCCATTTTGTACCAGAAACCCCAAAATGGGTACCCTGGCAAATAGTGCAGGCCCAGATCAGACGCCGCACAACGCGACGTCTGATCAGGGCCGCCACTGTTTGCTAAAAGTTCAGTCATTTTCCAAATAAAGTTTGATGAAAACACAACCTGACACCCCTAAATTTTGAAATGGACTCCTGCTATATATAAGGAGGAAGATTCCATTTGGTACAAAAAGGGTTAAAACACTCTCAGACAACAAAGTGACAAACCGAATGAAAACCAAATGACCTTGAACCCCATGTAAAACGTTAAGACCTCAGACGTTTTAAAATGATAAATTATGTGTATATCAGTTATTTTATTTCTTCAAGCATCAAATTTATAATTTATCTGAATGAACATCTTTCGGGCCCTGTGATCCTGTGACAGAAGGTCGAGATATGTATTCCCGCCACGCGACAAATTTGCAAACGACAGGTGCGAGCTATACTTACACTATTTCATGTAAGATTGAAATTATCAAAATATTTAGTTTTGGGACTCAAAGTTATCACTGTTTTGTTTAACTTATGGGTCGCGGTTATTTTGTCAGATCGCAGGGCTGGACTGGGCTAATGAATTGGGCTTGGCAAATGGTGTAGACCCAGATCAGACGGCGTCTGATCAGGGTTTAGCCGTTGCTTTTAAAAATGGAATTTAAAGGGTCAAACGAAACAGTTCTACCCAGGTATTTAAGGGTCAAAAGAAAAAGTCTGAATCCCTATTCAGTATCGTCGTGCTTTGCTTTTCTTTGATACTGTTCTTTTTCATTTTTTGCGGTCTATAAAGCCACACTCGGAAAAAATTGGACTTCACGACGCATGTTGAGTCGCACTTTCCTATTCAAATATATTGAAAATTTGCAAGCAAAACAACGAAAAAAATCAGATAAAAATGTGATATTTTTGCTCAAAACAAAGATTGTCACTGAGTGGAACCGTGAAAATGAACACCCCATAAACCACACTTTATATAAAGAAAATTGGGGTTGCAGGGGTATACATTATTTATCTTATTTCTGCTCAAAGACGTAGGTTGTGTGGGTACTCGTAAGAACCGCCTCATATGAAAAATGCCACGGATTTTCATCAGAAAAGTAGCCATTTTTGGATATGTGAAAAAATGCACTTTGTCGCACGGGTGTGTTAGCGTAATGTTAGGTAAACTTATCGGCCCGACATGACCAAAATAGTGTTAACTGTAACTATCAAAACCTTATTTGCATGTTGTCTAATACCGCCTTGCACCGCGGTTCCTGGAGAGGCTTAGACCCTCTAAGCGGTTTACCTGTACTAGTGTGCGGGCCGGATTCAGCTCTGCGTGGAAGCATCATGCAGCCCATATATTTCATATATTTCTTCAAGCCCCTATGGGCGGGGGCCGTTGAATGCTTCATATGTATATACTATGTTATGTATAGCTTGTAAATATTTTTGTTGACATCTGTCTGTTTGTATATGCTCTTACGCCACCTCTGCGTGGCCTGAGTTTTGAGATAATAAAGTTCAGTTCAGTTCAGTTCAGTTCTAATATACTATGCACAGTGTATGCGAAAATGACATGGCAGATTTCCTTTCATCGCCTGCCATCACCCCTACTGCGGTCAACCGGTAACACTTGCGCCATTTTTCTACCCACCATGTATAATAAGATTAATTTGACCCTTATTTTTTCCGATCCTGCCAAAGATAGAATTATTGCTTTTATCGACAATTTTGGGCCTTCTCACCATTTACCACAACACGCCCAGTTCTTTCACAGTTTCTTTAATTGTGTCTGCCACGCGCTGTCGTCTGCCATCAGAACAGCTCGCGTTCATTTCCGCTCCCTCTAATTTTTTTTTGGTGAGAAACGCTGTCGTCGTATTTACATAAAAACATCTATATTTTTTACGAAATTTTTCTCTTTTTCCGCTACAGTGACGACTTTTGTTGCCTGCTGACAACCTTTGCAAAATGTTTGGCCCAAGAACCTTTGCAAATACAGTAAAATTCCGCTATTAATACCACCTAGCATTAAGACTAATCCTGCTTTCAAAAGCTTCCTCATTTAGTTTTTCTTTGGGATTTCTGGCCAAAGTGTCCTCTGGCCATGGAATACCTTTGGGGCGGTTCAAAAGTGGTCTTAAAGACCACTTTTGAAAAGTCCCAAAGGTGGTTTTTATATAGGAATTTTACTGTAATTTGGATCTAAATCAGGTCCAACAAAGGATTCATACTGTTTGACACTCTCATGGTATTACTGATTTTTTTTTTTTTTTTTTTTTTTTTTTGAAAAAGTTAATTTAAAAAAATTCACCGATGACAAAAAGCATGAAAAATTTCCCAGTATGCAGGGATGCTCATGAAACTTTGTGAAGCGAAAATTGGATTATGGGTAAATCGATTGGCGTAGCGACACCAACTAGCACGTGTCGAAATCAACCACGCTAACGCATAGTCACTTTTTTGTTTGTTTGTTTGTTTGTTTGATTTCAGGTTTAACGTCCGCGTCAACTCTGTATAAGTCATTTTGGAGACGTTGATTCCAATTTTGTTGGACTTTTACCCGACATCTAGATGAAATGACATCTCCAGCCCAATGAAACCGATAGGGTTTATAAGCATGGACGGTCTGTCTCGCACCGCTTTGCATGGGTAGGTTTAGATCCTCTAAACGTTTTACCAGTACTCGTGTGCGGTCAGTTTCAGCTCTGCGTGGAAGCATCATGCAGCCAGCCCCGAATAGCCACTTTGTACAGGTTTAAATAATGTTCAGAACGACGGAATTTTCATTTTACGGAGAAAGTGGGGGGGGGGGGGGGGTGGAGAGAGAGGGAATTCAGGGATATGACTTATTTACCCTTTTTCTGCTAAAAAAGATTGGAGAAACTCGTAAGAACCGCCTAATGCAGGTGGCTGTAACAAGCACTACTTTTGAAGAACTAGTATTTTTCAGATAATTTTATGTTCGCCTTATTATTGTTCCAAACAAAGATTGTGTGTGCTCGTTAGAAACGCCTCCTTGAGGCGGTTCTAACGACTACCCACAATCTATGTTGTGAACAAAAATAAGGACAACAGTGTAAACTATTGTAGACACACAAACTTTTTTCGTTTATAAAGTGGGGTGATCGCCCATCGGGGCTTGAAGAAATATATGGGCTGTACGATGCTTCCACGCAGAGCTGAAACCGACCCGCACACGAGTACTGGTAAACCGCTTAGTGGATCTAAGCCTGCCCAGGCAGAGAGGTGCGAGTCGGCCCGTCCATGCTTATAAACCCTATTGATTTCATTGGGAGGCAGGGCTTGAGAAGTCATTACATCTCAATGTCGGGTAAAAGTCCTACAAAATTGGAAGCAACGTCTCAAAATGACCTATACAGTGTTGACGGACCGGCCCCGATAGCTCAGTTGGTAGAGTGTCCGCTCCGGGGAACGGGAGGTCACGGGTTCGATCCCGGGCCGCGATATACCAAAGTCGTTAGGAATGGTACTAGCTGCTCCTCGCTTGGCACTCAGATTTACGGGGTAGAGCTAGGACTCATCCGCAACTATTATTGACATTTATGCCTTTGGCGCAAAGGATTAAGCCTTTTACTATGCGCTGACCTTCTCGGCTTACCTGTACAGAATCTCTTGTTGGAAATAGCAGGGGCTTTAATGGAAAACAATTTTTAAACAAATATAACTTTTTTATTTTTCAATTTGACAAACATGTTCCGATTTAATTTTATTGTCCGTTTAAATTCCTTTAAAACGATATCAAATAAGTGGAACTTTTATTTAATTAGCTGCCGGCATTTTTATTTTCAAATTAATAGCCTATAATCCTTACTTGAAGCATACAAATCTGTGGAAAAACAACGACAGTAATCGACTTTAACGGCTAAAATCTACACTTTCTGTTAATATTGCAAGAAAACGCCCGTATCAGACGCGATGTGTATACAATATTGTGCATTTTGATAGCAATTACAATATTTCAAAATAATATTTAATAACGGCATTTTGCGATTAAATTTGGTGCTTATTCAGAAAAAGCTTTATCGTCTACACACGCGTGTAATCCCAGAGCGGGTCAGTTTCAATCGACTGTAAAATCAACACATCTTCGCCTGGGCATCTCATTGGAATGTAAATTAATCTCAGAAGGCGGTGTCTGATCTGCATCTTATTTATTTATTTATTTATTTATTCACGTATTTTTTTTATTTTCATGACCAGATTAGATTTTTGCGCATTCTTTATACTTACTACGCAAAGTTAAAAAAACATTGCTAGTAATAAGATTTATGATTACATTTGTTTGTTTTGTATGTTTGTATGATAACAGCAGAAAGAAAAAAAGAAAGAAAGAAAGAAACCCATGTGAATTTGTCACGAAATTTCTAAAAAAAAAAAAAAATATATATAACTTTGTTATAATATATATCTTATTCCAGTTACTCAGATACAGGCTAATCTGACATTTCGTTGTTCGCACATTGTTTTTTTATTTATTTTTTTATTTTTCTAACATGCGTTTGATTATTTAAATGCTATTGTGAATTCAGTCTGGTAAATAAAAAAATAACCGTAAAGATGCCATTAATGCCTATGTTAATTGTTTTGTATTCATTATCATCTTGGTGTAATGAAAACCTAATTAAAAACTGTTTATATAGAGAAAACTGGGGTTTATTGTGGTATTTATTTTTTCCACTTCTTCTCAAAAACATAGGTTGTGGGTACTCGTTAGAGCCACCTCAATGAGGCGGTTATAACTATGTTTTAAGTATTGATGAGTTTACTTTGACCAATTAACTGTTTTTGAGATATCAAAAATGCACTATGCCGCACGGATGTATTATCGTTATTATTATTATTATAATCAAATGATTATTAGAAATTTTTCTTTTTTTATTTAAATTAATTATTTATTTATTTCAACTGTTAAGTGATTTAAGATGAGGTATGTACCCTTTTCTGGTGTTCTCTCCATGATGCTGCGAAAAAGAATATGCATGTTAACCAAACTTTATATAAAACAGTCGGGTTATCAGGAATCAGTATGATTTTACACAAAATATAGGTAGAAAGTACTTGTAAGAACCATATCAATTTGGCGGTTCTGTGTCCATATATTTTCAGCTCACTCGGGGGGGGGGGGGGGGGGGGGGGGGGGGGGGGGGGACATCACGGGTATTTAAGACAATTATCGCTTTTTATGACACGTGATGTGTATTGTATACCGGCTACTGACCATCAGGAAGCCTGAAGATTAATGGACACGCGCGCAAGGTATATTGTATTTACGTTCCGGAGAGATTAACTTTATTCATATACATTAAGTTCTAAGCAGAATAGGTATTATTTAGATAATGAGAATATATTATTATTATTATTATTATTATTGTATCTTGGATCCAATATTCATGTTTGATTTGTTTGTTTGATTTGAGGTTTAACGTCCATGTCAACACAGTATAGAACTAAGGTCATTTTGAAGACGTTGCTTCCAATTTTGTGGGACTTTTGCCCGACAATGAGATGCAATGACATCTCAAACCCTGTCGCCCAATGAAACCAATAGGGTTTATAAGCATGGACTCACACCGCTTTGCCTGGGCAGGCTTAGATCCTCTAAGCGGCCTACCAGTACTGGTGTGCGGTCGGTTTCTGCTCTGCGTGGAAGCATCATGCAGTCAATCTATTTCTTCAAGCCCCGATGGGCGGGGACCGTGAATTATACATGTATACTGGGTCCAAGTTACGAGAATACATCCGTTTGACACAGTACCTTCTTATAGGTTGTGGGTTATTGCTAGAACTGTTGCTTTAAAATTTATTTTAATTGCTTCAACAGACAAATACATATTATCCAAGATTTGCAAGAACCGGTCTATAGAGTACCCACAACCCATGTCTTGTACAGAAGAAAAGGTTTGGGATGATTGCTGGAAACATTTCATTGATAACATACATCTTTATTTATCCCCATCAACACTGTATAGGTCATTTTGGAGACGTTGCTTCCAAATTTGTGGGACTTTCATCCGACATTGAGAGGAAATGACATCTCAAGCCCTGCCACCCAATTACACTAATAGGGTTTATATGCATGAACGATCCAACTCACATAGATAGATAGATAGATAGATAGATAGATAGATAGATAGATAGATAGATAGATAGATAGATAGATAGATAGATAGATAGATAATTGTGTCAATGAAGATTTGTCCACATGAAACTCAGTAATTGCTCAGTAATATGTCTAGGAAAACCGTTTACTTTCTAAATCTTCAGAAACGCATTGTCTATATTGTGTAATTTTTGCGTACATCTCGATATGACAAAAATATCTATGGCTGCGGCGTAAAACAAAGTAAATAAAAAATATTGTAAATAAATATATTATCTAAATGCACGGCTAGTAGAGGCGATTGGTTCTAACTAGTACCCACAACCTATGTCTTGGTGCAGAAATAAAGAAAATAATGTATACCCACTTTTCTCTATATAAAGTTGGGGTTAGAGGGTTTTCATTACACGGACTTGCTATCGTGATGATAAAACGGTGATTCTTTTTAGCAAGAAGCGTAATCTCGGATGAGACCCGGAGTCTTAATTGTTCATTCTATCTGAATTAGTTTTATTTACCGTCCCCAGGTTTATGATATTTCTTTTTAAATACAACTACAGGTCAAGTTGCCACTTACTGGTCTAGTGACCACTATTGGTGCAATAACGGCGCGCGTCACAATACTTGGTGATAATTCGATTATCGACAGGTAGTCGGAAGTGTGCTTACTCAATGTATTGATCGATTAACAATCCATCATGAACGTTTATATTGACGTGCGTCATTTACCTGAGCAGAAAGAAAGAAAGAAAGAGCGTATATGATGAACTTATCGTCATTTCAAAAAGAAAGAAATATTAACTCGTTTAGCACGAACAAAATAAGGAAGAGAAACATATAAACTAGCTAAGAGACATTGGCGGCACAGGCCGCCACAAATACTTCTTCGCGGGGGAAAGGGAATAATATAGTAGTCGTATTGCTTGTTTAAAACATAGATTGTTGGGCCTCATTAGAATCGCCTCGACGAGGCGGTCATACGAGTGCTCAAACTCTGTGTTATCAGCATAAATGATAATATAACAATATTTCATGTGTATTTTCAAATAAATAAAGGAAGAAAAAAGAAAGGAAGATGATTATTTTTTGTGAACAACTGAAAACTTGAAGTTGTTTATCTTTACTCCTTTCACACAATGATGGCATGATAAATATACTATTTAAGGCTTACTGAGTCACTAAGAAGCAACTATAGAAAGAAAGAAAGAAAGAAAGAAAGAAAGAAAGAAAGGAAAGAACTGATAAAACTTTTTAAATCTAAATGATTAATTATGGCCGACACACCCAGAATTTGTGACAAAATATCTCGTTCTAAGCGAAAACATACAAAACAGTTGCATCATTCATTCGTGTTGACATAAAACTGTTGTCAGAGAACCCTGTGGTCGATTTTGTTACGGTCGCCAACTTTCATCAACGATTTTGTCAATATTTTTTCGGCCTGCTTAGAAAGGTAAATCATTTTTACATGGCTTAGCATCGCCGAAATTTTACATTATTCTCTCATTCCTCTTCAATAAATCAAAACACACAAGGGTACCTACATTTGTTTACCATTTCCAGGTCCTTAAACTATCGCGAAAGTTACCGGATGTGTCGTGGGAGCAAAATGACGTTGACGCGATTTCGCGATAGCTCCCCTGTTGTACACCCGTGTATAGGCGTGTTTTCGTAATGTATTTTGCAGATATGTAAGTGATTGGTCCCTTTTGATAAATCGGCCAATTTGTTGTTTTGAACATATTTCTTTACATTAACAATCAGTAACGGCCCGCCCTTCGGGGCTTGAAGAAATAGATGGGCTGCATGATGCAATTACACGCAGAGCTGAAACCGACTGCACACGAGTACTGGTAAACCGCTTAGAGGATCTAAGCCGGTGCGAGTCGGAACGTCCATGCTTATAAACCCTATTGGTTTCACTAGGCGGCAGGGCTTGAGATGTCAGTTCATCTCAATGTCGGGTAAAAGTCACACAAAATGGGAAGCAACGTCTCCAAAATTACCTATACAGTGTTGACGGGGACGTTAAACTTCGAATCAAACAAACAAATTAACGTTTAATGAACCTTTCTTTCCAGAATAAATATTTGCTGTTTCAATTTGCAGTATGTTATTATAGATAATTAAAATGGTTACAGGTAAATAAAGAGTAATTAAAACCTAATGCTTCGTTTTATATTTTTGATTAGTCACAATTAATTTCAAACAGTGTAAGTAAGCATTACCTTCCATGGATATGTTACAATATTGAATAATCATTGCGACCATTATGATAACACATTCGTGTGAAATAATGCATTCTTTGTGTTGCAGAAAACGGTTATTGAAAAATTGTGTCATAGTTTATTACTACTTTAAATATAGGTTGCGGATCTTGTTAGAACCGCCTCGCTTCTAACGAATATCCACAACATATGTTTGGGACAAAAATAATAGAAAAATATATATTATGTTCCAGCAAACCACAGTTTTCTCTTATAAAGTTGGATTTAGAAGGGGCGTTCATCAGTGACATGGACTTGTTAACATTATAATGATAGTCAAGCAGATTTAAGTACATTTTGGACGGGAAAGCCCAAACATGGACACTTATGCTGGAAACAGTGCATGCTCAGATCAGACGTCGAGCTTAGATCATGGCCTTTGCTGTCAACCCATTACGGCCTCCGTTCAACGGGGCTTGAAGAAATAGATTGGGCTGCATAATGCTTCCAAGCAGAGCTGAAACTGACTGCACAGCACATGAGTACTAGTAAACTGCATGGGGGCTCTAAGCCTGCCCATGAAAAGTGGTGCGAGTTGGACCGTCCATGCAGATAAACCCTACTGGTTTCATTGGGTGGCAGGGCTTGAGATGTCATCTCAGTGCCGGGTAAAAGTCCCTCAAAGTTGGAAGCAACGTCAGCAAAATGACCTATACAGTGTTGACGGGGACGTTAAACCTCCAATCAAACAAAACTGTCAACCCATTAAGAAAACATATCCGTGTGACAATGTTTTCTTTCTTATCTTCGAAATGTTAATTTATATCTAAAAAATAAAGCACATTATTTTTTATGATGAACAATACAATGTCTTGGTGCGGATAATACACATTGTAACCCCTCTAAATCTCTCTTTTCTGTAATGTAAAGTGGGGTTTACAGGGTTTTTGTTACATGGACTTATGAACATGTTGCTTTTCTAAACAATGCAATTTTAAATAATGCAATCCTGCGTCCATTAACTATAAATGTTTTTTTTTTTTTTTTTTTTTTTTTTCCCAAAAAAATAATGTGGAATATCACATTCCGAAAACAAATGGATTCATGAGAACCGATAATATTTTAAGTACAAAAAGGCTAAAATTTAACCGTTTGACAAAACGAGAATTTTTCTCGCTTAACCTACCAAAACACGCAGACCTAAATTAACTAGACGTATCTATCGTTCAATATCCCCCGGGGTCATTTTCACACACGGCCGGATTAAAACACAATATTGATTACACGATAGGTACACGAATAGGTATCTATCGTAGGCCTCAGTCAAAGGGAGACAACCCAATATTGACTTTCTGTGCGACTGTCACGGTTGAAAGTCATCGGTCTAATGTCAGATATAGTTGGCCATGTGGTCGACCCAGTGTCAGGATAATGTGACTGGGTGTGGTATCATGTAATGTGTCTGGGACATGATACTTCAGTGAGGCAGCACTATAAAAGTGAGCATTGATCTCCCTGTCGCAACCAGACACCGTCGTGATATGACTGAAAAGGTGTTGAAAGCGACGTTAAACCCGAATTCACACACTCACAAAGTGTTGTCGGGGACGTTAAACCTCAAATCAAACAAACAAAGTGGGGTGATGGGTATCTACGGTATCTGATATAATTACTCTAATTATATACATGGCATCGTGGTTTGTTCTCAGATGGACATAAACGAGTTCGAATTGAAATCGCCGATTAATTCCGGATAATTGGCCGGTAATTTACAACCTTGGCACGAAAAGGTCGGCACCCCTGTCTGCGCAACTTCTAGATTTGACAGTTTGTTTAATCTCAAGGCATCCCTGGTGTAATTGCCAACCATTTTGGTTAGATCCGTGCGGTCATAAGGTGAGCCTGTTGGGGATTGTATAATACGGGTTACTTCATTCAACTCTCTGTGACCTGAGCTGGAGCGAAAATAGGGGTCAGGCCCCGAAATAGCTGACACATGAAGTTTTGTTGCGGGGCCGATCTGAACGTAGCTTCAAAGGCAATCTCAACCCAAATAAATCAAATTGGGTATGCTGCTGATTCTATTATAACCGCGAAAAATAGGCCCTTGTATTCCATTCAAAGGGATATTCTCTACGTTTCATTTTTAAAAGGTCAGGAGGCGTATTAATCTAAGTAATAGGTGAGGCAAGACATGGAATATTTTTTTTACCATTTACGAATAACAAGGGTGCAGATCGGCCTGCGCATCCACGCAGTCTGATCTGGATGCGCAGCAGTTTTATCCACATCTTTGTATAAACTGTTAAGACTCTTGCTACATTACGATAACACACCCATATGATATAGTGCAATCTTTCAAATGGTTACTTTTCTGATGAAACAAGTGGTATTACTCTTATTTATACTCTAAATATAGGTTGTGGGTGCTCGTTAGAACCGCCTCGTTGAGGCGGTTCTAACGAGTACCCACAACCTATGTTTTGGAGCAGAAATAAGAAAATTAACGTATACCCGTGTCAACCCAGTTTTCTCTATATAAATTGGGATTTAAAGGGGTGGTCATTGCACGGACTTGCTTTCGTGACGAGTTTCTGTATTTGACTTTGACGAGGCCAGTTGGTGTCTCACCTGGTCGCAAACCCATATGGCAGGTGACGGGGTCCACGTGAGTTCCCTTTCTCCTGACCATATAAGTTTAACCGAGTTGAGCCCGGCACACATTTGTAATGTTCATAAATATTAAGAAGCCTCAGTGGCGTAGTGGTTATGCTACTCGCCTTGTAAACCAGGGGTCGCAGGATCGATCCCAGGCTTCTCCAGACTTTCGGATGAGTCTTTAAACCGAGGTCCCGTCTCCGTATGACCTTAGCTGTTGGTGAGACTTAAAACTCAAACACTCAACTCACTCATAAATATTAAAATACAAATCCAATGGATATACTTAGTACCTGTTCAACTCACTTGAGCATGGAATTTGTCTTGCTCAAAAAGTTGGCATTTAAAAAATATAGCTAAGGCTAACTGTCAGATCCTGGAAAATACTGTATTGTTATATATTATGTTATATTTGAAGCAATCAAAATATGAGCAGGACACAAATTGCATGCTCGTAGACCGAGCATGAAAAAAGGTTTTATAACATCAGGACCAACTGACATCTTGTGCCATGTTTCTAAGTTCGGCTCCAAAAATAGTTAATGTGTGCTCCTTAGAAACGCCTTTTAAAGTGAGTTCTAACGAGCACACTTATCTGTGTTCGAGCAGCAATAAGAAAAGTAAAGGTTACCTGTGATGGAGGTTTAAATGGGTTTATATGTTTTCTTAAGCCCGATTCCTTTAACCCTTTTATCATATGACGTCGCACCTGAGAATGTAATAACGCCTGTTACAACGCATAATGAAGTAATGTAGTAATTTCTTCATTTTGAAATTTTTACTTCATTATGCGTTGGCATAGTCGATGCAAAATGAAATAAAATGTAGTTTTTACTTCATTATGCGTCGATACTAAGAGGTTTGCGCAAAATGAAAGAATTATTTCATTTTGCGGTGATAGGTGGTATTCTTAATTTTACTTCATTATGCGTCGACAGTTTGTTTGTTTGATTTGAGGTTTAACGTCACCGTCAACACTATTTAGCTCATTTTAGGGACGTTTGATACAACGCATAATGCAGTTATGCTATAGCTACTCGCCTGATAAACCGGGATAGCAGGATCGATCCCAGTCTTGAAACCGAGATCCCGTTTCCGTATGAATGAGTCTTGAAACCAAGTTCGCTACTTTGTATGACCTTAGCTGTTGGTGGGACGGAAACTGAAACACACTCGCACTCCTTTTAAGATGCATAGATGGACAAACAACTGGGCTATGGACTGGTCTAAGCCAATATGGTCCCCCACCCCTACTATTGTGTACACTACATGATCATGTGTTGAGCCTTAAAACACAAATGAGGGAAAAACATCAGACATGAGACCAAAATACCGTAAGGCGTTCAGTTTTAACTCTACTAACATAATCAAATACAGTGAAATTCCGCTATTAAGACCACCTAAAATTAAGACAAGTATTGTTTTTAAAGCATATTTTGAAGGTTAAAGTTACATTTTCTTTGTGATTGTGACATGCAGTGTGCTCTTGTGGAAGACCATCTTTGGGACTGTTTAAATGTGGTCTTAAGGACCACTTTTGAACTGTCTCAAATGTGGTCTTTATATTGGGATATACCTGTATTGCTTCCTAAGTCTTTGGTCTCCTTTCGTAGACAGCTATGTTCTTCCATCATTACTTCATTTTGCGTCGATATGGTGCATATCAACGCGAAATGAAATAATTTTTTTACTTCATTTCGCGTCGACTACGCCAACGCATAATGAAATAAAAAAATCAAAATGAAGAAATTACTACATTACTTCATTATGCGCTGTAACAAACGCCATTTATTTTATGACGTTGCCTCTGAGAATGTTATAACGCCATGTAATAAATTCGATAGTCCTCTAGTGGATTAAATATCCGCGTTTCTAACGGCGCAGGGCGGAATATTGGCATTTTTGTACAAAAAAAAAACAAAAAAAAAAAAACGGGAATAAGATTCGTTTTAAATGTGATGTGATAAATAGAATCTTGCATTCGTGCTCGGGTATTATTGAATTTATTAAACTCGTTGGGGAAAGGGGATAAAATGCTCCAAGCCTCGCATTTTATCCCGTTTTCCTCATTCAATATTACATGGACACGCATGTAAGATCCTCTACGAAACAGATATCCATCTCATCAGGAACTACACTGCTTGTTTTTTAATAAACCAAAAGGTCGTGTCCAAAATAAATAATGGAAGAGTCCTTTACAGAAAATTTGACAAAGTTAACTGTTAGACTAGTAGACATAAGCGTGCATAAGTAGGCGATAAAATCTGCGCGTTTTCTTATATTATTATCATATCACTAGATCAGAATTACTTTTCATTGCGGATGAAAGAAAAGTAAATTAAGACCATTCGTCCTTCAGTTTTATGGAACATTAGGGTCCTAAAACCTAACGACTCCAGATATTTAATGGCTATAAACTTATCACGTCTGTGTCGACGGAAATTGCCTGTAACCAAAGATGCACAGCGAGGTGCACCAGTATACTTTGATGTCCTGCTAAATATTCATACAGATTAATTCGCCTCTTTAGGCACGCTTCGGACATTTCACCTGCACCATACAATCCGGAAGAAGTTGCTGTTTCAAAGCAAATCCAACACCCACAATTAATTTCTTCTCATTTATTTCATTTAAATTATTCAAATGTGTGAATTCGGCAAGAAGACTGCATATGTGAACTCCAACATCTGCGTAGCTGGATCCCGTTTTTGGGCTCAGATCGAGCCGGACTGTCCATGCTTATATACCCTATTGGTTTCAATGGGCGACAGGGCTTGAGATGCCATTTCATCTCAATGTCGGGTAATAGTTCCACATAATTGGTAGCAACGTCTCCAAAATGACCTACACAGTGTTGACATTAAGCCTCAAATCAAACTAAACAAACTGCAGTATTATATCTCCCTCAGTTGTTCGAAGTGACACTATCTCGAACGAATGTTTCTGTTCCACAACGAAGCCCAACTATAGATCTATATCTAAAAAAAAAAGAACCTAGTTCTGCTGTACTGCTTACTTGACCGGGTCCGTTCAACCCTAGTTCTGCTGTTCTGCTTACTTGACCGGGTCCATTCAACCCTAGTTCTACTGTTCTGCTTACTTGACCGGGTCCATTCAACCCTCGTTCTGCTGTTCTGCTTACTTGACCGGGTCCGTTCAACCCTAGTTCTGCTGTTCTGCTTACTTGACCGGGTTCATTCAACCCTCGTTCTGCTGTTCTGCTTACTTGACCGGGTCCATTCAACCCTAGTTCTGCTGCTCTGCTTACTTGACCGGGTCCATTCAACCCTAGTTCTGCTGTTCTGCTTACTTGACCGGGTTCATTTAACCCTAGTTCTGCTGTTCTGCTTACTTGACAGGGTCCGTCCAACCCTAGCTCTGCTGTTCTGCTTACTTGACCGGGTCCATTAAACCCTAGTTCTGCTGTTCTGCTTACTTGACCGCGTCCGTTCAACCCTAGTTCTGCTGTTCTGTTTACTTGACAGGGTCCGTCCAACCCTAGCTCTGCTGTTCTGCTTACTTGACCGGGTCCATTAAACCCTAGTTCTGCTGTTCCGCTTACTTGACCGGGTCCATTAAACCCTAGTTCTGCTGTTCTGCTTACTTGACCGGGTCCATTAAACCCTAGTTCTGCTGTTCCGCTTACTTGACCGGGTCCATTAAACCCTAATTCTGCTGTTTTGCTTACTTGACCGGGTCCATTAAACCCTAGTTCTGCTGTTCCGCTTACTTGACCGGGTCCATTAAACCCTAGTTCTGCTGGTCTGCATACTTGACCGGGTCCATTCAACCCTTGTCCTGCTGTTCTGCTTACTTGACCGGGTCCGTTCAACCTAGTACTGCTGTTCTACTTACTTGACCGGGTCCGTTCAACCCTAGTTCTGCTGTTCTCTACCCTAGCTCTGCAGTTCTGCTTACTTGACCGGGTCCGTTCAACCCTAGTTCTGCTGTTCTGCTTACTTGACAGGGTCCGTTCAAACCTAGTTCTGCTGTTCTGCTTTCTTGACCGGGTCCGTTCAACCCTAGTTCTGCTGTTCTGCTTACTTGACAGGGTCCGTTCAACCCTAGCTCTGCTGTTCTGCTTACTTGACCGGGTCCGTTCAACCCTAGTTCTGCAGTTCTGCTTACTTGACCGGGTCCGTTCAACCCTAGTTCTGCTGTTCTGCTTACTTGACAGGGCCCGTTCAACCCTAGTTCTGCTGTTCCGCTTACTTGACCGGGTTCATTCAACCCTAGTTCTGCTGTTCTGCTTACTTGACAGGGTCCGTTCAACCCTAGCTCTACTGTTCTGCTTACTTGACCGGGTCCATTCAACCCTAGTTCTGCTGTTCTGCTTACTTGACAGGGTCCGTTCAACCCTAGTTCTGCTGTTCTGCTTACTTGACCGGTTCCATTCAGCCCTAGTTGTGCTGTCATGCTTAATACCTGACAAGGTCCGTTCAGCCCTAGACTGATACTCAATTTCAATTCAAAATATCTAGTTTTTCCCTCTTTACTACAAGCATCACGAAAACACGCCTATATAATTTTGACCCCCCTTGAACCCCACTTTTATAAAGTAAAACTGGGGTTTCCGGAGGTATACCTTATTTTTCTTATTTCTGCTCTAAAATATAGATTGTGGGTACTCGTCAGAACCGCCTCGATGAGGCGGTTCTAACGAGTGCCCACAATCTATATTTTGAGCAGAAATAAGAAAATTACCACAATTTTTCATCATAAAATTTTCATTTTTTCGGCGATAAAGGTGGCAATGTATTTGTATAGGCGTGTTTGCGTAATAGCGATGTAAAACTGAAAATAAGTGAGACTGGGAATGAGAGACAGAAGAAAAGGAAAATAGAAGAATGGACTTATACAAGTCTAATTCAGCACTAGTTCTGCTGTTCTGCTTACTTGACCGGCCTTGGAAAACAGCAGTTTGTTGAACTAACGGGTTACGGAGCAATGTTCTGTCCCAGAGGGCAATACCAATTTTCGGCAGGTCTTTGGTTGCGTCATATTACTGTGAAGTATGACGTAATCGAATGCACAAAACAGGTGAAAAATCAAAAGAATCCTTTTCATCTACGGGTAGTGAACGGTGCATTCCTTTCTTTTGCACCATGCAGTTCACCGTTACATATGCAAGTAACCTGCATTGTCTTTTGATCATTTCTCATTACAGAGATAATGGGAGGGTTCTTTTGATGTTCTGGACATGTTCTGGTAAGACATCCCAAGGGGCTATTTTACACGTAGCGGCTTTCAGGCTTACCCGGATTGCATATCTAAGCCGTTTGTATAATCTGAGTGATAATTTCATATGAAATTTATTATGTTTCATAAATGACCACTCATAACAGATGCTGTTTCTATGCCTAATATTGGATATTATTTCAACAAAATTCTCACAGATAGCGTCACGACACCACACGCAAGAAACTATTTTATGACGAGACTTTACACATCATTCTAGATATAAAAAAAAATTTAAAAAAAAAATTGTAAATTGTGAGATTTTTCGTTATTTCAATTTTCCAGACTCGGGATTTTGGCTGAGAACTGAGTAACCACACTATGTTTGAAGTTCGAAAAACGATGTCCCAAGATGGACAAGCGTGCTCGGCATGTTATTAACAGACCAGCTGGCATGGCAAACATGCTTTCAAGTCCAGGATTTTACTTTGACAGAGGACAATCTTAATCCCGCCGTTCATCTCCATCCCAACACATGTTTAAATTATTGCATGGCACATTAAAAGCCTCATTTTTATCGGTAATTGGACATTTAAGGCCCCCTAATCAAAGTTTTAACTATTTGACCGGTCACAGTACACACCGTTGCCGATTGATGACAAAATTGGCCCCACATAAATCAGAGACCCACTATTCAATCGCCGATCCCTCAAAATAGCCAAGATAAAACATGTTAAGGTGACTGATACACCTGTGACATTTTCCCGCCAATTTTACAGGGGGCGGGGACAGCTTCCCTGTATCAGTCTTTGCTTTCCTATAACTAGTCCCTGTCGAAAATTGGGTCTACACTTAAAGGAAAGAATTTGCTCCTGAGAAGCAAATTCTTTCCTTTAAGAGTAGACCCCTTTTTGATAAGGGAGTTAAATGCAATTTTGTAAGAGCTGCCTCCCTTGAAGGTGTGTCAAGTCTCCTTAAAACTGGCTTATTATTTTCTTCCGGCAAAGAAACTGCTTAACTTGCAATTTAATTGAAGCATAAAACCCAACAATTGAAGCTCTCATTGATACAGATCGTCAATGGAATTAATCGCTGCTGGTACGTAGTTAATTTGACAGAAAACGATATCGTTTATTGATGATATCTGCTTTTGAAATCTGCAGAGTGTAAAAAAGATTAGTTGTCCTTAAATACATATATTTTCGATTTCCGAAACCCTACATCCGTCCCAAATCGAGATATTTTAAGCTTTACGTCCGGTCAGCATCACATGGGAAACAGATTTGCGCAAGTCGTATGGCTTTTTTTTCGAATCCCTGATTTTATTCCATGATCTATTTCTTGTATGTTGTGTATTGCATTGTGTAGAAATGTATACAAATAAAATGTTAAAATCGCGACCGGGTACTGCATGGCTACTTCATGTGTAGCCAGACCGAAGCCAACCGCGCGGACCTAAGAGAGAGCAACATGACCTAGTTTGCTCTCGGGCACGACAGAAAAATCGCGATTTGCAGCCGAAATTGGCATTGATCTCTGTTGTTTTATGCCCATTTTCGACCTGGCGTTCAAAATTCAAATTTACAGTGCTTCTGTTTTACTTAGGTTACTTAGGGGAGGGCACTGGTAGGTCAGCACGATTTGCATACCGCTGAACTCTACCGCGATTCGCAGCCCAGAAGCACTCAAACCTTACTGGGATAATGCTAACGCGCCTGACCGTAGCGGACGTAAAGTGCTTAAACTTTACTACTACAACAGCAACAACAACAACAACAAATGTGAAAATCAAACCAAATATATTCGTACGTGCTAGCATGCATGTGTGAATGCGCGCGATATAGAGAAATTCGCTTGGTGTGAATGCGCGCGATATAGAGAAATTCGCTTGGTGTGAATGCGCGCGATATAGAGAAATTCGCTTATATTTTCAAAACCTTTCAGTGGGAACGTTGGCAAAATATCTACGTAATTCATCCAAAGCTTTTGAAAATCTTAAAAAAAGTACAACGCAAAATGTGTAAATAAACTTTCCAAGTCCTTGACCTTGACTTTAAGACAACGGACATGGACGAGGTAAGTGCTGAATATAGGGCCTTACGTTGGACCAGTATCTATTATCATGCCAAGTATCAACTCAAACGCAAAACTCTCCCCCCCCCTCCCCCCAAAATGGACGCCGCAGTGCAATTGCTGTTCCCTTGCTTTCGTACAAACTATCATTTCGTAATCTCTATCAAAAACTAAAACCTGTCATTTCCAACTTTTGTAAGATAGTTTAATATTGCATATTTATGGTGAAGATTATGCGCATGTGTACGAGTCGGGGGCGTAGTCAGAACCAAAGTATTATTACGCACAAATAGGAAAACTCTATGTAAAATATCATTCTCCAAGATGGGGCTGCTCTTAAAGGAAAGAATTTGCTCCCGAGGGGAGTAAATTCTTTCCCGGCTTTAAGAACAGTCAATATATAATATGTAATGGAGAGCACTATTATTTAGGTGTTTTCTATTTGTTGCAAATATGTTACATTATGCACATGCGTAATATGCGTAATGGGCGTTGGGCCTATGCGTGTGTGCGTGCGTGCATGGGTGTGTGCGATAAGAATTCTTATTCATTCGAACTTCAATGGCTTGAACACATATGAGGCCATGAAATTTTATTCCAGAGCATTGTTGAGGCGATTCTAGTGAGTACATAGAACATACCTTTATTGTTTGTTTGAATTGATGTTTACTGTCCCCGTCTACGGCCCCCTGCCCATCGGGGCTTGAAGAAATAAATGGGCTGCACGATGCTTCCACGCAGAGCTGAAACGGACCCGCACACGAGTACTGGTAAACCGCTTAGAGGAACTAAGCCTGCCCAGGCAAAGCGGTGCGAGTCGGCCCGCCTATGTTTATAAACCGTACTTGTTTCATTGGGCGGCTGGGCTTGAGATGTCATTTCATCTCAAAGTCGGGTAAAAGTCCCACAAAGTTGGAAGCAAGATCTCCAAAATGACCTTTACAGTGTTGGCTGGATCGTTAAACCTCAAATCAAACAAACAAACAAACAAACTGTCCCCGTCTACACTATTTAGGTCATTTTGGGGACGTTGCTTCCAATTCTGTGAGAATTTTACCCGATGCGTTGAGATGAAATGACATCGCAACCCTATCGCTCAAAAAGGCTTATAATTATGCATTAGATGGTCCGACTCGGGGCTGGCTTAGTCCTTCTAAGCGGTTGACCAGTGCTCCTGTGCTGTCAGTTTCAGCTCTGCGTGGAAGCATCATGCAGCCCAGTCTATTTCTCCAAGCTCACTGGCGTGGTGATGGGGGTGGGGGCATATACATTTTTAAGTTAGATTTAGAAACAGAAACATCCCTCACATGTCCGAAATATCTGGAGCTTCGGCATGATAGTCAGTTCCGTTTAGCCATGGTTTGCAAGCTTCCCATGTATGGGCCATCGAAACTTCACTATACAGGTTTTCTGCCCGCCCCCGCCCATCGGGGCTCGAAGAAATATTTGGGCTGCATGATGCTTGCACGCAGCGCTGAAACCAACCCGCACACGAGTACTGGTAAACGGTTCAGAGTATATAAGCCTGCCCAGGCAAAGCTTTGCGAGTCCGATCTTCTAACGCATATAAGCCTTCTGGTTTCATTGGACGACAAGGCTTGAGATGTCATTTCAACTCAATGTCGGGTACAAGTCCTACAAAATTGGAAGTAACGTCTCCAAAATGACCTAAATAGTGTTGACGGGGACGTTAAACCCAATTCAAATCACTGTACAGTGTATAGGGTTTCTGATAAAAGATGGACTAACTCGGAAATAACTATATCTATATATATTTAAGTTTAATGTGCTTTCGATATAAATGAGCATTTAATGACCTATTTAAATGGAGCGTGGTATTTTCAATCAACCTTCCATCAAGCAAGATTGAATGGGATGCATTTGAGGTTAAACAATCGCTGGACCACCTTGCACCAAGTACACTACCACCGGGTCTCATTCGATTTTTCATCAGTGGAGAGTGGCCGGATGGGCGCTGGCAGGGATGCGAAAATATGTTACAAAGGCGATAATATATTGGAGATAAACTAATTTCGGTATATTCTCTCGCCCCTGGTCAGTGCAATATAGACAAAAGCAAGAGCTCATCACACGTATAAGCTCCTTGACGAAAGGGTTTGTAACTACACACAATTTTCGTTGTCATGAAATCTGCGCAATACCATTCTGGAGTGAGGCATTATAGGAAAACCAGTGTTTAACCGTTAAATAGAACCTACCGGTATTCAAGCGTTTGCATCTAGTTCGACGCCATCTTGTTATTTCAGCTGTGGAAGTAACATATTATAGGCCCAAAGCGTCCTAGAAGATAACATTAAACCCCCAGCAACAACGACGATGAGGTGCGCACGACCGGACTTCGGTGCTGTCTATACGAGCCACGTCACGAGAAAAACTGTTTTGGGGATTTGCGACCACGTAACCATCCTGCTCGGTTGCGCAGACTAGCTTGAAGATTGTGAAATTTTATAGATAGAAACTAGAGGTATTGTACTATCCGTTCTTTGCAAATGGCAAAATCGTTGTTTCTCATGACGCGGTTATAAGCAATACGCCGCGTCAAAAACGCCAATATTCTATTCCCATTGTAACAGACCTTGCGGATCGTGTAGAATTGATGAAAACTAATGTAAGATGGCCCTGGTGGTCATCAAATTTTCGCAAGAAAATTGATAGTCTTGTTGTAGGATCGAGTTCGTTTTGAGGTTAGTGATAGTAACGGGGTTCAGAAACTTCTTGAAACGGCAACTAAAACATAAATGAATTGTTTATTTTCACAAGAGCATTCTGTGAAGGGGTAAAATCCGGCACTCAGTGTCCTCTATAGATTCATTAACTGCACTCAGTCTAGCGAATGCGTTTTAATCTAACAACAGTGGCCTGTAGTCCTTATTAATTTCGTGTCCAAAGAGAAATAATTTAATTTGTTATAGAAACGCTAGAGAATTCTAAGAAAATCAGGGGTTAAAAAGTCAGAGAAATGATCTGATAGGCACAGATTTCTAGGCAGCACGTAAATAAGGTCATGTAATAATTGCTCTGTTAGACTAAACCGTAAAGGCCCCCGCCCATCGGGGCTTGGAGAAATAGATAGGGCTGCATGGTGCTTCTATACGCAGAGCTGAAACCGACTGCACACGAGTACTGGAAAACCGCTTAGAAAATCTAAGCCTACCAGGGCAAAGTGGTGTGAGTCAGACAGCCCCTGTATCAGCCCCTGTATTTATCATATGACGTCGCGTCTGAGAGTGTAATAACGCCATGTAATAAATTCGATAATCCACTAGTGGATTAAATATGCAAATTAGTTAGATACGCCCCATAACGTTACATGTACGACGTCCATAGAGACGTCGCGCTTACTAATGGCGGAATATTGACATTTTGTTAAATGAACGTGAATAAAATGCGTTTTAAAAGTCATATGATAAATAGAATCTTACATTCGTGCTCATGTATTATTGAATTTAAAACTCGTTGAGGAAAAGGAATAAAATGCTCGGCAAAGCCTTGCATTTTATCCATTCAATAATACATGAGCACTCATGTAAGATCCTCTATATAAATCATTGGTTTGCTCGTTGTTTCATCTCGATGTCAGGTAAAAATCCCACAAAACTGGGAAAGCAAAGTCACCAAAAACGCCCTAAATAATGTTAAAAACTGGGACCTAAAACCTCAATTCAAACAATTAAAAACAAATAACACCACATTAAATGAAAATAGGGTTTGTAAGTTTTCATTGCATTAAAAGCATCTCACTAGAGAGCTTAGCAATTTTTCACCACTGAAGAATCGGGACACATTTTCAGAGACAAAACTAATAGCACCTTTTCATATAGATGTTTTTTTTTTTTTTTTTCTTCTAAAAATCACCCCATACGTGTGTGGTATGTTTGGGGGATTACCCTGTGGTACTGCAAGCGATAACGCCAGATTAGGACATCCTGGCTTTAAGTGTCATCCTACCCAGGTTATCCTACCCAGGGATAGGTTAAAATCGAGAATTTTTGTGTTTTTGATATGCACTAATTGAATATGACGTCACATACGCCTTAGTTAAGTCTGACGTCACTGCATGCACAGTAATGTCAAAAACGCCGCACTATTTATTGTCATCAGAATATGGCGGACGTCGACAATAGATGTGACCGCATTTTGAAAAAAATCAATCCAAGAAATGAAAGATCTGCTTGAAAAATAATCTTACATTGGTGTTAGACCCGTCCCTCGCGATCACTATCCGGCATCATTCGGCAAATCTCGTGATGTTGGACAGTGTCCCTCGGTACGGATTTTCCTATCCACGTGAGGACAGGTTTTTTTAGCCACCGCACAATAAAAACATAAAATAAGACCTACGCGACAAGCGAAGACTCTGATCAGACTGCGCATCTGCGCAGGCTGATCACAGTCTGCGCTGTTCGAATGAGCATCCAAAGGGAGATAAGCGAAGGCATACTGGCAAGCCTCGGTGGATGCAGCGCCCGATCTATGTTGCATCCAAAGGGAGATAAGCAATGGCATGGTGAATGCAGCGGCCGTTTACGCCGTTTAATCGCGCGTGTTTAGGTTTATATGTTTTGTGTTGCGTTTTCTTGTGCCAAGACGCATTTGGGATGGGGTTTCTGATTTTAAAGGCATTTTGCTTCTTTTTGACGTTCCATAAATAATTTTACGGGAAGCTGTTATTTCGAAAATATTGCCTTTAGTACTTTTCCAGATCCTAACAATTTGTAACATAAACAAGGAACCCTTTTATAAATGTTTTTATTTTTGTCTTTTATTGCCCCCAACTGGCCGTAGGTGATCTTGTGTCATAACTGATGCATATCCATCAATATTTTGAAGTTCTTTTAGGTCTGTAGCCGATGTGTAAAGTCAATATTTTTTCAAGCGAATTTTATCATTTTCTTCGCAGCAAGCATTGGATTTGCAATGCATACAATTTATAAAAACACCGTTCGAGCCACGGGAGGATTTTGTAGAATACAAAACGACCATCTGTCCATGTTTTTGAGTGTCATTTATTGAAGGTCACGTGACAATGTATTTTCTTGCCCGGGCGCTCGTCAATTATCAGGGGAGATTTTTCATGATTAAAGGCTCCAATCTTTATGATTTTCACCAAATATGTGGTGAATATGAGACTTAATTGGGAACCCCAAGAGATGCTGGGCAATGACTATGAAATAAATAAGGGCTAAAAGGAAGTTATGTTTTGTGCAAATGGGTAATAAATCTCTTAATGACACAGAAATATCTAGAAATAATGACAATCAGGAAAGACACGCTTCCAGAGTGTTCTGATGGTATGGTCTCCGTGAAGTTCACCCATTTGACATAGTGACTTCTGACAGACATTTTTTTTTCTGACAAAAAATTTACTATTTTTCTTATTATAGCCCCGCTTTGAAAAAGTGGGGGCTATATTGGATTTGGCTTGTCCGGAATTCCGTCTGTAATTTGTCCGGAATTCCGTCTGTCTGTCTGTCTGTCTGTCTGTAATATTTGATAGTGGGTACCTTGTTACCGCAACTCCTCTTACAGTTCTAGGTCAATCCTTTTGAAACTTTACAGGTGTTTTCATATAGGTCTGAAGATGTGCATATTCTTTTTTTCATTATCCTTAAATAATTTTTTTCACTTATTTCACCTTTTTTAACTTAGACAATTTTTGAGATCTACTAATGTTAAAATGTATAGGGAGTAGCTACCTTGTTACCGCAACTCCTCTTACAGTTCTAGGTCAATCCTATTGAAACTTTACAGGTGTTTTCATATAGGTCTGAAGATGTGCATATTCTTTTTTCATTATCCTTAAATAATTTTTTTCACTTATTTCACCTTTTTTAACTTAGACAATTTTTGAGATCTACTAATGTTAAAATGTATAGGGAGTAGCTACCTTGTTACTGCAACTCCTCTTACAGTTCTAGGTCAATACTTTTGAAACTTTACAGGTGTTTTCATATAGGTCTGAAGATGTGCATATTCTTTTTTCATTATCCTTAAATAATTTTTTTCACTTATTTTACCTTTTTTTAACTTAGACAATTTTTGAGATCTACTAATGTTAAAATGTACAGGGAGTAGCTACCTTGTTACTGCAACTCCTCTTACAGTTCTAGGTCAATCCTTTTGAAACTTTACAGGTGTTTTCATATAGGTCTGAAGATGTGCATATTCTTTTTTCATTATCCTTAAATAATTTTTTTCACTTATTTCACCTTTTTTAACTAAGACAATTTTTGAGATCTACTAATTTTAAAATGTATAGGGAGTAGCTATCTTGTGACCGCAACTCCTCTTACAGTTCTAGGTCAATCCTTTTGAAACTTTACAGTTGTTTTCATATAGGTCTGAAGATGTGCATATTTTTTTTTCATTATCCTTAAATATTTTTTTTCACTTATTTCACCTTTTTTAACTAAGACAATTTTTGAGATCTACTAATGTTAAAATGTATAGGGAGTAGCTACCTTGTTACCGCAACTCCTCTTACAGTTCTAGGTCAATCCTATTGAAACTTTACAGGTGTTTTCATATAGGTCTGAAGATGTGCATATTCTTTTTTCATTATCCTTAAATAATTTTTTTCACTTATTTCACCTTTTTTAACTAAGACAATTTTTGAGATCTACTAATGTTAAAATGTATAGGGAGTAGCTACCTTGTGACCGCAACTCCTCTTACAGTTCTAGGTCAATCCTTTTGAAACGTTACAGTTGTTTTCATATAGGTCTGAAGATGTGCATATTTTTTTTTTTTCATTATCCTTTAATAATTTTTTTCACTTATTTCACCTTTTTTAACTTAGACAATTTTTAAGATCTACTAATGTTAAAATGTATAGGGAGTAGCTACCTTGTTACTGCAACTCCTCTTACAGTTCTAGGTCAATCCTATTGAAACTTTACAGGTGTTTTCATCTAGGTCAGAAGATGTGCATATTCTTTTTTCATTATCCTTAAATAATTTTTTTCACTTATTTCACCTTTTTTAACTTAGACAATTTTTGAGATCTACTAATGTTAAAATGTATAGGGAGTAATAATAATAATAATAATAATAATAATAATAATAATAATAATAAAGACTTTATTTACAGTGGGTTACACAATTAGCTACAAGCTACTCTTCCTTGAGGCCCACTTAACAAATATACACAATTTACACAACAACAACAAAAATAATTAATATATAAAAATACGTCATACACTCACAGATCAGCAAGCTCCCCAAGTCAGAGGTGAAAATGTCTATCTTTATATGCCTGCAGCTACACTTTTCCTCAAGAGAAGGGAAGTCCATCACAGTCACAAGTGCGTGTAATGAATAACCCATCATACCCCACTGGCAACTGAGGCTCACATAGGCATACATTAGTCTTCTCATTCCCGCCCAAAGACACGTGCCGCGGGTACTCTTCAAAACGGCCTCAGTATATATGAGGTGGCTTCTAACGAGCACCCACAACCCATATCCTGAGCAAAAATAAGAAAAATATCACAAATTTTCAACCTAAACACAGGCCGTTCCGTAACCCCCCTTACCGAAAAACGAAATGCAAGAACGAGCTCCGGCTCCTGAGCAGCTGCGTGTATAAGATTTACACGCATAATTCAAGCATGTAATACACACACTTCCCCACCTATACACGATTTCACACAGGCCAGGAGCTTGCAAAAGTTCTCGATATATACAAACGAAGAAGAAGGGAGAGAG
Organism: Lucinisca nassula; assembly: GCA_963580285.1. Classification (NCBI taxonomy): domain Eukaryota; kingdom Metazoa; phylum Mollusca; class Bivalvia; order Lucinida; family Lucinidae; genus Lucinisca; species Lucinisca nassula. Next base: position 107,202,597 of record OY757014.1, on the reverse strand, counting down.
AGAGCTACCTTGTTACTGCAACTCCTCTTACAGTTCTAGGCCGATCCTTTGAAACTTTTCAGGTGTTTTCAAAGAGGTCTTAAGATGTGCATGTGGTTTTTTCATTATCCAAAACTTATTTTTTAACTTAGACAGTTTTTCAGATCTAATAACGCGAAAAGTCTATAAGGCGTAGGTACCTTGTTAGGGATTTAACCCTCTCACAAGTCTTTACCTTTAATTCATGAGTCTTTCTCCTCTGACAGGGCTATAGCGGGGCTATAGTCAGATCCTCTGACAGTTCTAGTTTGCACATTAGAACCACCTCAAGAGGCGGTTCTAACGCTTGTTTGTTTGATTTTAGGTTTAACGTCCCCGTCAACACTTAATATGTCATTTTGGAGACGTTGCTTCCAATTGTGTGGGACTTTTACCCCACATTGAGATGAAAAGCCCTGTCGCCCAATGAAGCCAATAAGGTGCATGGGCGGTACGAATCGCACCGCTTTGCCTGGGCAGGCTTAGATCCTTTAAGCGGTTTACCAGTACTCGTGTGCGGTCTGTTTCAGCTCTGCGTGGAAGCATCATACAGCCCATCTATTTCTTCAAGCCCCGAGGGGCGGGACCGTGCTCTAACGAATGCACACAATCTAGGTTTTTGAGTAAACAATAGAGTTATAACTATGATAAAATGAGTTTAAACTGTGATTGAAAAAACACAAGTACTACTACTGCTACTACTACTACTACTACTACCACTACTACTACTACTACTACTACTACTACTACTACTACTATTACTACTACTACTATTACTACTACTACTACTACTACTACTACTAATAATAATAATAATAATAATAATAATAATAATAATACACAAATGTATGCCAATTAGTCACTATTTAAAGGGAGAGCTTGATGCATTTTCATTCCTCAAAGATAGTTTGAAAGAAGGCTATAAAATCTGACATTGATGAAGTTTTATTAGTCCCTGGACACAGGCTATTACTGATAACATCTGAAGCAGTTTTAGGCTCATCAGCTGGTTCAAGATATTGATTTACCTAACTAATTGGGAATTTCACTGTTGCATTGGAATGTAGTTAGCTATTATGTCTTATAAAAGCAAATGACACATAAGAATTATACAACATTGAAAAAGCTTGATTAAACAATGATGTGGCCCCACTGGGTTCATGCACCACTTCCAGTGCAAGCAAATAAGATGTGTCAAAGTTGGCAGACATTTGAATATGTTGAAACAGCATTTTCAGCTACGATTCAACGTTGATTCAACGATGTATGTAGAAACCTCTGTGGAATAGTGCCGGCCTCGGGAGCTCAGTCGGATGCGCGTCTGACTGGTGATCAGGAGGACGCGGGATCGACACCTGCCAGGGTCGGCAACATTCTTTCATAGAGATTCATCATGAAATCTTTTCAACAGTCATTCTCCCCCTTCTGCTGACTCAAGAAGGGCAGTGGTCAATTTCTGGCGAAAGAATGTGCACTGTACTGGTTAACCGCTTACGAATAATCCTGCTCAGGAAAAATGTGGTTAGGTAGACTGACCAGCTCAAAAATGACCTAAAATAGTGTTTACTGGGCCGTTAATAAACTCCAATACAAACAAAATCTGTGGAATAGTAGCTTTGTTACTCGCCTGATAAGCCAAGGATCGCAGGATTAATCCTGGACTTCTAAAGACTTTCCATCAGGAAAACACGCCTCTATAATTTGACCCCCTTGAACCCCAATTTTGTGTTGTAAAACCATCAACCATAGTGCAGTTTATATTTTACTTTTGGTCCTTTGAGATCAGCGTGAATATTCTGAGAAATCAGAAATAAATTATTGGTTTAGACTCATATTCTAGATGAGGTTTTTAATTATTTGGACCCCTTTTTGATTTATATCAGTCTTTGAATCGACTGCCTATTCGAAATTCGCAAAATTGCAGTATGTGTCCTCTGGCTTTCTTTGCCGGATCATTACAGGGTCACTGATGAGGCTTTATTAGCCGAAACTACGTAGTATGACCCATCTTCTTTCTTATGAATGTTTTCATTGCTCTTAAAGGAACTCATTTTTGTTTTTTATTTACAGGGGTGAAACTTATTTTCTCACATTTCTGCTCTAAAATATAGATTGTGAGTCGGTCTAGATTTTGAGTAGAAATAAGAAAAACATCACAATTTATCATCTTAAAATTTTATTTTTTTTGGCAGTAAAGTTTATAATGTATTTGTTTAGGAGTGCTTTCGTAATGCCCATGAGTCTTTAAACCGAGGTCCTGTCTCCGTATGACGTAGAACTAAAACACACACACATTGATTCAACGATGTGTGTCTGCTTGAAGAATAATATATAATATTTTGTTCTCTTTTCAATGATATTATGCCCATGCAGCAAGGCCCCTGCCGTTCGGGGCTTGAAGAAATATATGGACTTCATGATGCTTCCACACAGAGCTGAATCCGACCAGCACACGAGTACTGGTAAACCGCTTAGAGATCTAAGCCTGCCCAGGCAAAGTGGTGCGAGTCTGACCCTCCATGCTTATAAACCCTATTGGTTTCATTGGGTGACGGGGCTTGAGATGTCATTTCATCTCAATGTCAGGTAAAAATCCCACAAAATTGGAAGCAACGTCTCCAAAATGACCTTTACAGTGTTGACGGGGACGTTAAACTTCAAATCAAACAAAACAAACAAACAATGCTCATGCAGCTATTTGTGTGCATATACTTGTAGTAACAACTTACACATACAACTGAATTATAATTGGCTCCCGCCCATAAGGGCTTAGAGAAAAAGTTACGGCTTGCAGAGCTGAAACCGGCCTCACACAAGTACTGATAAACCACTTAGAAAGGCTAAGCTGTCCAGACAAAGTGGTACGAACCGTCCATGCATTTTCATTGGGCAACAGGACTTTAGGTGTCATTTCATCTTGATATTGGGTAAAAGTACCACTAAATTGGAAATAACATCTCCAAAATGACCAAAATAGTGTTGACGGGGACGTTGGTTGGTTGATTTGATGTTTAACGTCCCCGTCAACACTGTATAGGTCATTTTGGAGACGTTGCTTCCAGTTTTATGGGACTTTTACCCGACATTGAGATGAAAATACATCTCAAGCCCTGTCGCCCAATGAAACCAAAAGGGTTTGTAAGCATGGACGGTCCGACCCACACTGCTTTGCCTGGGCAGGCTTAGTTGACAGGGACGTTAAACATCAATTCAATTGAGCAAACAACAGAATTATTAATATGTCTGTTACTGGAATCTAAGTTTTGATCAGATGTTTTGTATATTTGTTTGGTTTGAGTTGTAACGTTCCCATCAACACTGTATATGTCATTTTAGAGACGTTGCTTCCAATTATGAGACTTTTACCCAACACTGAGATGATATGACATCCCAAGCTCTGTCGCCCAATGAAACCAATAGGGTTTATATGCATGGACGCTCCAACTCGCATCACTCCTGGGCGTGCTTAGGACCTCTTATCGGTTTACCAGTACTCATTTGTGGTCCGTTTCATCATGCAGCCCAATCTATTTCTTCAAGCCCCACTATTTTTATCTGGATTCCTGCATTGTTAATACATCATGTCAACAAGTCAGTACAGCGAACCCCCCCCCCCCCACCTCCTCTAAACCCCATTCTATATAGAGAAAACTGGGTTTACAAGGCTATACATTATTTCACTTATTTCTGCTCTGAGTCATAGGTTGTGGGTACTCATTAGAACCGACTCAATGAGGCAGTTATAACGAGCACCCACAACATATGTTTGCAGTATATAAAAATAAGGAAAATATCATTCATGGGTTTTCATCAGAAAAGTGGCCATTTTGGAGATGTGAAAAATGCACTATGTCGCTCAGGTGTGTTATCGTAATGAGCAGTTCAATGTGCAATGAAATTTATTCTAACAAACTTTCAATCTCTCTTTGGCAGAACACACAACTGATTTCTTGCAATAACACATTTTGCAGGCTAATGAACCAGCCATAAACATTGCTGGGAGTTAATGTCTTTATTATAGCTCATTAAACTATGAGATTCTGTCAATCATTTGTAGTTCCCCTGGACTACCAAGCTCTCCCTTTAAGCTTAGGCACATGAGCGGAAGTCCGCCGGCGTCACTAATGTGAACTTAAGTATAGACGCGTCGGTCATAGTACCCCCAGCGCCTACCCTAATGCCTCTGTCATCTGTGTTTAATTTTGTTGTAGTTAAAGCTGGCTAATTTTAGGATCAAAGGGTTTAAGTTATTGATAATGTGTCGTTGTATGCCACTGGGGACATGGTCAGTCAAGTTATCCGTTATGATTGGCGTCAAGATAGCCAACAGCCCTTGCATTACGAAAACACGCCTATACAAATACATTGTAAATTTTACCGCCGAAAAAAGGCGCGATATTTTAAGAAAAAAAAAATGGGATATTTTTCTTATTTCTGCTAAAAATATAGGTTGTGGGTACACGTGCGAACCGCCTCATCGAGAGGCGGTTCTAACGAGTACCCACAATCTATACTTAAGAGCAAGGGGTCGGAACTATATAGGCGTGTTTTCGTGATGTATATGTATCAGGTATGCCGTCCAAACGCGCAGCCCTCACAGAAAAAGTGGGACAGACGAAACGTGACGTTACAAGAGTGAGTGAGTGTGTTTGAGTTTTACGTCCAACCAACAGCTAAGGTCATACAGAGACGGGAGGACGATTAAAGGAAATGAATAAATCTGGCTGATATTTTCCCGCCATTTTTCAACGGGAAAATAAACTTTTTACGCTGGATTAACTCAGGTGCCTCTAGCACCGAATCATTGCACATTAAATGATAAGAACTTTAGCGGTACGTTAACTAACGATGCCGTTAGCTTTTAACAACTGGTCCCTAGATGCTCTATATTGCGGGTACCCTCGGGCTCAAAGCTTCCACCTGGCCCCGCCCATCGGGGCTTGAAGAAATAGATGGGCTGTGTTACAACGCATAATGTAGTAATGTAGTAATTACTACATTTTGATTTTTTTTACTACATTATGCGTTGGCATAGTCGACGCGAAATGAAGTAAAAAAATTATTTCATTTCGCGTTGATATGCACCATATCGACGCATAATGAAGTAATGATGGTAGAACATAGCTGTCTTCGAAAAGACTTAAGGAGGGTGGGGAGTAATTCTTTTCTCTTTAGATTTTTTTTATTTGCTTATATTTTGTAGCTTGAAATCTCTGCACTCGTTTGCCGGTATAAAAATATAGGCACACCAGGCTTTTTTTCGAGCTTTTCAGCCTTAAAGATGGGTACTGTTTTCGAATTTATCGAATGTTTCAATAATTACCCCAGTCAGTGACAAATTGTCGATAACAATTGTTTAAAACAATATTTCCAAGTTTGGTTAAAAAAAAACACAATGCAGGATAATGTCATGTTTGCGTACCTATGTGTGAAAGACAAACTCTTTCACAGATCTTTGTCGAAACACCTATTTACAAATGTCCTTTTCTGCATGTTTTGCTGTTTTGAGATGCAATTTTCGCTATATTTGAAAAAAAGAATGCATTTTTCGTCTTTAGATTTTTCTTATTTTCACATATATTGTGTAATAATATTAGATAAACGAAATAGGCGTGAAATTTGACCATGTCACCAGGCATCTGAGAGAAATATTGCAGAAAAAAATTACCCCACCCCCCAATAAAAATGGCTAAAAAAACATTAAGATATTGTTTAAATGACAAGAACAAGGATTATACCTTTATTATTGCACATACTTTTGCTTCCTTAATGTGATATGAATCAAAGTATTTCATTAGAATTGAAACACAATTTCATTTATAAGTTTTATGGTGTGAAAAATGGATTTTTCTGGCCAAAAAATGCATGTTCTGATATAGCCATATTGTTGTTTTGTTCATGTTTAAAAGATATGAAGCCATTAACATTGTCGCAGACGTTCAAACAATGTCAGATGTATGTTATTAATATACCTGGGAAACATTGTTATACATTTTAGCTTTCTTTTTTGACAATTTATTACCCCACCCCCTAATGAAATGGGTTGAAATTGATAAAAAAAAAAAAAAATACGATAAGCTGATGCAAAAGAATATAAAAATTTCCTTTTTCCCATTTAAGTTCCTGCCAACGTTATAGGGAAAGTAGAAACACTTCTAATTATTATTTTTTTCTATAATTTTGACAAGTTTTTTTTTTCATGCCATATTGACCAGAAACGCTATTTAATTATCTATTGCCTGTTTATGCAAACTGTGAAAGGGAGGTGAGATAAGTTATCCTTTTACTTTCCGAAAGTGGATAGAAGTGATGGCAATGACCTGGAATCGATACAATTACCCAACACCTCCGATCAGACACACCAAAGGGAAAGAACCACGAACATGAATAACTAGACCGTAATGGAAACATCACTAGCGGAAAGCCAAAATGGCAGTTGCATTCCCACATAGTGGCTTTCGTGGACCTTGAAATGGCATTTGGTTGAGTGTCTCGGAAAGTCATCTGGGAGGCACAGAGAAAATTTGAAGTGGAGGAGTGGAATGTTCGAATGGTCCAGTGGGTGTATGCTAATTCGCGGAGCCGTATGCGTTTTTGTGTTGGTTCCATTGAAGAATTCGAATTGAAGGTCGGTGTTCCTCAAGGCTCTTTTCTCAGCCTAATGCATTTCATCATTGTGCTTTATGTCTTGTCATGCGAGTTCTGCTCTGGGGGCCTTTGTAATCATAGCTGAATCACTTCCGTGTGCTACACCACTTCAAAGGCGTCGCCCAAAAACTTCTCATATATATAGTCTCTACAATGCATGATAGCCCCGAACTGGCCTTGAAGAAAAAGATTGTGCTGCATGATACTAACCCAATCACTCATGAGTACGAGTTATGATTGTGGATGTGTGTTCATACAAAGGCTCCGTGTGACACAACCTAAACCATCATCTTTATATTCGAAACAGATCAAAGGGATTTTTTTTGTACACCCTTTTGCTTATGCTTGATTATTGTTTGTTTGATTTGAGGTTTAACGTCCCCGTCAACACTGTAAAGGTCATTTTGGAGACGTCGCTTCCAATTTTGTGGGACATTTACCCGAACTTAAGATGAAATGTCAGCTAAAACCCCGCCGCCAATTGAACCAATAGAGTTAAATAACATGGACAGGCCGACTCGCACCGCTTTGCCTGGGCAGGCTTAGATCCTCTAAGCAGTTTACCAGTAGGCCTACACCTGTTGAGTGCAAGATCCTAATTATGGGTGCTGGCACAGGCTATTTGTTCATTGAGACAGCTTAACATTAATTGAACCTGAGACTGCGACTGACAGTTAAAAGAATATTGTGCGCTGCCAGGCATTACAGTCTGCACTTTTAGTTATCAAATATGGCAGTATTTTCTTTCCATATATATGACGTCACGCAAACTAAAGTAAACGTCACTATTGATTCATTGTTTTGTTTGTGTTGACAAAGTATGGCCGTGGAATATGTGAACTGATAGACTCTTCGAGGCTATATTTTTGACACCAATGGAAAAATAAAGTAAACATCGTGCGTTAAAGAGAGTTCAGATTTGCCATGGACAGCTGATGGGCTGCAGTCGGAGGAAACAAACCAGTAGCTGGAAAAATACAGGGTTAGTCTGTTTATCCCTCTATTTTCCTGTGCTTCCAGCCATGCGGACTAGACCGGAAAGTAGTCTATGAAGTCGCAAAATAATTTATAACAAAATGCACATTGCAATGGTTATTAAATGTTACAAAAACCTCAGAAAACACTTTGAAAACTAAATAGAAACAAAAATCATTTTGAGGTAAAAATTCGAACCTGATTACGGCAGAGTCAATTATGCGCGACCCTCCTTAAGAAGCAATACAGTTAAATTCCTACAATTTAGACCACATTTGAGACGGTTCAAAAGTGGTCTTTAAGACCACAGTTGAACAGTCCAAAAGACGGTCTTCCACAAAAGCACACTGAAGGTCAAAATCACAAAGAAAATGTAGCTTTAACCTTCCAAATATGCTTTAAAAACAAAATTTGTATTAATTTTAGGTGGTCTTAATAGTGGAATTTCATTGTATTTGACCCTATTGGTTTTATTGGGCGGCATCTCAATGTCGGGTAAAAGTCCCATGAAATTGGAAGCAACGTCTCCAAAATGACCTAAATAGTGTTGACGGGGACGTTAAACCTCAAATCAAACAAATCAAACAAAAGACAGACAGGCAGACAGACAGACAGACAGACAGACAGAATGGACAAAAACTATATACCCCCTTGCATACTTCGTATGCCGGGGGTATAAATAGATGGGCTGCACGATGCTTCCACGCAGAGCTGATACCGCCCGTACATGAGTCCTCGTAATCTGCTTAGAAGGTCTAAGCCTGTCCAGGAAAACTGCTGCGAGTCGACCCATCCATGCATATAAACCCTATTGCTTTTAATTGGACGGCAGCGATTGAGATGTCATTTCATCTCAATATCGGGTAAAAGTCCCATAAAATTTGAAGCAATGTCTCCAAAATGACCTAAATAGTCTTGACGGGAACGTTAAACCTCAAATCAAACAAACAAACTGTTGACGCATAATGAAGTAAAATTAAGTATGCCACCCATCGCCGCAAAATGTAATAATTCTTTCATTTTGCTCAAACCTCTTAGTATCGACGCATAATGTAGTAAAAACGACATTTTATTTCATTTCGCGTCGACTATGCCAACGCATAATGTAGTAAAAATTTCATAATGTAGTAATTATTACATTACTACATTATGCGTTGTAACAGGGCTGCATGATGCTTCCACGCAGAGCTAAAACCGGCCGCACACGAGGACTGGTAAACCGTTTAGAGGATCTAAGGCAAAGCGATGCGGGTCGGACCGTCCATGCTTATAAACCCTACTCGCTTCTTTGGGCGACAGGGCTTGAGTTGTGTTTTCATCTCAATGTCGGGTAAAAGTCCCACAAAATTGGAAGCAACATCTCCAAAATGACCTACACAGTGTTGACGGGGGCGTTAAACATCAAATTAAACAAACAAATCAAATATTCCACTTGCAGACAGAGAAGGCTGAATTCTGATTAGTCGGTTTGTCTGTTCCCTAGGCGCACATTGTCATGTCCGAACTCAAAAACTTCTACTTATTTCTACTGCAAACACGGTGGGTACTCGTTAGAGCCATCTCGTTGTGAGGGTTCTTGCAAGCTTGAATACTGACTGTAAGCAGGACTAAACTTAAAATTCAAGGAAAAACAGCATATGTACCCTTGTAAATCCAAGTTTTCTCAATATAAAGTGGGATTTACAAGGGTATGTTCGGACATTTTCAAGACACTTTGATGTTTGTTCATTACGCACTACAGCAGAAGCCTGTTCGTGGGTCGTGGGTTCGATTCCCGGCTTCTCCAGACTTTCGGTTAAGCCGTCAAACAGAGATCGCTTCTCCACATGACTTTAGTTGTTAGTGAGACGTAAAAAACACAAAGAAGAACCATTACGAAAACATGCCTATTCAAATTCAATATAAACTTTAACGATGAAAAAAATGAAAATTTTAAGAAAAAAAATTGTGATATTTTTTTTTCTTATTTCTGCTCAAAATATAGATTGTGGTACCCGTTAGAACCGCCTCGGTAAGGCGGTTCTAACGAGTAGCCACAATCTATATTTTAGATGAGGTGTTGTTTTTTTGGTTTGTTTGTTTGTTTTTTTTTTTTTTTTTTGGTTTTACGGCCCTTTCAAGATTATTTCACTCATATCGAGCCGATCGTTAATCAGAGGTGGTCGAAAACCGGAGTACCCGGAGAAAAACCACTTGAAAATCCGTTGCAGAACTTAGCGTCTCACATGTGACCCGAGCCAGGCTCGAACCACAGCGGTGGGAGACCTAATGATTAAGAGTCAGCGTTCTTAACCTCTAGGCCACGGAGGCCCGTTTAGATGAGGCGTTCTAACGAGTACCCATAATCTATATTTTAGAGCAGAAATAAGAAAAATAAGGTTTACCCCCGTAAACCCCAGTTTTACTATATAAAAGTGGGGTTCAAGGGGGTCAAAATTATATAGGCGTGGTTTCGTGATGCAACAAAACTACACAGTACACACCACTGCATGGTTTCTACGTTTTCCATCCGACGGCCCAATTATTCTTATTATTATCATTTTAATTACTGTAACGTGAGCATGCAGTGCAGCTTCTTGTTTGCTTGACAACACCCAGGCGGTGGCACAGGAAGCTAGAGGGCCGGGTTATCAGAATTTTATAAGTTTTAACATATGACATGCGTTTCTTATCACTATTTCATTAACGGTTTCATTTACCGTTGCAGACTTGCCCCAAGCCCATACTTCACAATTTTGTTTTGAAGAAGCAAATATTTGAGACGAGCCTTCGGCGAGCTTCACGTGTCTCTTTCACACCAAGTCGAGCTTCAGTTACTCGAATATATTTGGGACCATGAAAATTTCTTCGAGTTAGGAGTAGTTCGATATATTGAGGGTTAGTCATAGCGCCAGATCATGGGGGATAATGTGGATGGGTTTAGAATATCTTAACGATCTGCTATAAAATTATGGAATGTTGTGTGTACTCATTAGAATCGCCTCAATGAGGCGGTTCTAATGAGTACACACAACATACCTCGCAAGAATAAAATCAGGAAATTATGTTATGCTTTGAACTACGTCGACTCTGATCAGACGCTGCGTTCTTGTTCATCAATCGAATCAAAATATTTGAATGAGCTTCGCTGTGATTGTCCACGTAGTTGATTGATTGATTGATTGATTGATTGATTGACTGCCTGACTAATTGCCTGTCTGCCTGCCTGCCTGTCCGCCCGCCCGGCCGAAAGCCCACCCGCCCGCCCGTCCGCCCGTCCGCCCGTCCGCCCGACCGGCCGGTTGGCTGGCTGATTTATTGATTGATTGATTGAACATTTAGTAACTATTTAGGCCATTTTTGGAGACGTTGCTTCTTTTTGTGTGTGACTCTTAACCAGACATTGAGATGAAATGATATCTCAAGCTCTGCCGCCCAATGACATCAAAATGTTTATATGCATGGACGGTTTAGACCTTTTAAGCGGTTTGCCAGTACTCATGTGCACGGACTGTGGACGCAAAATGCAGCGCGTCCACGTGACTATTATTGGCCAATGAAAGTAAACTGCGCGCACTCGTACGAATTCCAACAAATTGGTATTTATAGCCGCGCTATTCTTAGCAATACACTAGATCCGGAAGCAGATTGTGCTAATGTGAAGAATATACCTGCGTATATTGAAAACATCATACTTTTCACGAGTGCGAAGCACGAGTGAAAATTTTGATGTTTTCAACATACGAGATAAAGTCTTTTTGGTGTTCACTTAAAAAAGTAACTATTCTTTTTATTTTATACGAAAAAAAGTAGTCTGGGATGCTACTGCGAAAACTGACATGTTATTTTTCACAATGTGAAAATATCATATCTTCTCTTAATATGAAAATATCAGTTTTATTTGTTTCAGATATGCACTGATTTCGCGAGTGCAAAGCATGTTTCGAAAAGCTGTTCAATTACAGAACATCGCCAAAATCACGTATAAAGAGAAAAGAAAATTTACTTTTTCTTTTGATAAATACGGACAATATTTCATCTCGTGTGTGGAAAACATCAGAATATTCAATCGTGCTTCGCACTCGTGAAAATTCTGATGTTTTCAACACACTCTTTCTTTGTAGAGGAGCCCTAATGGAATGGAACAAATGTTTGATTCTCTTTACTACAAATATTGCGTACATGCGTAATATGCGTAATCGCTACGCTTTCAAAGAAGCTGTACGCAGTTTGCCTTTCGCGCAAGTCTATTTTTACGAGCAGATTCTGATGGGTTTGACCTTTTTTCTGGAATATTTTAAGTAAACAAACTGAAGCTCTTCTAATCCGAAAAGACACTTGGCACCACTCTTCAGAGAAATGTAGATTACAGTAGCAGATGTAACATGAAACAGGGAGTCCCTGCTAGACCCTTAGTAAAAAGATGTATATATGGCCTTGTAAGTTGGTGGTTAAATTGATCTGAAATAATGTACTTTTGACGAAGAAATATGTAACCTGATGTTGATAATGTTGAAATAATGAAGCTATTTATAAAGTTAAACATAGCATTCATATACAAAATAAAATATGAATTCATACGAGCTCGTACATGCTGTAGGAATTAATTACCACTTCCATATAACGACCATGTGTAACTTAAACCAGCTAATGTATCTAAAATGATAATGTTCCAATATTTCTGCTCTAAATATAGATTGTGGGTACTCGTTAGAACCGCCTCGTCGAGGCGGTTCTAACGAGTATTCACAATCTATATTTCTGAGCAAGAAGAAGAGAAAATATTTTCCTTCATACCTCAATTACACGTAAGGGTTGCAAAGGTGTTATTTATTTATTTATTTATTTATTTATTTATTTATTTATTTATTTATTTATTTATTTATTTTATTTTATTTATTTTTTTCTATTTATTTAATTATTTATTTATGATTTGGCTTTTATGGCGCTTTCAATATCATTTCACTTATTTCGATCCGATCGATAATCAGAGATGGACGAAAACCGGAGTGCTCGGAGAAAAAAACCCTGAACTACCCTTGCAGAACTCGGCGTTCCACTTGTAGCCCGAGAGAGGCGCAAACCGCAGCGGTGAGAAACCTAATGATTAAGAGCCAGTCCTAATTAGGCCATTCAGGCCCGTTCTATATTTATTACACTAATTAGGCAACGTGGTAAGAGTTTGCACGGGTTTCTTTCTGGTAGTCTGCCTTGTATGCTGGTATAAACGATCCATTTATTTTTTATTAGGTTTGCTTATGTCTTGTATCATTTGATTTGCTCTACCCTCAGGGTCACTAATTTAATGGTAGATCTTATCAGTCAGGGGGCGCTTTCTCCCCAATTCTAGACGTCGTTAGGCGCGTGCAAAACAAGTACTTACTTCCGACAAAATGAGAAACACATGGCGATTTAAAATTTGTGTCAACAACAGGGAGTTTATGTTGAAATGCTTCAGTCAAGTTCGGAATTTGTGGTAATTAGAAAAATCTGTGGAAACCTGGAAACGTTTAATTTAATCAGATCTAGACTCGTTGAATCCTTGCAAGAATAAATTACCTTACGTCCCCAGGAAAAAAGTCGAGGCATGCATGTATTTGTTTAACTGCACAGACTAACTTGAAAATTTGCTTTTCAGTGCTGAACACGAATAATGAACATAAAGAAGGAAAACGAAACATATCTTTCAGTATTCAGCTAGCATGGCATTGATTTATATACCCGTAAGTGGTACCAGAACCACAGTTCCCGAGCATTGGCTAGTTTTAACCCATACATGCCTAGCGGCCTTTTTTGTCGGATACTGACAAACAGTGCAGATCCAGATCAGACGCCGCAAAACGCGGCGTCTGATCTGGGTCTACACAGTTTGCTGAAAGTACATATATTTATTTGCAAAGCTTGCTGCTAACAAGACATGGCCCACTCCAAACTTATTAGGTGGGAGATTCCATTGTCAGATATGGGTTGAGCAATTGCTCCAAGACATCATGCACACTGAACCGAAAAATTACATTTCTCGCGAACGCAGGGATGATTAAATGATGGTAAATATTTTGAAAGATGAAGGACCTCGAAGACATCATGTTTTAAGGGGAATGGGAACACATGGCACATTTTTCCGCCATTTTTCAAAGAGAGACAACTTTCGGGACTTCCTGTTCGCTTTCAGTCTACAAGCCCTGTCTCACTGAAAAAGGGGTCTACGCTTTAAGAGAAGAATTTGTTCCTCAGGAGCAAATTCTTCCCTTTAAGAGTTCATCAATATTGACATGGGAGACAAAAATACTTTTGCAGGAGTTTTGCCTCCCCTGAAGGTGTTCCCATTCCCCTAAAGTCCGCGTAATGAACACCCCGTAAAGAAAAACTGGGGTTTACAGGAGAAAACACGATGCGGGCGAACCAGTAAAACCTCTGTTTTGCGTGTAAAACGTACATGAAAAAAGCACAATGTGTTTTTCCAGATCATAAGAGAAGTAAAGGCAATGATCAGGAATCGATACAATTTACCCACAGCTCCCATCAGAGACACCAAAGGCAAAGAAGCACAAACATGAAACGACTAGACCCACATGGAAACATCAATAGCGGAAAACCAAAAGGATAGTTACTTTCCCACAAAAAGGCGAATTGGCTATCCAAAACAAAATAATACAAGCGATACACAAACTCAAAGACAAACCATTACAAAAATAAACCACGACAGAAGAACCGCCTTCGGACGGTCAGTGAAACGAATTCCACCGGGGGGGGGGGGGGGGGGGGGGGGGGCTGAAATCGACGTTACGTGGCCTCATTCCTCGCCCTTATTTTCCGTCGCGATGTAGACAAATATTCAGTCCGCACCGCATTAAGGCTTCCTAACTCATCAGCACAACATCCCCGCGAACACAAAAATCAAATAACCACAGAGATGAAACAACGGTGAGGAGTCCACAGCAAGAAACCACTAAAATGCTGCAGCAAAAGAAGACCAACAGCCAGACACTCAGCCAGACCCCGATAATCCTGCTTTTTCGGGTACCAGTTTGTTTGTTTGATTTGAGGTTTAACGTCCCTGTCAACACTGTAAAGGTCATTTTGGAGACGTTGCTTCCAATTTTGTGGGACTTTTACCCGACATTGAGATGAAATGACATCTCAAGCCCTGTCGCCCAATGAAACCAATAGGGTTTATTAGCATGGACGGCCCGCCTCGCACCGCGGTTCCTGGACAGGCTTAGATCCTCTAAGCGGTTTACCAGTACTAGTGTGCCGGCCGGATTCAGCTCTGCGTGGAAGCATCATGCAGCCCATATATTTCTTCAAGCCCCTATGGGCGGGGGCTTATTTTCGGGTACCAATGTAGCACATTAATGTGATATTATGATTTCTATCAAGGAGCCAACAATGTATATTTTGAGCAAAACAATCTATTCACCTTATTTGCATTATCTGCTGGTTCCTAGTCTGAAGGTTATCAGTGTTGGAAACACAGGTAACCAGACCCCCCTGACCTTAAAAGGTCAGGGGGGTCTTGTTACCTGTTTTTCCAATATTGACAATGTGCAAGCTGGGAGCCAGCAAATAATGCAAATATGGTGAATAAACAGGATAAAAGCATTTTGTCCTTATAAAGTGAGGTCTACTATGCCAATTTTCCCGCACCAAGTGGGATTAACAAGTGCGTTCATTTCACGGACATGCTAGCGTGTTGATAGGCTGGTTTAGGTGTTGTAAGTTTTCCCACTACCTGTAAACGTTCGGATGAAGCTTTGGGTGGAGCCAAAGACGATTTATTTACTTTAAGTGCCTTAGGCACGGCGGTAGACAATCTCGCCATTCCACAACAATTCGACTAGATTCATTCTCTGTTCAGCTCTCGAACAGTCATCTACGTTCTCAGCATGTCTGTCTCTATGAAAGAGTATCTCCTTCCTGAGCCAATTGTGGCTTTCTTGAAGTCATGCCGGCTTCATGGGGTGCCTGAAGTTACCACAGACCTTCAGCACCAGAGTGTAACTGTCACTCTTCATTGGGATCTGAGCGCTCCAGCTCCAGTCAGACCCAAGAAGACAGTTAAACAGCAGCAGCCTACAGCGACAGAGAAACCACTGAAGGAAACAGCACCGCAAAAGTCTGTGACCATCGTGATCCCACCATCAACTACCTCATTTTCAAGGTCACATAGTATTTTGGTCACACAGTATTTTGGTCTATATTTATGTGAAGTGGGGGACATAGTTTTCTAAAAGTTATCCCTTAATGAGCCAAACCTCCGACGCAGCCACCACCAAAGAAGATGCCTCGCCAGGAGTCTCCAACAGTCACCAAAGTAGAAGTAAAACAAAGATCAGGAATTGATACAATTAACTTACTCCACCCATAAAAGACACCAAAGGGAAAGAAATACAAACATTAAGCGACCAGACCATAATGGAAACCTAAACAAAGGAAGGCCATAAGGACAGTTACTTTCCCACAAATTGGCCATATGGCCTTCCAAAATTAAAAGACACAAGTGATACACACAGTAAGTAACAAACAACAACATAAATAAATCGCCACAGCAGAACCGCCTTGGAACGGTCAGTGTAAGATTTCCACTGGGGGGCTTAAATCAATTTTACGTGGCCACAATCCTCGCCCTTACTTCCGTCGCGATTTAGACAAATAATTTGTTCAGTCCGCATGAAGGCCTCCTAACTCATCAGTGCAACATCTCCGTGAACACAAAAATCAAAGAACCACAGAGGTGAGACAACGGTGAGGACTCGACAGCAAGAAACCACTGAAATGCTGGAGCAAAAGAAAACCAACAGTTAGACTCCGATGAGCCCGACCAGAGACAGAGCATCAGGCACCAACCGACATTATCTCTCTAATTTTCAATAAGCCTTTACGTTGGAGCCGTCATAGAATCTGAGGCCTGACCCCTCGGCGTGCAATTAAAGAGGGAAGCAAAGTTGCCAACCGTGATTGGGTTAACTACCATGCATGCAGTCTGTCGTATAATATCCATGTTGTACCCAATCTTTTTATATCGAAGAATGATTTTACGAAATTGGGTGCTGGAATCATTGCGGTTATATATTTTTCTGAATTTATATACTAAGTCACCATAAAATTCGGGTTCCGATAGACCTTGTTGCAGAAGAGATTTAAGTCCAATATTGAATTTTGAAATTAAATCAGAATGGCGTCTATAAAATTTTGAAAAGGCTTTGCGTAGTTTATGGTACCGATAACCCTGATTAAGGAGTTTAGCCGTTAATAATTTATTACGAGTGTTGAAGTCAGTTACATGACTACACACTCTAGCAAATCGAATTAATTGCGAAATATAAACGCCATAGGATGGCGCACGAGGAACATCACCATCCAAAAAAGGAAAATTTACAATCTCAAAATCAAAGTCATCGCGTTTATCATAAATTTTGCACGAAACAAATCCATCTACAATAGATAGATGTAAGTCCAAAAACGGGGCCTCGGTATCAGAAGAATTTGCTTTATTTAACTGAAGTTCTAGGGGGTAAATCTGACTGATCAAACCATCAAAATAGGTATTATCAATATTTAATAAATCATCTAAATATCTAGAAGTAGAGCTAAAAGCTTCAATAATTTCAGATTGGTTATCAATGGAAAGCGACAAAATGAAGTCTCTTTCATAACAATACAAGAACAGATCAGCCACAAGAGGTGCGTAATTAGTACCCATCGGAATACCCAAAATTTGTCTAAATAACTTAGTACCGAATCTAATATAAATATTGTCAAGTAGAAAGGTGAGGGCATCACACACTTTCTGACATGACCAAAGTGTATAATTCTTATGCTCTTTAGAAGTGAAAAATGCATTTCTGACATTACATGCAAGATAGAGAGAATCTTCTCTGTGAAAAGCCCATTCATTTAAATCATTAAGCTTTTCTTTTATAAGATTATGAGGAAGTGTAGTGTAAAGAGTGGAAAAATCGTAGGTAGACAGACTAGAAGCACGAAAATGTCTAGATTTCAATTTATTTAAAACCTCGTTCGAATTTTTTATAGACCAAAACAGATTTCTTCCTGATCTTTCAAAGACTTTATCACAATATTTAATTACATGCGTTTTAATAGCAGTAAGACAGGAAGTTAATAATTTAGAAAGTTCAGTGGTAGTGCAAGAGCTAGAATTTGCGATAAACCGTGCTTTGTAAGGTTTTTTTATGACGTTTTGGTAACCAGTATAGCGTAGGAAGCTTGTCTTGGCCTTCGTTAACACACACAGCAAACTTGGTGGCTGAAAGACAAACATGTTTATCTACTATAGCTCTCTCTTCAGCTAAAGGCTGAAGTTCATAGGCCTTAGTACCACCAAGCCGCCTCCCAAGACGACGTCCGAACCGACGCCTCCGCCTCCAGCCTTTGCCTACAAGCGACCACCGTTCAACGGGGAAGATCTGCGCTTCAACATCTATCCAGTGCCGTACATCCACAGAGACTATAACTTCTCTCCAACACGCAAGTTCGAGCATCAGAACGGGACCTACGCCGAAGTTGCCAGAGCGACCTACAAGGGCCCAGCTCAACCAGACCGCCACGGAAAGATCGCCTACCTGATGTTCGACCAAGTGACGACGACAAGCGGCCAGAACTACCTCCCTCAAACCAGGACAACACCTGAGAACGAGCTGGTCGAGTACTACTGGACCTACGGCAATGATCAAGACCCGGCGCGAACGAAGGGCTTCAGGCTGGACTGGGAAGACGGCGAGGTCTATAACACCCACCCACCAGAGTGGTGGAAATAGGCTGCTGCGTCCTCCACTGCTCGTGACTTTTGGGCCGCATGTCCGAAAACCCTGTTAACCATGGATACTGCATGGCTACTTCATGTGTAGCCAGATCGAAAGCCAATCGTGCGGCCCTAAGAGAGAGCAACATGACATAGTTTGCTCTCGGGCAAGACAGAAAAATCGCGTTTTGCAGCCGAAATTGGCCTTGATTTCTCTGCTGTTTCATGTCCAATTTTGACCTGGCGTTCAAAATTCAAAATTACAGTGCTTCCACTTTACTTAGGTTAATTAGGAGAGGGCACTGGTAGGTCAGCACGATTTGCATACCGCTAAACTCTACCGCGATTGGCAGCCCAGAAGCACTTAAACTTTACATCCTGTTGTGGGGTAATGCTAACGCGCCTGACCGTAGTGGACGTAAAATGCTAAAACTTTACAATACAATACAATACACAATACAATACACAATACACAATACAATACAATACGGTGGAGAAATCTGTAAGATGTAGTTATAATAACGTTCAAACTATTTTATGCTTTATACCTGTACATCGACTTTCTTTATGTTACCCGACCATCATCCTGTCTGGGGTTTGCGAGTTCAAATACGCCCAATCCGGTCACGTGACGCCGATTGGGGCTGATTGAAAATGATTCCTGCCGTTTTCATTGTTGATATATTTCAAACATTTAAAACAAGAAACTGCTTTACCTATTGAAATGTTACAGCTACAGCAGTTGTAAGATTATATTCCCTTGATCCGCCATATTGGCGACACCAGGCAAGTTTCTATGCACAACTTTATTCATTTTTGTCAAATTATTCCTCGTTATGAAAACACTTAAGGGGTTATAACGTGAGTGCGATTGATGTAATGGGTCATAAGAATGAAACAATGAAAGTTTAATAATAGTTTTTCAAGAGAAAAGGAAGTTATTTACGCAAAAAGTACATTAACATTCTGTTGGAAATAATTGTTTGTTTGTTTGATTTGAGGTTTAACGTCCCCGTCAACACTGTAAAGGTCATTTTGGAGACGTTGCTTCCAATTTTGTGGGACTTTTACCCGACATTGAGATGAAATGACCTCTCAAGCCCTGTCGACCAATGAAACCAATAGGGTTTATTAGCAAGGACGGTCCGCCTCGCACGGCGGTTCCTGGACAGGCTTAGATCCTGTAAGCGGTTTACCAGTACTAGTGTGCGGGCCGGATACAGCTCTGCGTGGAAGCATCATTCAGCCCATATATTTCTTCAAGCCCCTATGGGGGGGGGGGCATTGTTGGAAATAAGCCCGGGTGTCTCCAATAAGCCCGGACGTGTCCAGCAAGAAAGATTACTCTAGGTGTGGCATGTCATAAGCAACCTCTCAATTATCTGAAGTAAGTAAAAGCAAAATCATTTTAAGACTTCCTGTAGATTTATGCACCGATACATTGCTGTTCGAAAATGCTTAATTTGCAAGAGGTCTTATACACCCGGTTGCAGTCCCGAGCCTTGCCAAGCAACCATTTTGGATGGGGCAGGCAACAGTTGTAACTAGGCGTTGTGCTGACGTAAGTACTTAACCTATTCTTCGTATGGGTAAAAGCTTCGCCCAGTGCTGCTGCTGCTGGAACACAGTGACAGAGTATTGGTGGAATCGTGGTGCGGGCGGTCGTTAACGCTGACCATAAGACTCCATTACATAGTGTACACGGGCGTCTGAATGCAGCGGCATACACCGATACCACATTGTAGTCGCCGTCGGCTCCATTCTTAGCACAGGGGTGGTTTGTGGCTGTTTTAGAAAGCCAGCATTACAATAACACACCTTTGCGATATAGTACAATTTTTCATATCTCCAAAATGGCTACTTTTCTGATGAAAATCCGTGTTTGTTTGTTTGATTTGAGATTCAACGTCCATGTCAACACTATTTAGGTCATTTTGGAGACGTTGCTTCCAATTTTGGGACTTTTACCCGACAATTGAGATGAAATGAGGCTTAGACGTTCTAAGCGGATTACCAGTACTCATGTGCGTTCGGTATCAGCTCTGCGTGGAAGCATCATGCAGCCCAATCTATTTCTCCAAGCCCCGATGGGCGGGGGCGGTTGAAAATCCGTGATATTTTTCGTACTCATTGAGGTGGTTCTAACGAGTACCCACAACCTATGTCTTGGAGCAGAAATAAGAAAAATAATGTATACCCCAGTACACTCCAGTTTTCTCTGTATAAAGTGGTGCTAAGGGGGTGCTCATTTTACATTCTTGTTTACGTGATGTGCGAGGCTGCATTTCGCCAGGGTCACCACTGACTACCTATGCCAGCAGTGCATTAACCCATTGCATACTAGTGGACTCTTCCATTGCTGTCTGTTGGACAAGTCCATTAGTCATATAAGGGTGTCAGGCCTATTTTTCGTTTTTATTTTATTTTTGACGGAAAATTCTATTGTCTAGGCCTTGACCAGACGCTGCATTCATGCGGAGTTTCCCGCATGCAATGGGTTAATGCCCTACCATGGCCGTCTCTGAGTTCTGAAATGAGCCAGTCGAGCATCTGTGGGCAGAACTTGTCTAACTGATGCTTTCAACGACTGTAAAACCAGTGGAAGCTGCATTGATCCAAGAGTATCAGGTCATTCCCCATTTCTTCATCTGGTGTTGCGTCGATATGACCTTAACAGTGTTGGCTGGGCCAATTAACTCCAAATAAACGAGCAAATTGCAAGGCGCGCTGGTATCGAGCGACGACAAAACTGGCTTAAAGCTGCATTAACCCATTCAGTACCGGAAACCCCAAAACGGGTACCCTGGCAAACAGTGGAGGCCCAGATCAGACGCCACAGAACACGGCGTCTGATCAGACCTACACTGTTTGCAAAAAGTTCAGCCATTTTCCAAATAAATTTTGAAGCAAACACGACCTGTGACCCCTAAATTTTGAAATGGACTCCTGCTATATTCATGAAAAATTGTATAAGGAGGGAGATTCCATTTCGTACAAAAAGGGTTAAAAACATAAAAGATTCAGGACAGATTGCATTCGTAGTCTTTTCGCTTCCGGCTTGTCACTAGTTCCTCGTTTTACCGTATTTTAACGAAACACTATTTAGAGCTCATTACATTACGTCATACTTTGCCAACAAACATGCACAGATGATCTAGTTCATCGACAGAAATATTCGTGCAAATAACGAATAAATCGAAAAGAAACAGGGTTCTGTATTCAAGAAAAAGAATCTTTATTTGTATGGATTCAAGTCCTTTTTGTTAGATTCTTATATTCAAACCCTTATGATGCCCGGACCGATCCGCAATCCGCATGTACATTTTACCGCCGAAAAAAAAAACCGAACAGTTGTGATAATTTTCTTGATGAGGCGGTTCTGACGTGTGTCCGCAATCTATATATTGAGCAGAAATAAGAAAAATAAGGTTTACACTTGTAAACTCCAGTTTTTCTACATAAAAATGGGGTTTAAGTGGGGTCAGAAGTATATGTTTGGTTGTTTTATATGAGGCTTTACGTCCCCGTCAACACTATATAGGTATGGGAACGTTGCTTCCAATTTTGTGGGACTTTTACCCGACGTTGCAATGACATGACATCTCAAGCCCTGTCGCCCAATGAAACCAATAGGGTTTATAAGCATGCACGGTCCGACTCGCAACGCTTTGCCTGGGCAGGCCTAGACCTTCAAAGCGGTTTACCAGTACTCGTGTGCGGTCGGTTTCCGCTCTGCGTGAAAACACCATGCAGCCCATCTATTTCTTCAAGCCCCGACAGGCCGGAGCGGGTCAGAATCATATTGGCGTGTTTTCGTGATGTTCTGTATCCGCGAAAGGTTCCTGTAATCTCACGTGGATCTCGGTTATCCAAATGCTGTAGAGGGTTTATTTAAGAAATAGATCAGCTCTAGCTGTGATTTGTTGTGTAATAAATCACAGTTTGGAGGTCAGTTGTAAAGTAGACAAATCACAAGCGCGTAGCGCGCGTGATTTGTCTACTTACAACTGACCGACAAACTGTGATTTATTACACAACAAATCACTGGCTAGAGCTGATCTATTTCGATTCTAACACGCTGAAAATCGGCAATAATGTTGTTGTTCCTTCAAAATCTCACAACTTTTCGCCATTGTTAGAAGAAATCCCGCTAAAATTATCGACTGAAACACATGCATTTATATCCTTTTCTAACGTTTTCGATGCGAGAAAATGGCGTTACACCGTCTAACGTCAAGTAAATCGACTAGTGACGTCATAAATTTGCAGTTTTAATGACGTCACACGTCACGCTCTTCCGAACTGTGATTTGTTGCAGAATAAAACACAGTTATTTTGCATTGCCTATATAGGCGCGATGTGTTAGAATAACCCATTTACAGTACCAGAAACCCCAAAACGGGTAAACTGGCAAACAGTGCAGGCCCAGATCAGACGCCGCGTTCTGAAGACACTTTTTTCACTGACAGTGAAACAGTTTCCCGACATATCAAGGTTTTTGTTAGTTTGTTTGAATATTCATTTGACCTGGATACATCTATGTACCTCATGCAATTGCTTCTGGGCCAGACTGAAACCCTATAAACACCACTTTCTTATCTGTTGACACATTTATGCAGAGGGCCTTAAATGACAAAATATTATAAATCAATTTGGACCAGTATTAATTCATTTCTTCCTAGACAGTTCAAAAAGGACAAATAAGTGTGTGAAATGTTTATCATAGATTATTGGGTATATAAAACTGATGGTCAATGGTCAGGCATTGGCTCTGAATATCTTTATGAAAAATCTTTCAATTTAACTTCATTTTATGGCGTATATTTAAATGACCACAGGTCCTATAATTCAGACATGAATGATTTTCGCCTTTTTGACCCGTACAAAAAAATGGATCGGTCAGTGTTCCGAGTTTAACCTTGGGTTTATGAAAAATAAATCCATTTTATTTCGGACACTTTTGAATTTTCTGTGATTTTTACAATGAATTCAATCGCATGCGTCCATAGAAAAAAACACCTGCAAGTATACTGGTTTCCAGTATGTATGTTTATCAATACTATCCGGAAACCAGCACTAGCCTTTATAATAGGAAAATGCAAATCATAATGATATTTGAATTACCGATGAAAAATAATTTTGCAAAGGCTCAAACTATGGTTCCTTATGCGTAGTTTTTTTGCGCCCAGCAAAGACACTGATAAGACTGCGCATGCATGCGTATGCAGTCTCATCAGAGTCTTTGCTGTTTGTACACATGGAGTTTGAGGAAGACAAAATAATATTCTAAACGGACAATAATCACACAAACAAGGAACACCCATATCTATATTAAGCACCGCGAGCCTCCGCGGCCAAGTGGTTCAGAGCATGTTTCTATGGCACAAGGTCTCTCGTCGCTGTGGGTCCAATCTTCAAAATGTAACTGCCAGTGAAACGAGGATATCCTTCAGCAGAACAACAGCAACAAACAACAAGCATCATCAACTCTCAACAGCTGTTGTTGTTGTTCTGCTGTCGCTGCTACAACAATACTGATGGCAGCTGTAGTGGTAGTAAGGTGGTTTTGTTTGAATTGAGGTTTAACGTCCCCGTCAACACTGTAAAGGTCATTTTGGAGACGTTTGCTTCAAATTTTGTGGGACTTTTACCCGACGTTGAGATGAAATGACATCTCACGCCCTGTCGCCAAATGAAACCAATAGGGTTTTAAGCATGGGCAGGCTTAGATCCTCTAAGCGGTTTATCAGTACTCGTGTGCAGGTCGGATTCAGCTCTGTGTGGAAGCATCATGCAGCCCATATACATGTATTTCTTCAAGACCCGATGGGCGGGGGCCTAGGTAGTATGGTAGTAGTAGTAGTGAGTGAGTGAGTGAGTGAGTGAGTGAGTGAGTTTTAGTTTTACGTCCCACCAACAGCTAAGGTCATACGGAGACGGGACCTCGGTTTAAAGACTCATCCGAAAGTCTGGAGAAGCCCGGGATCGATCCTGCGATCCCTGGTTTACAAGGCGAGTAGCGTAACCACTGCACCACGGAGGCTTCTAGTAGTAGTAGTAGTAGTAGTAGTAGTAGTAGTAGTAGTAGTAGTGGCAGTAGTGGTAGTGGTTATGATGGTAGTAGTCACGAGTAGTAGTAGTAGTAGAAGTAGTACTAGTACAAGTAGTAGTAGTAGTAGTAGTAGTAGTAGAAGTAGTGGCAGTAGTGGTAGTGGTTATGATGGTAGTAGTCACGAGTAGTAGTAGTAGTAGTAGTAGTAGAAGTAGTACTAGTACAAGTAGTAGTAGTAGTAGTAGTAGTAGTAGTAGTAGTAGTAGTAGTAGTAGTAGTAGTAGTAGAAGTAGTGGCATTAGTGGTAGTGGTTATGATGGTAGTAGTCACGAGTAGTAGTAGTAGTAGTAGTAGTAGAAGTAGTACTAGTACAAGTAGTAGTAGTAGTAGCAGTGCTGGTGGTCAAGAGTTGTAGTAGCAGTAGTACTGGTTGTGGTGGTGGTGGTGGTGGTGATGATGGTAGTAGTCACGAGTAGTAGTAGTAGTAGTAGTAGTAGTAGTAGAAGTAGTACTAGTAGTAGTAGTAGTAGTAGTAGTAGTAGCAGTAGTAGCAGTGCTGGTGGTCAAGAGCTGTAGTAGCAGTTGTACTGGTGGTGGTGGTGGTGTGAGACGCCAAGTTGTGCAACGGAAGGCCTGGGGCCAGTTGTTCAAAGCATCGTTAGCTTAACGAGCTCGTTAGTGGTCATATTGTTAACTGTTCTAGCAAGTTTAATATGTAAAATTTTGGTATTTTTGCTGAAAAAATGTGAGCAGCTTTTGCGTCCGCAAAAGCTGCTCACATTTTTTCAGCAAAAATATTACCATATTTACCATATTTAATGATCAAAGTTTTAACGATATGTTAACTAACGACGTCGTTAGTTTTGAACAACTGGCCCCAGGTAGTTTTTCTCTAGGTACTCCAGCGATTGGCTTCACATAAGTGAAATTATCTTGAAAGGGCCGTAAAACCAAACTCAAAATGTAGTATTAGTTTGTGAATGTTTGAGTTTTGCGTCCCATCGACAACTAAGGCCATGTAATGACGGGGCCTCGGTTAACAGACTCGTCCGAAAGTTTGGAGAAGCTCGGAATCGAACCCAGGATCCCTGGTTTATGGAGCGAATAGCTTAACCACTGCACCACAATGGCTACTACTGGACCCTACCAGTAGTAGTAGGGTCCAGTGTCCAGTCTGACCACATAATCACCACAAACTGTTGATAAGGGAGAGCCATCTACCGCCCACAAAGTCTATATCTCAGTATGAAAACGATTAACTTTGACAAAAAATGTAAAATTATGATAAATATGGGAAAGTAAGTTTAGGAGTAGTTATGTATCAACTCATCCCAATTTTTACTCAGCATGATTCCACTAACCCTTTTTGTACCACCTTAAAAAGGCAGGCGTCCATTTCGAAATTTAGGGGTAACAGGTTGTGTTATCTTTAAAATTTATTTGGAAAATAGTTGAACTTTTTGCAAATAGTGTAGACCCTGATCAGACGCCGCAGAATGCGGCGTCTGATCTGGGTCTGCACTGTTTGCCAGGGTACCCGTTTGGTTTTCTGGGACAAAATGGATTAAAATAAATGTGTCATCGCGTATTTACAACTGTAATAGTCAATATTATGACAGTAAGACAAAGGAAAATGTAACTTCGGACGCATGAGCACAGCTAAGACGCAGATTCGAGCAGGCTGATCTGAGTCTTTGGGTAGCCGTTGAACCACAGGCAGGGAAAGCAGCAATGTGTTATGACTGAGTGGGTAAGTAAGCATTTTTTTAGTATTCGCCGAGCATACGTTTTCGCTCGACCCGCGTCAAAAAATGACTTATGCGAACTGATACTTCGGTAAGAAGTAGTTTGTTTGTTTGATTTGAGGTTTAACGTCCCCGTAAACACTGTATAAGTCATTTTGGAGATGTTGTTTCCAATTTTGTGGGACTTTTACCCGACATTGAGATGAAATGACATCTCAAGCCCTGCCGCCAAATGAAACCAGTAGGGTTTATAAGCATGGACGGTCCGACTCGCACCGCTTTGCCTAAGCAGGCTCAGATCCTCTAAGTGGTTTACAAGTATTCGCGTGCGGACCGGTTTCAGCTCTGCGTGGAAGCATCATGCAGCCCATATATTTCTTCAAGCCCCGATGGGCGGGGCCGTTAGAAAGAAGTATGAAGTCATTAATTAACTGTATTAGAAACAGGGTGTCTTGAAGTTAGAAGTTTTATTAATTTCCTTGTGAATTTAACCCGTATGTACCTAAAGCGGCAACCGGTCATTTCGTACCCAAGTCATTTCGTATCATTTTTGTAATTTCGTACATGTTTTTATTTTCGATTTGGTCATTTCGTACCCACTTTAGTAATTTCGTACCCGGTTTGGTCATTTCGTACCCACTTTTACTTTTTTTCAGGGAAGGCAACTCTTTCAAAAGTATTTTTGTAACCCATGTCAATATGAGGCATTTGCCCCTTTTTCCCGTGGGACAGAGTTGTGTCCCTTTAAAAAATGGCGGGGAAAATCTGCCAGATGAATCCATTTCCCTTAAGAATGATTGCAGAGTCCATTCGGGACAAAGGGGTAAACATTACGCAACATGAAGTGAAAGGATTTACACTTAAATTGGGCCCCGTCAAGCGATTTTGGTACTTATCGCTTATGCGAGCAGCGCAGGTTCAGGCGAGCCTGCGCATCCGCGCAGTCTCGCCAGAACCTTCGCTGCTCGCTCATACAAGCAGTGAATCAAGAGGAACCTTCAGACAGAAAGCCATGTCCCTGGCCCCTCTGAATGGCTGGGCATGCGCAGTTAAAATTTATCATGACGGAATGCTCGAAGACACAAATTCGCTTGGCGGGGCTCAAATCATCTTGTATCACAGAATTAGTAATTCAGCGAAAAAAAAATACGGGGATTGAAGGCTTAAAATTGGAGCACTAAGAAACCAACTGCGCGCGGATGAAAAGTAAGTCGGTGTGGTTCTAAACAAGGCAATTCGATTAGTATTCCTGAGATCAATGAACGAAGGAGTGCAGAAATTAGTACAAGTAAACATCAATAACATCAACATATATCAGCACAATATTGCAGAAGAAACTGATATTGCACAAGATACAGGGAAATTCCTCTGTTGAGACCACCTATTTGCTCGTTTGATTTGAGGTTTAACGTCCCCGTCAACACTGTAAAGGTCATTTTGGAGACGTTGTTTCCTTTTACCCGACATCGAGATGAAATGACTTCTCAAGCCCTGCCGTCCAATGAAACATATAGGGTTTATAAGCATGGACGGTCCGACTCGTACCGCTTTGCCTGGGCAGGCTTAGATCCTCTAAGCGGTTTACCAGTACTCGTGTGCGGGTCGGTTTCAGCTCTGCGTGGAAGCATCATGCAGCCCATCTATTTTTTCAAGCCCCGATGGGTGGGGGCACGTTAAGACCACCTAAAATCACCAAAAATTAAGACTAATTCTGCTTAGAAACCTTATTTAGAAGGATGCAGTTATTCTTTCTTCATGTTGATTATGAAAACACGCCTATACAACTAGAAGAGTGTTTTCAGAGGAAAACATATGTCCCCCACCAGTTTGAAGTCCAGAGCATCTTGACATTTCTTTTGTATATGGTCTAAGTCCCTTGGTGAACTTGAAAATTAGGTCAAGGTCACCAAAATCTAATCAGTTCTAGAGACTACCCCACTTATCTTATGTACCAAGTTTAAACCAAATCCATCCATTGGTTCAGGAGAAAGAGCACAGGCAAGCTTATTTTTAACAGCCAAAAACCATTGGTGACCTTGAAAATTGGATCAAGGTCACCAAAATCTAATCAGTCCTTGAGACCATCCCATTTATCTTATGTACCAAGTCTGAACCAAATCCATCCATTGGTTCAGGAGATAGAGTGCAGACAAGCTTACTTTTAACAATCTAAGTCCCGTGGTGACCTTGAAAATTAGGTCAAGGTCACCAAAATCTCAACAATTCTAGAGACTGTCCCAATTACCTTATGTACCAAGTTTGAACCAAATCCATCCATCGGGTCAGGAGATAGAGCGCAGACAAGTTTATTTTTAACAGTCTAAGTCCCGTGGTGACCTTGAAAATTAGGTCAAGGTCACCAAAATCTAATCAGTTCTAGAGACTATCCAACTTACTTTATATACCAAGTTTGAACCAAATCCATCAATTGGTTCAGGAGATAGAGTGCAGACAAGCTTATTTTTAACATTCTTAGTCCCGTGGTGACCTTGAAAATTAGGTCAAGGTCACCAAAATCTTATCAGTTCTTGAGACCATCCCAATTATACTATGTACCAAGTTTGAACAAAATCCATCTATTGGTTCAGGAGATAGAGTGCAGACAAGCTTTTTTGGCCTAAAATTCGACAATGTTTTGAACACTGTGACCTTGAAAATTAGACCAAGGTCACCAAAATTTAATAAGTACTTTTCCCCCTCCCAATGGTGTATCTGTGTAAGTTTAATCAAATCCATCCATCCATTCAGGAGATAGAGTGCAGACAAGAGGCAACGCCAACGCCAACGCCAACGCCGACGCCGACAGGATCTGCACCAAAACCAATATGTCCCCCTCCCTTTCGGGTGGGGGGACATAAAAATACATTGTAAACTTTACCGCCGTAAAAATGAAAAATTTAAGATAAAAAAATGTGATATTTTTCTTATCTCTGCTCAAAATATAGATTGTTGGTACACGTTAGAACCGCCTCGATGAGGCGGTCCTAGCGAGTACCCACAATCTATATTTTCGAGCAGAAATAAGAAAAACTAGACAAAAGTGCCCAGTGGGGCACGTATACTCCCGGCCAGTGCCGAACTACAAAGGGAAATAACTCTAAAAGGCCTGACCCCTTGGCCCTTATTTTCTTTCCCACAATACAAGTAGTCATACTGATCATGTGTGCAAAATTTCAAGTTTCTATGTGAAGCAGTTCCTGAGATATCTTTGACACAAAATAACTGTTTACGGACAGACAG
The DNA here is from genome assembly GCA_963580285.1 of Lucinisca nassula. Classification (NCBI taxonomy): domain Eukaryota; kingdom Metazoa; phylum Mollusca; class Bivalvia; order Lucinida; family Lucinidae; genus Lucinisca; species Lucinisca nassula. The sequence goes on along the minus strand of OY757014.1, from coordinate 107,173,178 downwards.
ACGGAAAAGACAAAAACTATATACCCCCATGGCATACGCCGGGGGTATAATAAGGTTTACCCCTGTAAACCCCAGTTTTACTATATAAAAGTGGGGTTCAAGAGGGTCAAAATTATATAGGTGTGTTTTCGTGATGTTCTGTATACACAATGTCCTATGGTCAGGGACCACCTTTCGTCTCACTTTTCGTATCTTCTTTATGTGATTTCCCTTTCTCTGGGAGACGACACAAAATGACCCTCGTACATTCTTTTGTGGAGATTATCATGTAATCTTTTCTACGGTCATTCTCTCCCTTCCGCTGATCCAAGAAGGGCAGTTGTCAGCTTCTGGCGAAAGAATGTGCACTGTACTGGTTAACCGCTTACGTATAAGCCAGTCCAGGAAAAGTGTGAAAAGATAAACTGACCGGCTCAAAAATGACCTAAAATTGTGTTGACTGGGCCGTTAAACTCCAATACATACAAACAAAATGTTGACGTGTCGTTAAATCCCATTACCATCAAGCACAAAATAAGCTTAATTTCAAATTTTCGAGATGACACCTATCTTGATAGATGTCTCCACTCATAAAGCCTTCAAAAGCCAGATAATACCCGCTTCAACTCCCTTAATCTGAAAGTCACACTTTGATGGTGATAAGCTCTACCGGTTTCCTGGCAACGTAAGGGACAGGTGTCAGCCATTTCAAGAGGACATGGATGAGCCTGTAACATAAACACATCCAGTCTTTCTGTCATACTTTTCTCGATTTAGATAAAAAGTACCCGCAATCTATATTATGGGGCCGAAAAAGACAAACAATGCGGGCGTGTGATAAAAAAAACTACCCAAAGGTCGCGGATGAGACCAAATTGACCGAAACTAGCCAGCTAGTCTGTACAGACGCGTCTCTCTCTCTCTCTCTCTCTCTCTCTCTCTCTCTCTCTCTCTCTCTCTCTCTCTCTCTCTCTCTCTCATCGCCCCCGCCCACCGGGGCTTTAAGAGATAGATATTCCACCCAGAGCTGAAACCGGTCGCACACGAGTACTGGTAAACCGCTTAGAGGATCTAAGTCTGCCCAGGCAAAGCGGTGCGAGTCATGGTTTCATTGGGCGACAGGGCTTGAGATGTCATTTCATCTCAATGTCGGGTAAAAGTCCCACAAAATTAGAAGCAACGTCTCCAAAATGACCTATACAGTGTTCACGGGGACGTTAAACCTCAAATCAAACAATCCAACTCTCTCTCTCTCTCTTGCTAGAACATATAGAAGTTCTTGTGGCGTGATTCAGGTTATAGAGAGTCTTACATGAGTGCATGTATTATTGAATTTATTAAACTCGTTAAGGAAAAAGGATAATTTGCTCGGCAAAGCCTCGCATTTTATCCCTTTTCCTAAACTCGTTAAGGAAAAAGGATAATTTGCTCGGCAAAGCCTCGCATTTTATCCCTTTTCCTCAACTCGTTTAATAAATTCAATAATACATGAGCACGAATGCAAGATTCTATTTATCATATGACATTTAAAACGCAATTTATTCACGATTGGTTACAAATATGTCAATATTCCGCCATTAGTAAACGCGATGTCGTTAAGGACGTCGTACATGTAACGTTACGGGGCGTATCTACCTAATTTGCATATTTAATCCACTAGTGGATTATCGAAAATATTACATGGGGTTATTACACTCTCAGACGCGACGTGATATGATAAATAAATATATGCATAGGTCACTGATTAGTGAATGTTGTCTGCATACACATAGTTTACTGGTTAGTGACTGCATAGTCAGATAATACTCGACATTACGCTTACATGTACGTCCAATACAAACTCTTGCAAAGTCCACCTTTTTCCTCAGTTTTGCTCAAAAACATACGTTGTGGATACTCATAAGAACCGCCCATTGAGGCATCCACATTTTATGGTTGCTGTAGATGACAAATTTTCATCAGAAAGCTGGGGGCCTTGTCTGACTGGTGCACTGCGGTAGTTGTTTCTCGACAACAGATGTCCGTCTTTACAGCGATTTCTATCACGAAATCATTCATAATAGCGTCGTTAGAAAACTGGACACGGTCAATAACGCTCCCTGCAGTATGCCGGTATTCCACGGAGTGTAGGTTTTTAGGGGAAAAACGATAAAAGATGAAATATATGAGTGTGACAAACAGCTCCACACCTCTTAATAAATTTAGGCAGGTGCACCAACTAATTTTAAACCTTTACAAATACACTTTGCCACATACATCTTGTTCGAGTGTCAGAAATTATCATACGGATTATGAAAACATACATAATATTGAGCCAAGGCGCGTGCTCCATAACCAAACATCAAAGGACTGCGACATTCTGAGTGACAGATAGGAAAGGTGCAAAATTTTAAGTGCTGTTTCAGCGTATTTACCCTTCAATTTGTGGTTGATAACAGGGCACGTGGCTTAGCTCCGCCCCTTCATATTTATCACCTTGTTTGGTCACATCTGTTCATGAAAATTTTAATAATTGTTCCAGTCGATAATCGTGGGTAGCTTTACACGTTTTCTGTTTGAAGTGGAGACGCTATGGCTCAAGTGTCCCCATTTTACCTGCTAAAGTAGTTCTCCTGTCAAAGGGCGCGTGTTAAGGGGTCTGGTAACGGTGGCTTAACTGTAAAACCTTTTGTCTCTATTGTAAATATGGGATATGTGACCGTTAGATATGCCGAGAAAACATCTGCCGTGGTTACATGCAGATTAAACGGGGTATGTTCGATTTTGGACGGACGCGTTTTTAGGATGGTAGTTTCTTTGGGATGGTAGTCCATCCGTCGTCCGTCCGGCCATCGTTCGTCCACACCTTTGATCAGTTATATCTCTGCAGTCTGCAGACTGACCTCGATCTATTCTAATCTGTAGGACGCTTCTAATGGGGGATTGACGACATAAGCTGTTTATCGAAATTGAATGAAAACTTTGGTTGCAACCACAAAGTCCCATAGACTTACAATGGGGAATGCTTATCATCACCATAGGACCTTCAGTTTAGATAGAATCTTTCTAAAACTTACATATATAAGAAGGCTGGAGATAAAGGCTCGGTTGATTTCGAAAACTGGCGAGGTCGATTATCATACTTGGTTTGTGAAAATGCCTATTATTTGACATAATTATGCATCACCGTAGCTCCTTCAGTTTTGGTCGAATATGGCTGAAACTTGCACAAGTAGGACGGGGATAAAAGCTCGGATGAGTTTGAAAACTGGCAACGTCGGCCTATTAATCGTAGAGTTTTGTCCCCTTGATTGCTGAAAAACACCCTTTTTCGACATTGTCATGCCCCTTCAGTCTTCCAGAACAAAGTCCATTCGGTAGCTGATAATACCTGTTTTCGACATTGTCATCAGAAAATAAACATTGGTCTTGATTGGATTGAAATTTACGTACAAGTAGACGGGGGATAAAAACTTGGATGAGTTCGAAAACTGGCTAGGTCAACATTTAACTCGTTGAGTTACGTCCCTTTTATTAATGAAAAACACCTATTTTCGACTTTGTCATCAGCATAACAGCTCAGTTTTGATCCGATCATCCTGAAACATACATATAAGTAGCTGGAGATAAAAGCTCAAATTAGTCCGGAAATTGGCATGGTCGTTTTTCACTGTAGAGTTATGTCCCCTTGGTTGATGAAAATGCATATTTTTGACCTTGCTATAACCATAGACCCTTCAGTTTTAATAGATTCTTGCTGAAACTTACACATAAGTAGGAGGTTGATAAAAGCTCGAATGAGTTTTAAGTCGGCCTATTAATCATGGAAGTTTTTCCCCTTGACTGCTGAAAGAAATGTCTATTTTCGACCTTGTCATCACCGTAGCTTCTCCAGTTTGATAGGATCAACATAAACTTACAGGTAAAGTAGGCTTGTGATAAAAGATTGGATTTCAAAAATTGGCTAGGTCAACGTGTTACTCATTGAGTTACGTTCCCTTTATTAATGAAAAACACCTATATTCGCACTTGCCATCTGCATTACATCTTCACTTTTGATCGGATCTTCTTGAAACTTACATATGAGTAGGTCATATGAGTTTGAAAACTGGCAAGGTCAGCCGTTTAAATCTAGAGTTATGTCCCCTTGGTTGCTGAAAATGACCATTTTCGACCTTGTCATCGTCATATGAACACCAGTTTTGATTGGATCTTTCTGAAACTCACTTTTAAGTAGACTTGTGATAAAAGTTTGGATGAGTTCGAAAACTGGCCAGGTCATCTTTACGGCTTTAAGTGCTCTTGATTGCTTAAAAATGCCTATTTCAACCTTGTCATCATGAACCATTACTCCTTCAGCTTTCGTCAGATCTTCCTGAAACTTACATATAAGAAGGCCCGGGATAAAAGCTCTGATAAGTTTGAAACCTGGCTAGGTGGACTTAATAACCCTTATCCTGCTGAACTCGACAGCCCCTGCATTTGCAACCAGTGTAGATTCAGATCAGATGGCTTCTGAAGAAGCCATCTGATCTGGATCTACCCTGATTGTCATGCAGTTTGTGAATTGAACTAATACATTGTATCGAGTAATATGATTGGTGGATAGTCAGAAAAGGATGTGGCTAAAACAGTTAGTTCAGCTGGCTAAGGGTTAATGATGGTGTTACTTACGTCCCTTTGATGGCTTATAAGTGCTTATTTTCTACTTCATCATCAGCATAACTCCTTCGCTGTTGATCAGCTTTTTAGCTCACCTGTTCAAAGGTAATGGTGAGCTTTTGTGACCGTGAGTTGTCCGACGTCGTACGTCGCCCGTGCGTAAACTTTTCTTGTGAACACACTAGAGGTCACCGTTTTGGGCTAATCACCATCAGACTTGGTCAGAATGATTATCGTGGCAATATCTTGGTCAAATTCGAATATGGTTCATGTCAGGTCAAAAAGTAGGTCAGTAGGTCAAATCATAGAAAAACCTTGTGAACATACTAGGGGCCACAGTTTTTGTCCGATCTTCATTAACTTGCTCAAAATGATCTTCTTGACAATATCTCGGTTAAGTTCGAATATGAGTCATGTCTAGTCAAAAAGTAGGACAGTGGGTCAAATCATAGAAAAACATTCTGAAAACACTATATAGGCCACAGTATTGGTCCGATCATCATCAATCTTGCTCGGAATGATCATCTTGACAATTTCTCGGTCAGATTCGAATATGGGTCATATCGGGTCAAAAAGTAGGGCAGTATGTCAAATCATAGAAAAACCTTGTGAACACCCTAGAGGCCTCAGTTTTTTCCGATCATCGAACTTGTTCAGAATGATCATCTTGACAATATCTCGGTCAAGTTCGAATATGGGTCATGTTGGATCAAGGTCAAATCATAGAAAAACCTTGGCCACTGTTTTGGTCCAATCACCATCAATCTAGCTCAGAATGATCACCTTGAAAATATCTCGGTCATGTTTGAATATGGGTCGTGTCGGGTCAAAAAGTAGGTCAGCAGGTCAAACCATAGAGAAACCTTGTGAACACACTAGAGGCCACAGTTTTTGTCAGATTATCGTCAAACTTGTTCAGAATTATCATCTTGACAATATCTGTCAAGTTCGAATATGGGTCATATCGGGTCAGCAGGTCAGTAGGTCAAATCATATAAAACCTTCTGAAGACACTAGAGTCCACAGTTTTTGTCCGACCATCATCAAACTTGCTCAGAATGATCATCTTGATAATAACTGGGTCAAGTTCGAATATGGGTCACCTCGGATCATAAAGTAGATCAGTAGGTTATTTTGTCATATCTTTTGAACCGTTTGAGATAAAGCCTGCATATGTGGCACGTGAACACCCTAATGGCCACAGTTTTGGTCCAATTATCATAAATCTTGCTCATAATTACCATCTTGACAATATCTGGTCAAGTTCGTATATCGGTCATGTTGAATAAAAAAATAGATCAGTAGGTTATTTTGTCATAACTTTTGAACCATATGAGATAGAGCCTGAATATTTGGCATGTAGGTTCCTTTTGACACTCATACAAAACAATGTGACCTGTGACCTACTTTATCATTATTTTTGAGCGTCTGAGATAGAGTCTTCATATTTGGCATGTAGGTTCCTTGTGGCAAGTGTTTCCCACTCATACTAAAACTTTTGACCTGTGGCCTTGATCTTGACCCGTGACCTTCTTTATCATAACTTTTGAGCATTTGAGACAGAGCCTTCATATTTGTCATATAGGTTCCTTGTGACAAGGTATAGCCTTCATATTTGGCATTTTGGTTCCTTGTGACAAGGGCTTCCATTTCATACATAAAACGATCTGTGACCTTGACTTTGACATGTGACCTACTTTATCATAACCTTTGAACCATTTGAGATAGAGCATTCATATTTGGAAGGTATATTCCTTGTGACAAGGTCTTCACACCCATACAAACCTTTTGTCCCATGACCTTGGCCTTTGGCTTACTTTGTCATAACTTTTGAAGCATTTGAGATAGAGTCTTAATATTTGACATGTAGTTTCCTTGTAACAAGGGCTTCCTATTCATACACAAAATGATCTCTGACCTTGACATTGACATGTGACCTACTTTATCATAACTTTTGAACCATTTACGACAGAGTTTTCATATTTGGCATGTATGTTCCTTGTAACAAGAACTTCCCACCCATACAACACTTTTGATCTGTGACCTTGACCTTTGACCTACTTGGTCATAATTTTGAACCAACCTTCATATTTGGCATGTAAGTTCCTTACGACAAGGTCTTCCCATCCATACATTTATGTTTACCTATTACCTTTATCTCTGACCTATTTGGTCATAACTGTTGAACCATTTGACATAAAGCCTTCATATTTGGCATGTACGTTTCTTGTGACAAGGGCTTCCGACCCATATGAAACATTTTGACCTGTGTCCTTGTTCTGTGGCCTACTTCGTCATACATTATAAACCATTTGAGAGAGAGCCCTCATATTTTGCATGTGTGTTCCTTGTGACAAGGGCTTCCCACCCATACAAGCATTTTGACCTTTGCCCTTGACCTTTGACCTTTTAAACCATTTGAGATAGAGCCTTCATATTTGGCATGTATGCTCCGTCTGACAATGGCCTCCCACCTATACAAAATTTTGACCTGTGACCTTGACCTTTGACCTACATTACCATACGTTTTGAACCATTTGAGATAGAGCTTTCATATTTGGCATGTATGTTCCTTGTGACAAGGGTTTCCCACCCATACAAAACGTTTGACCTGTGACCTTTTTGTCATAGCCTTTGAACCATTTAAGGTATAGCCTTCATATTTGGCATTTAGGTTCCATGTGACAAGGTCTTCCCACTCATGCTACAACTTTTTACCTATGGCCTTGACCTTGACTTGCGACCTACTTAATCATAACTTTTGAACCATTTGAGAAAGTGACTTCATATTTGGCATGTATATTCCTTGTGATAAGGGCTTCCCATCCATACAAAAAGTTCGGCCTGTGATCTTGACCTTTGACCTACTTTATCATAACTTTTGAACCATTTGAGATAGAGCCTTCATATTTGGCATGTATATTTCTTCTGACAAGGCACCTTCCTATATTTATCTACCATTCCATTTCTACAGTGTGGATCAGGTGATCGATCAAGGGCCATCATGGCCCTCTTGTTTCTGAAACTTACATATGAAGGTTGGGGTTGAAGATTGGATGAGTTCAAAATCTGGCTGGATCGACATTCAACTAATCATAGAGCTAGTTATGTCCCCTTCATGCAGAACTTTTTTTTTCACTTTTGATCACTGAGATGTTCCTGAAACTTACCTATAAGTAGGCCGGGGATAAAAGCTGGGATGAGTTTGAAAACTTGCTAGGTCAGTCTAATTGTTCAGCTATGCCACGTTGGTTGCTGAAAATGCCTATTTTTGCTTTACCATTAGTTTTGATTTATCAGCCTGAAACTTGCATAATAAGATGGACATGGACAGAACCTTTCATTACGAAAACACGCCTATACAAATACATTGTAAATTTTAGCACCGAAAAAATGAAAATTATGAGATGGAAAATTTCAATATATCTCTTATTTCTGCTCAAAACAGAGATTGTGGATACCCGTTAGAACCGCCTCGATGAGGCGGTTCTAACGAGTACCCACAATCTATGTTTTTGAGCAGAAATAAGAAAAATTATGTATACCCCTGCAAACCCCAGTTTTACTATATAAAAGTGGGGTCCAAGGGGGTCAAAATCGTATAGGCGGGTTTTCGTGATGAACAGATTGAAAATTGGCTAGATCTTATTGTCTGAGCATTATATGCCATTGGATGCTGAGTTAGCTTATTATCCATCTTGTTGTCGTTATGAAACTTGCAGATCAAGTGGTGTTGTAAACTGGCCAAAGTGTGGTTGTCGGTCATGAATTTATCTGTCTGCTATCAGTTAACCCTTCTATTCCTCCATTAGAACCTTTGACTAGCTTGCATGCTCGCCTCAACTGTTGTATGCTACACGTCCATAGATTGATGACCCAGTCTGTCTTCTCACACTTTGCTTCACATTGTCTATGATTGCTAAAATGCTAAAAAGCCTTTAGGGTAACATTCAAGGATAAATTGATTGCATATCAAGAGGACATGGATTATGCTTTAAAAATTTGATTTCGAAAAAGTTTCCTTACGAAGACATGCCTATACAAATACATTGTAAATTTTAGCGCCTAAACAAACGAAAATTTTAGAAGAAACATTGTGATATTTTTTCCTGCTCAAGATATAGATTGCGGGTACTCTTTAGAACCGTCTCATCGAGGCGGTTCTGTTGAGTACCCCCAATATATATTTTAGAGCAGAAATAAAAACATAAGGTTTACCCTTTAAAACCCCAGGTTTACTGTTTAAAAGTGGGGTCCAAGGGGTAAAAATTATAAAGGTGTGTTTTCGTGATGGAATCTGTCACATAGAGTTATGTCCCTTGATTGCTAAAGCTGCATATAATGAATCTTCTTCGCTGCATAGTTCCATCGGTTTTAATCGGATTTTCTTTAAACTTGCAGATAAGTTTGATATCCTTCAGGCTAGTGAATGTTATAGACACTGGGTGATGTTGACCTACTTTTAAGCTCACGTGAGCATTAAGGACCACCATATGTTGTTTTCTCGATTTTAGCTCGACTGGGCTGAAGGCTCACAGGTGGCAACGGTCCGTTGTCTGTCTGTCGTCTGTCTGTCTGTCAACATTTTCAAACATCTCCTCCTGAATCATTTGGCCGGTTGAAGTCATGCAGATCATTCATGGGATGGGGGGGACGAAAGTTTATTCACAGGGTCCAGGTCACATGACCAAGATGGCCGCCACGCCCATATAAGGTAACGGCCCTTAAAAAATCTTTGCCTCCGGAACCAGAGGGGCGATTGACATGAAACTTGGTATGTCGCACTGGGGACCCGGGCCCATCACAGTTTGTTCAAATGATGTCCCTGGGATGACCTTGACCATAATTATACCAAGGTTAAATTTGGTCACAAAAGACTTTTGTATGGGAACAAGTCGAAATTGTGATTTTTTACAATTGCTGCCTCTGATCTGAAATATGAAAATGGGTAGATGCAGTTAGCTAAATGAGTGTATGAATCTACATGAGTATTCAAGGTCATTCAGATATGAAAATTAAAACTTATTTTCCTGAGAAACCACTGGGCCATTTGCAACTAAATTTCATATAAACGCCTTTAGGAAGAAGAAAATGAAACTTAATTAAAATGAGTTTGGTCACATGGCCAAGGCAACCGCCATGCCCATACAAGGTAAAATCCTTCAAAAATCTTCTCCTCCTGAACCAGAGGGCCGATTATCATGAAACTTGGTTCATAGCACTGAGGACTCAGGCCCATCTTAATTTATTCAAATGATGACCCTCGGGTGACCTTAACCTATTTTACGGCAAGGTCAAATCTGGCCACAGAGACTTTTGTATGGGAAAATTTCAAACTTGTGTATTTGTTCGGAAACTATTGCAGCCTGTGATCTGAAAACTGGTAGATGCAGGCAGCTAAATGAGTGGATGAAACTACATCAGTAATCAACGTCAGGGTCATTATTTGATCTTGGCCAAAGGTCATTCAGATATGAAAATTAAAACTTATTTTCCTCAGACACCACTAGGCCATTTAAACCAAAATTCGTGTAAATACCTTCAGGAACAAGGAAATGAAAATTTATTAAAATAAGTTTGGTCACATGACCAAGATGGCCACCATGCCCATTTAAGGTAAAAACCCTTCAAAAATCTTCTCCTCCTGAACCAGAGGGCCGATTATCATGGTTCGTAGCATTGGGGACTCGGGTGTTCAAATGATGACCCTCGGATCACCTTGACCTATTTTGCACGAAGGTCAAACTTCTGGTCGCATAGACATTTGCATGGGAAAAGTCAAAGTCGTGTATTTTTGGAAACTAGTTCAGCCTGTGATCTAAAAATTGGTAGGTGCAGGTAGCTTAAAGAGTGGATGAAACCACATCAGTATTCTAAGTCAAGGTATTTGACATTGGCCCAAGGTCATTCACATATGAAAAATTAAAACTTATTTTCCTCAGAAAGCACTTAGCTTTTTGTAACCAAATTTTATATAAACGCCTATAGGAACAAAGAATTGAAAATTAATAAAAAATGAGTTTGGTCACATAACCAAGATAGTCGTCATGTCCATATAAGGTAAAAGCCCTTCAAAAATTTTCTCCCCCTGAACCAGTGGGCCGATTGTCATGAAACATGGCATGTAGCTTTGGGAATTTGGGTCCAACATAGTACATGTATGTTCAAATTAGGACCCTCAAATGACTACATATTTTATGCCCAGGTCAAATTTGGTCACACAGACTTTTGTATGGGGAAAAAAGTCAAAATTTAGTATTTTTCGGAAACTGTTGCAGTCTCCAATCTGAAAACTGGTAGATGCAGTCAACTAATTGAGTGAGTGAAACTACTTGAGTATTAAACATCAATGTCATTCTCTGACCTTGGCCTAAGGTCATTTAGATGAAAATCAAAACTTATTTTTCTCAGAAACCACGGCTCAATTTGTAACCAAATTTCATATGAAAGCTTTTAGGAACAAACAACTGAAGAGGTATTAATATAAATTTGGTCACATAGCCAATATGGCCGCCATGTCCATATAAGGTAAAAACACTTCAGAAGCTCTCAGCACCCAGGTGAGCGGCTCAGGACCATTGGTCCTCTGGTTTTATTGGCTTACAGTTAGTTTGCAAGGCCTGTTTTTTCTTGCAGCAGGTACATACGGGTAGAGGTTGGGGGGGGGGGGGGGGGATTTTGTCGTTTCTTCTGTTTCTACACTTCCATTCAATTTCCACTTCCTACCCTGTCCCTCTCCTATCTCTTCTATCTCTTTTCTCTCTTTCTCTGGCAGCCGACATAAAATGACCCAAAAGGGTTGACGTATGTTGCATCCCTAAACGTCCGACATCCCTAAGTGTCCGACAAAATTTTAATTTCTCGCAAAATTGTTGGAAACGGTGGGGATTGTTCAATTATGACATTTTAAGGGAAAATTTCGAAAAAAATTTTTTGGGAAATATTCGAAATTTAACTTCAATTTTTTTCTTGTTGGACATTTCGGGGTGCCCCATGCATCCCTAAGTGTCCGCCATCCCTAAATGTCCGACAACATGAAAATTGACTAAGAAAGCATTTTTATTGTTAATAATCAATCAATGATAAATAAAAAGACAAATTTAACGTTAAACCTATGTTAAAAATGTTCACCTTTGGAAATAAGCATTGCAATATATGGATCCGAATATACCGTCATCCTTAGATGTCCGCCAGCATGACAAGATCTTATTTTCTCGGGAAGATGTCCGAAACGGTGGAGAATGATCAATTGTGACATTTTAAGTGAAAACTTCGCTTTTTTTTTTTCTCGAAAATATTCGAAATTTAACTTCATTTTTTTTTCTTGTCGGACACTTAGGGATGACCCATGCATCCCTAAGTGTCCGCCATCCCTAAATGTCCGACAACATGAAAATTAACTAAGAAAGCATTTTTATTGTTAATAATCAATCAATGATAAATAAAAAGACAAATTCAACGTTAAACCTATGTTAAAAATGTTCACGTTTGGAAATAAGCATTGCAATATATGGATCCGAATATGTCCGCAATCTCTAGATGTCCACCAGCATGACAAGTAACTTGGAAAATAGTACTTACCGCTAATAATAAATAATGATTTATAAAGAAAAAGGTGAAGTAATGAAACCTATGCTAAAAAAGAATACCTTCGGACATATGCATCTTGATTGATATACACCTAAGTGGCCGTTAACATGAAAAACGGCTGATAAAGTAATTTAACATTAATAATCAAATATTATTAATTTGAAAAGGCAAAATAAAACGTGAAACCTATAATTTATAACTGGAGTTCCATGTGGCATACATAGAGAATCTAACGAGTGTTCATGTATTACTGAATTTATCAAACGAGTTTAGGAACAAGTAAAACATGCGAGGCTTTGCCGAGCATTTTATGCCTTTCCCAGCAACGAGCCTAATAAATTCAACAAAACACGATCACGAATGCAAGATTAAATTTATTTTCGGTTTTGGATTTTACGGCCCTTTCAAGATTATTTCACTCATATCGAGCCGATCGTTAATCAGAGGTGGGGAGTACCCGGGAAACACCACCTGACCTTCCGTCACTCGTGACCCGAACGAGGCTCGAACCTAGGGCGGTGAGAGACCTAATGACTAAGAGTCAGCTCTCTTATCCACTCTTTTTTTTCTTATTCTTTTTTAGCATAGGTTTAATTACTTCACCTTTTTCTTTATAAATCATTATTCATTATTAGCAACATTTTTAACATAGGTTTAACGTTGAATTGGTCTTTTTATTTATCATTGATTGATTATTAACAATAAAAATGCTTTCTTAGTCAATTTTCATGTTGTCGGACATTTAGGGATGGCGGACACTTAGGGATGCATGGGTCATCCCTAAGTGTCCGACAAGAAAAAAAATGAAGTTAAATTTCGAATATTTTCGAGAAAAAAAGCGAAGTTTTTCACTTAAAATGTCACAATTGATCATTCCCCACCGTTTCGGACATCTTCCCGAGAAACTAAGATTTTGTCATGCTGGCGGACATCTAAGGATGCCGGTATATTCGGATCCATATATTGCAATGCTTATTTCCAAAGGTGAACATTTTTAACATAGGTTTAACGTTAAATTTGTCTTTTTATTTATCATTGATTGATTATTAACAATAAAAATGCTTTCTTAGTCAATTTTCATGTTGTCGGACCTTTAGGGATGGCGGACACTTAGGGATGCATGGGTCATCCCTAAGTGTCCGACAAGAAAAAAAATGAAGTTAAATTTCGAATATTTTCGAGAAAAAAAGCGAAGTTTTCACTTAAAATGTCACAATTGATCATTCCCCACCGTTTCGGACATCTTCCCGAGAAACTAAGATTTTGTCATGCTGGCGGACATCTAAGGATGCCGGTATATTCGGATCCATATATTGCAATGCTTATTTCCAAAGGTGAACATTTTTAACATAGGTTTAACGTTAAATTTGTCTTTTTATTTATCATTGATAGATTATTAACAATAAAAATGCTTTCTTAGTCAATTTTCAGGTTGTCGGACATTTAGGGATGGCGGACACTTAGGGATGCATGGGGCACCCCGAAATGTCCGACAAGAAAAAAATGAAGTTAAATTTCGAATATTTCCAAAAATTTTTTTTTCGAAATTTTCACTTAAAATGTCATAATTGAACATTCCCCACCGTTTCCAACAATTTTGCGAGAAATTAAAATTTTGTCGGACACTTAGGGATGTCGGACGTTTAGGGATGCAACAGACGTAGTCTAGCCACTAGGTGTTAAAATGACTAATATGGAATTAAAATCATCTTTTGCACTAAAATGAACAGTGTATAAAAGTTAAGCTAGTCTAGTCTCTCTGGCTCAATTTTAATAATCCTAAGATTTGAGACTCTACCAAATAGACTTGCCATTACTAAGAAGGTGATAAATTTTTAAACCAATAAAAAAATATATAAAAAATTATCAGACTTTTATTATCAGACTAGTAGCTAGTCTAGGGTTGATGCATCGTTAAACCCCAGCACAAACACATCCCACTAGGTGGTTTGTGGATCTTATTCGAGTAAGAGTGGCTTTTGTCAGAAAAGTTATGAATTTTACAGCGATATCATCGGGTGGGACAATTTGTTCTTTTCCCTGATCATCATGAAAACACGCCTCTTGAAATCCACTTTTATATTGTAAAACTGGGAGTACCCACAATCTATATTTTGAAAAAAAAAAAAATAGAAAAATATCACAATTTTTTCATCTTAAAATTTTCGTTTTGCGGCGGTAAAGTTTACAATGCATTTGTAAAGGCGTGTTTTTGTAATATTTTGCCAAAATGAAGCTCTATATTATATTTTGAAGATATTCCTTATTTATTTTCAGTATGAAACAAAACTATCCGCTGTTCAGTAGTTTGTTTGATTTGAGGTTTAACGTCCCCGTCAACACTGTAAAGGTCATTTTTAGAGACGTTGCTTCCAATTTTGTGGGACTTTTACCCGACATTGAGATGAAATGTCATCTCAAGCCCTGTCGCCCAATGAAACCAACAGGGTTTATAAGCATGGACGGTCCGACTCGCACCGCTTTACCTGGGCAGGCTTAGATGCTCTAAGCGGCTTACCAGTACTCGTGTGCGGTCGGATTTCAGCTCTGCGTGGAAGCATCATGCAGCCCATAAATTTCTTCAAGCCCCGATGGGCGGGGCCGATCTGTTCAGTAGTAATACCAAATCCGCCGTTATCGGGTTTTTAAAAAAAAGTTGAGTTTGAATTCAAATCTCACCAAATCTCGTGAGAATCATAACAGAGATTCAAAAAGCCAACAGATGTTTAATCATAGTAAAACTAGTAGCCTAATTAATGACTTTTTCGATAGCTATCGCAAACTATTAGAAATTTTCGCTTCTAGGGAGATTATTTGGGCCGCGACACGTGAAAATGAGTATTCGCGCATGCGCGTTCATGGTAAAACTCGAATCAACCTGCGCACCGTGACTCCATTAGAATATAGCCTTCCCGGTTGAGGCAATGGCCACCCATATAACACACAGCGAAGACTCTGATCAGCCTGCGCTTCCGCTTCCGTGCAGTCTGATCAGTCTCCACTGTGCGCACACATGTCGAAGACAACTTCAGCTTATCGAGGCCATATGAAA
Organism: Lucinisca nassula; assembly: GCA_963580285.1. Lineage (NCBI taxonomy): Eukaryota > Metazoa > Mollusca > Bivalvia > Lucinida > Lucinidae > Lucinisca > Lucinisca nassula. Next base: position 107,157,916 of record OY757014.1, on the reverse strand, counting down.
TTTTTCGGAATCAATAAATGGCAGTGCGAAACATAGCGAAAATCTATAGAACGTCATATGTGAACCGACGATCACTGACGGCGATGTAACGGATATATACAAAAAGAAAAATAATAAAAAATAATAAAAAAAAATAATAATAATAAATAAAAATGTGTGTGAACTGCGGGATATCGAAAAGAAGCTGATATTGAAAACCACCAACAACTAATACACTGATCTGGACCGATCCATCGGTGTTTTTTCTGAACCTTCCGTGCCTTGGCTATTTTATTTCGTCCCTGCTAAGTTTTTCTGATTAAGTACCCGTGATCGCTCAGCCACGGGCAAGCTATTGCGTGCGTGTACGCGGCGTGCGTCCGATGTTTTTATAATGTTAATGGTTTTACTGACATATCTGTCGCTATATCTGTTTTGCCGATCTTGATATATTGTTGGGTTAATGAATTAATACAACAAACAGGCATTATATTAAGGTACCTCAACACATTCAAGGGCGGCAACTCCTAAATTTGTCTCCCTTTTCAATAACGATAAACGATAAAGGATGACTGAGGGATATCATTTTGACCTTCTACAAAAATAAAAGCATGTCGTGTGTACTCATTAGAATCGCCTCATCGAGACGATTCTAATGAGTATACACAACATGCATTTTCAAAATATATTCAGACTAGCACAGGAAGCTCTCTGACACTGAAAATGTCATTGAGCTATTTTTAGTAATCTTGGCTCAAGAAAATTTGCTAAAGTAGCCGTCTACTCGAGTAAGTTCGTCGACTTCCGACTTCAGCCAGAATTTTGGTACACATTGTACGACTGCGACGAACCCTCCCCCACCCCCGCCCCCATTTCATCCCCTCAACTTGGAGAAACAGACTGGGCTGCCTGTTGTTTCCGAGCAGAGATGAAACTGACCGCAAACCGCTTAGATGGTGTAAGCTTGCTCAGGCAAAGTGGTGCGAGTCGGACCGTTCCTGCATATAAACCCTACTGGTTTGTTTGGGCAATAGGGCTTGAGACTGTCGAGTAAAAGCCCCACAAATTTGGAAGCAATATCTCCAAAATGACCTAGATACCGGTAGTGTTGGCGGGAAGGTATATCAACACAAAAACACGCCTGTATAATTCTGACCCCCGCGAACCTCACTTTTATACAGTAAAACTTGAGTTTACAGTGGTATTTATTCAATATAGATTGTGGGTACTCGTTAGAACCGCCTCGATGAGGCGCTTCTAACGTGTACCGACAATCTATATTTTGAACAGGAATAAGAAAAATATCACATTATTTCATGTGGAAATTGTCATGTTTTCGGCGATCAAATTTACAATGTATTTAAATAGAAGCGCTTTCGTAATGCGACGGCGACCTGGTTCATGTAACATATTGCACCGGTTTGAAATAATTGGGTAAAAACCAGAGCTTCGCTTAATCTTCAGATAGGAAGTACCAGCATGCAGTGCCAGCTGATGTCATTCAGTCTGATATCCAGCTACATCCCAGAGCGATCCCAAATGTTGCTTTCATTTGTGATCCCGTGTGGGTAGCATCTTGTGACGAAACTTGAGGATAGGTGTAGAGTCATAATCACTGTTTTCATCTATGTTAACACCATTTTTCGCCACAGCTGGTTTCAAGACTGACTTATACAAAACACATGTAGACCCGCGGTTTAAGTACTAGTTGAATAGACCACCAGGAAAGGTAATTCAGGGTGTAACAAAGTAAGTTTCAATCGAAGAGAGAAATTTTAATATTTCCTAAACCACATGCTACCAAATTGAATATATTTCACTTTGAAAGAGTACACATGCGTCATGAATAATATTGAAGACATCGGCTGGCGCGTGCCCAGGCTTTTTGTAAGTTTTTTTTCTTATCAAAAAGTAGATTTTTATTTCATTATTAAGTGTAGTTTGGTTCAGTAAGTTTTTGATTTTCCGTATAAAAGCTTTAAACTAATAAAGTCTGCTCTCTTTTGATATTTCAGCTGTGAACTTTAATGGTACTTCAGTCACCCCAGACACAGCAGACACGAATATTTGTATAAGAAAAAAAATTCTAATCGGCTGTATACATAAGTTTTCATACAAAATGCATGACCTTAAAATGTTTATTGGAAATTTAAAGTTCGCATACGCTGTTTTGATTGGTTAAAACAAGAACAGCTGGCGAAAGTCGCGTGCCTAAATTGATTGACACAAAACCAGAGCACCTGCTCTGACGTCATCAAATTATGCGCACGAGACCTTGATTAAACGAACACCATCAGCTAGTGAGATATTTCGTTTCACTCGCCATCAATAGGGATTTTATCATATCTTTTGTCGTTTCTATTGATTTTAAGCTAAAAAGTATTGATGTATCGCATGTACATAGCGACGAAACAGTTGGGGTCCTATTTTTGGCCTCGTTGACCTTTTTGCGGTTTTATTTTAACACATGTTCGCAAGCTTGTTAATAGGGTTCAAACCATGTCTCTAACCAGCTGCCCCACTTGACGGTTTTCATGCCGAGCCGGAGACCACAAGGCTGAATTAGTTTTTTTTTTACCCCCAGATTGTGCCGCACCAAGCGAAAATGTACTTTCGGAAATGTGTGCACAGCAAAGACTCAGATCAGCTTGCGCATGCCCGCCCAGGCTGATCTCAGTCTTCGACATGCGCCAAAGAGGTATGCTGGCCCAAAGCGCTTGAGTGAGTGAGTGAGTGAGCGAGCGAATCTTCGCTGAACGAACGTGTCAGCGTTTTATTTGGCTGCCGTATGAAAGATATCCCAGTTTTGCTGATCTACTGTAGCCGTCGTGGGTATTTGTTGTTTTACGGCCCTTTCAAGTTTATTTCACTCATATCGAGCCGGTGGGCCCGGGGAAAAGCCATCCGGCCTTCCGTTGAAGAACTTGGCGTCTCACATGTGACCCAAGCCAAGCCAGGCTCGAACCTACAACGGTGAGACATCTGATTAAGAGTCAGCGCTCTTGTCCACTAGGTTGTTTATAAGGTGCACCTTAGTTTTCTTGTGTTCAACTGAGACGATTCTACGAGCACCCAAACCCCCCGTCCATAGGGGGTTGAAGAAATATATGGGCTGCATGATGCTTCCACGCAGAGCTGAATCCGGCCCGCACACTAGTACTGGTAAACCACTTAGAGGATCTAAGCCTGTCCAGGAACCACGGTGCGAGGCGGACCGTCCATGCTAATAAGCCCTATTGGTTTCATTGGGCGACAGGGCTTGAGATGTCATTTCATCTCAATGTCGGGTAAAAGTCCCACAAAATTGGAAGCAACGTCTCCCAAATGACATTTACAGTGTTGACGGGGACGTTAAACCTCAAATCAAACAAACAAACAAACAAATCTACGAGCACAAACAAACAAATCTACGAGCACCAATAAATAAATAAATAAATAAATAAATAAATAAATAAATAAATAAATATGACACGCAATCTCCTTATTTGCATACAGCGCTTATGGGTTTTGCGACTCGTGACCAAAGCGCACGCGAACGCCAACGTCGCACGCGTCTCATTTCAAATCCAGTTCCCACGATCAGGATCGATAGATTTTTTTTTTCGATATTTTCCCGATCCAGAACAGGTGACGAAAAAGGATCAATAAGCCATTTTCACATTTTAGAAATGTGTTTAACCCTTTTTGTATCGGAAACCCCTAAACGGGTACTTGACAAACAGTGCAGGCCCAGATCAGACGCCGCAGAACACGGCGACGTTCTGCGACGCCGCAGAACGCGGCTTCTGACCAGGACCCACACTGTCTGCAATAAATTCAGCCATCTTCCGAATAAATTTTGATGAAAACACAACCTGACACCCCTAAATTTTGAAATGGACTCCTGCTATATATAAGGAGGAAGATTCCATTTGGTACAAAAAGGGTTAAGTCGTATCAAGCGAAAATCAGTACATTTATTTTTTACATATTTGGGCGTGCACAATAAGCGAAGGCACAGATCATCTGAGCTTTCGCTGTGCGCTAACGAAAGGCTTATTCTAACTGTGATGGTAAGGAGGCTGATTTGAAGGGAGTGCTCGCTTCTCGCGTCCATTTAATATTTAAGCATGCATGATTTCCGTTAATTACATTGGGACATCTGGGGTATTTTTCGAGTTTTTTGGTGTGATTGCTAGCGCCGTCTGGTCTTTTTCGTTCGTTTGCTCTTTACAGTCAAACCTATTTAGCCTATTTGTATATATCTGCCATATCGAACCGGTCGGATTAACTTACCCTTGGACCCACCTCACTTCTGAGCAGGCTTATATATACATAAACAAGGATCTTATGATATAAGCAGTTAACCACAACAGTGCACATTCGCTGCCTTTTTTGATTCAGTGGAAATGAGTGAATGGTCGCATAAAAGATTTCCTGGTCAATTTCACGAAAGACGGTTGCCATCCCGGCAGATATCTAACCAACCAGCGGCCCCCGTCCATCGGTGCTTGAAGAAATAAATGGGTTGCATGATGCTTCCACGCAGAGCTGAAACCGACCCGCACACGAGTACTGGTAAACCGCTTAGAGGATCTAAGCCTGCCCGGGCAAAGCGGCCCGTCCATGCTTATAAACATAGTGGTTTCATTGGGCGACAGGGCTTGAGATGTCATTTCATCTCAATGTCGGTTAAAATTCCCACAAAGTTGGAAGCAACGTCTCCAGAATGACCTTTACAGTGTTGACGGGGGCGTTAAACCTCAAATCAAACAAATCTAACCCACCAGTCAGACGCTCGGGCATTTGGTGATAACTGTAAGATAGTTTTCCTTATTTCTTCATAAAACTTATGTTGTGGGTATTCATTTGATAATTTATGGATTGATTGTTTTGGGTTTAACGACATGTAGGTCAACCCTTGTGGGTCATTTTGTGTCGTCGCCCAGAGAAAGGGACGACAAAGATAGAAGAGATAGTAGCTCTAGCCGATGAAAGTGAAGGGCAGAGGAGAAAGAGAAAATGAATGGAAGTGTAGAAATTACTAAAACATGCATATACAAATACATTGTAAATTTTACCTCCAAAAATGAATATTTTAAGATGAAAAATTGTGATATTTTTCTTATTTCTGCTCTAAAATATAGATTGTGGGTACTCGTTAGAACCGCCTCAACTGTTATTTTTCTTATTTCTGCTCTAAAAATATAGATTGTGGGTACCTGTTAGAACCGCCTCAACTTTTTCTTATTTCTGCTCTAAAATATAGATTGTGGGTACTCGTTAGAACCGCCTCGTTTAGGCGGTTCTAACGAGTACCCACAATCTATATTTTAGAGCAGAAATAAGAAAAATAAGGTTTTCACCTGTAAACCCCAGTTTTCCTATATAAAAGTGGGGTTCAAGGGGGTCAAAATTACATAGGCGTGTTTTCGTGATGAACAGAAGAAATAACAACATCTCCCCTCCACCCTTACCTGCTGCAAGGACAGCAGGCCTTGCCCAACTGTTAGCCAATATATTAGCTGGACGCCCTAGTGACGCAAGATACACTTCACCTTTGCCTAACCCAACCACCGTCCAAGGGAATTCATAAGCCCCCGCCCATAGGGGCTTGAAGAAATATATGTGCTGCATGATGCTTCGTCGCAGAGCTGAATCCGGCACGCACACTAGTACTGGTAAACCGCTTAGAGGATCTAAGCCTGTCCAGGATCCGCGGTACGAGGCGGACCGTCCATTCTAATAAACCCTATTGGTTTCATTGGGCGACAGGGCTTGAGATGTCATTTCATCTCAGTGTCGGGTAAAAGTCCCACAAAATTGGAAGCAACGTCTCCAAAATGACCTTTACAGTGTTGACGGGGACGTTAAACCTCAAATCAAACAAAACAAACCAAGGGAATTCATTTGAACCGCCTCACCAAGGCGGTTGAAATGAATACCTACAACATAGGTTTTTATGGAGAATTGACAACAACTCTCACCATAACCATATCTGTTTCCATGAGTTTACTGAGGGTATTTGCTCGAAGACCCCATTTCGCTTATTGGTAAGGGGGTGGTGTATAAGAGTATTTAACCCCATGCCCTTCTGAATACATTAATTTAGCCACTCTCATTTCTGACTCTAAACCAATCTAATTACCTTATCTTATTTGCTTGAATTGAGGTTTTGTTTGTTTATATCGGAGTTTAACGGCCCAGTCAACACTATTTTAGGTCATTTTTGAGCCGGTCAGTTTACCTATCCACACTTTACCTAGGCATGCTTATACGTAAGCGGTGCAGCTTCTTTTGCCAGAAACTGGCAATTGTCCTTCTTGAACCAACGGAAGGGAGAGAATGACCGTAGAAAAGATTTCACGATCAATCTGCACGAAAGAATCATCACGGTTTCCGAGCCCGGCAGATGTCGAACCCGCGTCCTCCAGATCACCAGTCAGACGCGCATCCGGCTGAGCTACCGAGGCCGACTTGAATTGAGGTTTTTCGTCCCCGTCAACACTGTATAGGTCATTTTGGAGACTTTGCTTCCAGTTTCGTGGGTCTTTTACTCGACAATGAGATGAAATGACATCTCAAGCCCTGTCGCCCAATGAAACCAATAGGGTTTATAAGCATGGACGGTCCGACTCGCACCGCTTTACCTGGGCAGACTTAGATCCTCTAAGCGGTTTACCAGTGTGCGGTCGGTTTCAGCTCTGCGTGGAAGCATCATGCAGCCCATCTATTTCTTTAAGCCCCGATGGGCGGGGCCGCACCTTCAACACATTTAGGTCATTTTGGAGACGTTGCTTCCAATTTTCACGGTGGAACTTTTAACCGACACTGTGATGAAACCAGCATGGTTTATATGCAAGGACGGTCCTATACTCGCACCACTTTGCCAGGACAGGCTTATGCCTTCTAAGCGTGTGCGTCGGTTTCAGCTCTTGTGTGGAAGCACCATGTAGCCAAATCTATTTCTCCTAGCCCGAACATCTAATTATTTGATTTAATTTTCACACAAATTCGCAAACTGCAAGACAAACAGTGTATACCCTGACCAGAAGCCGCCATCTAATATGGATCTACTCTGCTTGCAAAGGTACGGGTTGTCGTTTTCAGTGGGATAATGGTACCATGGTGTAATGCAAATTTCATATACAGTAAAATTCCTAAATTAAGACCACCTTTGGGGCTGTTCAAAAGTGGTCTTAAAGACCACTTTTGAACAGTCCCAAAGGTGGTCCCTGACCAGAGGAAACTACTGGCAGACAACACCAAGAAAAATTAAGTCCAGCCTTCAAAATAAGCGCTTTAAAGCAGAATAAGTCCTAATTTTAGGTGGTCTTAATAGCGGAATTTCATGGTACATGTAGCACTAATGTGAGCAAAAGGAGTATGGACAAATTGACTCGATTAGCATACTTCAAGCGCACTCATCTAATAAGGCTAGATACAAGAAGCTACTTGCGCAGGCTTGCCAGAGTCTTTGCTGGTCGTTTGCCCCCGTCCATCGGGGCTTGGAGAAATAGATTTGGCTGCATGATGCTTCCTCGCAGAGCTGATGAGTACTTGTAAACCGCTTAGAAGGTCTAAGTCTGCCCAGGCAAAGTGGTGCGAGTCGCACCGGACAGTACATGCATATACACCCTATTGATTTCATTGGTTGAGAGGGTTTGGGGTGTCATTTCATCTCAATGTCGGGCAAAGGTCTCACGAAATTGGAAGCAACGTCTCCAAAATGACCTAAATAGTGTTGACGGGGACGTTAAACCTCAACTCAACCAAACGAAAACAAACTCTGTCGTTCGGCTATATGATACGTATTCTTTTCTCACGCGCTGACTCGTGTAATTATCGCCCCTTGCAATTATTAAAACAGACACATTATATGGCTTTAGATTTCCTTTGCTTTCCCATTTTATGTTTTCATAAATCAGAAGAAAAGGGAAACTGTCTCAGCGTGATACAGAGAGCTAAACTTTGTAAAAGTTTGCTAATATTTCGCCATTAGTAAAACTACAAAATATAAAACATGGAATGGTAGGGTGTGGAGTTGGTTGTTGGGAGGCCTAGTTAACATAATTAAAGTAATATCGAGTCGTTCAGTTTACCTAATCACGCCTTTCTTGACTGACAAGGAATGGACTCAAGGAATGGCTAGATCATTTGAAGTGAATAACCGTGGGTAACCGTATATTTCATTGGGTGGGTGAATAGAAAGATCTCACTCTCCCCAACACCACTCCATGTTTTTGTCTAGCGCGTGAGAGACAGAACAGCTGGGTTAAAAGTGTCCTTACTCAGCGGGATGTGTGCATCTACGGAAAGCAGGAATGTGGCAGATGAAAACATGGAATAAATGTTAAAAACATGCTCTCCTATCCACGTGCTGAAATTTCTAAAATGTTTATATTGAACATCGTGTAAAACGCGGAGTTAGTACAATGTGTGACCTAAATGATGAGGTTTTTGGGGACTGATCGTTTTTGTTTGTTTGATTTGAGGTTTAACGTCCCCGTCAACTCTGTAAAGGTCATTTTGGAGACGTTGCTTCCAATTTTGTGGGACTTTTACCCGACATTATGATGAAATGACATCTCAAGCCCTGCCGCCCAATGAAACCAATAGGGTTTATAAGCATGGACGGGCCGACCTCGCACAACTTTGCCTGGGCAGGCTTAGATCCTCTAAGCGGCGGTTTACCAGTATTCGTGTGCGGGTCGGTTTCAGCTCTGCGTGGAAGCATCATGCAGCCCATATATATATATTTCTTCAAGCCCCGATTGGCTGGGGCGGGGGTGGGGGGGGGGGGGGCTGATCGTAAAACACGCTTATATAGTTGACCTCATTAAATCTCACTTTTATAGTAAAACTGCATGGGGTTGACAGGTTTTCTTTTTTTTTCTGCTTAAAACATGGATTGTGGGTACTTCCAGTTACAGCCGCCTCGATGAGGTGGTATTCTTGTCGCTGAGATGGCAGAGTGCTGAGTAAAAAGGGTTATTTGCAAAACCCAGACTTGGCAAACTATGTAGAAACAAATCAGACGCCACAGAAAGGGGTGTCTTATCAGGGTCTATACTATTCCCATAAATATAGGGGAATTTTAAGTTTATAACGAACCATCACGAAAACGCGCCTGTGTATAATTTTGAGCCCCTTGGACGCCACTTTTATATTGTAAAACTAGGGTTTACAGGGGTAAACCTTATTTTTCTTATTTCTGCTCTAAAATATAGATTGTGGGTACTCGTTAGAACCGCCCCTATGAGTCGGTTCTAACGAGTACCAACAATCTATATTTTGAGCAGAAATATGAAATAGATCACAATTTTTCCCCTTTTACAATGCATTTGTATAGGCGTGTTTTCGTAATGCAATGTAAGACCCCGTCCGGGACCATTTTGCCAGCATATTCTCAGAGACATCCCAGCAGACACATGACGTAATTGTGACTTCACATCAACGTCGTTATAACGTCATGGCGTTGATGCAACGTCACATCGACGTCGGTGCAACGTCACGATTTGACGTTGCCCTAGCGACGTGTGCCTTCTGGGAGCTGTCAGTTCTTTGATTGTACACTGGTCTGATTTTCATGAAATTTTACGCAGATACTGCACGATATTAATGATGGAACACTAACATCTAATGTTATTACTCTCTCATACTATTGAATTATTGTTTCCGGTGGTTGAGTGTCGGAAAGGTATTATGAATCTTTCGGCATCTGGGCGTCCAACCTATCTATCACGAAAACAAACCTATATAATTTTGACCCCCTTGAACCCCACTGTTATATAGTAAAACTGGGGTTCACAGGGGTAAACCTTTTTTTTTTCTTATTTCTGCTCTAAAATATAGATTGAGGGTACTCGTTAGAACCGCCTCGATAAGGCTGTTCAAACGAGAACCCACAATCTATATTTTGAGCAGAAATAAAAATATTACAATTTTTCATCATAAAATCTTCATTTTTCCGGCGATAAAGGTGGCAATGTATTTGAATAGGCATGTTTGCGTAATGCAACCTATCTAGTCCGTGAAATGAACCACAATGTAAACCCCACTTTATATAGAGAAAAGTTTGGTTTACATTGTTTTTCTTTATTCTTGCTCAAAACATAGATTTGCCCCAACCCTTCGGGGCTTCAAGAAATAGATGGGTTGCAGGATGCTTCCATGCAGAGCTGAAACCGACCGCACTCGAGAACTGGAAAACCGCTTAGAAGGTCTAAGCCTGTCTTAGAAGGTCTAAGCCTGCCCAAGCAAAGTGGTGTGAGTCGGACCGGACCATCCATGCATATTGACCCTATTGGTTTCGATGGACGGCAGGGCCTGAGATGTCAATTCATCTCAATGTCGGGTAAAAGTCCCACAAAACTTGGAAACAACATCTCCAAAATGACCTATATAGTGTTGACGGGGACGTTAAACCTCAAATCAAACTAATCAAAACATAGATTGTGGGTACTCGTTAGACAGCGGCAACTGTCTGAATAATTCAAACAATCTATTTATTACCTAAGACTGTCTGACTCACTTATCCATTTAGCAATGTAATTATGTCAATTTACATTTCAGGTCGTTAATACCTATGCTTGCTATCTTCTTAATTTATTCATGGTCAAATCCGCTAGATTCTTAACATTTTAAAGTAATCTTATTTGAATGTGTCATTTCCCGAGTATATTCCTATCAGATATTGAAGGTTTTGACACACCATGTCATATTAAACGTTTTAAAATTTCTTGTGTATTTAATCAGAGATATTGAAGCCATTATTTTAAGCGTAATCTTTCATTATTTTTGTTTTGGTCAAGCAGGATTAGACAACACCTGTAATTTTGTGCACCTGACAAAGCAGGCCATTAAATGGACAAATCAATGATCTTGATAAAACACACATCGTTCATCTATTTCTTTGATACAAGATAATAATTTCGCCAATCTGTTTTACTAATAGCATATAAACACTGGTAATGTTATGACATTTTCTTATGTACCACCCACTACTTGTATATTCATACGGGAGCAAAATACGTGAGAACTTCACTTATACTCCATCCCGCAGAAAATCTATATTCTACGGGCTCCTATTTGATTCAAAGCAGAAATAAACTTTATTTTAGGTATCTTTTGATCTGTGATCTTCAGCCACTAACGAACACCATCTGTCGATTCTGGGTTCGAAAATCGCTAGAAACTACAATTTTCATGTCTTTGACCTATTTAATCCGCCCAGCAACAGCGAGCCCCGCCTTTGTGTTTATAATTCGGCTCAGGCAATCCTGAATCGATGAGCCATCCGATAAAACACCGCCTACTTCGACTCTGATTGGTTTGTATTCAAATATGTCACGTGGGTTTGTGAGAGAGTAAAACTTGACTGCACACCGTTATTTAGTCAGAATAAGTTCGTCTTCCGTAGAATAGTGACTATATCGAATTAACTCAGTGAAAAAATCAGGGAGGGTGCTTAAACACTTCAGGGATTATTTAAAAACTCAGTGATATTTCAAAGAAGGATCTTATACTAATCGATGGCAAAATGGTTCCTCAGAACAGTCCAGGTGCGATGAGTGACCATAGTGACGATTCTGGAGTTGTATTTGGATCACAGCAAATCCAACCTTCCACGAGAACACCGTATACAGATGCGACTCAGTGTAAGAAAGCCACGAACCATGTGAAAAGGCCTATGAACGCTTTCATGGTGTGGTCACAGATTGAACGCAGGAAAATTTCTGAAGTTCAGCCGGACATGCATAATGCGGAAATTAGTAAGAGACTTGGTGCTAGGTGGAAGTTACTTGATGAAAATGATCGCCAGCCCTACATTGAAGAGGCTGAGCGACTCAGGCTTCTCCATATGCAGGAATACCCGGACTATAAATACAGACCGAGGAAAAAGAATAAGCCGACGCCGAAGCCCGAGGTTAGTAAGGGTAAAATCACAAAGTCATCGAAATCACGGCCTGATAGACAACGGTATCAGAAATCATCAGCCATAAAGGAGGCTTTATCTCAACATACTCAGTACATGACCACCACCACTGCTCAAAACAGTAGTAGGCTCAAGCTTAAACTGACAATTGACAAAAAGTTCAAAGACAGTATCAGAGCCAGTAAACATATATCAGTGCCCGAGTCTCAGCTCACACCCCCGGGCAAAGTTCCATCCAGCCCGGAATACACCCCGATGACCCCCGAGTCTACGAGTTTCTATCCGGAGGATCATTACGATACCCCAGCCCCATCGCCCGTAGATGATCCCATTAAACTAGAACCAGGAATGCATATTAAACTAGAGCCAGGGATGCATATCAACAACAATCATATAATCCAACAGCCTGATGGTTCATCGTTAGCTGACCTAGATAACCTTACAGACGTTTTACAGCTGCCTTCAAACTGGCAGATTGACATCGCAAATATGGACCTTAGTAAATTGGCGGACACAGACTTTCCAAACTTTGACAATAATGTTCAAAATGTGCAAAATAACAATGTATATCCATCCATGACAATGCCAGTATCAAATAGTGCTCAGATGACCATTAACACAATGACCTCTTCTTCTCATTTCGAGTTCCCGGACTATTCCACTCCAGAGGTATCAGAAATGATTGGTCTTGAAAGTGACTGGTTAGACATTTCGTCACTAGGCATACCAGCCCAGTGACATTCTGCTCACCAAATTCCAGTAAAATATGTACAATTCACGGGACTGTGTGCAAAATAATTCCTTATTGTGAGATGATCTGTTATTAGTTGGATTATGATATTTCGCCTTATTTCGTGGACCATTGACTTAAAATCGGCAGGAGTTACAAAAGTATGATTGTTAATATGTACATAGTACTGTTACTGTATATTTTGAAGAGAAATACGTACATCTGTCGCTTTTAGTGTTCAACATTAAGTAAGTTCACCAATGTAAGAAAGTTCTCATTCTAAAAAAGTCACTCGAAAAAAAAATCCGTTTTAGTGATATTTCATTATTTTGCTAAAAAATATGGATTGTGGGTATTCGTTAGAACCTTCTCATGAGGCGGTCCTATTGAATATCCACAATACATGTTTATGCATAAAAATATGGAAAATAATGCATACCCTGGTAAATCCCACTTTTGCGTAAAATGGGGCTTAAAAGGGTATCCATCGTACAGACATGTTAATGTGATGGGGGTATATTTATTTTATAAAGTATCTGTTGTGATCATTGCTAACAAAAGTGGAAATAATTTTAAAGAGAAAGTAAGCGGCCTTCTCAGCATGCATTTTGCGTTGAATTAACGTCGACTCAACGTTTTAAACGTTGAATTAACGTTTATTTGACATAACCCAGCTAGCACTAAACAGCGGGCCAACGTCGGGCCGATAGCGATTCGACGTCGTATCGCTGTCGGCCAGACGTTGGTCCGACTTTCTTTGCTAGCTGGGAACGTGCCTGCTGAGTTGGTATGATGTGGAGGAATGCGACTTAATATCGTATTTATTAGTTTAGCTGTGTGAAACTCGCAATATTAATCGTGTATGTACGCAATATTTAGTCCGTTTCTGTCCTAAGTGCAAATATCTTGTAGTCAAAAAGTCATCTACGCCATTTAACTTTGAATATTCCAGAGCAGGAGAGATATACTTGTTAAAGTGAGTGATAGTAAATATATTTTTGTTATGAGAAATGATCATATCTGGATTGATAGATGGATGAACGAGGAAAGTATATTTGTGATGTTGTATATATTGAAAAAAGATTTTGATACATATTTTTCCTGAAGGTAGTTTTTGTACATTTTTATATAAAGATTTTTATATAAAATTCCTAAGAAAAAGGTAGTTTTTGCAGAAAATCTCTACGCTTTCCTCAGATCAAGCATTTATTTACAGATCTATCGTGTGTTGTTGAACGTATAACATAATATACTTAATGTTGTCTCAAAGGTGAATCAGAGGTTGATCATATTTGTGCTATATAAGATTTAATTTAAATCATGTCGCCTCTGTATATCATTGTAAATATCTATTTAAGTCATTTATCATCCAACGAACCTTCATTATTTGACGCCTTGTCGGGCCGTTCAAAGCATAAAACGTACCAGTTCTAAGGTTTTTGGCTACTTTATACATGTTATGTATTATGTAGTAAACTTGACTGAACTGAAGTTGGCTGTAGTTTTGTTTTATTATTTTGATTCACTAGTCATCTATGTTTACATCCATTTACAACTCACGTGTGTACATTTAACTGCACCGCCCCCGCCTGTCACTCAATGTGATTGACAGGTAAACTACCTACAGCTGATTTCTACGAGAGCTCGAGAAAATGGACTTTTTTCATCAGAAAAGTACTAATCTTTTCTCATTTCTGCAAGTAAACGTACGTTGTGGGTACTCATTAGAAGCGCCTCGCCGAGGCGCTTCTAATGAGTACCCACAACATGTGTTATATCTAAAATAAGCAAAATAATTTGAGGATTTCCCTTTTATCTGGAGCTATGTTACCTGTAAAATCGTACTCGTTACCTATATGAACATGTGGGTTATAAAAGGTGTATCATAAATAGGTCGTGTAGGCTGATTAATTGTTCACATACAAAAATCGCTCTGTCTGACTGTCAGAAATATTGGAGTTATATCAAAAGCGCTAAGACACTAAACTATATTGAATCATGGAAATTTAGTCATTGTGCAGTCTTTTATGTTTACAATCCTAAAGCAAAACTGATCGATAAAACAACTGTAAGGAAGGACAAGTGTAAATAAGCAGGGAAGAAAACTGGTCGATCCTATATTGTGAAGCTAAAAAAACTTATTTTTGTCACGTAGCAACAAAACATACAACGTTGACTCCCATATATTACTAGAAGGGTCCAAATGTGGTTGAAACAGAACCCGACTGCAAAGCTTCATGTCCCTTATAAATCTTTATTCACCTTATTTGCATTATCTGCTGGTTCCTAGTCTAAAGGTTATCAGAGTTGGAAAAACATGTAACCAGACCCCCCTGACCTTTCAAGGTCAGGGGGGTCTGGTTACCTGTTTTTCCAATATTGATAGTGTGCAAGCTGGGAGCCAGCAAATAATGCAAATATGGTGAATAGAGAAAAGTGGGGTCTGCATGAATATAGATAAAAGTTATTCTCACTCAAATTCTTTATTCTCACTCAGAAAAAAATATAAATAAATAAATAAAGGTTGTGGGCACTCCATAGAACCACCTCAATGAGGCGAATCTGTCGAGCACTCTAGCTATGTTTGAACGTGTTTTTATCAGAAAACGTGGGCATGTTGTCAAAGTGCTATCAAAACATTTCGTGGTGAACACACACACTTCACCTCAGACGCTGCAGTCTACCCATGGAGTCACCCATTGTTGCCCAAAATTCGTTCTGAAGCTCATATAATGGCAAACACTGTATTTAGACCCAACAGCCAAAGTATTTAACCCATTTAGTACCAGAAACCCCAAAATGGGTACCCTGTCAAACAATGGAGGCCCAGATCAGACACCGCAGAACGCGGCGTCTAATCAGGGCCTCCACTGTTTGCAAGAAATTCAGCCATTTTCAAAATGAATTTTTTAAGAAAACACAACCTGACACCCCTAAATTTTGAAATGAACTCCTTTCATATACAAGGTGGTACAATAAGCCTTGGAGATGCCCCGATTGTACGTTTTGCCAAAAAAAATATGTAAGCAATTCGTGCAGACCCAGATCAAACGCCGCATTCTGTGACGGTTGATCTGGGTCTACACTAATTGCAATGTTCCTTTTATATGACGTTAGGCTTATATGTATTCGATACCAGATTTTGGGATCTTTTACTCAAATACTAAGCGATCTCTATTTAAGATATGCAGGGAATTTATGTCAAAAGGGGGCACATTTTGCAATCTTATCTAAAGCAACTTACAACCGCCTAGGGAGGTAAATTTTGGAAAAACACAATATTTGGTTTATCGGAGAATTTATAGATAAAATTGCATAATTATTTGTAATAAGTTAGATGGGGTTGATTTGTGGACTGGTACTATTGACATTTTGACTTAATCATAGGCACTAAAAACTCGAGACCTATAATATGGCTTTATATCTAAATTTTGCCCTGGATTAAATTACCTGCCACCTTGATAGGGGAGCAGAAAAACCCGCGAAAAATTCTATTCCCTGAACAAACTGTAAAATTTCAAAGGACGAAGTGTCACTTCAGTGAATATTCAATTTCCTTTCAAAGATTAGTGGTGTGTATACACATTCAATCGTGACACATTGGTTTTAAATGTCTCGACAAAACGTACAATGCCCTATCCTAGAGGGCTTTTGGTGAATAAATCGAAATAAATTATACTTTGCGGTGACTACCGTGCGTTCACCGACAGAAAGAAATAATATGCGAATTTCTGACAGTTTTCAGACAGAGTGATCTCATTGTGAATGTTCGGAATGCCACATCCCCTCCTGGTACATGTATGTCGACAGCCTTTGATGTGACCTTTGCAAACAGAGTCGACCCAGATCAGACGCCGCGTTTTGCGGCGTCTGATCAGGGTCTACACTGCGTTAATTCGGGACAGAGATGTCTTGGAAACACAAGTCGATGTTATGAGCTCGATTGAAGCCCCCCCCCCCCCCCACCCCCCTATATATTTCCTGAAAGATCATATTAATCTACACTTTGGAGCTGAAACAACAGTGTCAAACGTCATTTATACAACCATGATTGTATATCAAAACGCTGGAGTTCGATGACTGGTGAGCTATCCTGAGGCTTGGACTGATATTTCTAAGCTTTCCTGCCCGGGAAAAGTCTTGATACGTATACTGACCGACTCGACATGACCTAAATACTGTCTACTTCGCCGTTGAACCAGCAAGAGCCCTTTCAGTGCATTGATCCAAAATGGGAAGATTCACAACAGGCCTTCCTTTTCACAGCATGCAGTTTAATGGCAGATCTCCAGATCAAGTGACGTAACAAGGGTTTTCTTATACGTTTCGGTACTTCTTAGAAAGGCGTCACATTAAAACTAGTTCCTTGTTTGTTTTGGAGTTTAACGGCCCAGGCAACACTATTTTAGGTCATTTTTGAGCCGGTCAGTTTACCTATCCATACTTCTCCTGGGCAAGCTTATACGTAAGCGATTAACCAGTACAGTGCACATTCTTTCGCCAGAAACTGACAACTGCCCTTCTTGAATCAGCGGTAGGGAGAGAATGACCGTAGCAAAGATTTCATTATCAATCTCCACGAATGTATGTTGCCGACCCCGGCTAAAGCTAGTTCCGGCTGAGAGATATGGGGGCGATTGGATCTAACAAATGCCGAAAATATCCCCAAAACTATCCTTGTTAATTAAATCAGTACCAACGACATCTCCTTTCACAAGTTTGTTTGTTTGTTTGATTTGAGGTTTAACGTCCCCGTCAACACTGAAAAGGTCATTTTGGAGACGTTGATTCCAATTTTGTGGGACTTTTACCCGACATCGAAATGAAATGACATCTCAAGCCCTGTCGCCCAATGAAACCAATATGGTTTGTTAGCATGGGAGGACCGACTCGCACCGCTTTGCCCGGGCAGGCTTAGATACTCTTAACGGTTTACCAGTACTCGTGTGCGGGACGGTTTCTGCTCTGCGTGAAAGCATAATGCAGCCCATCTATTTCTTCAAGCCCCGATGAGCGGGGGCCGTTCCTTTCACAAGAGAAGGGCATATGACATATATCCTCTGGCCTATCGAGTTTGTTCTGGGAGTAATTTGGCTAACACATCCGTGTGATAAATTACTATATACTTGTGTTTTGACCCGATAAAAATAGGATATTTTCTTATTTTTGTATCAAAGAGTGATTGTGGGTGCTCGTTAGAACCGCCTCAATTGAGGCGGTCCTAACGAGTACCCACAATCTAAGTCTTAGAACAGATGTAAAATAACACATTCTCTCATTTTGATGATTTTTTTCCTGATGAAATCGGACCTTTCTTATTTCTGTGTCCAAAAAGATTGGTGGTGATCGTTAGAACTACCTCGTTGTGGCGGTACGAACGAGTACCCGCAGTCTCACTCTAAAAGATATTTTTCCCCACTCTTCGATACCCATAAAGCTGTTCATAACACGAATTTAATGCAATATACAGAGTGGTCAAGAGTTCCATCTGGCACCTATGGTCTTTCGGATAAGTCTCTGGCTCCATACGACTCAACCTGTTGGCGGTATGTAAACAACAGCAGTTTTATACAGTTAGAAACTTGGTCCCAGACATCGAACACTAATCATATTTGATAAGTTATTGAGTTGAGATTCAGTACTCTCACAAACTAACGAAAACAAATCAATTTGTATTTGCTGCTTAGTTCAAACATCTGTCTAAGCGTTTATGTGTACCAAGTTAAGTGCAGTTCTATCGAACTGTGTTTGCGGCTCAGGTATGCACATGCAATGCACCTTCCTGTAACTTTCCTAACTCTGTAAAAAGATCAAATATGTATGGAACTGAGGCATCTCAATGAAACTTTTAAACATAGATTATGGGTGTTTGTTAGAACATCTATTGACGTTCTGCAGAACAACAGAGAGAGAGAGAGAGAGAGAGAGAGAGAGAGAGAGAGAGAGAGAGAGAGAGAGAATACCCACAATCTAAATGGAGTGATTGTCAGAGTACTCATGACAAAGTCCAGACTTTTGGACGAGTCTTTAAACCGAGGTCACGTCTCCGTATGACCATAGTTGTTGGTGGGACTTAAAACTCAAACACACACACACACACAGGACAAAAGTTGTTAACCTGATCAACATGCATCATGTTGTCAAGGTCCAAGTAATAAAAACATTGTAAACCCAAGCTTACGTCGGAAAAAGCAGGGTTTTTTGTTTGTTTGATTTGAGGTTTAACTTCCCCGTCAACACTGTATAGGTCATTTTGGAGACGGTGCTTCCAACTTTGTGGGACTTTTACCCGACATTGAGATGAAATGACATCTCAAGCCCTGTAGCCGAATTAAACCAATAGGGTCCGGCTCGCACCGCTTTGCCTGGGCAGGCTTAGACCCTAAAAGCGGTTTACCAGTGCGGTCGGTTTCAGCTCTGCGTGGAAGCATCATGCAGCCCATCTATTTCTTCAAGCCCCGATGGGCGGGGGCCGATTTTGTCATGGATTGAGGATCCCTGACTTGACATATTCTTGTCGTTAGCATATGTCCAGATGTAATACTGACCAACAAAATACATAGTTGCTCATGCCTAGCAGTCTGGGTCTAAATGTGTATAAATTTTCGCGATATCTCGTGTTTGGCATGTATACATAAAGTCGGCTGATTTCGCCATCCTAATATCCGCATCGAGCAATAAAAGCGGGCATTAACCCATTTAGTACCAGAAACCCCAAAACGGGTACCAGGGCAAACAGTGCAGGCCCAGATCAGACGCCGCACGCGGCGTCTGATCAGGGCCTACACTGTTTGCGAAAAGTAAAGCCATTTTCCAAATCGATTTTGAAGAAATCACAACCTGTCATCCCTTAGTGTAGAAATGGACTCCTGCTATATATAAAGAGGAAGATTCCATTTGGTACAAAATGGGTTTATGGCCTAAGTCATGCTGTGAAAGCCATAATCAAACTACCACATTTGCCCTAAAAAAATTGAACCCACAACCACTGACTGTAATTATGCTAATCTTTGAGTGAGTAGACTTTACCATTAGATGATACAGCTAAACAGTTGAGCCGAATATCAAACAGTGTAGGCCAGGACAAAACTGTACATAAGAGCTCAGAATGTTTGTTCGGGCGTTTATGTCCGAATACTTAGGGTGATTAGGGCAGATCAAAGCAGATCAGAAGTTAGCAAAAGCAAATAATTGTGTGTACAAGGGTCAGTTCACGCTGATAGCTTTTCAAAGGTTTTTATTACCCTACCATATTTCCCTAAAAAAGACACTGAAGAGCTCCAACCCGTTACCGGTGCGAATCCGACCGTCCCTACATATTAACCTTTCGGTTTGGATGGGTGGCGGGGATTGAGGTGTCATTTCATCCCATTGTCGGGTAAATGTCCCACAAAATTGGAAGCAACATCTCCAAAATGACTTAAATAGTGTTGATGGGACGTAAAACCTCAATTCAAACAAACAAACAAAACTGCAGAGCTCCAGTTCATCAAAATGCTAACAGTACTGGTGGGTCGATTGTCTCTGAGATGGTACTGACAGGGGACTTAGATTGTTTTTTCTTGCACACCAGACAAAGAAATCCGTGATTTTACCCTGGGATAGAAATTTATGTTCTGACCCTGCTGGTGTTACGACCCAAATTAGAATATAATCGCGTGTTTGATAAATGCACTGGTTGATTACGACCTCAGATGCGCCGTCGTAAAAGTTGACGTCCCAGCACGTTACGTGGCGTCACGAAACATTCCTGTAGTGTCATCACATGGCGGACGTCGGTACTTGAAGTGACTGCAACATTAAAAATCCGCGCTATAAAATGGAAGGTATGCAAGAAACAGAATCTCACATGGGTGTGAGGGGTGGATAGGAAAATCCGTCCCACGGGATCACTGTCCGGCATCAATCGGCAAGCCTCGTGATGCTGGACAGTGTCCCTCGGGACGGACTTTTCTATCCCGCACCCCTCACATCCATATAAAATTCTAATAATATAACCCCAGAATTTCTGTACTTTAAAAAAACGGTGTAGATCCTGATCAGCTATTAATATATACCCCTGACACCCCAGTTATACTGTATAAAAGTGGGATTATATGGGCGTGTTTTCGTGATATTGGGCAAGGAGGCCGAAGATTAGAGTAGACTGTGCAGCAAGTCGCTTTTGTCGCCCCTTTTCGCTTTTTTATTAGGCCATAAGCTATAAAAGGCTGAAGGCTCTTATCAGACTGCACAGGCTGATCTGAGCCCTCGCTGGTCGCGAGGGTCTTGTAGGGTAAACTTTGACATGCGCCGGCACGTATTAAAGACGGCTTATTTTTTCCCTAATTTCCACGAAATGAGATAAAATCGTGTATTAAAAACAATACAGTCCCCACCTACGCTAAACATAGCATTTGATATCAAACGATGTCATTTTTCAGTAATAACTTTAAGCAAGATGTATCTTTGCGCAAGAGTTTGCTTTAGGGGAGACGTACATATGCGCGAATGCGTTTCAGCGCGTCACAATGTCATGGCCACACAAAGGCGGAACCCAAAAAACAACCATACCTCTCTGGATTTTACCCTACATGCGGGTTCAGGGCCGCAATTACATGACGTTGGTGTTATATTTTTGTTCACATTGATATTGAATTTCATTTTTTTTTTTTTTTTTTTTTTTTTTTTGCATTTGAAAATTGTTACACTGGCATGTATATGCCATGGCATGACTTTCAATTGAAAAAAAAAATGAGATATCTTTTTCACAAAAGTGCCCGTGACCATGGAGACCTAAAACTCCAGAACTACTACTACTACTACTACTACTACTACTACTACTACTACTACTACTACTACTACTACTGTCGGCCCCCGCCCACCGGGGCTTGAGGAAACTGAAGGGCTGCATGATGCTTCCACGCAGAGCTGAAATCGACTGCACACGAGTTCAGGTAAACCGCTTAGAGGATCTAAGCCTGTCCAGGCAAAGCGATGCGAGTAGGACCGTCCATGCTTATAAACCATATTGGTTTCATTGAGCGACAGGGCTGTAGATGTCATTTCATCTCAATGTCGGGTAAAAGTCCCACATAATTGGAAGCAACGTCTCCAAAATGACCTATATAGTGTTGACGGGTATGTTAAACATCAAATCATACAAACAAACAAACCAAAAACTTTTTTGTGTACCCCTTTCAACCCAGTGCACTCGTACAGATATATATGCCAACCGATTTCCAGAGTCGTCTCATCAG
Source organism: Lucinisca nassula (assembly GCA_963580285.1). NCBI lineage: Eukaryota > Metazoa > Mollusca > Bivalvia > Lucinida > Lucinidae > Lucinisca > Lucinisca nassula. The sequence goes on along the minus strand of OY757014.1, from coordinate 107,136,051 downwards.
GATCAACACTGTCATCTGATGAGTTTGACTACACCCACCCCTCCCACGATAAGTTGATCCACTTCAGAAACTCTGGTGAAAGGTTAACTCTTATCCTGTTGTTCACGACAACCCCTATCTTTGCAAACAGTGTAGATCCAGATCAGATGGCTTCTGAAGAAGGGGCAAATTCTTTCCTTAAAGAGTAGACCCCGCTTTTCAGCGGGTCAGTCTATAGAAAAGGGAAAATGAAGTTCCGAAAGTTGTCTCCCTTTGAAAAGCCAAGCGCATCCATTCCCCCTATTCACTTTCTTGCAACATCAGTAATGTTCTTAGTGACCCGAAAACCTCCAGACCTTAGACAGCTGAAAACTGTTCGTCACACAACCATCTTATTGAAATAAACAGCATGTTCAGTTATACATCATGTAACATGGATAGATTTTTAATATCACCATATTAAACAAGTCATTTTGCGTACAGGAAACATTTTCACGGTGATTAAAACCGAACTTATACACCCAGTTTTTATTTGTTGACATATACTTTAACCGATATTCAGAAGAAAATCTAACTTTCACCATCTTGAAGATTAATTGAAGAGTGTATGTTTGTTTGTTTGTTTGTTTTGAGGTTTAACGTCCCCGACAACATGGTATAGGTTTTTTGGAGACGTCGCTTCCAATTTTGTGGAACTGCCGCCCATTGAAACCCAAAGGGTTTATAAGCATGGGCGGCCTGACTCTCACGGTTTTGCCTGGGCGGGCTTAGATGCTCTAAGCGACGTACCAGTACTCGTGTGCGGTTGATTTCAGCTCTGCATGGAAGCATCATGCAGACCATCTATTTCTTCAAGCCCCGATGGGCGGGGGCCGTAATCGAAGATTGAAATGTGTGTCTTTCCATCCTCCCCGGAACCGGATGACCATGATCTAGGCAAATACAGTGGAATTTCAATAGCCCTTTTGGATCGTAAATATTTTTTCGAATTTTCGTTTGTGTTAAGGTTTTACGTCCCCTTCAACACTATTAAGGTCATTTTGGAGATGCCGCATTCGATTTTGTGGGACCCGGCATTGAGATGATATGACATCATTGAGCTGATACGACATCTCGAGCCCTTCCACCCAAAGAAACTGCTAGGGTTAAGGAGGCAGACTAAGGCTTAAGGTGTTTACTGTTTACTAGTACTCAAAATCGGTCAGCGGAAGGCTCCGATGGGCGGGTCGAGTTTTGGGCAATTCGAGCCCTTGAAAGTTAGAGGATCTAAGCCTGCCGAGGCAAAGTGGTGCGAGCCGGGCCGTCCATGCTAATAAACCCTATTGGTTTCATTGGGCAATTCGAGCCCTTGAAAGTTAGTAATAGCACCAGGACGGGACGGATAATGAGTACGATTAATGGATATATTTACAAACTTCTATAATAGCCCCCACCCATCGGGGCTTGAAGAAATAGATTGGCTGCATGATGTTTCCACGCAGAGCTGAAACCGGCCCGTACACGAGTATTGGTAAACCGCTTAGAGGATCTAAGCCTGCCCAGGCAAAGTGGTGCGAGCCGGGCCGTCCATGCTAATAAACCCTATTGGTTTCATTGGGTGATCGGGCTTGAGATGTGATTTCATCTCAGTGTCGGGTAAAACCCCCACACAATTGGAAGCAGCGTCTCCAAAATGATCTATACAGTGTTGACGGGGACGTTAAACCCCAAATCAAACAAAAAATCAAGATACAGTCGAACTTCATCGCCCCGCTCATCGGGGCTTGAAGAAATAGATGGGCTACATGATGTTTCCACGCAGAGCTGAAACTGACCGCACATGAGTACTGGCTAACTGCTTAGAGGTTCTAAGCATGCCCAGGAAATGCGGTGAGAGTCGGCCCGTCCATGCTCATAAACCTTATTGGTTTCATTGGGTGGCAGAGCTTACGATGTCATTTCATCTCATTGTCGGGTAAATGTCCCACAAAATTGGAAGCAATGTCTCCAAAATGACCTATCTATCTAGGTTTACTACAACACCCCCTGACGAGGATTACGTGTAGGTGATTGCGCGCCGTGAAGAAAAAGGTAGAGTGAATAGTGAGAATAAAAGTGCAATAGTGAGATGAATAAAAACAGATGAAAGTGTTAGTTAATAAGATGAGATTAAAATCAGTTTAAAAACAGGTCTGCTGTGTTTAGGGTAACTGGTGGTCAAGAGACCGAACTGCCACACTGAACTGATTCAGTGTTGGCAGCATGACCAAGGAAGATGGCAAGCTGTTCCATTGCACAACAGCCAAAGGGAAAAACGAATACTTGTAATAATCAGTTGAGGTATGGATTTGACGATACACGAAGGGATGGCGCAGGCTTTGACGGGTTGCTCTTGTTGGCTGCTGGAAATACGGTGGCATTTGAACGGCAACCATGCCGTGTGTAATTTTATATAACATACAGAGGCGAGCATCAGCCCTCCTCTGTTCCAGAGACCGCCAGCCAAGTACTTTCTGCATCTTTGAAACGCTGTTGTGAGGCGAATAGTCACTCATGGTCCAGCGAATAGCTCTCCTCTGGACCATTTCTATTTTCTGGGAATAACTTTCGGTATAAGGGCTCCATGAAGTGGAGGCGTACTCGAGTTGTGGGCGCACAATAGTTTTATATGCAGCCTCACGGACACCTTTATGTTTAGTTTTTATGTTCCGTTTAATAAAACCGAGTGATTTATTTGCGTTTGCCGAAATTCTATTAATATGTGTATTGAAACTTAAGTCGGTAGATAGATCAACACCAAGGTATCTGGCGGAGGATACACTTTCAAGGGTTTTCTTATGCATGGTGTAGGTAGACTCGATTAGATCTTGTGACCTGGTGATATGTAAAACTTGGCACTTACCAGGGTTAAATTCCATATCCCATTGTTCCTCCCACTTTTGTAGTTGGTCAAGGTCCTTCTGGAGGTTGGAAGAGTCATCTGGGTTATTAATGGTCAGGTATACCGCAGTGTCATCCGCAAAGAGGCGAACTTGAGACTGCACATTATCGGGCAAATCGTTAATGTACAGTAAGAATAAGATGGGGCCCAGGACTGACCCCTGCGGTACACCTGAGGATACTGGTACCTCATTAGAACTGTCACCTTCAAGCACAACGGTCTGGCTTCTCCCTATGAGAAAGGACTGGATCCAATACAAGACATTACCTTGAACACCATGAAGTCTAAGTTTGTAAAGCAGTTTGAGATGGTTTACCTTATCAAAGGCCTTACTAAAATCTAACAGAATGAGGTCAGTTTGCCTGCCCCCTGTCATCGATCTAGTAAGGTCCTCAACAAGTTGAATAAGCTGAGTTTCACAAGACCTGCGTTGACGGAAACCATGCTGTAAGTCATAGAGTACATTATGTTTGTCAAAGTGCCTGGTCAGGTTTGATGCAATGATGTGTTCCATAGTTTTGCACATAATGCATGTCAGTGAGATTGGTCGGTAGTTGGCTGGATTACCTTTGTCACCTTTCTTGAACAGTGGACTGACGATTGCAGTTTTCCAATCCATTGGGACAGTGCCTGTGTCCAAGGATAACTGGAAAATAGCTGTAACCAATGGAGCTATTTCATTTGAAAGTTCCTTAAGGACAACAGGTTTAATAGCATCCGGACCAGCTGCCTTGGAAGGGTTTAAGCCAGTCAAGAGTTTAAGGACACCATTTACTGATAGTTCAATATCTGGCATTGTCGGTACCTTGGATTTAAATTTATCCGGTATCAACAAATCTAGGCCAGATGACAAACCATCCAGCAATGCACCTCGGCACAGCTTGACTAGGTCTAAGGCAGATCTGGATGAGAAGACAGAATAGAATTGTCTGTTTAAAGCATTGGCCTTATCAACATTGGAAGTGACTGTAGACTCACCATCTTGTAGAGGGCCTATTCCTTGGGAGTCTCGTTTAGAGCTTTTTAGCAGACTGAACAATCTTTTTCTAGAAAAGTCTGACTTACTTGGATCCTGGTTTTCCTCGTCTGGATTATTTATTCCCAAAATTCCTTCAAGGTAGTTTCCTTTACAGTTTGACGTGCACGTTAAACCTCAAATCAAACAAACAAAAACAATCTTCTATAAAATAAAATGATTCTATTAAATGGGTATACACAACATACATTTTCAAGCTACAGTCGAACTTCGATAACTCGAATATCTCTGGAACTATGAAAATTTGTTCGAAATAGGAGTAGTTCGAACAACTGAGGTTTAATTATAGTTTCAGACCGTGAAGGACCACCAAGCCGTGTAGGCCGAGGCGACCACTTTAATATCTTTAGTTATACGAGCATCTATAAAATAAAGGTATGTTGTGTGTACTCATTAGAATCGCCTCAATGAGGCGATTCTAATGAGTACACGCAACAACCTCTCTAACATATCCAAGAATTCACTAAGGGACCCCACAACAGGTTTGAATTAACCATGGTAAACGAGTTATCCGTTTTCGAAGTTTGAAAAACAAACAAACAAACAAAATATCCCATAACTACGTGTCATAGGAAAAAATCCCAAAAGGGACACAACAAAGAGTTCGAAAGAGCCATGGTACATTAGTTATCACTGTTTGAGCGATTGATGTTTCTGTTTATTTTCTTGAGGTACGATAAAAAATTATTAACTATATCAGATGGAGACATATTTTAATCTAAATCAAGCGAAAACGGGTCTTTTTTTGTACATGTGCGCTCAGCGGAGATTCGAAACAGCCTCCCTACCCGCCCAGACAAGAGGACGCTCTTCTCGCCCAGCTTGAGAGAGCCTTGGGTCGAGGACTATTCATAAAGCGGACAGCGAGGATTCTGATTAATCTGTCCGTGTGCGTAGGCTGGTCTTAACATAATCTTTGCTCTGCGCACATATCTTAATACGAAGTTTCGTTTGTGCTGCAACGCAAGGAAGAAAATGAGCCGCTCACGAGAAAAGGTATTTCCCGCACAGGCGAGCAGCAAAGGCTCAGGCAATACTGCGCATGCGCGCACTCTCGCCAGAGCCTCTGCTGCACGCAGACATGTAGTGGAGACCTTGCGGCAGATTTCTAGCCCCTTTGCCTGTGCGGGCTCGTCTGGGCCATGCGATACTTGCCCGCTTTCCCACGAGCTGGCTTGAGAGATCAGCCTGTGCCGATTTATCTGTGGATGTCAGCATGGCACTTCGCTGGCCGTACGTGTGTATGGTATGCGGCGACTTTTTTCTCGACGTGACTCAAACCATTTAAGGTCAATTGATATCTTACATAAAGACCAGTCTATCAAAATTATTCAAAAAAGTATTTTAGAGGCGAATATGCACGAAAGGTTGTCATAACAGGTTAATAATCGCGATTCGCATTCGTCAACGAAAAGACAAACACGTAAGAATTGTAATAGCACAGCGGGAGATAATACCTCCCACCTCCTCCTTCCCCAACCCCACCCACACACACCGTATGACCTCGATAAAGTTTCTAAAGTAGAACCATGCGCTGCGAGAGTGCTAGTAACCCTATTTATACCTCATTTAACCTTGATATATTAACAGTGTTGACAAGGCCATATACCGATTTCGGAAACAGCTTAAACACCCGTCTGTTACAGGGGTATACCTTATTTTTCTTATTTCCCCTCTAAAATATAGATTGTAGGTACTCGTTAGAACCGCCTGGATGAAGTTTACAATATATTTGTATATGCGTGTTTTCGTAATGATAGAATGTGGGTGCTCATTAGAACCACCTCATTGAGGCGGTTCTAACGAGTACCCACAAGCTATGTGTATCATCACACCCCTGTTGACCCCACCAATATAGAGTGGATTTAAAAGGGGTTTTATTGTAGGGCGTGGATAATATATACACCCAGGAGCAAATAATTTCACTCACGAGTGAAATTATATGCCCCTGATACACCGCAACCTCATTATAAAGCTGTTCATTAAAATCCGGTTACGGATATAACACGGTTTCAAGATGGATCCCAAAATGAATACATTTTTGTTTGGATATTACACGTTTGCTTTAACTAACACGGTTTTTGCTTTGGACGCCATTAATAGTGTTATAAATCCCTTCCGCTGATTCAAGAAGGACAGTTGTCAGTTTCTGGCGAAAGAATGTGCACTGTACAGGTTAACCGCTCACGTATAAGCCTGCCCAGGAAACGTGTGGATAGGTAAACTGACCGGCTAAAAAAATGACCTAAAATAGTGTTGACTGGGCCAGTAAACTCCAATACAAACACAAACAAACTACAATAGTGTTATAAAGGGGTTGTGGTGTACAGATAAACTGACCATGCTGAGAGTGATAAACAGTCACGAACAGAGTCATATAGTCTATGTCGGATACATGAGTAATTTGCGGTGCAGTTCAGAGGGGTACCGAGTGCACTATCGATGTGTTTTCCTGTCCGCCATTGACGTCTATTGGCGCTGTTCGTACAGACTGAACAGCCTGAAAAGCAATATCTTGTGTATCGAATAGTTCAGACTTTATTTCTGAGATCATTATCATTTTCTCTTTGAAAATCAACAAATAGATATTTCTGACACTTTAGTGCATGAGGAACGTACTCATTAAACGTGTAAAGTAGTTGTGGTCTTAGGTGATTTCCCCAGCTAGGTGTACCAAAGCGCATATAATTGCATGTAGCCACAGATGATCCGCTTCAAGCAAAAATGTGACTTCGAGACTAAAATCAGGCCCAGCCCCGAATTTATCTTCTCCTGTCGACAAGAAGGAGCTGTGTCAGACACTTTGGTGATAATTTAAGGATAACTTTTGTCAACTCTCCATAGAAATCTAAGGCAGACCCGATAGGTCAGTGGTTAGCGCGTTCGACTTACGATCCAGAGGTTGTGGGCTCGAATCCGGCAACCGGAGGCGAGGTGTGTCCTTGGGCAAGACATGTAATGCCACTGCCCCCCCCCCCCCTCCACCCAGGTGTAAACGGGTAGCAATTGTATAAAAGTCACTGCCTGTCTCTCACACGCGTGTGATAAAATGAAGCATTGCGAACTAAAATAAATTCGTATAACCTATGTAGAAGGTATTCGTTTGAACCGCCTCGCCGGGGTGGTTCAAATGAATACCAACAAGCTAGGCTTAAAAGGAGAAATTAGATCGCGCAGTCGATGGTCGCAAATACCCGCTTTTTTTCTATTTTTCTACTTTCTGACCTTTGACCTTGGGGCCATGTTGGGGTCAAGGTCACAAAAAGTAGCCCTCTGCCATCTACATACCATGTACTATCCACATTCAAAGTTTCAAAAGTGTAACTTCAGTGGTTGCAAATGAGATCCATTTACAAGAAACGTGACGGACGGACAGACAGACGGACTGACGACCACTCAACTCTGGTACGAAAACAATATACCCGATTTTTCTTCGAAAAAGCGGGTATAATAATTAAAAATATCCTTCAGATACCACAAAAAGTTCACCTTGTCTGTTGCTGTGATTGCGTATAATGTAGGACGTTTCGGCCAGTGGACGTTTCGGCCGAGGATAATTAGGCCTTGAGAAGCAGTCTGATATGTGTCCACACTGTTTACTTACAAGGCCTATCTGTTCCAATGCTTGTGGTCATTACGGCAATAATCATTACGCAACTGGTATGTTAAGTTGCATTTCAAGTGGATTTTGTTTGTCCGGTCATAGTAAAATCAATCAGCATATATTTCGAAAACACACCAATTCAAGTATATTGCAAATGTTACCACCAAAAATGAAAATTTTCAGGAAAAAAATCTGATTTTTTACACATTACTCCTCAAAACATAGATTGTGGGTACACGTGAAGCCCCACAGTCTACGTTTTGAGCAGAAATAAGAATAAATAGAGGCTCTTACATGAGTGTTCATGTATTATTGAATTATATAAACGAGTTGAGGAAAAAGGGATAAAATGCGAGGCTACCCGAGCATTTTATCCATTTCCCTCAACGAGTTAAATAAATTCAATCATACATTAGCACGAATGCAAGATTCTGTTTATCATATGACATTTAAAACGCATTTTATTCACGATTTCTTTACATAAATGTCAATATTCCGTCATTAGTAAACGCGACGTCGTTAATGTCACTGTACATGTAACGTTACGGGCCGTATCTTTCTAATTTGCATATTTAATCCACTAGTGGATTACGGAATTTATTACATGACATTATTACAATCTCAGACGCAATGTCTAAACCCCTTGACTTGATAGATTTTGTAAGGTAACCGGGCGCTAAAAGCACATACGGGCTACCCCCATCTCGCTAAATGGGATTAGTTTATGAACTGCTCTTCCCAGGGCCTCCAATGTGCTGGCACTTGTCAATTCGACAGGTGTAAGCTGACCAATGGGAATATACTGAACTCTTAATCGGAGGAAGGCACAAATCGCACCCAAGGAACAGCGTTTGTCCTAAGAAACACAGTTCTGTAGCGATTTTAGAATTTTGAGTGCAGGAATCAGACCAAAGACGGGCTCTAGTATCTGATGACGTGTTGCCAATTTCGACTGCCACAGCCCTGTTTTCGAATGTCTGGCCGAGGAAAAAAGCTAACATACATTATCAGTTCTGGCTTCCATTATTCTCTGCCTCCACCCTTGACATGGCAAAGAAAACGCCTTCGGTCACGATGCTTGTTAAAGGGTGATAACGCATGAAATTTTTGAATTTTGAACAGGCATCTAAAGTGAGTCAGGATGGGTGACTAATAGACCAGCCAATGTCGGCTATTGCAAAAAGTCCTAGTACCCGTGCTCTCATCACGGAGACCTGCCTATGCAAGTGGGGTTCAAAATTGGACAGGCGTGTCTTCGTGATGTGTTTTGAGTTATGTGTTTGTTTGGGAAAGGCAGTGATGAGGCTAATCAGCCGTTTTGCAATCCCGCTAATTTTTATTTTTGAATGGTCTTCCAAAAGGCATTTTTAAGGGACTTCCTGTTTCCAAATACCTAGCAAATGGTGGATATTGCCGTTGCCCCGCCTATAAAGATATTTAGCGCGTGACCTGTCCCCGTTTGTATGCTCTGTTCTGGCAGTATTTATGCCTTCGCTTTGCATACTTCCGGGGAAAAGTCGGATTAGTGCTTTGGGACCCCATGTGTGCGCTCGAATCAGTGTAGTTGTGTCCAGTTTCTTGTCCCCCGGGGTCCCACCTGTACCTGTAATACAAACAAAAGTCATTAGTGCATATTGCGCTTGTGCTTATATGACCGCGCCATCCGTCACATATTTTGGCTTCCCATTCTGTGCACAGGGCGGGCCGGGCTTGTGAGGGGGGAGTCCCCCCACAAAGGCACGGTCCGGCTCTTAGGGTAACTTTTTCAAAACCAAGTTAACGGGTGGCGCGGTTATTGTGAAGAATACCCTTCCCATGGGGGCTGCCTGTCCTGCAGCGGCATGTTACCTCATCTAAACCCCTGCTTTACTATATAAAAGTTGGTTTAAGAGGCGGGGGGGGGGTCAAAATTATGTAGGCGTGTTTTCTCGATGAACGCCAGGTTCCGTTTTTAAGTGGCCTTCTTTCGACTTCACGAAAACGCCTATATGCTTCTGACCCCCTCGAATCCCACTTTTATGCAGTAAAACTGGGGTTTACAGGGGTAAACCTTATTTTCCGTATTTCTGCTCTAAAAATAGATCGTGGGTACTCGTTAGAACCGCCTCGAGGCGGTTCTAACGAGTACCCATAATCTTTATTTTGAGAGAACTAAGAAAAATATCACAATTTTTCATCTTGTTCATTTATTCGGCGGTAAAGTTACAATGTATTTGTATAGGCGTGTTTTCGTAATAGTCTTGTGAACAATCCCAGTAGCCTGTTGACCCTACAGAGCGAGACAAAACCCCGACCAAACACCCCAGGGGCGAAGACAGCTAATCTGAATATGCTTGTTGGCACGACGATGTTCAAATTTTTATTTTAGCAAAACTGACGTGGCCCGGGAGCGCTTTACAAATTTGATGAATAAGGACTTATACGAGTTGCCAAATTATAGACGAAAAGGCGGGTGGTAGTTGTGATTGATCTAGTTTTCAGATACAAGCAAACAAGTTTATTTCAGAATGTGTGATCTGTAGCCCCAGGTAGGAGGTTAAAGGTAAGATTTGACAATCGAATCAAGACATTATCATTGAAAGATAATGTAACGTCAAATGTAAGACTAACAACTATTCTGATCAGACTGTCAGCGTATTTTAAGCGGCAAAATTCTCTCCCCCCCCCCTCTCTCTCTCTCTCTCTCTCTCTCTCTCTCTCTCTCTCTCTCTCTCTCTCTCTCTCTCTCTCTCTCGTGCGTTTCGAATAACGTTAACATGTCTTTGAATTCACCCTTTTTGTACCAAATGGAATCTTCCTCCTTATATATAGAGCAGGAGTTCATTTCAAAATTTAGGGGTGTCAGGTTGTGGTTTCTTCAAAATGGCTGAACTTTATGCAAGCAGTGTAGGCCCTGATCAGACGCCACGTTCTGATCTGGCCTGCCCTGTTTGCCAGGGTACCCGTTTTGGGGTTTCCGGTACAAAATGAGCTAAGTATGATTTGTATTGTAAACCGTCTTTATATACAGAGGAGTGGGTGGAGGTTGGATGAGGCGATGCCGTGTATTTTACGTCACTGATATTGAATTACATTTGGGCAAGGCCTACTGTCCTTGCAGCAGAAGGCGGGCGGGGGAGGGTGGAGGGGGTATTTCTTTAGTTTCTACGCTTCCAGTCGTATTCCTCTTTCTCCCTTGTCCCACACTTCCATCTCAGCAGCTACCGTCTCTTCTATCTCCCATTCTCTGGACATCAGGAAAACATGTCTATATAATTTTGATCCCCTTGAACCCCATTTTATATGGCCCCGTCAAGCGATTATGGTACTTATCGCCTATGCGAGCAGCGAAGGTTCGGGCGAGCCTGCGCATCCGCGCAGTCTCGCCAGAACCTTCGCTGCTCGCTCATACTAGCAGTGAATCAAGAGGAACCTTCAGACAGAAAGCCATATCCCTGGCCCCTCTGAATGGCTGGGCATGCGCAGTTAAAATTTGTCAGGACGGAATGCTCGAAGACACAAATTCGCTTGGCGGGGCTCATATAGTAAAACTGAGGTGTAATACAGGGGTAAACCTTATTTTTCTTATTTCTGCTCTAAAATATAGATTGTGGGTACTCGTTAGAACCGCCTCGATGGGGCGGTTCTAACGAGTGCCCACAATCTATATTTTGAGCAGAAATAAGAAAAATGTCACAATTTTTCAGCACAAAATTTTCTTCCTTTTTTTTTGGCGGTAGAGTTTACAATGTATTTGTATAGGCGTGTTATTGAAATGAAGAGGACACAACATAACCCACAAGTTTTACATTCGTTAAACCTCAACACAATCAATGTATAGAGAAGTGGGTTTTACAGGGGCTTACGTTTTTTCTCCTTTTTGCTAAAAACATAGATTGCGGGTACTCGTTAGAACCGCCTCATTGAGGCGGTTCTAACTGGTACCCACAATCGATGTTTGAAGCAGAAATAACCCATCACAAATTTTGACCAGAAAAAAATAAGTCGCCCTGTGGAGTTAAGAAAGAAATTATCTAAGGCTACATAGCACCCGCCCTCGGAGCTTGAATAAATAGATCGGCTGCATGATTCTCCCACGCAGAGCTGAAACCGACCCTCATTAGTACTGATAAGCCGCTTAGAGGATCTAAGCCTGCCCAGGCAATGCGGTGCGAGTCGGTCCGTCCATGCTTATAAACCCTATTGGTTTCATTGGGCGGCAGGGCTTGAGATGTCATTTCATCTCAGTGTCGGGTAAAAGTCCCATAAAATTGGAAGCAACGTCTCCAAAATTACCTTTACAGTGTTGACGGGGACGTTAAACCTCAAAACAAACAAAAATAAAGAGGTTCCCCGTCTGCACAGCGTAGCCGAAGTCTTATCATTTTAGCTATACAAGAATAGCTTTCACATAAAGCTAGGTCTACTTTTAACACATATTAACTTTGAATGCCTAAAATTGGAGAAATGTGTTTTATACAATTTACTGTCTTTGGCAAAATTCTAATTGCCAGTCTGCACCTAGGATCCTGCAGACTGAAGTATAATGGCTGAAATGTCAAATTTGCAAATGCTGTAATTTTGTCAAAAAGTACTTTTTCATCTTTAAAAAGGCACATATGCAATGTGTTAAATGCCGAAACATTTCTAAACACAGATAAATAGAATGTCTGAGCGCTTAAATACACGCTCAAATGTTATAAATTCATTTGCTTGATATATTGTTGCTTACAGCGAGGCCATTTTTTAGCTCACCAGAGCCGAAGGTCCCTGGGGAGCTTACAGGATTGGCAGTGGTTGGTCGTTGTCGACTGTAGATATATATTTTACATTATAATGTTATTAATCAAGCAATTTCGTATTGGCCCAGTTACAGGTGCAAGGTCAGCTGTATTGGCACGAGGCCGAAAGCCGAAGGCCGAGGCCAATACAGCTGACCGAGGACCTGTAACTGGGCCAATACGAAATCACTTCATTAATGACAATTTTATTAATTGACACAATTAAAAACATGATTTATGATTTTTGAATATTGGTTGACTTGGTGTAATACAGGATAATCAATTAATAATAGCCTGAAAAATATGTCAGCAAATATGGGCTTGTACAAATGTGATAGCAATTCTATGCCAGAGCTCTGCCCGTCCTCTTTATTGTGTGAAAGTTAATACCTGTTATGTGCCTCTTATTTTTCTTTTTGTGAAAGCTTATACTTGTTGCTGCATACACCCATAAAGGTCTACCTGCATTGTGGATAACTAATGGCTGTAGTTCCGTATTAAAATAGAAGTGAAGGCAATGCTCAGGAATCGATGCAATTAATCCACAGCTCCCATCAGAGACACCAAAGGGAAAAAACACAAACATGAAACAACAGACCCTAATGCGGAAAGCCAAAAGGACAGTTACTTTCCCACAAAATGGCCAAAACAAAATAATATAAGCGATACAAACACTCAAAGACAAACCATAACAAAAATAAACCGCGACAGAAGAACCGCCTTGGAACGGTCAGTGAAAAGAATTCTAAACCCTCCGTCTAGAGTGTCTACGCCCATGGGAGTAAGGAATTATTAAGTCTAAACTTGTTAAACAACTCATTTGCAGAGCAGCCAATGGAAGCGAACGGAACGGTTCGCGAACGGTTCGCCATGCTCACAGCCTCACATTAAACGGACATTGATTGGGGCGAAGGTGTAGTAGTAGTTAAGTTCGTATATTCTGGTGTTTTGCGTCTCCATGGTCTCGGGGACTTTCTCCATAGTGGTACTGCAAGAAGTCTTGTAGTACGACGTTCAACTAATATTGGCTTGCAGTTAGTTAATTTCCGCATATGACCAAAGTATGATAGTGAAACAAAAAGATCGAAGAAATATCCACTCCCCGTGAAGCCAACAGCAGACTGTATAATGGCATATGTTCATGAAATAAATTATTTAAGGTTTTGATTATATCGTGATTTCCTCATTTTCTTCTGAATCTCATTTGCAAGCCACTGTATAGTCTGTATTAATTATCATTACGATAACACACCCGTGCGACATAGTGCGTTTTTCACACCTCCAAAATGACTATTTTTCTGATGAAAATTCATGATATTTTTCTTATAACTACTGCAAACATAGGTTGTTGGTGCTCGTTAGAACCGCCTCATCGAGGCGGTTCTAACGAGTACCCACAACCTATGTCTTGGAGTAAAAATAAGAAAATAAGGTAAACCACCGTAAACCCCAGTTTTCTCTATACAAAGTGGGGTGTAAGGGGGTGTTCATTTCACGGACTTGTTCACGTGATGTGATAGCACCGTCATAGGACAAATCATATCTAATCTGCACTTGGTATTATTTCTACAAATAAAATATAGTCATTACGAAAACATACCTATACAAATACATTGCCAATTTTTTCGCCAAAAATTAGAAATTTTAAGATGAAAAATTGTGATATTTTTCTTATTTCTGCTCAAAACATAGATTGCGGGGACTCGATAGAACCGCCTCGACGAGGCGGTTCTATCAAGTACCCGCAATCTATGTTTTGAGCAGAAATAAGAAAAATAATGTATACCCCCATAACCCCAATTTTACATTATAAAAGTATCAAGGGGGTGATATTTATATAGGCGTGTTTTCGTGATGATAAACCAAATAAAAGCGAGGGGATCCATACCACCTCACATATTTATTTCGACATTACGTTATGTCTCATTTCCCTCTAACACAAGCATATTTTTTATTAATTTTGAATAGTCTGTTGAAATATCATCATATATCGGTATTATGTACATCTTTCTATGCTTATCATATTCAGATACATTGTCTGTCCAAAGTTCAAGGTCAAAGAATCATATTCAGATATATTGTCTGTCCAAAGTTCAAGGTCAAGGTGAAAAAAAGAATAAAATTAACCTAAAATTTTCTACTTTTCTGCCCATATTCAATTAAACAGCTAGTAAAATATGCTCAAAAAGAAGGTTTCATGACATATTCTCATCAATGGACAAAAGTAAATAATCAGAATTGTTTACTGGTGACATGTCCATAGATAAATATGCAGTATACTCGGTGCAGAGTACAGGTAAGTCAGCCAAATATATGAAGATTCCCCCCCCCCCCCACACACACACACACACTCCCCACCTATTGTGTTTTGACCCTGGTCTGTCAATCGGTGTTTCTGTCTAGACACCACGTTGTCATATCCACTGCCTAACATTTAGTCTCATGAAACTTTACAGAAACCCCCCTCCCCTCCTCCCATATTGTGTTTTGTCCCAAGTCTGTCAATCAGCGTTTCTGTCTGTACATGTACACCACGTTTTCATGTCCGCCATTGAAACCATCTAAGATATTCTCCTGAAACTTTACAGAAAAAAAACACCATAAGACAACATGTAGAAGACAAGAATGATAATTCTTGCTGTACTGCTTATGGCCTTTGAGCATTGATAAGAGCGATTTTGTCATTTAATTGCACCCTCTCCCTTGAAAATTTTGTGGGATATTTACATGCAATTTAAAGACGTATTTTAAACCTTCAGCAGATGATGCGCAGAAGAAACATGGCAATTCTTATTTTGCTTGCGCCTCTGTTGCCCAATGGGTAAGAGCACCAGTACAGGGATCTAATACTCAACCCCAACAGCAACCGACATAAACTACTGTGACTACTTACAAAAACATGCTACCGACAGCTGCAGTAAGCAGACGAGCCTGCTGTCTCCAAATTTCCATTTTGAATGTGTTCCTCTCCTTACTTAACCCTTTTTGTACCAAATGGACTCTTCTTCTGCATTATATGTAGCAGGAGTCCATTTCAAAATGAGTGGTGTCAGGTTGTGTTTTCTTCAAAATCTATTTGGAAAATGGCTGAACGTTTTGCAAACAGTGTAGGCACTGATATTCTGCGGCGGCTGATCTGGGCCTGTACTGTTTGCCCTGGAACCGTTTTGGGGTTTTCGGTACTAAATGGGTTAAAGGCACTCCATAGCCAACTGGGTAAGAGCACTGAATCTTATAGAATCATTAGGTCTCCAGCCGCTTTGGTTTGAGCATGGCTCGGGTCACATGTGAGACGCCAGGTTCTACAAGAGAGGGTCACGCCATTTATCCGTGTACTCCAGGTTTCGCTCATCTCTGATTAACATTTGGGCCGATATGTGAAACATTCATTAAAGGGCTGTAAAAGAAACATCAAAATCAAAATCCTCTCCGTAAGTACCTATTTGTTTGTTTGATTTGAGGGTTAACGTCCCCGTCAACACTGTAAAGGTCATTTTGGGGACATTGCTTGCATTTTTGTGGGACTTTTACCCGCCATTGAGATAAAATCACGTCTCACGCCCTGCCACCCAATATAGCCAATACTGTTAATAAGCATGGACTATCACCGCTTTGTCTGGGCAGGCTTAGATCCTCTAAGCGGTTTACCAGTACTCGCTTGTGGGTTGGTTTCAGCCCATCTATTTCTTTAGCCCCAATGGGCGGGGGCTGATAAGTACTTATAGAAAGGACAGGTAGGATGCACATTATCCCAATGTAACTCTCTGTCTAGAGGATGTTGGTAGCAGGGTATCAAATGACAAATTTGAAGGAGAACAAAGCTCATCAAAAATATTTAGCCATTGCATGTGATTTCCGGCAATAGGGCAATGGCCACCAGCAATATATATCTGAACAGCCTGTATATCCATGCAGTTTGATTGGAGTCTTTGCCAGTTGCGTGAACATGTAAATCATGGGGGGGGGGGTGTTGTTATGGCAGTCTCCGATTGGATTGGCAATATAGGAAAACTAATCAGTATCCGCTCCATCACGTAGTTGGAATTCACATTTTATCATAAATTTGACACCGTTGAACTCCAATTTTATATAATAATGGGGAAACCATTATTTTTAGCTCACCTGAGCAAAAGGCTCAAAGTGTGCTTAGCTCACCTGAGCCAAGGGGCGCTTTTTTATCACCCTGTGTCCGTCGCTGTCCATCGTCAAGAATAAGTTTAACACTCAATAGCTAACAATTTTGACCCAGTGCTTGGAATGTTTGCCTCATTGAAATCTATGTCAGTTTCGATACCGGGTCAAGTTTGCGAGGGTCAAAAAGTAGGTCAAAAAGTCAAATTATAGAGACCAGAGGACCAATAGTCATGTTTAAATTGCCGCCAAAGCTAACAAGAGGACCATGATGGCCCTGGATCGCTCACCTGATCCATAGAGTAACAAGTGGGCCCCGGGGAGGGCCATTATTGACCCCAGGGTTATAATGTGCATAATGTTGAGGGAGGTCTAAAAAGGTGAAGCTTCATTCCAAATATCAACAAAAGGCTATAATTTGAACAATCTTGGCAAAGGTCCACTAGATGAAGCTACACAACAAATATCAAAGACCTGGGCCTTGTGGTTTCAGAGAAGAAGATTTTTTTAAAGATATTCCTTACATAAGCCTATGTAAAACCAAATGGCCCCGGGGCAGGGGCATTTTTGGCCTCAGGGCTATAATTTAAACAATCTTGATAGAGGTCCACTAGATGAAGCTTCACACCAAATATCAAAGACCTGGGCCTTGTTGTTTCAGAGAAGAAGATTTTCAAAGATTATCTCTATTATAAGTCTATGTAAAACCAAAGGGCCCTGGGGCGGGGGCATGGTGGCCCCAGGGCTATAATTTGAACAAGCTTGGTAGAGGTCCACTAGCTGAAGCTTCATACCAAATGTCAAAGACCCAGGCCTAGTGGTTTCAGAGAAGAAGATTTTTTTAAAGATATTCCTTACATAAGCCTATGTAAAACCAAAGGGCCCCGGGGCGGGGGCATTTTTGGCCCCAGCACTATAATTTGAACAATTTTGGTAGGGGTCCACTACATGAAGCTTCATACCAAATATCAAAGAGCTTGGCCTTGCAGTTTCAGAGAAGAAGATTTTTTAAGTTTTCGGTGAAAAAAAAAATATTTTTGGCTCCTGTGACCTATATGTGCAACGGACCGGAACCATTTGAACAACTTTGAAAGGGGACCACCTAAGGATCATTCCTGTGAAGTTTGGTCAAAATCCGCTCAGTGGTTTAGGAGGAGATGTCGTTTGAAGAAAAAGTTTACGGACGCACGGACGCACGCACGCACGACGGACAAAAAGTGATCCCAAAAGCTCACCTCGTCACTACGTGACGGTGAGCTAAAAATAGAAGAAAGAAACCTTTAAATGACCTCTCCGATGGTCAATGGTCCGATTTCAAAATAATTTTACAGGAATGTTCTTGAAATGACCCTCTACCAGAATTGCTAAAATGGCATCATTCTGCTGGATATGGATTATGTCCTGTCAGACAGGTCAAAACATAAATGAACCCTATTTATACTCAAGAGGCCACATTTTTGGTCCAATTATCGCCAAATTATCTTAGAATTATCAGCTTGACAATATCATGATGTCTGTTAAGGGTATGAAGGTGTCATCAAACTGACTTAGAACTAGGAACCACCCTTTGTCACCACAACGCATTGTAAGTAAAATATAAGTGGAGGCATTGATCAGGAATCTATACTAATAATCCACAGCTCTCATCAGAGACTCCAAAGGGAATGAAACGCAAACATGAAACAACACCCTAATAGAAACATCAATAGCGGAAAGCCAAAAGGACAGTTACTTTCGCACAAAATGGCCAATAGACTATCCAAAATAAAATAATATAAGAGACACAAATGCCCAAAGACAACCCGTAACAAAAATAAACCGCGACAGAAGAACCGCCTTGGAATGGTCAACGGAGACAAATTCCAGTGGGGGCTTAAATCGATAATATGTGGCCATAATTGTCGCCCTTTCGTCATGATTGAGGCAAATAATTTGTTCAGTCGGCATGAGGGCCTCCTATCTCATCAGTGCAACATCTCCTAGAACACACAAATCAAACAACCACAGAGATGAAACAACGTTGAGGACTCGACAGCAAGAAACCACTGAACTGCTGGAGCAAAAGAAAACCAACAGTGAGACTCAGATGGGCCCGACCAGAGATAGACCATCAGGTACCAACCAACATAAGCATGTTCATCCTCTGGCACACTGGGACTTGACACTCAATGTCCACAAGGTGTCCAGATAGTGACATACAAGTCAGCTCTGTATTGTCTGAGGGAACCACCACACCAAAACCCCCATCACCCTGTATTGCCAAAGGTAACACCTCCCACACACATTCAAACACACACAACCCCTTGTTAGCATGAGTCTTTGTTACTTAGACTAAGCCTGTTCAGGTCCGTCTGGTGCACTATATACCGGCCCCGATAGCTCAGTTGGTAGAGTGTCTGCTCCGGGGAACAGGAGGTCACGGGTTCGATCCCGGGCCTCGACATACCAAAGTCGTTAAGAATGGTACTAGCTGCTCCTCGCTTGGCACTCAGATGTACGGGGTAGAGCTAGGACTGGTCGACCCAGTGTCAGGATAATGTTACTGGGTGTGGTATCATATAATGTGTCTGGGACTTGATACTTCAGTGAGGCAGCACTATAAAAGTGAGCATTGAGCTCCCTGCCGCAACCAGGCACCGTCGTGATATGACTGAAAAATTGTTGAAAGCGACGTTAAACCCGAATTCACACACACACACACACACACACACACACACACACACACACACACACACACACACACACACACACACACACACACACACACACTGGTGCACTACGACATGTCCCGCAATTACAAAAAAAGCTCCTATATAATTTCACCAATTATATACTTTGCAGTAGGTGAGCTGAACGATAAATTATCGAAGGGTTTATTTGAATTTTCTGTATTTTTAGTTCACCTGAGCATGAAGTGCTCTTGGTGAGCTATTGTGATCGGTCAATGTCCATCGTGCGTCGTGTGTCGTGCGGCGTCAACAATTTGCTTTAAATGCTAACTTCTCCTTAACCCTTGAGCCAATTTCAATAAAACTTCATAGGAATATTGCTTAGGTGACCCTCTACAAAAAGAGCTAAAATTGTTCCGCTCCGCTGAACAAGATGGCCACCAGAGCTAAAAATATAAAAAATCTTTAAACGACTACTCCTCCTGTACCTTAAGGCCAATTTCATTCAAACTTTAAAGGAATGTTGCTTAGGTGACCCTCTTCCAAAATAGCTAAAACGTTTCCGCTCCAGTGACCAAAACGGCCGCCAGAGCTCAAAATAGAAAATTCTTTAAACGACAACTCCTCCTGTACCCTTGTGAAAAAATATTTAAAATTAGTTAACCAACTTAATACTAGAAACCCCAACACAGGTAATTGTCAAACTGTGACGGTCCAATTCAGACGCCACAGAACATTGCATCTGATCAGTCCCTATACTGTTTTGAAAGGTGTTCTGACATTTTCCAAATAAACTTTGAAGAAAACATAACCTAACAGCCCCAAATTTTGATGTGGACTAACGGTGTATTTAAGGTGGAAGAATCCATTGGTATAAAATGGGTCTAGGAGAAAAACGGTTATTGTGAGTCGGTTTTATTGTTTTTGTGACCTTGACCTTCATCATAGAGAGCGTTTTCTATGGCCTCTCGTTTAATTTGAAGAGCATATTAAGGAAATATTTAGTGTTCACATATGGTGTCAAGATCACAACAGTATATGTAGAATATGTGCAAGTAAGGTAAGTAAGTAAGGGAAAATATACAATCTAGTGATTTTTCTTGTTTTTGTGACCTTCAACATAACCTTAGATAGTGCTTCCTAATGATATTCTCTTTAAAACGAAGAGCATATACATGGGACATCTAATGTTCACCAATGATGGCATAATCACAACATTACATGTGAAAATATTTGTTAGCAAGCGAAGTATATGCCATTTTGAGTCCTTTTTCTTGAATTTATGACCTTGACCTTGACTTTCAAGAATGTTTTCAATTATATTTCCCTTGTATTTGAAAGACTTGGAACTGTTGAAGATAATGATCACACAGGATTACTGTTTTACAGCAGTATATGCAAAAACATATATGTAATAAAGAGGAAAAAGGTCAATTTTAAAGACATTTTCTAATGTCTGTGACCTTGACCTTGACCTCCATGAAGTAATTTTGAAATACACATAGTCTATTTGGAAGATTAGTTATATTTGCAACTTCAGTTGCTATTTATAAATCCATTTGCCAACTGGAAATGGCATTAAAATGTAACATTTTAAAGATACTACATTTTTTATTTTTTGGACGGTACAGTCATAGTTACCATGGTTACGCGTCAAAAAAGGTAAAATCCCAAACATGTCTTTTTATAAATTGTCTGTGGAAACCTTCCTCTACATCAAGAATTTACGAATAAATATGCACACAGATGCACAAACTCAGAAATCGACATTGAAAATGTGTAAAAACTGGCATTTTCAAAATACAGATACCCCACCCACTTCATAGATCATATACAGTGTAAAACATTATACATACATATATGTGAATTTCTGGATTTTAGCCAGGATGGACCATATTTTATAATGGTTGAAAAATAAAAAGCTCATCATTTTTATAATAGTCACAACTTTAACTTGATAAACTGTCTTTTTTGGTCAAAATTCGCATTAATTTTTGGTCAGATATACATCTGGCGTTGCCATAGCAACGGTTGTGTATAGGGATGAATGGAACATTGTTAGCTTGGTTTTAGGTCACAACATAGAAGATAGGAAAGTATCAGCAAAATCGGTGACTATGCGTGCCACGGCCCTATGTAAAAATTCAAATGGTTACAGAGAATGGCTCTTAACCAGTGCATTTATCAAACACGCGATTAAATTCGATTTGGGGACGGAACACCAGGGTCAGAACATAAATTTCTATCCCAGGGTAAAATCATGGATTTCTTTGTCTGGTGTGCAAGAATGCATCTACTTTGTATGTAAGAAGCAGAAATACACGTAACAGTTCAGACTCATTCCTGTTACTGTTTTGTCAGAGACATCTTAGACAAAAATCAGATAATAATTTCAAATGTTATATGTTAACCGCTATAAAACGTAGTGTTTCTTCACAAACAAATGTTGGAGACCGGCAAATAGTGTAGATCCGGATCAAAGACTCTGTAATTCACCGGCTTTGAGGCTTCTCAAGCCTTTGATTTTCAAAGCTTATTGTTATATGAGGAAAATGGATGCGCCTTCCAGCCATGTTTTTGCAAGAAAGTCAATTTTGGGCATCCTCTGTTCGCATCGCCTGTTCGCATCAAAGCACTTGCAACTCTGGTTTGATTGAGTTTAGGCTGGGAAAACAGTAGACTACTGAAGTGGGACTTAAACTCAGTTCCGTTTAACCCTTAAATTCCATTATTTAGGCCCAGGTCAGACGCCGCGTTTACGCGTCTAATATGGATCGACACTGTTAACCAATGTTCCAGTACACGATCCCAGTCCAGGGCAGTTTGACGTCACAGGGACAATATTAAGTATAGCGCGACTTAAAATAATACCTCTAATACCTAATTGTACGAGAAACTTTACATTACGATAACATAGTCGATAGTGCATTTTTATATCTCCAAAATGGCTGCTTTTCTGATGAAAATCCGTGATAATTCTCTTATTTATACTGCAAAAATATGTTGTGAGTGCTCGTTAGAACCGCCTCATTGAGGCGGTTCTAACGAGTACCACAACCTGTACTTGGAGCAGAAATAAGAAAAATAATTTTTACCCCGTAAACCCCTCTTTTTTCTACTTTACCCTACATGCGCGCACTACCAAAAATACATTTCATACAGATAACATGAGCCGCCTCTGGAGAAAACATGTCTTTGCGCCTTCCTCTTTATAATTTAATATAATTAAAAATCATGTGATAATTAATTAATTTATTTCACCTAATAATCAGTGTATGTAAAACTGACACGCTTAGCACGCGCAGCTGTAGCAAACAGCTGAACGTGACACATGCGCATTCAAGTGTCACTGGAGTGTGATAAACCAATTATTGCCTACTGCCACCTGAACCTGGCTGATATCACACGATTGTGTGAAAACACCGGGACAATTTTTCGCTTTTCACACCTATATATACGAGAGAAGTGTGCACCTATTCGACGGAAGTGAAGGTATGTAATAGCTTTAGTCAAAACATCGAAAAACATGTTTTCAAACAACCTCTCTGTAGGATGGTTGTTTGTTTGTTGTATTGATCAAGGTTTTCGCCGTTACGAAATAATTTACACTTAATGATACTGACTGAGAACATAATTATAGCATTAGAACTAGATCTTGCGTGTAGTGCATTCCGAATATGCTTTAGGGAAAATTGGTGCGATTTGAAGGGGAATTACAGTAAAATTCCGTTATTAAGACCACCTAAAAATAAGACTAAGTATGTTCTAGAAAGGGTTATCCTTTGGAAGCAAGGAATACACCACAGAACTGGAAAATATGGAGTGTACATCTTTTCTGGGCCAGACTAGCGAGTTTCGGCCATTTATGCCTCATCAGTGACCCTCAAATATTTTCAAAATTCCAGAATGGAATCAATGATCCCAAAGGACAAGAAAATATAAACTACACTATGATGTTTTTAAAAGCTTTTTGACTGTTTTTAACTCTTATTTGCTGTTCACGACAACCCCTATCTTTGGAAACAGTCTTAGGAAGCCATCTGATCAGGATCTACACTGTTTGACATTAAGTTTATGGCTTTGAAAGAATAAATAACATCAAGTAATCTGATTGGTTCAAAGTCAGAAATGGGTGTGGCTAAACTGCATATTCAGCAAGAGAAGAGTTAAAAGCTTATTGTTAAGATTCAAATTCTTCCTTTGTGTTTACTACACCCAGTGTTTCTACTACACCCAGTGTCCTCTAATGAGTGATCACATTTGGGACTGTTCAAAAAATGGTCTTTAAGACCACTTTTCAACAGTCCCTAAGGTGGTCTTAATATAGGAATTATACTGTATACTGTAAAATTCTTATACTCAGACCATAATAGATCTGTTCAAAAGTGGACTTAAAACATTTTGAACAGTCCAAAAGATGGTCTTTTTCTGGACATTATATGTTGAAAAAAGAAAAGTGTATGTATCGTGAATGATTGATCAAATTACTTGATTTGTTTGATTGTTTGATTAGAGGTTTATCGTCCCCGTCAACACTGTATAGGTCATTTTGGAGACTGTGGGACATTTACCCGACTTTGAGATGAAACGACTCCTCAAGCCCTGCCGCCTAATGAAACCAATAGAGTTTATATGCGGTACTTTTCCCGGGTAGGCTTAGGACCTCTAAGCAGTTTACCATCGGTTACGGCTCTGCTTGGAAGCATCATGCAGCCCAATCTATTTCTTCAAGCCCCGATGGGCGGGGTCAACAAATTTATTGATATAATGTATTCGTTCATGACAAATAGTGTAGATCCTGAACAGATTGCCTCTGATCTGTATCTACAGTGTTTTCAAAGGTAGGTGTTGTCATGTGCAGCAGGAAAAGGGTTAATGGTGATTTAATTTAATTTAATTAAAATTTAATTAATAGTCAACTTTTTCAAGATTTCATGTAATTTCCCGGCCTCCGACCATCGGGGCTTGAAGTAATAGCTGAGCTGCATGATGCTTCCCCGCAGAGCTGAAACCGACCGCACATGAGTACTGGTAATCCGCTTAGAGGATCTAAGCCTGCCCAGGTAAAGTGATGCGAGTCGGACCGTCCATGCATATAAACCCTATTGATTTCATTTGGCGGCCGGATTTGAGAGGTCATTTCATCTCAATGTCGGGTAAAAGTCCCACAAAATTGGAAGCAACGTCTCCAAAATGACCTATATCGGGGACGTTAAATACTTTCGGATGAGTCTTTAAACCGAGGTCCCGTCTCCGTATGACCTTAGCTGTTGGTGGGACGTAAAACTAAAACTCACTCACTCACAAACTATGTAATTTCCGCATAATGTGAAATCGATTGGAAGCTGACTGCAGTCGAAGAGAAATAACTCTTTCTTGACTGTCTGGAAATCTCTCCAGAAATTTTCTCGAATTCCTGACAAATAAGTATTGGATCTCCTGCACTATTAATCAAGAGTGAAAGCATGCACTTGTGGGTTTACTTTCCCTGAATATAGAGTAAAATTCCTTTATTAAGACCATCTTTGGGACTGTTCAAAAGTGGTCTTCAAGACCACTTTTGAACAGCTCCAAAGATTGTCTCTTACTAGACGACCCCGAGAATAGAAACACATAGAAAGAATTTTAAATATGTCTTTAGAAAAGAAAAAAATCCTTGTGAATTTCACTGTATAGCTAGGCTAGAAAATTGTAAGTAAACCTGGACTTGGGCTGTTCCGTTTAACCCTTATTTTTTGTACTTTAAGCAAACACAGTGCAGACACTGATCAGACGTCGCGTTCTCAGTGAGGCAGTTCTTAGTGAAAATTATCTTTTCTTGTCCTTGGGTTATTCAGATAACGATAACAGACCCGTTTGCAAAAGTGGCGTCTATCCGATCTCTTGAAACATGGCAATATTTGATAATTTTCTTATTTCTGGTTCAGCTATAGATGGTTGATTCCCAGGCGGTTCTAACGAGTACCCACAATCTATGTTTATGAGCAAAAGAAAGAAAAATATTGGATAGCCACGTAAATTCCATTTTTCTGAATAAAATGGGGGTTAGAGGGTGTTAACAAGGACTTGTCAACATGATGGGTAATTTTGAAAATATTTGAGGGTCACTGATAAGGTCTTATTGGCCAAACAAGCCAGTATTGCCCTGAAAAAAAATAACACCCATATATTTCGATTTCAACTTTTATTTTCGGTTCTGCGGCTTCGCATGCTTCCAAATGATTGTTGGTGAACTGTCTTGTCTGTGAACTGTCTTGTTCACGAGCCACCGACATATGATACCTATTCTCCCGACACTATTCGGCGGGCCAGAAAATCCCAAATCATGGAAATGACCCGAAATGCCCGTATTTTATGGATTGCTAAACTAATTCACATACTTTCTGACCTGAATTTGACTTTTCGAAGATTTATGAATCTCTGTATGTGAGGTCGAAACAACTGCAGCTGACCGGTACATAGTCTTAAAATGAGTAGGTACTTTTGTTTATTTATAAATAAAAATAAGACAAGCTAATTTTCTTGCAATTTCTCATCCTTGGTGTATACTTTGTACCTGTCAGCAAAAATGGACGATTGCATACCTGCGAAAATACTTAGCGTTGTTAATGGCACCGTCTATTATTGGCCGTTTCAGGTGGGAACTTTTTGTATCCGTTTCATACTTCAGATTTTATAGAAATTGTTCAACCCCCCCCCCCCCCCCCCACAAAAAAAAAATGAAAACATCTACAGGTTTCGTCCGAATACTGGTTTCATTCAAGTTGAACGTGTATCTTGTGTCACTGGGGCGTCCAACTGACGTAAACATTATAGACGTAGGGTTCATTACGAAAGCATGCCTATACAAATAGATTGTAAATTTTATAGCCGCAAAAACGAAAAATGTAGATATTTTTCTTATTTCTGCTCATAATATAGATTGTGGGAACTCGTTAGAACCGCCTCATCGAGGCGGTTCTAACGAGTACCCACAATCTATATTTTAGAGCAGAAATAAGAAAAATAAGGTTTACCCCTGTAAACCCCAGTTTAACTATATAAAAGTGGGGTTCAAGGGGGTCCAAACTATACAGACGTGTTTGCGTGATGTAACACGGAAGTACAGCCATTAAAGTTAGCTACAATGCAGGTTGACCTTAATATTTATACTGTGTAGTAAAGTTGTCTACTTAACTTCTCCAACAGTTTTCAAGCATTCCGTTTGATAAGATGTTACATATTGAAGTTGCACATGTACCATTTTTTTGAAGATGAAAATGTACGTTTTAACAAAAATACAGTATTTGCAACTTTGACATTTCAGACATTATACTTCAGCCGGCAGGATCCTGGGTGTAGACTGGCAATAAGAATATTGTCAAAGACAGTTACAGTTAATTGTATAAAATACATAAATTTTCTGAAATATAACTCTAGACATTCTCACCTAATGTGTGCTAAGCGTAGACCTAGCTTTTTGTAAAAGCTATACTTGTGTTGGCTCTGGCCTGCTGTCCTTGCGTCAGGTAAGGGTTTAGTGTGTGTGTTGTGTTGTGTGTGTGTGTGTGTGTGTGTGTGTGTGTGTGCGCGCGCGCGTGTGTGTGTGTGTGTGTGTGTGTGTGTTTGTGTGTGTGTGTGTGTTGGAGGGGGTGTTATTTTCTTCAGTTTCTACATTTCCATTCATTTGTCCCTTTCTCCCTCCCATTTCCTCCACTTTTATCCCCTCTGCAGTCTCTTCTTACTCTTTTCTTCCTTTCTCTGGGAGACAACACACAATGACAAATAAATAAATAGATTGAGGATGCTCGTTAGAAACCGCCACATTGAGGCGGTTCTAACGAGTACTCACAATCTATATTTTTAAGCAAAAGTAAGGAAATAATATTTATCATGCAAACCCACTTTTCTCTATATAAAGGTGGAGTTTGAATGATGTTTATGGTGAACATGTTCCTTTAGTATCATTGAAGCACTAGAGAATACCCACATTTTTAGCAAAGACAAGGGAAAATACGGTAAAATTCCTATATTAAGACCACCTTTGAGGCTGTTTAAAAGTGGTCTTTAAGACCACTTTTGAACAGTCCCAAAGGTGGTCTCTGACCAGAGGACACTGTACGCAGAAAACGCAAAGAAAGAATATAAACTGCAGCCCACTATATAATCTTTTTAAAGCAGAATTAGTCTTAATTTTAAGTATAGCACCTTGTAAATCCCACTTTTGTCAGTTTAAAGTGGGGGTTACAAGAGTATTCATTACATGGACTTGTTACACACGATGACAGGCTGATCCTAAAATAATGAGCACATGTGTATATGCAAAACAACACACGATGAATATTTTCCTACCTGCAGGCAGACCCCGCCCATCGGGGCTTGAAGAAATAGATGGGCTGCATGATGCTTCCACGCAGAGGTGAAACTGACCCGCACACGAGTACTGGTAAACGCTTAGAGAATCTGAGCCTGCCCAGGCAAAGTGTTGCGAATCGGACCGTCCATGCTTATAAACCCTACTGGTTTCATTGGGCGGCAGGGCTTAATATGTCATTTCATCTCAATGGCGGGTAAAAGTCCCACAAAATTGGTAGCAACGTCTCCAAAATGACCTATACAGTGTTGACAGGGACGTTAAACCTCAAATCAAACAAACAAAACCAACAGCTGAACAAACAAACACATGATGGCAGGCTGTATACCGTGTGTATATGTGCACAACAACACTAGGTGAATGCTTTCGTACCTGCAGGCAGAGAGGTTTAATGTCCGGAGATGACCGCTTGATGCCTGTCCGACTTCGTCCGCTCTTGAGCGATGTGTTCTGGTTTATTCGTATTTTTGGGAAGGTTTGTTAACCCATTAACGCCTAGCTTCACGGAAAAAATGTAATTGACAAACATTGTTGACCATGATCTCCCCCTGATCAGCATCTTCACAGCTTACTTAAAACACAGAAAAATCCTGTGAAACTTAGCAGAATAGGCTTAACCCGGATATGTCTTATCTTTCAACAATGAAGATCCAGATCAGATGGCTTCTGAAGAAGCCATCTGATCAGGATCTTCATTGTTTGTCATTCAGTTTATGAATTTGCCGCAATAATTTGCATCAAGTAATCGGATTGGTTGATAATCGATATAATGGGTGTGGCATATTTAAATATTCAGCAGGTCAAGGGTTAACATGGAAGGGGTAGCCCCTATTTAGCGCCCGGTTACCTTACAAAATCTGTCAAGTCAAGTTAAAATGGAAATGGACCTGTCCGAAACTGTTGGATGGATTATTCTATCTGCCATAAAAATGGGCGAATAATATATAAGCATGTGATAAGTATGGCTGTCATATATGTGAAATCGTTATAACTGTTTTACGACTGTATTAATGTGATCCGGAAGCTGGTTATGGTTGCAGACATAATAAAATGTCGAGTATATATTAATTTTGTTATTCCTCTTCAGCTGTTCAGTACCGTGGCTATGCAAAATAATGAAAACACGCACACACGCATGCAGACACACGCACGCACGCACGCACAAACAAACGAACAACAGCAACAGCAAAACAAACAGCGCTATCATTGACTGCATTAGCACATTAGATTTTTTTTTTGTTTTCGTTTGAATTGGGGTTTAACGTCCCGGTCAACACTATTTCGGTCATTTTGGAGACGTCGCTTCCAATTTGGTGGGACTTTTACCCGATATTGAGGTGAAATGACACCTCAAGCCTTGCCGCCCAATGAAGACAGAAGGCTTATATGCGTTGGATGATCTGACTCACAGCGCTTTGCCTGGGCAGGCTCAGATCCTCTAAGCGGTTTACCAGTACTCGTGTGCGGATCGGTTTCAGCTCTGCGTGGAAGCATCATGCAGCCCATCTACTTCTTCAAGCCCCGATGGGCGGGGGCCGTCATTAGAAATGGTGAATATGTAGAAGTTAACATAGATTTTAATGGCATGCGAGAAACCCCTAAAGTGGTTTGTTTGTTTGTTTTGGAGTTTAACGGCGCAGTCAACACTATTTTAGGTCATTTTTAGCCGGGCAGTTTACCTACGGAAGGCTTACACGTAAGCGGTTAACCAGTACAGTGCACATTCTTTCGCAAGAAAACAACATAAATTGGTACCTTGGCATACAGTGCAGGCCCAGATCAGACGCCGCGTTCTCGCAGAACGCGGCGTCTGATCTAGGCCTTCACTATTTGCCAACAGAATTTTCCGTCAAGAATAGAATAAAAACGAAAACATAGGCCTGACAACCCATATATGACAAATGGATTTTCCAACATATAGCAATGGAAGTATCCACCAGTATGCAATGGGTTAAAAAAGACGCACAATCACAACCCACCAAGTGGCACCATGGGAAACTAGAACCCTGCAGCACTAGCATAACGATCTGAGCCACAAAATGCAGCCACCAGGTCCCTAGCGTTTTTATCCATAAGCTGGTAACAATATAATAGGATGTTTTTTTCTGAAGATACAGCCTAGAACTGCCTCACTGAGGCGGTTCAGACGAGCACCCACAAGCTATGTTTCAGATCATTAACCAGCAAACAACTTGTATCCTTATAAAAATGCTCCCTAAAAGTTTCATAGGTGTGTATATTAGACCTTGTTTTCTATGGAATAGGGACTCATCACGAAAACACAGCTATATAATTCTTACCCCCATCCCCACCCCCTTGAAATAAAAAGCTAAAAGGTTGCCTTTGGAAGCAAAGAACACATAAAAGAACGAAAATCGGGGTTTTATAGAGTCTCTTCATATACAGCATTGTAGTTTGCAAGGCTGCATACACCCCACTAGCGCCGGCTTGAGGGGTAACGCCCCGCTAGCGCCGGCCTAACCCCATTGCACTGTTTATATGCAATAAACTATGATTAAACAAAAAGCTTGAGGGGTATTCGATTTCCACTGTAACCAGGATGGGCTCAATGATCCCAAAGGACAATAAAATATAATCTGCGCTATGAATGAAGCTCGGGGAGACTTTCTACAGCCGTCACACGGCACTTAACACCAGCTGCAGTGAGGTAAACTAAAAAGCTAGAAGGTAAAACTGGGGTTTACAGAGGTAAACCTTATTTTTCTTATTTTTGCTCTAAAATATAGATTGTGGGTACTCGTTAGAACCGGCTCGATATTTTGAGCAGATATAATAAAAATGAGCCAGCGCAAGACAAAACCTACAATAAGACGTGTGCGCCCAACGAAGACTCAGATCAGCCTGCGCATCCGCGCAGTCTGATTAGAGTCTTCGTTGTGCACTCTAAGGATTGCTAAGTGCCCAATGCTCCTTCATGCAGCAAGAGAAGTCTCTGGCTAGACTATATGGATGCACATGTCGTGTTGTAGGTTTTGTCGTGCGCTGGCTCATTTATATTACATTTTTTCATCATAAAATTTCCATTTTTTCGAATGTATTTTCGTATTTGGATCAAATGATGCCATTTGCCTAAAGAAAAGTATTGGGTTAATATCTTACTTCGCAATAAGATTTTGACGACGTGACGTTTTGACAGCCTTGATTTATGCAATAAGGGACTTTTAGCTAATTTAACATGTTTAATTGCTTGTGGCTTATTAAGGCTTAAAATAACTGACAGCTATATTAGGTTTATGATTATACAAGTTTCAAGAAAAAAAGATAACATGTTGGTAAACAAACAAAAATACAGCGGAAATGTTTTTATACAATGACTAACCATTATTTATTTACAAGAGGAACCAGTTGTCTTCCTAGCTGGTAAGCGCCGACTCTTAATCATTAGGTCTCTCATCGCTGAGTGTTCGAGCCTGGTTCGGAACAAATGTGGGTCGCCAGGTCCTGCAACGGAAGGCCAGGTTGTTTTCTCCGAGCATTCCATTTTTTTACCCTTCTCTGATTAACGATTGGCTCTCCAGATAAGTGAAATAATCTTGAAAGGGCCATTAAACCAAAACCATGAGGGTCATGATGGCCCTGGATCGATCACCTGATCCACACCGTAGAAATGAAATGGTAGGTAATATAGTAAGGTGCCTTGTCAGAAGGCCCATACATGCCAAATATGAAGGCTCTATCTCAAATGGTTAAAAATTATGATAATATAGGTCAAAGGTCAAGGTCACAGGTAAAACTTTTTGTATGGGTGAAGCCCTTGTAACAAGGAGCATACATGCCAAATATGAAGGCTCTATCTTAAATGCTTCAAACGTTATAACAAAGTAGGTAAAAGGTCAAAGTCATAGGTCAAATATTTGTATGGGTGGGAAGACCTTGTCACTAAGAACATACATGCCAAATATGAAGGCTCTATCTCAAAAGGTTAAGAAGTTATGATAAAGTAGGTCACAGGTCAAGGTCAAGGTGCCATGTCAATTTTTGTCTGAGTGGGAAGCCCTTGTCACAAGGAACCAAGATGCCAAATATGAAGGTTATATCTCAAAAGGTTCAAAAGTTATGGCACAATGACCCAGTTGGTCCATATTTTGATTCGACATGACCCATATACGAACTTGACCCAGATATTGTCAAAATGATCGTTGTGTGCAAGACTTACGATAATTGGACCAAAACTGTGGCATCTAGAGTGTTAACAAGGTTTTTCTATGATTTGACCACTTACTGACCTCCTTTTTGATCCGACATGATCCATATTCGAACATGACTGAGATAGTGTCAAGGCAAGTTTGATGATGAGATATTATCTGAGCAAGTTTGATGATGATCAGGCTAAAACTGTGGCCTCTAGTGTGTTCACAAGGTTTTTCATTGATTTGACCTACTGACACATTTTTTGTTTGACCCGACATAACCTATATTCAAACTGGACCGAGATGTTGTCAAGATGATCATTCTGAGCAAGTTCGATGATGATCCGACCCAAACTGTGGCCTCTAGTATGTTCACAAGGTATTTCAATGATTTGGCCTACTGGCCTACTTTTTTGACCCAACATGACCCATAGTCGAATTTGGTCGAAATAATGTCAAGATGATCATTCTGGGAAAGTTTGATGCTGACCGGACTAAAACTGTGGCTTCCAGTGTGTTCACAATGTTTTTCCATGATTTGACCTACTGACCTACTTTGTGACCCGACATGACCCATATTCTAACTTGACCGAGATATTGTCAAGATTGATTGATGATGATCGGATTAAAACTGTGGCTTCTAGTGTGTTCACAAGATTTTTTTTCTACTGATCTGCTTTTTAGCTCAACTGAGCATGAAGTGCTCATGGTGAGGTATTGTGATCATTGAATGTCAGTCGTCCGTCGTGCGTCGTCAACAATTTGATTTAAATGCGAACTCCTCTTAAACCCTTGGACCAATTTGATTCAAACTTCACAGGAATGTTGCCGAGGTGGCTCCCTACTAATATAGCTAAAATCGTTCCGCTCCGATGAACAAGATGGCCACCAGAGCTAAAATAGACAAATCTTTAAACGTCAGCTCTTCCAGAAGGTATGACTTGATGATGTCTTGGTCTAGTTTGAATATCGGTTATGTCCGACCCCAAGTTACTTTGGGAATAACTGTATTGAAAATTGTCATTTGGAGAGGTAAATCGGCGTGTTTTTTTTTTTTTTTTTTTTTTGTCGGAAATTTCGTTTTACGGCGACGCGTTAGCGGAGCCGTAAAACGGAAATTGCGACTGTAAATCCACCGATTTACCTCCACAAATGACAATTTTCAATCCATTTATCCCCATTCTAATGCACTTGTTATGTTGTATTGTTAAAATTATACTTTTTTACATAAAACGCCAAGCGCTGTGAGCTGCGTAAAACCAAATGTCAGCCAATTAAAAGCGACGTTACATGATGACGATGAGTTTCCGACAGTATATCTCAGAATATACTGTCGCAATTTTTTGACGTTATCCAATCAGAGGTCGCGTTACAAACGCAACTGTGTTAGAATAGCCCGTGTGATTTTCCACGTGACCAGCATTTAGTAAAACCGCGCGCACATGGCTTTAAAACGAAATGCAGGTAACGGTTGTTGTTGCCATTCTATCATTGTTCCTGTGAAAAGAGGGTTGTCTACAAAGTCTAGACAGGACTCGTGTGCTGGGACATTCATCACGAAAACATGCCCATATAATTTTGACCCCCTTGAACCCCACTTTTATATAGTAAAACTGGGGTTTCCGGGGGTATACCTTATTTTTCTTATTTCTGCTCTAAAATATAGATTATGGGAACTCGTTAGAACCGCCTCGATGAGGCGGTTCTGATGAGCTGCCTCGATGAGGCGGTTCTGATGAGTGCCCACAATCTTTATTTTGAGCAGAAATAAAAAAAAATGTCACAATTTTTCGTCTCAAAATTTTCTTTTTTTCGGCGATAAAGGTAGCAATGTATTTGTATAGGCGTGTTTGCGTAATGGACAGACGGTATGGACCCAGATCAGAAAGCGGCGTCTGATCAAAGTTTGCACTTTTTGCATAAGCATACAGAAATCCACGGGTTAAACAAAACAGTCTCCATTATGACCAGTTTCCAGCCTATATTTTAATTCAGAGACAATCGACCCACCTCTGCTTTGGTCGATCGTATTGGCTTGCATCGTTAATTGTCTGCAAAGCGCTTATTCCAACGACAGTAATAGGCATTTTTTCCCACGAAATAAATATTCTAAGATTTTTAGCTCAGCTGAGTTCTCCGGAACCAGTGGGCCGATTGGTATGCAGCATTGGGTACTCGGGCCCATCATGATTTGTTCAAATGATGACCCTATAGGATGACCTTCACCTATTTTTACGCCATCGTCAAATTTGGTCACATGGACTTTTGTATGGGGAAAAAGTAGAAAATGTGTATTTTTCGGAAATTATTGCAGCCTGTGATCTGAAAATTTGCAGATGCAGGCAGCTAAATGAGTGGATGAAACCACATGAGATTCAATGTCAAGTTCATTCTTTGACCTTTGGCCCAAGGTCATTCAGGTATGAAAATTTAAACTTTATTTTCTCAGAAACAACTAGGCCATTTATAACCATATAAGCATTTTAGGAACAAGGAAATGAAAATTAATTAAAACGAACTTGGTCGCCTGACCAAGGTGAACGCCATGTCCATATAAGTTAAAAATCCTTCAAAAATCTTCTTCTCCGGAACCATGGCAGTGGGCCGATTACCATGAAACATGGTATGTAGCATTGGCGAATCGGGCCCATCATAGTTTGGACCAATGATGACCCTCGGATGACCTAGACCTACTTTACGCTTTAATTTGGTCACATAGAAGCTACTGTGCTTTATAACGACCGAAAATGTATTAAACCGTATTAGTTTTGCCACCAATCTTCGTAGACTTATGCCATGCGCCATGTACTTTTACATGTACTATAATGAGAACTTAATGGTTGTCATTTCTTTCATAACAACAGCTGTACTAATATGTTTAAAGTTCCCGTACTTGCCTTCATATTGAATTAAATATGTACTAATGTATTTTGCACATGTGTACCAGCATTTGTGCGTGATTTGTATACATAACATTTTAATCCAGGTTCCGAGAAAAGGGATATTCACAAGTACTGCAGACCCTGATCAGACGCCGCATGCAGAACGCGGCGTTAAATAGTTTGCTACAAGTATATGTACAAACGTTTTGTAAAACTTACAGACCAACAATTACAGTGAAATTCCGCTATTAAGACCACCTAAAATTCAGACTAAATCTGCTTTTAGAAGCTTTTTAGTAGGCTGTAGTTATTTCTGCATACAGTGTCCTCTGGTCAGAGACCACCTTTGGGACTGTTCAAAAGTGGCCTTAATGACCACTTTTGAACAGTCCTAAAGGTGGTCTTAATATAGGAGTTTTACTGTATATTTGTAAAATATTGATACGCATGAAAGACGAATAAACCCAGGTCTTTCTTATGCATGCGGTTTTATTAACGTTATAAAATGTTTTAGGGCGTCTGACGATCCAAGTTGCCAATCAGATGACGTGAGAAAACCCGGGATTTGCGACCTGTTACGTCACAAACCGGCCTGCGTAGCTACACAGACTAGCAAGTACAGTGAAATTCCTGTATTAAGACCACCTTTGGGATTCTTCAAAAGTTGTTTTAAAGACCACTTTTGAACAGTCCCAAAGGTGGTCCCTGACCAGAGGACAATGTATGCAGAAAACACAAAGTGTAATACTATTGGGGAGAATGTGTGGAAGTACAGTATGAAAGTTAAGAGTGCATGAGTTCGTATGTACTAATAGAAGCATGTATGTTACGAATGATAGGAAATGTACATGCTGTATGAGTGGGTTAATATGTTAATATATGCCAGACTGTGACGTGAATATGAGTATAAAGCATCAGTGCGCGAGGTATCAATAGAGAAGGGTTTGAGAGAATAGAAACAACTAGAATGAAGTAAAGTTAGGAACCTGGGTTTTAAATTAAAGAATTATAATGTGAACTTGTCATTTTATATTTACCCCTATGTGGCTTCGTGTCACATAGGACTAACTTTTGGTGAACCGTGACCATGGATTTGAACTACTGGTGATGTCGTGGCCGTCGTGACAATTTTGTGACAGTTTTTGGTGACAATGTGACAATGACAATTTGGTGACAAGACTTTTTCATGTTATTTCGTCAGTGATTGTGACAGCCCTCGCTAGGAGTACCTTTGGTAAGTCTTTTACTGTATTTTTCTGGTTGACAATTTAATAATTATGGATCAGCAACAGCAAGCTTTTGTTGGCGCCATCAGAAATGTTGGTGACCAGATGGCTGGCATTGCCACAAATGTTTCAGCACACGGGGTTGCAAAAATAATTAAACCATTTGATGGTAACCCAAAAGAATTTAAGGATTGGTGCAAAAGCATTGAAAAGTATGCTGTATTAACCAGAGTAGCTGGAGATCATATTCGCATGATAGCTTATCAAGCAAGCAAAGGCCCTGTCAGTGATTTTTTAAATAGACATTTGGCAGCTAATCCAAATCGGGATTGGGCTGGTATCAAGGCTGAGCTGACCTCGCGGTTTGCAGAGGTCACAGATCATCAGTATGCTTTGTCCCTGCTTAGAAAAGTCAAACAAAAACCAGGTGAAACCATTCAGGTGTACGCTGAACGCTTAATGGCCCTAAGTGAAGATGCTTTTGATAATGTAGGGGCTGCAGATGAACAATTGATAGGTTTTTTTATCGATGGCTTGTTGCATGATTATATGAAGATGAAAGTGATGCGAGAAAACCCTGCCACATTACAGGCCGCTATCAATACTGCCAATGCAGAGCAAAATCTGCGTAGGCGATTTGATTTAAGGTCAGGAGGATCAGCGCAGCACTTTCCATCTGATCGTGGCATTGAGCCAATGGAAGTAGGGCAAGCACGTGCGTCATTTCGTTGTTATCGATGCGATAAATCGGGGCATAAAGCCAAAGATTGTAGGTCACGTGGGAATCGTGCCAATATAAGTGCAGTGAGTAACACAAGAAATTCAGGCAGGCCAAGGCCGCAACGAGATGTTGTCTGTTGGTATTGCCAAAAGATAGGGCACTTTGCCAATGAATGTAGGGCAAGAAATAGAGCTAGGTCAACTGGCAGTTATCCAGGGCAGGCTGCTTCTGGAAATACGGGAAACTAAAATCCTCCTTTTATAATGAAGCCGATAAAAGGAGAAGTAAAACAAGAAAACCTATTTATACAATTGCATTTTCAGGAAATCAAAATTCATGTCAAATTAAGATCCGTAAGCAGAAATTTCGAGCTCTGCTTGATACAGGTGCCGAATGTTCATTAATGCATCGACGTGTCTATGATTCTTTGAAAGATAAGCCACAGTTGTTCAGAAAACATGCATCTTTGCAGACTGTTAATGGCGAACCATTGAATCTGGATGGATGCGCTGAGGTTTTTTTTGAAATAGGAGGTTTAAAAATGAGCCATGTCTTTTTCATCGTTCCAAACATGAATAGGAACTTGATATTAGGTCGTGATTGGCTTGAAAAGCATGGTGTTAGAATGTATTTTGATCTAGGGTGCATTCGAGTAAATCAAACATATATTCAGCTGCAAGACGACATGTGCATTTCGTCTGTAGCTCGAGTACATACAAAAACAAAGATTAAACCTCAAACAGCTGTAATTTGCAAATGTAAGGTGAGAAATAATCCAAATTTGCCAACGTCAGAGCTTTATGAAGTTTCGCCACCTGAAGTAGGATTTTTGAACTATGAACCAGGTTTAATGGTTGCCAATTCAGTTGTAAAATTGAGAGTAAACAGAATAATTCCCGTACTGCTTATTAACAATACCAACAAGACATATACAATTAAGAAAGGTCGACCAATGGCAAAAATCGAGCAAATTTCAGGACAAGCAATTATGTCGGTTAACGAGAGCACAAGGTCGTTGGATCCCTGCCAAGTACAAGAAATATTTAAGGAGGTAGATGTGCCAGATAAATATAAAAACACTGTTATCAATCTTCTCAAGGCTAACTCAGACTTATTTGCGGAAACAGATTGCCAATTAAGCCACACAGACGCAGTAAAAATGAAAAAAGATACAGGTAACCACCCACCAATTAAGTTAAAGCCTTATCGTACACCATTAAACAACAGAAAGATAATTGATCGTGCTATTGATGAAATGTTAGATGCCAAAATAATTGAAAGGTCAAACTCGCCCTGGTCATTTCCAGTGGTCATTGTAGATAAGAAAGATGGCACAAAACGATTCTGTGTCGATTTTAGGGCTCTCAATAAAATTACAAAATCCAAATCCTATCCCTTACCTGTTATAGATGACATTTTAGCACTTCTAGGTCAAGCAAAGTACTTTACTTCTCTTGATCTTAAGAGTGGCTATTGGCAGGTGTTGATGGATGACAGTGATAAGGAAAAGACTGCTTTTGCATGTCATCGCGGTCTATTCCAGTTTAATACTATGCCATTTGGCTTATGTAATGCGCCGGCCATTTTCCAAAGTCTGATGGCCACTGTCCTTGCAGGCCTTGACAAATTCACTGTCGCATATTTGGATGACATTTTAATATTCTCGGCAACACTAGAAGAACATTTACATCATATCCAAACTGTTTTTGACAGGCTCTCATCACATCATCTGAGATTGAAATTAAGAAAATGTAGTTTCCTAAAATCGCAGACCAATTATCTTGGTTTTGTGATAAATGAGCATGGCGTCATGCCAGAGGCTCGAAAGGTAGATGTTATCAAAGCCTTATCACCTCCGACATCTGTTAGGGAAGTTAGAAGTCTAATTGGAATGTGTTCTTATTATAGAAGATTTATTCCTAGATTTTCTGAGATAGCAGACCCGATAATTGCTTTGACTCGGAAATATGCCAAGTTTAAATGGGATGATAAATGTCAGACAGCATTTGAGATACTCAAATATAAACTGGCAGAATTCCCGGTTCTAGGGTACCCTGACCCAAATAAAAAGTACTTTCTTTACACGGATGCCAGTCAAAATTGTATTGGTGCATGTTTAACTCAACCGTGTGATGATGTGCCTGATTATGATTCTGGTGAGAGGTCAGAAAAGCCAATTTATTACCTCTCCCATAAATTATCAGACACCCAGATAAAATGGTCGACCATCGAGAAGGAAGCTTTCGCCATTCATTTTTCGTTAAACAAATTGGACCATTATTTACATGGTGCCGAATTTATAATTCGCACAGATCATAAGCCACTTAAATACCTTCTCGATACCCCCATACAAAATAAGAAAATACAACTCTGGGCATTGGGGATAGCCGGGTATAATTGCAAAATTGAGTATATAAAGGGGAGTGATAATTCCTGTGCCGACTCATTGAGCCGTATCAAGCCACAAAATGTTGGTGAATCACAGGAATCAGATAACTATGAGCCTGATATCAGTGACAAAACTTATGAAATAAGTGCATTAAATTCCAATAGGTTCAATCCCAGTCGATATGCAAGCTGCAATCTTCCTCCATCTGATCCCATCACTAGACCAACTTTTGGGGATAATATAGATCTTGTTGTGGAACAGTCAAAAGATGAAACATTGATGGACATAAAATATGGCCTTCAGAACGATAAGTTGCCACAACCTCAGCAGAAGAAACACATTATTCTAGATAACATCTTGTACTATATATCAAATGTTGACTCTGATCCCACCATCAGATTATATATACCTGAGCAATTACGAGAAATGGTCGTAAAACAGTATCATGATGATAACGGCCATATGGGATTAGATAAGACTAATGATGCAATTAGACCAAAATACTATTGGCCTAATCTCTACAAAGACTTGTATAGATATATAGGTCGTTGTGTTACTTGCCAAAGTCGTAATCTGAAAAAGATAAAAGCACCTGTGCAAGAAACTGATATACCACCTTATGCTTTTGCAAAAATAGGTCTTGATCTTTCTGGACCTTATCCAACTTCTCTGTCTGGAAACAGATACATTGTAGGTTTTGTAGATTGGTACAGCGGTTGGCCAGAAGCATTTGCAGTTCCAGATAAGTGTGCAGAACAATTGCACACTTGATAATTGATGAAATTTTTCCTAGATATGGCGGGCCCCTTGAAATTGTAACTGATAATGGAAGTGAAAATTGCAATAAAACAGTTAAGGAAACACTGGAAGCACTAAATGTATGTCATGTGAAAACTAGCCTATACCACCCCTGCAGTAATGGAAAAACAGAAAGATTTCATCGAGTATTGAATGACATATTATCTAAGAAACTGCATGATAATGTTGCCCTGTGGGATGTCCATTTAAATCAAGTTTTGGCCAGTATAAGGTTTAATGTAAGTGAATCAACAAAATTTTCACCATTTTTCCTTTTATACAACAGAGATGTTGTTCTACCACTTGATAATATCCTTAAACCTCGTAGGAAATATGTTGGCGAAGAGGCACATAAAATAGCACTTGAACAACAACACAAGTCCTTTGTTTTGGTACATAAACATCTCAAAAGAGCAAAGAAACGTCAGGCAAAGTATGCAAATCAGAAAGCATATGATGCTCAACTTGAAGTAGGTGACCCAGTTTACTACAAAATCCATAACAAACCAAGTAAACTACATAATAACTGGAAACCTTATTACAGAATAATAGAGCAAACTTCTCCTGTAAATTTCAAGATCAAACATCAATTAGATGGTTCTGTTATTTCTTGCCATGCTGACAATATACACAAAGCTCATGTAGATGATTGGCAATTACCCAAAATCAATGAAGAAAGGCCACTTCGCAAAACAAATTACGTTGTGCCCCCAGGTACTGATACCTCAGACAGTGAAAGCAGTGAGAATGGGGATCCCTTACCACGTCTTGTCCATCGTTATCGACATGAACGCGAAGATTCTAAACAAGAAGGTCCCATTCCGAAAATGGAACTTGCAAAACAGCGTAAAAGACAAATAAAGTTGCATCAAAATAGTTTTGAGTCAGACATAACATCAAGCTCATCCTATGAAACCGCTGAAGATTCAGACGCAACAATACCTATGGAATATGAGATAAAAGATTATCAGAGCTCATTAACCGAGTAGTCTGGCAATAAATTGTCAGTTATCAGGCAAGTGTATGCCTTATCGCGATAAGCAGACGCGGGAAAAGAGAAAAATATATATATATATAGTAATGCCAATTAATAATTATAAATTGGTTTCTTGAGGCTTCAGACAGCGATAAAGTAGGGATACGATAATCATGTGTACGTGCACATGTACGCATATGAACTAGTTGATAAATATTTTCTGTTATATTTCAGAAAATGAGAGTACTAGGCTTGGTTGCGATTTTCTTCTTAGTAGTAACAGGCTCTGTGTTTATTAATGAAAATGTCATTTTTCAAAAGACTAATGATATCACAGTGACCCATTCTAAATGGCTTGCAACATTTGTTATTGATTTTAAACCTTTTAATTTGTTTCTGGACAAATTATCAGATGATATTGAAACAACAATGATTACTTCAGATGCAGTTTTGTCTAAATTTAGGGGTAAAAATAGAACAGAATATTTTACAACTCTCGTGGCATTACAGAAAGAGGTTCTGTACTTAAATGAAACCCGAAATTATATTTGCGACGGTATCAAAGAATATAGCTTATTGTCGGGTCGCGAGAAAAGGTCCCTTCTGCCAATAATCGGTGAAGCTGCAAGCTGGCTTTTCGGATTGACCAGCGAGAAAGACTTGGTCAACATACGTAAAAATATTAAAAATTTGGCTACAAACCAGCAACAGATTATGCATGTTGTGCACGAAAGTATTTCTGTACTCAACATGTCAAGAATAGAGATTTCTGAGAACAGACACGCAATTATGGAACTTGTTAAGAGTGTTTTACAGCTTGATGAGAAATTGGAAAACTTAGTCAGTGAATTACAAAAGCAAATTTTTGAAAACAAACATTTCTTGGAAATGTATCTAAGACTTGACCTAATTATACAAGAAATAAAAGATATGGTTCAGAATGCTATGTTTTACTTGGAACATTTACAAACCCAATTAAATTTTCTGGCATTAGGTAAACTAAATCCAAGCTGTTTATCTCCAAAGAACTTGCTTTTATTGTTATCAGAGATAAAAAGCCACTTACCTTCTACTCTTTCGCTAGTTAGCGACCCGAAAACAGATTTATGGCTTTTCTACAAACAATTACAAACAACCGCCCTTCTTTTCGAAGATAAGATAGTTGTTATCATCAAAATTCCTCTGATTCAGGTAAATAACCAATATGAAATCTGGAAAGTTTTTAATCTTCCAATTATCGTACGCAGTTCTTCTAATGATAACAATGCACCTGACATGGTAGCAACTTACCGAATTGAAAGTCAAGGTCTCATGATAAATAAAGTTAGATCAAAATATGCTCTTTTAACAGAATCTGAACTTGCTATTTGTAGTGAACCTAACGTGAACTACTGTAATGTACAAAACCCGATTTATCCAGTCAATCTTGCCAAATTATGTGTCGTGCATTTATTCTTGAAAAATCGAGAAAACATACAAAAGTACTGCGAGAGCATAGTAACGTTGAATACGAGGATACCTTTTGCAATTAAACTTATGAAGTTTTTATGGGGTATTGTATCCGGAATTAAACTTCAATTCTCAATTGTTTGTAACAATGACCAAAGTACAACTGAAATCACGAAACCACCACTTGATATCATTCAAGTGCCAGCAGAATGTGTCGCCTCAAATGATTTCTTCACCTTATACTCATCATATACCCGTAAAAGTGACTTTGAAATTGACAGCCGAGATCTTGAACTACTAAGATCAATCAGTATATCCCAAATCAATGTTTTGACATTATTAAAAAGAAAATACCCAAATTTTACTAAAATTGAAGTACCAAAGTCGTTAAAACCTATTGCACAAATTTCCTTGAAGCATTTGATTAATGAACTCGATAACTCCCAGGAAATTGTCAATGACAACCCGGGATGGCCGAAATGGGTCTATTTCTGTGTATCAGTGACCGCTATAAGTATGGTCATTTTGTGTATTTGCATTTGTAAGAAACATGGTAAAAACATCAAACAAGTCTGTTGCTACACATATGAAAATTGTCAACTGGGGAAGATGGTACAATCAAGCCAAGGTACGAGTAAACAGGGTGAATCAACAGACGTTGAGAGGCAAAACTCAGCCTCCGTGGGTCAAGAACCGACGACGCCCAGAAGCACACTGTATCCATCATTGTTTACCGATTTCGGGGAGTGTCAGACTGAAGACACAAGACTTTAGTAACGTTACATGGATAAACTTGAACTTGTATATATAGGCCTGATCAGCCGACATTTCACAAATGTTAAATTGTTGTATACGTGTTGTACACCAAGGAATGTACAATGCCAACCTATTGACCTATTTTCGTATAAAGATGAACATTTTGATGTTCCTGTATACATGTAAACCCAGGTTCAGAGGAAAAACAAAGATAAGGAAACTAT
Organism: Lucinisca nassula; assembly: GCA_963580285.1. Lineage (NCBI taxonomy): Eukaryota > Metazoa > Mollusca > Bivalvia > Lucinida > Lucinidae > Lucinisca > Lucinisca nassula. The sequence goes on along the minus strand of OY757014.1, from coordinate 107,093,027 downwards.
AAACATTATGTTACTATGGAAACAAAGAACTAGTGGTAATTAGGAAGATAAAAGAAGAAATCCTTATCTGGTGATACGATTTATGTTCCAATTATATAACAACTGAAAATATGATAAAACTCACTTTCGGATAATAAGCCCTTCTGTAACGATTTCGTTTCGAACAATTGTGAACACCCAGTTCAAAGAACAGTTCTATATAGTGGATTTATTAGAAACATTCTAAAGTTCAAAAGGAATAGAATAAAAAGATGACAGCCAATATGGCGGAAATGTTTAGCAAAACGTATACAAGTGTAACAACAAGAGCTGCTAGATATGGTATAGATGACAGAAGAATTGGGACATTAGCAGTTAGTGTAGCATTAGATATTTCATTGGAAGTTAGACGAGTGGAAGATAGAAAGCAACAGCGAGCAGTGAGAGACAATAGTAAAACTGTGCAGGTGGGAGGAGATGCAACTAGTGAACAGCCAACAACAAGTATGGGGATGAAATTACCAGTACGAGTGCCAGAACTGGGGGTTTTGTTTGACGAAGACTGGAAAGTAGTGAAAATCTTTGAGGAAAACAAGTAACTGTGAACTTTGGATTTTATCTTTCTTAATTTATATTTCTCTTTAATTAGTTACCTGTAGAATAGTGTGCCAATATTCTTCCTGGAAATTCGGAAAAACAATAGATAACGTGATAAGAAAACAATTAATTAAGCTGTAGTCAGACTTTGTTAGATAACCTGTGTAACTCTAGTATTTCATTTCTACCTGTGCAATTAATTACTTTCAAATAAATGTAGCATTTAAAATATCAATATTTATATTTTAAATACTTTAGGTTGAGAGGAATTTGTAATACTATTGGGGAGAATGTGTGGAAGTACAGTATGAAAGTTAAGAGTGCATGAGTTCGTATGTACTAATAGAAGCATGTATGTTACGAATGATAGGAAATGTACATGCTGTATGAGTGGGTTAATATGTTAATATATGCCAGACTGTGACGTGAATATGAGTATAAAGCATCAGTGCGCGAGGTATCAATAGAGAAGGGTTTGAGAGAATAGAAACAACTAGAATGAAGTAAAGTTAGGAACCTGGGTTTTAAATTAAAGAATTATAATGTGAACTTGTCATTTTATATTTACCCCTATGTGGCTTCGTGTCACACAAAGAAAGAATAACTGCAAGCTACTAAATAAGCTTTTTAAAAATCAGAATAAGTCCTTATTTTAGGTGGTCTTAATAGTGGAATTTCACAATATAAACTATCAAATCCTTGTAACAAACACCCCTCTAAACGCCACTTTATGTAAAGAAAACTGGTGTTTACAGGGTCATTTGTCTTTGTTTTCATATTTCTGCTCCAAGACATAGGTTGTGGGTACTCGTTAGAACCGCCTCAATAACGAGCACCGACAACATATGTTTTAAGTATAAATAAGTACAACATCACAAATTTTCATCAGAAAAATAACCGTTTTGGAGATACGATTGGATTTTACTATGTCAAAAGGATGTTATCTTAATGCATTTAGATTTTGTTTGATTGATTTGACGTTTAACGTCCCCGTCAATACTGTATAGGTTATTTTAGAGAGGTTGCTTCCAGTCAATTTTTTGGAACTTTTACCCGACATTGAGATGAAATGACATCTCAAGCCCTGTCGCCCAATGAAACCAATATGGTTTATAAGTATGGGCGGTCCGACTTGCATCGCTTTTCCTGGGCAGGCTTAGATCCTCTAAGCGGTTTACCAGTATTCGTGTGAGGTCGGCTTCAGCTCTGCGTGGAAGCATCATGCAGCCCATCCATTTCTTCAAGCACCGATGGGCGGGGTCCATAATGCAGTTACATACAGAAGCGAACACAAAGATACTGATCAAACTGTGCGGATGCGCAGACTGTGGATGCGCAGGCTGATCTGTGTCTTTATTGTTCGCAAATAGCTAAAGCAGGATTTCTTATGCCGTGACTGATATAATATTATATCTATAACGCAGTTCGTAATTTATATGATGCACTTTTATAATATGTCATAATCTTGCCTATATTTTTGAAGTGCAGAGGGATTGAAAGATTGAACTCAAGTCCACCCACAACTGTTGACAAATGATGAATGATATTTTTTAATAAACCATATGATTATTAAACTGGATTAAACGATGTAAACATCTGATACGTCTCATCATGTGAACAAGTCCGTGAAATGAACACCCCCACCCCCTAAACCCCACTTTATATGGAGAAAACTAGGGTTTAATGGGGTATACATTCGTATTCTTATTTCTGCTCCAAGACATATGTTGTGGGTACTCGTTAGAACCGCCTCATTGAGGCGGTTCTAATGAGCGCCCTCTACATATGTTTGCTGTATAAATAAGAAAAATACCACGGATTTTCATCAGAAAAGTCGCCAATTTGGGGATGGGAAAAACTGCACTATGTCACACGAGTGTGTTATCGTAACGTATTCGTAGTATGGTGGTTGAGTCGAACCAAAATCATATTCTATATAAAATCTGTGGCGGTGCATTACATTGTCTTTATTGAACGACCCTCATTAACGTTTTCGTTTTCAAAAGTCTGACCACACAGACTGAAAGCCCTCATGTTTTGACGTAGTTTATAAATATGGGACAGTAAGCACCAGTGTCATGTTCGATTACATATTAGTCACTGTATTACATCCGGTGCGTATCAAATACATCTTACACCAGGTGACCCATATAAATCGAATAACTTACTATTGAAAAAGACGGAAATTGAGACCTAGATATTTTATATATACGGCGTAAATTTAGTTCAGGCGTTTCAAAAAATGTACTTCTCTATCATTAGCGCGATCGCAGGTTGGATGGCCCGCTTCTTCAATTCTGCGGCTGTGACTTTAAACTGAAGTCATGTCTGCATATGACCGGGCTGTTTTTATTTGTTTGAATTGAGGTTTAACGTCCCCGTCAACACTAATTAGGTCATTTTGGAGACGTTGCCTCCAAGTTTGTGGAACTTTTACCCGACATTGAAATGAAATGACATTTCAAGCCCTGCCGCCCAATGAAACCAAAAGGCTTATATGCACTGGGCTATCTGACTCGCACCACTTTGCCTTGGCAGGCTTAGTCCTTTTAATTAGGTTGCCATTACTCACGTTATTGGTCATTTTCTTCTCTGCCTGGAAGCACCATGCAGCCCAATCTATGTTTCCAAGCCCCGGTAGGCGGTGGCGAATGCCCTGGCTGGTTGTAAACGTAAAGCCCTATATATATAAGATTACACCCCCATCTAGTCTAAGTGTTTTAAGTAGTATGCCTGAATGGCCGCGGTTACCTTATAGTTACCCACCAGTCCCCCACCTATCTCATACCCCACCCCAAACAGCCTTGCATACACAGAGATAGAGAGTACAAGCTAGTGGGTTTGTGGAGGGCTGGGTGGAATATCGCATAGTAATCCGTGTATTTCTGCTTTCAAGTGCCTCAGGAAGATGTGAATTTGGCTGTAGATGTTATACTGACCAACCGGTGCTGTACATCTAGATAGGATTTGATTGATTGATTTAGGGGATAACTGTAATTAAAATTGTCATTTGGGGAGGCAAATCGGAGGTTTTACGGTCGGAAATTTCGTTATACGGCGACGCGTCAGCGGAGCCGTAAAACGTAATTTGCGACCGTAAAACCGACGATGACAATTTTCAATACAGTTACCCCATTCTAATGCACTTGTTCGTGTGTTTTGTTAAAAATTGTACTATGTATTTTGCACAAAGCGGCAAGCGCTGTGAGCTGCGTAAAACCAAATGCCAGCCAATGAAAAGCGACGTTACGTGATGACGTCGGGTTTCCGACAGTTTATCGCAGAATATACTGTCGCACATTGTTGACGCTATCCAATCATTTGATGTTTAACGTCTCCGTCAACACTGTATAGGTCATTTTGGAGACGCTGCTTCCAATTTTGTGTGACTTTTACCCGACATTGAGATTGAAATGACGTCTCAAGACCTGTCGCCCAATGAAACCAATAGGGTTTATAAGCATGGACGGTCCGACCCGCACCGCTTTGCCTGAACAGGCTTAGATCCTTTAAGCGGTTTACCAGTACTCGTGTGCGGTCGGTTGCAGCTCTGCATGCGTGGAAGCATCATGCAGCATATCTATTTCTTCAAGCCCCGATGGGCGGGGTCCGACGACTAGATAGGAACTACTGACGCTTGCTATGGGGATGGACTGACATACATTGAAGCATTCTGTGGACATCAAAGCATTCTCAGTCCGATTACAGCCTTTGCCCCTGCCCTACATCATAGTGTAGATTATATTTTCTTGTCCTTTGGAATCATTGATTCCATTGTGGAATTTTGAAAATAGCAGGGTCACTGATGAGGCCTAATTGGCCGAAACTAGCTAGTCTGGCCCAGAAAACATGTACACTCCATATTTTTCACTTCTGTGGTGTATTCCTTGCTTCCAAAGGATAACCCTTTTATAGAACATATTTGTGGCCGCCGATGCAAGTATATCTCCTTTTCTCATGAGATTTTTTCTCATTATTCCAATACATTTTGAATTTTACCGCCTAAATACGATTATTTTAGATGAAAATTGTGATATTTTCTTATTTCTGCTCATAATATAGATGGTGGGTACACGTTAGAACCGCCTCATCGAGGCGGTTCTAACGAGTACCCACAATCTATATTTTAGAGCAGAAATAAGAAAAATAAGGTTTACGTCTGTAAACCCCAGTTTTACTTTATTAAAGTGGAGTTCAAGCGGGTCAAAAATATTTAGGCGTGTTTTCGTGACGATTGTTTTAGTTAAGTATAAGCAGGAGCATATAATTTCACTCACGTGAGTGAAATTATATGCTCCTGGTATAAGATAATGTAACATCTAACATTATTTACACGGGCATCGAGCATTTTCTCATACGATACCAAAAACTTGTTTACCATGATCAAAGATTATTATATGTTGAACCTATCTACCAAAAATCTTTGAAATCGGATACATTCGATGTTTAGGTAGGTCTGTGCTTGAGTCGGGCTAGGGCAAAGTCTACAAAATGCCCGATGCATACTGTGCGACGGTTCAGATAGGTCTGTGAACCCGGCTCAACACGTTGCTGTCCTAATGAGCAATTTATTTTAACTGGGGACTAGCTATAGAGCGAACCAACGAACACCGATAAATTAGGCTTGTCTGCGTCTTCCTACTTGTTCGTTCTTGTTTAGTTATTTAGTCACATGTACTTGTCAATTTCACAGTTAATTAGTGGGCACAATCTCGCAAAGAGCTACCCATGTGTACTTGTGTGCAAAAGGGACCAAATGTTATCAGGCAAATTGGGTATTGACGACATAGTCGAATGGGATAGTCGAAAACGATTGTCCTGTCGAGGTTCATTGACACGTATACTCAGAGAAAGCTAGGAGGGATATATGAGGAAAATGAACAAAAAAGAAGAAACAGAAATAAAAAAAATCCCTTTACCCTTACCCACTGGAGAGAGAGAGAGAGAGAGAGAGAGAGATGGAGAGAGAGAGAGAGAGAGAGAGACTGAGAGAGAGAGAGAGAGAGAGAGAGAGAGAGAGAGAGAGAGAGACTTATAAAGTCTGTTGAGACTTTTTTTTTTATTAAGTAATCCTTAGATGAATAAGAATATACCCCTTCCTCAGTTCCCCTTACTAATTAAATCTCTCTCTCTCTCTCTCTCTCTCTCTCTCTCTCTCTCTCTCTCTCTCTCTCTCTCTCTCTCTCTCTCTTGAGCTCGAGACAGCATCAAAACAAATCTAGCCTGGCATGATGGCATAAGATAAAATGTGGCAAACAGGGACAAAACCATTAACGTCTTAACATCTAGGACTGATATCAGTCTAAGTTAGAGAGAGAGAGAGAGAGAGAGAGAGAGAGAGAGAGAGAGAGAGAGAGAGAGAGAGAGAGAGAGAGAGAGAGAGAGATGTGCGGAGAATCACAGCAGGCCTTCCCGGTTTTATGACACAGATTTGCAATTCTCGTCGTTTAAAAATATATATACCCATAATGGTCAATATGGGGAAAACTGGCTCCCTTGACCAGATTAAGAAACCATAGGCTCCCTGTTGAGACTGGTCGCTGTGGGAAACATTCCTTTGGGAGAATGAAAGTCTGTCCTTTGTGAGAAAAATGATTTTGGTGACGAATTTCAATATCTTTTTGTATGCAATTATTTCACATCAGAGCGGAAAGGTCCCAAAATTATTAAATTCAAGGAACTACGAGGGCGAGTCAATAAAAAAACAGTCTAACTTATTTCTGGATGAGATCGATCTCTTTTGTTTTCGACGCAATAGCCCTCTAGAAGGATACACTTGGACCAACGCTGTTCCAGTGCCGTCGGCCCAGAATTGAAGAAGCCAGTGTCCTTATCTCTGGCCCACTCCTCAACTGCTGCAACGAATTCTTCGTCGGACCAGAAATGACGTCAACGGATATCCTTTTTCAAGTTTGGGAATATGAAATAGTCACTAGTGGCTAAGTCCGGAGAATAGGCGGCGTGCGGATTTAGCTCGTACCTATTCCACTGAACAGCATCCGTTGCAATTTTGCATGTGTGGACTCGTGCATTGTTCTTTTGGAGCAGAATCCTTTTGGCTGCATGATGCTTCCACGCAGAGCTGAATCCGACCCGTACACGAGTACTGGTAAATCACTTAGATGATCTAAGCCTGCCCAGGCAAAGCGATGCGAGTGTCGGACCGTCCATGCTTATAAACCCTTTTGGTTTCATTGGGCGACAGGGCTTGAGATGTCATTTCATCTCAATGTCGGGTAAAAGTCCCACAAAATTGGAAGCATTGTTTCCAACATGACCTATTCAGTGTTGACGGGGACGTTAAACCTCAAATAAAACAAAACAAACAAAAACTATAAATATAAGACTAATCTCACTTATTATTGACTGGTCCTCGTATTAAAGTTAACGTTTTATGATTGTGGGTACCCGCCTCCATGTGGCGATTCTAACGAGCACGCGCCACAATCTGAAATATACCAAATGTGAATACAAAGCTACTTTTACAGACAAGCGCTCCTGTCAATCCACTCGAGGGTTTAGACAACACCAGTTATGACATCAGCGATATGGCGATAAATGGGCTGTAAATAAGTAATAAACATATGAATGAATGCATAAAACACGTGCTAATTGTTTGTGGATTGTGAAAATGACAAGGTTATGTGGTGGTTGAACAAGTGTCAAAAACTGACAAGCGAAATCAGCGAATCTTTGGGACTTAATTTTTACTGCCATGCTGCACCTATGCCATGTTAAATGCATTTCATTTAGTCTGCGTCCGGTACCGGACGAACAGACAATGTGCCTGCTTGTCTAGTACCTGACGACTAGCAAAACCAGTGGTCCGTTCGCCCCCGCCCATCGGGGCTTGAAGAAATAGATGGGCTACATGACGCTTCCACGGAGGGCTTATAAACCCTGTTGGTTTCACTGAGCGACAGGGCTTGAGAGGTCATTTCAGCTAAATGTGGGGTAAAGGTCCCACAAGATTGGAAGCAACGTCTCAAAAATGACCTGTTCAGTGTTGGCGGGGACGTTAAACCTAAACCGCAAATCAAATAAAACAACCAAAACAAGTGGTACTGTAGAATTTTAGCTAAAATGTCATATGGGCCCCGTCAAGCGATTTTGGTACTTAACGCCTATGCGAGCAGCGAAGGTTCAGGCGAGCCTGCGCATCCGCGCAGTCTCGCCAGAACCTTCGCTGCTCGCTCATACAAGCAGTGAATCAAGAGAAACCTTCAGACAGAGAGCCATATCCCTGGCCCGTCTGAATGGCTGAGCATGCGCAGTTAAAATTTGTCATGACGGAATGCTCGAAGACACAAATTCGCTTGGCGGGGCTCATATAAGATCAAAATAACACTGAATTATTGGAGTCTGTGATAGTACGGTACTGGACGACTAGCCACTGCTTTTCGTTTATTACATGGTGTTTATTCTGGTTACTAAGTTACTAAGAACAAAAGCTATTCAGTGCTAAGTTTCACGTGACTATCCCTGATTTCTAGGAAATCCAGGTAACGGTTATTTATAGAAAATAGCCGCCGCTGTAAGGTCAGCGCGTTGCGTAAGATGGTTACCAGCAATCATGTGGTGGGTTTGGCAAATAGTATACACCCAGATCAGACGCCGCAGATCAGGGTCTACACTGTTTGCTAAAAGTACTGAAACTAAAGGTTCAGCCGCCGAAAACGCATCGTCTGATCAGGGTCTACACAGTTTGCTTACAGGGTAGAAATGCTAACAGTCTAAAGTCTCCGTCCAGGGCTCGAGGTCCATGCTCAACTCAACTTAGCATGTAATTTGTCCTGCTTATAAATTTGAAAATGCCAACAACTGTTGGCATTTTCAAATTTATGAGCAGGACAAATAACATTATGTGCTGATCTGAGAAAAAAAATTGCCTCTTTCATTTTTTTAAATATTTATGAGCATTATAAATTTCATGCTCAGCTGAGTTGAGCATGAAAAAAGTTTTATAACCTCGGGAGCAGGATCATTTTTAAAGCTACACACAGAGACAATCGACTTCAGCGCTTTGATTTTATGTTGCTAATGCTTGCAATATGAGTTTTGCAGAGGTACGCATGGCGCCCCCGCCCATTTGGGCTTGGAGAAATAGATTGGGCTGCATAATGCTTCCACGGAGAGCTGAAACACGTGAGAGTACTGGTAAACCGCTTAGAAGGTCTAAGCCTTCCCAGGCAAACTGGTGCGAGTCGGACCGCCCCTGCATGTAAACTGTGGCCCTATTTGTTTGTTTGGGCCGTAGGGCATGAGATGTCATTTCATCTCAATGTCGGGTAAAAAAGGGTAAAAGTCCCCCTACCCCGAAAATGGAAGCAACGTCTCCAAACTGACCTAAATAGTGTTGACGGGGATGTGAAACCTCAGTTCAAACAAACACACCAAGAAAACACACCTATATAATTTTGACCCCCTTGAACCCCACTTTTATATTGTAAAACTGGGGTTTACAGGTTGCTTAGTTTTTGAGCAGAAATGTGAAAATATATCAGGGTTTTTTTTCTGAAAAATTTCATATTTTGGTGGTATAATTTTACTAATATATTTATATAGGCGTGTTTTTCGTAAAACAAAATGAGTTTTACAAGCGTATTCATCACACAGGCTTGTTTGCTTGTAGAAATAGATGGGCTGCATGATGCTTCCACGCAGAGCTGAAACCGACCCGCACACGAGTACTGGTAACCCACTTAGAGGATCTAAGCCTGTCCAGGCAAAGCGGTGCGAGTAGGCCCGTCCATGCTTATAAACCCTATTGGTTTCATTGGGCGACAGGGGTTGAGAAGTCATTTCATCTCAATGTCGGGTAAAGGTCCTACAAAATTGGAAGCAACGTCTCCAAAATGACCTTTACAGTGTTGATGGGGACGTTAAACCTCAAATCAAACAAACAAATACACAGTCTTGTTTACTTGTTGCATTATTTGGCGTACATTTCGTGATCTGTGGCTGGCATATCTTTCTGGTACAAAAATTGCAATTTTGTTGCAAATTAGCATTATTACGTGTAATTTCTCGATATGATAGCAAAATCTTTGTACTTTATGACGATGTAATAGTTTACCGTCGTCTTTTGCATACAAAATTATTTTGCTTTGGTAAAAATCGTCTATACTTTAAAAGCGGATCATTTTATTGATTTATTATTCCATATGCAATAAAAAGTGAAGACTCATATTTATGCACTTCAGAAGTGCAAATGACTTTTTTATATACAAGTTCATGCCTCGCTAAAAGTCAAAAGCTGCTTTGGTCGATAGACAGACAATCCACCCAAAAATCATTGCTTTTTGGGTCGACTGTGTTGTTGTCGATTTAATTACCACTTACCATAAAGGTTTTGTGCACTGTTTAATAAACAGTGCGCAATGATAGAAATCACCCGCAAGTACCAGAAAGTGGTATCCAAGACTGAATTGGAGGGTCTCGAAACTGGAGCATTGCCAAACGGTGTAGACCCTGATCAGACGCCGCATAGCGCGGCGTCTGATCAGGGTCTACACCATATGCTTAAGATACCGTGTATATTGCATATTGTCATCAGGATAGCACGCCTATGTAGTATATAGAGGGTCTTACACAAGTGGTCATTTCATAGGAAATTTATGAAACGAGCCCTCGGCGCGTTTCATCAATTTCATATGAAATGAACACGAGTGTAAGATTCTGTTTATCATATGACCACTTTAAATTGGATTTTTTTAACCTTTAAATTTGACAAATTTTCCACAAAAAAATGCGCGGTTGACATGGACTTCGTCATGGCGTTACTTAATCCCGCCAAAGTGTTATTACACGTGTGGTCATACGATATTTATTACACGACGTTATCCACTGCTTATCAACGATAAGATAAAATGTTTAAATTGAGGTTTAACGTCCCCTTCAACGCTATTTAGGTCATTTTGGACTCGTTGTTGCCAATTTTGTGGGATTTTTACCCAACACTGAGATGAAATGACGCCTCAAGCCCTGCCGCACAATGAAACCAAAAGGCTTATTAGCATTGAACAGTCTGACTCGCACCACTTTGCCCAGGCAGGCTTAGAACTTCAGAACTTATTTAGACCTTCTAAGCGGTTTTCCGGTACTCGGGAGCGGCCGGTTTCAGCTCTCGTGGAAGCATCATGCAGCCCTCGCCCCCGCCCATCGGGGCTTGAAGAATAGATTGGCTGCATGATGCTTCCACGCAGAGCTGAAACCGATCTCACACGAGTACTGGTAAACGACTTAGAAGATCTAATCCTGCCCAGGGCAAAGCGGTGCGAGTCGGACAGTCCATGCTTATAAACCCTATTGGTTTAATTTGGCGACAGGGCTTGATATGTCATTTCATCTCAATGTCGGGTAAAAGTCCCATAAAACTGGAAGCAACGTCTCCAAAATGACCTATATAGTCTTGACGGGGACTTTAACCTTCAAATCAATCAATTAATCAATAATTTCTCAAAGCCCCGATGGGCGTGGCCGGTGAAAACCTCCGTAATGCACACTTTTCTCAATATAAAGTGAGGTTTAGAGGGGTGTTCAATACGTGAACTCGTTAACCTGGTGGTTGTTCACAAACCATCACAAAACTCTTGAACCCCACTTTTATATAGAAAATCTGGGGTTTACAGGGGTATATTTACATTTCCAGTGTAAACTCTAATGTAAACCTATAGAAAACATTTGCATTCATACTTCCATGAACGCATCGAATCACATGATTTCAGTGACGTTAAGTGACGTCATTCTAAACCATTGTTCTGTACGGGCGTTGATGACGTCAACGCTGCTCCGCTCTTTGTAGAAAAACAGCGTGTAAATGCTTTTCAGCTTTAACAGTTTGCCCTACGGGCCTCCGTGGCCTAGTGGATAAGAGCGCTGACTCTTAGTCATTAGGTCTCTCACCGCCGTAGGTTCGAGCCTCGCTCGGGCCACGTGTGAGACGCCAAGTTCTGCAACGGAAGGTCAGGTGGTTTTTCTCCGGGTACTCCGATTTTCGCCCACCTCTGATTATCGATCGACTCGATATGAGTGAAATAATCTTGAAAGGGCCGTAAAACCCAAACCAAAAAAAAAAAATAAAAAGTTTGCCCTACAAGCATTATTTTCGCCAAGTAATGAGGGGCAAAAAATGTGAATATAAAAAATAAACTTAATTTTTTCTGCTTTTCATGAAAATATGAACGACAGTGGGTTGCTAGCAAAGATTACATGAACCCCTTCGGGGTTCATTTACTTTGCACGCGACCCACTGCGTTCATACTTCCATGAACTGCAGAAAAATAAATTCCATTTCTTAAAAACCTTTTTTTTTCTTATTTATGCTCTATATTATTGATTGTGGAACTCGTTAGAACCGCCTCATCGTAGAACCGCCTCAACCCGCCTCGTTGAGGCGGTTCTAACGAGTACCCACAATCTATATTTTGAAACATTACAATTTTTTATCTTAAACTTTGCGTTTCTCGGCGGTAAAATTCACAATGTATTTGTATCGGCGTGATTTCGTAAAGGACTGACTGTTCCAGATTTTGATATTATATATGTAAATAGATGGAAAAAAATGTTTAGTTCACCGTGTTCATAACACGTGTTCATGCAATTAACTTCCAACATTATGACATAGAAATAGGGTAAAAACCACAAATCTGGGATTTTATCAGTTTAACTAAAACTGGAAATAGTTTTGGCAAATGTGACTTTCATGAGGAGGTCTGGCAGTAAAACTGTGTAAACACCTTGAATCGGTGGGTGGTCGAGTTTAGTAAGGTGGTTCTTTTATAATGGTTTAAATCCCAATATTTTAATACGTTAAGGCCGCAGAGGTTAAGGATAAGATAATCCGGAAATATAAATGAGCCAGCGCACAACAATACGTACAATAAGACATGTGTGCCCACCGATGACTCAGCTCAGCCTGCGCAACCATATAGTCTAACCAGAGACTTCTCTTGCTGCATGAAGGAGCACTGAACCCTTAGCTATCCTTAGAGCGCACAACGAAGACTCTGATCAGACTGCGCGGATGCGCAGGCTGATCTGAGTCTTCGTTGGGCGCACATGTCTTATTATAGGTTTTGTCATGCGCTGGCTCGAATCATAAATGACACGAATATTCAATACAACGAAATAATACTGATGACCCCAATTATCAATACCATACAATGGATGCACTTGTAAACCCCACATGAACCGGGAAAAGTGTGGCTTACAAGGATATACAGTAGACTTCCTCTTAATGAACACCCCTATGTTAGGACCACTTCGCTATGAAGACCGCTTTTTATTTCCTTTGTATTTAATTGTCATTTGTTCCAATAAAGAGACCACCCCGCTATTCAGTGTAAAGACAACTTTCAAAAGACTAAATCTGTCATTACTAACCACTTTTTGGTCAAGTCAGTTTCAGTAAATCTCAAAATCCACTGATAAGGTGCCTCAGATGCAGTTATTTTACATGTGAAAAACAGCATTTTACATGTACTAAGCTGTGTTTTGTTTACTAATAACCAGTTTTCACAATTTTGCTATTTAGCAGCTGAATTTGTTCAGATATTTAAATTATTTTGGAGCAATTTAATCTTAAAGTTAAAACAAAGATTGTGGATACTCGTTAGAACCCCCCTCTTAGGAGGCTTCTAACGAGTAACCTCAATCTATGTTTTTGAGCAGAAATAAGAAAAATAATATATACCCCTGTAAACCGCAATTTTTCTGTATAAAAATGGGGTTTAAGACGTCAAAATTATATAGGTGTGTTAGCGTGATGACAGATATTCCAATTTTCTAGTTATCTCGCTTGCATCACGGTCAGAGCGATGCCATTGATTTGCGCCTCACCGTATCTACGGCAGACAATTCCTGCAGACTTGTTCTGTTGGCGACACGGTGCTAGTTTCCACTGTTTGGTTATATACTAGTCGATACCTCGTTACTAAAATAATAAAAAATAATCATATTAATCGACCTTATTTATAGAGGGTAACACATTTAGTAAACTAGTACTAATCTTCCATGTGGCCCTCTTTTCCTGGGTAGAAACCAGTACTACGCAATGTGGATAAAGTCTCTTGCTCAAGGAAACAACACTTACCTCTCGATCCCGAGTCCGATACTTAACCACTGCACCACAGCGCTCCACCAGCGCTAACACTAGCAGGCGGGATACCGGCCCCGATAGCTCAGTTGGTAGAGTGTCCGCTCCGGGGAACGGGAGGTCACGGGTTCGACCCCGGGCCGCGACATACCAAAGTCGTTAAAAATGGTACTAGCTGCTCCTCGCTTGGCACTCAGATTTACGGGGTAGAGCTAGGACTGGTCGACCCAGTGTCAGGATAATGTGACTGGGTGTGGTATCATGTAATGTGTCTGGGACATGATACTTCAGTGAGGCAGCACTATAAAAGTGAGCATTGAGCTCCCTGTCGCAACCAGACACCGTCGTGATATGACTGAAAAATTGTTGAAAGCGACGTTAAACCCGAATTCATACACACACACACTAGCAGGCGGGCCTCCGTGGCCTAGTGTATAAAATCGCTGACTCTTTACCATTAGGTCTCTCACCGCTGTGGGTTCGAGCCTGGCTCGAGTCACATGTGAGACGCCAAGTTCTGCAGCGGAAGGTCAGGTGTTTTTCTCCGGGTACTTGGGTTTTCGCCCATCCATGATTAACGATCTTTGTCAGTTTGAATTGAAGTTTAACGTTCCTGTCAACGCTATTAAGATAATTTACTGGACGTTGCTTCCAATTTTGTGGGACTTCTTCCCGACCGTTATTGAGATGAAATATCAGCCCAGTGAAACCAACAGATAATACATAATGCAAGGACCAACTTTAGACCCTCTATGTGGTTTACCAGTACTCATGTGTGGTCGGTTTCAGCCCTGCGTGGAAACACCATGCAGCCCAGTCTATTTCTCCAAGCCCCGGTAGCCAATGGCCGATATGCGTGGCAAGCGAAGACAGATCAGTCTGCGCATTTGCGCAGCCTGACCCGAGACTTCTGTTCACTGTTGCTGAAAGTGAACGGAAGAATGATCTGAGGTTTTTTGTGTGGGTCAAAAGTATTCGCCCATTGTGTGCCCCGGCTCATTTTGGAGCACATTTCGTTACAATGGGCGGAAACCAAAAGTCATAGCGCTCTGTAACAGGCGTTCAAATTAAGTCGAGCATCACCTTTTAAATTTGTTAATTAATGGGGAATGGGAGCACCTGGTAGATTGTTTTCGCCATTTTTCAAATGGAGACAACTTTTGGGACTCCCTGTTCGCTTTTCTATAAGCCCTGTCCCACTGAAAAGGGGGTCAACTCTTGAAGGAATGAATTTGCTCCTCAGGAGCAAATTCATTCCTTTAAGAGTTGACCCCTATTGACATGGGAGACAAAACATACTTTTGCAGGAGTTGCCTCCCCTGAAGGCATATTCATACACTTTGAAACTCGGGTATGTTTATCAGATCGCTGTGATGTTTGTAAGATAAATTGAAAACTTACTTTCTTATCGGTTTACAACTGTTGTGAAAACAGACCTTCGCGTATTAGTAAAGCTGATTTACAAATATACAATTTACAATATAATGTCACAGGTTTTCGCTACAGGGCTTCGGACTTATTAACGCTGGTCTATGTTAGTTAACCAATTATCGAGGTATTATGTGGATTTTGACGGCTCTTTGATAACCGAGAGGGGTAAATATAGGTAAATAAATCGTTTAAACATAACAATTAAATGACTGCACCTTTTGAATGGTATTTATATTAAAGAAATTTGCTCATCAAAAGACACCGACACTTCAGGTGAAAACGGATTTCATAAATAAATTGGCGTGAAGCGATACGGAATAATTTCTAAACAAGGGTGAAATAGACTAGGCAGATGGGGTTTGGTAAAGTTGGGTTTTGATCACACGGCGGAACGGTAAAATTGGAGCTTCGAGATATTATACCAAATCGCTATATACGGTCAACATAAACAGATGTCGCCGAAGCGGGATGATAACTGGTAACAAATGTTGCCATAATATACTCCTGGACAAAAATTAAGAAGGAACTCATTTTTGATTTTTATTTTCCTTCACTGCAGCTGATGTGCCGTGTGGCGCCCGTAAAACGTCTCCCCGTACATCAACCATAGTGCAGTTTATATCTTACTTTTGGTCCTTTCAGATCAGCGTGAATATTCTGTGGAATCAGAAATAAATTATTGGTTTAGACTCATATTCTAGACAGGTTTTTAATTATTTGGACCCCATTTTGATTTACATCGACTGCCCATTCGAAATTCGCAAAATTGCAGTATGTTTCCTCTGGCTTTCGTTGCCGGATCATTACAGACGGTCACTGACGAGGCTTTATTAGCCGAAACTACGTAGTCTGACCCATCTTCTTTCTTATGAATGTTTTCATTGCTCTTAAAGGAACTCATTTTTGATTTTTATTTACTGTCATTAACCCTTTTTGTACCAAATGGAATCTTCCTCCTTATATATAGGAAGAATTCAATTCAAAATTTAGGGGTTACAGGTTGTGTTCTCATGAAAATGTATTTGGAAAATGTCTAAACTTTATGCAAACAGTGGAGGCCCTGATCAGACGCCACGTTCTGTGGCGTCTGATCTGGGTCTGCACTGTTTGCCAAGGTACCCCTTTAGGGGTTTCCATTACTGAATGGGTTAACTATCAGTGTAATTTTCTTTCGGTCTAAATAATAGACAAACTAACGGACATTAACGGAAGTGGGGCATAACTTTTGTCCTAAAGTATAAAAGAGACACGGCGAGCAAAACTTTATCTTCGGACAGCGAAGACTCAGATAAGCCAGCTTTAGCATTCAATAGAATATTCTCCATTCATCATAAGAAGCTACTGGATTAGAGCTGCCCAAAGATCGTCCAGCAAAGCCTCTGAATGCGCAGGCTGTTTTGAGTCTTGGCTGGGCAGACAGGTCTAATTGCACATTTACACCTGGCGCGTCTCTTATGATGTCGAAAGGTCATATTTTTAAAAGTCATGTTTGTGGGTTTATGCGAATCTCGAAAAATAGTGCTTGCTTATGTTGACTGACGTTTAAAAGCGTCATCTTGACTATATACGGCTTTAACATCTGTGTCGAAGCGCCTGAATGAAACTGCTACGAAAGATGCCACTATATATTAACCCATTTTGTACCAAATGGAATTACGGCCCCCGCCCATAGGGGCTTGAAGAAATATATGGGCTGCATGATGCTTCCACGCAGAGCTGAATCCGGCCTGCACACTAGTACTGGTAAACCGCTTAGACCAGGAACCGCGGTGCGAGGCGGACCGTCCATGCTAATAAACCCTATTGGTTTCATTGGGCGACAGGGCTTGAGATGTCATTTCATCTCAATGTCGGGGAAAGGTCCCACAAAATTGGAAACAACGTCTCCAAAATGACCTTTACAGTGTTGACGGGGACGTTAAACCTCAAATCAAACAAACAAAACCAAATGGAATTCTCCTCCTTATATATGGAAGGAGTTCATTTCAAAATTTAGGGGTGACAGTTTGTTTTTCATCAAAATTTATTTGGAAAATGACTGAACTTTTAGCAAACAGTGGAGGCCCTGATCAGACGCCGCGTTCTGCGGCGTCTGATCTGGGGTTGCACTGTTTGTTAGGGTACCCGTTTTGGGGTTTCTGGTACTAAATGGGTAAAAGCCAGACTGACTGGTTCTTGAAAACATTAAAAATTATCTGGGTTGAAAGCACCATGCGACCCAGTCTATTTCTCAAGCCCCGATGGGCGGGGGCTGCAACCCCCTGTGTGTCTCGGTGGCTCAGTCTGATGGTTTTCAGGAGGTCGGGTATTCGATCCCTGACGGGTCCGGCGACATATTTTCATAAAGATTGATCATGAAATAATTTCTACGAACAGTGTCTCTCTCCCTTCCGCTGTTTCAAGAAGGACTGGTTCCAGTTTCTGGCGAAAGAATAACCACTTATGTATAAGTCTGCCCGGGAAAGCTTGATTGGGTAAACTGACCAGCTCGATATGACCTTAAGGGTGTTGATTGTGCCGTTAAACTCCAAACCAATAAGACCAGGCAATCAACCAACCGACCAGCTAAACAACTTCGACTTACTGAACCTAATATCAAAGATCAACCCTTATATGCCTACCGCCCATCGGGGCTTGAAGAAATAGATAGACTGTACGATGCTTCCACGTCCGCAAACGAGTACTGGTAAACCGCTTAGAGGTTCTAAGCTTGCCCAGGCAAAGCAGTGCGAGTCAGACCGTCCATACCTATAAACCATATTGGTTTCATTGGTCGACAGGGTTTGAGATGTCATTTCACCTCAATGTCGGGTAAAAGTCCCACAAAATTGGAAGCAAAATGGCCTGTACAGTGTTGACGGGGACTTTAAACCTCAAATCAAATAAACAAAATGCCTAGAATCTAATTACCTTTGATGCTTGACATTGACAAACAAACCTAAATCAGATGCCACACAGTGGGGCGTCTGATCAGTGTCTACACTGCTATATATACATGATTCTCTGTTAAGCTACAATAGATAAAACCACCAACACACCTTAGTTAGAGAATGGAACAGCCCGACGCTACGATTTGACCAATAAAATGACCTGGTCGTATCATCTTGACTACACACGCTCCCCTGTGTCCCAATCCAATAGACCCGCCCCTCCCAACATATTTATCTATTTACGGTGACAACAGGGGTCAACCTTTTGTCCCCTGACATTCTTCTTCCAATACTGCTTGGACCAGAGGCGGTTACGTCAAGGCGGAACGTCAAGGCGGAGGCTCATTTGCTTTGCACTTATGAGTGTTCCGTCGAGGCATCACACCAGTGAAGGACAACCAAAACCTACTCCCATATCACAAACACCAAAGTTAAGCGCCCCAAATTACTAACCACAACTTCTCTTTCAGGTACGCGGGAATACTTGAATGGGAACTCCAATACATCTCGTGTAGGATACCTACCGAGATGTCACCAATTGGTTATCCGACAGAGGGTCTTCATGGGTACCCACCTGATGGAAATCTGGACGTATGCAAACCGAAGGCACACTAGCTTGCCAGAACGGCGCATATTCATCCGGATCAGGTCACGCGCAGAGTACATTTAACAGGAGGGGCAACGGTAATAACCACTCTTTGTTAGGTATTGGAAATAGCAAGAACCTTGAAAATGCCTTTTAGGAAGACCGATCCAAATTAATCAATAGCGGAATTGCACAACGGCTGGTTAGACTCATTCCTACTTTGCCCACAATCACATACCGCTCCACAGAGCACGAGCACTAGGACATCTTGCAATAGCCGGAATTGGCTGGTCTATTAGCCCTTCTCTTGTTGAATATTCAGTTTAGCCACACTCGTTTCTGACTTTGAACCAATCTGATTACTTGATGTAATTTATTCCTACAAATTCATAAATTGAATGTCAAACAGTGTCGATCCTGAGAAGCCATCTGATCTGGATCTACACTGTTTGAAAAGAAAAGAGTTGTTGTGAACAGCAGGATAAGAGTTAGTACCCTTCCTGGCTCACCTTTGGTTGCTGTACAAAATTCAAAATTTCATGCATTATCACCGTGTCGGGAGGCGTTACTCTACCATACAGGGGTGAGGGTAAAGTCTAATGGAAGCCAAAACCGATCATGCATGTAAAGCTTCTTGCCAAGGTCAAGACATAGGGCCGTGTTATGAAACATTTCACAGCCGTAATTGGTAACAACCAGAGGCCGACTTTGGTCTGAGTTTGCATTCTAAATTCCGAAATCGCCAATGAACTGCTCACTTTACAGGACAAAGGCTTTACCATGGGTACGCTTTGTGCCTTCATGGCATCTGGACTAGGGGTTTTGGAAAGTGGGATTGACCTACTTTGCACAACCCCCGCGATAGAAGTCACTTTTCTTCCCATCGGCTAGCTGACAACTGCCGAAATGGCAGGAGTTAGCTCATTGGCAGCCATTGGAAAGTTAACAACTAATCCCTGTTGGCGAACTGGGGGTAGCCCCAATGTGCTCCTAGCGCCCGGTTACCTTAAAACCCAAAATCAATAAAAAAAAATCTTGACTACAGAACTCGAGAAAAGAATCGAGACCGCAGTCACGCGAAGTTAGGACAAGTAGTAATAGGTTGGTTGGTTGCCACCGACCTCGATAGCTCAGTCGCGCGTCTGACTAAAGCGGTGCGTGTCGGCCCGTCCATGCTTATAAACCCTATTGGTTTTATTTGGCGACAGGGCTTGAGATGTCATTTCATCTCAATGTCGGGTGAAAGTCCCACAAAATTGGAAGCAAAGTCTCCAAAATGACCTTTACAGTGTTAACGGGAACGTTAAACCTCAAATCAAACAAACAAAACATTCCTGTCGGGGTCGGCAACATTCTTGCGTGAAGGTTGAACATAAAAATCTTTTCTACGGTCATTATCTCCTTTCCGCTGATTCAAAAAGGGCAGTTGTCAGCTTCTGTCGAAAGAATGTGCACTGTCCCGGTAAACCGCTAATGTGAGTGAGTGCGTGTTTGAGTTATACGTCCCACCAACAGCTTAGGTCATACGGAGACGGGACCTCGGTTTAAAGACTCATCCGAAAGTCTGGAGAAGCCCTGGATCGATCCTGCGATCCCTGGTTTACAAGGCGAGTAGAGTAACCTACAGGCCACGGAGGCTTCTAAAACCGCTAATGTATATGCCTGTCCAAGAAAGTGTTTTAGGAAAATTACCGGCTCGATATGACATAAATAGTGTTAACTATAGGCCAAACAAACAAACAAAACGATAGCTTACTTTTACGGGTCTTTAATGCATATGACATGTTCCTGTGCTTCTTAACCCATTTAGTACCAAATGGAATCTTCCGCCTTATATATGGCAGGAGTCCATTTCAAAATTTAGGGGTGAAAGGTTGTGTTTTCTTCAAAATTTATTTGGAAAATGGCCGAACCTTTTGCAAACAGTGTAGGCCCTGATCAGACGCCGCGTTCTGCGGCGTCTGATCTGGGCCTGTACTGTTTGCCAACTACCCATTTTGTTGTATCTGGTACTAAATGGGTTAATGCATGTGCAACGTTTCTGTGCTTCTTATCTCAGTGAAGAAACAATCAAGTTGATGGTTCCAAAAGATGCTACTGACCCTAATAAGACTGATCCACGCCTTGCAAAAAGGGGTCATGATGATGATGATGATGCTGATGATGATTTTCGTGGTGGTGATGTCATTCACGGTTGCTGCTGCTGCTGCTGCTGCTGCTGCTGCTGCTGATGATGATGATGATGTAACAAGTAAAACGTCACAAGCTTTTAAACTCTAATGTTAAAAGCATCATGATAACACGCCTATATAGTTTTGACCCCCTTAAACCCTAATTTTATATAGAAAAAAATGGAGTGCGCAGGGGTAAAGGTTATTTTTCTTATTTCTGCTCAACACATAGATTGTTGGTACTCGTTAAAACCGCCTCACAACGAGGCGGTTCTAACGTGTATCCACAATCTATGTTTTCAGCAGAAATAAATAAAAAATATTGCAATTTTTCATCTTTGGGCGGTAAATTTTACAATGTATAGGCGTGTTTTCGTAATGGTAACTGTGTCACAGTTTTGTTGTGTATGAACGACGCTTTTTAACTTTCAAATCAGCAGTGGCAAATTGTTGGTATTTTTTCTTATTTTTATTTATTTATTTTTTTTTTCTTCAGAAAACATAATTGTACATCTCAAGAAATTGTATGAAATGTCAAATCCAGTTTTCTTGGGGAGAAAATGAAACATTTCAAAATGTCGTCTTCATGCAAAGAGTTAATACACTATGTTTATTGTCTACGCCCATGGGTGGTAGCCACTCGAGACGTAGGGTTTAACACGGAGTGAGTGAATTTTTTTGGTTTTACGTCCCACCAACAGCTTAGGTGATACGGAGACGGGACCTCGGTTTAAAGACTCATCCGAAAGTCTGGAGAAGCCCGGGATCGATCCTGCGATCCCTGGTTTACAAGGCGAGTAGCGTAACCACTGCACCACGGAGGCTTCTAGGCACAGCCATTAGTTACCGGCAATGCAGGTTGACTTATTTTATATGAAACAACAAGTATAAGCTTTTCACAAAAAGAAGCCCATAACAAGTATAAGCTTTCATACAAAACAGAGGCTCTGGCACAGAATTGCTATCACATTTGTACAAACCCATATTTGTGCAGGCTTATACAAAATATACATTTACATCTACGAACTCTCGACCACGACGAACCACTGCCTATCATATAAGCTCTCCAGGAGCTACGTGTTATGCATAGACCTAGCTTTTTGTAGAAGTTATACTTTTACTGATTATAATGGTTCGTCCATCAGGTGTTGCTGGATGTGCAGAATCATCTGAGTTTTTGTGTGGATCTTCTTGTAAGTATTCGCCCACCGTGTACCCCGGGCCTATGACCCCTTTTTGCTAGGCGCGGTTCAAAAAGGCACCAATAATCCATTTTCAACATATAATGGATACTAGTCTGGTAGTTACCTCCCCTCGCTCGCTCTGTTAAGCGAGCTTTGAATAGGTCATGCCGTGCGGGATTCATTTCCTCGATACCTGCATCCCGGTTAACAAACTCGCTCTACGCACTCGTTCGTTCATCAGATTTAAGTGATGTTTCAAACAAAAGATGGCTTAGTATCTTTATTATGAAAGCGGTTCTGTCCCTTTTCTTAACACCCACTTTGCCCTTATCTTGCTATTCACGCTAACTCCTATCTTTGCAAACAGTGTAGATCCAGATCAGATGGCTTCTGAAGAAGTCATCTGATCAGGATCTACACTGTTTGGCATTCAGCTTATGAATTTGCAGCAATAAATTACATAAAGTAATTTGATTGGTTGATAGACAGATATGGATGTGGCTTAAATGAATATTCAGCAAGATAAGGGTTAGAAGTAGATGCCAGTAAATGAAAGCCCTTCCTTTTTCATGTACAATACAAGTAAACCCCATTCAATCTATATTCAGAACACGAAAATAAACAATTTAATAGTGATTGATGTACTCGTATTTCTCTTTGAATATGTTGTTACTGTAATTTTTTACCTTTTCATGCCTCTTATAATTGTACAAAAACGACAAAAAAATGTTATTTCTAACAACTATAATAGCAAATTATACAAGCAAAATCAGCGATTTTCACCTGTTAGTATTAGTAGACAAGGTATATCAATTGACATCAAACAGGTCTGAGTTGAAGGCTGTGAACAAGAAAAAGCGAGGGCTGGCTTGTGCTGCTGGTGAAGACTGATCAGACTGCGCGGATGCGCAGTCTGATCAGTCTTCACCATCCGCTGGTTTCATCAATGGACCCTGGTGCTTCTATAGAATAAAAGTTGAAGTTGCTAACATGAATACTCGGACGCGTAGACTGATTTTAATCAGCTCTGGTCACACTTGCCACGTCCGATCTTTTTTATGTGGACCGACTCAAATAATAGTCCTCTAATTAATATCTTACTGTCTGCCAAAAAGTAACGCATGTATTTAGTACCGTCATTATAGCAAAGACAGGCCCTGAGTGTGGTAATCTACGTTGTCATCAGTTTATGACATGCTATCTGTCAGTCCATCAATCTGGCGTACTTATAATAAATTAGACAGGGCAACAGAAAATGTAATTCTTCCTCAACAGCATTTAGTTTCTATCCCCGTTCAGTCTGCGCTTCAAGGATGCTTGATCGGTTCTTTTCTTCTGACTGCAAGAACCAAAGGCCACACCTGAATAAAAATGCTGAAACTTCAAACTGAAGGTGGGCGTACAACCAGGTTGATATTCTAGGACAGCGCATATTATGGGAAGGCGGAAAAATTTTCATGCAGTGGCTCTTAGGCTGATCGCATAAGCATCTATTTGTAAAAAGGAAAATGTAATTAATTTCAGCGACATTAATAGTGAAAAATATGGAAATTATAGATACTAAACGAGCTTTAAACTAATGATTTAAGCCAAATATGTAATCTGTTTATGCAGGAAATTAAAACTTGAATTGTTTTCTGTATGCCCGGAATGCATAAAATTATTAGAAATACATATATTAATTAGAATTCGATTTTACTTGCGTAATTGCGCGGAAGGAAATGGTAATCGTCACGTCACCAAGGCCTAGTAAAGGATAACACCGTCATATGCACTTTTTGATATACAGAAAACGATGGTGTTTGCAGGTGTAATAAACTAGATCTACTTTAATAAATAACAAGTGTGTATATAGTATACATTCAGAGAAATCGGCCCACATGGTACAGCTCTCGTTTCTTTCTTCGTACAGTATATGCAAGTTGACCCCTGACCTACATGTATTGCGGTTAATATGATACTAATATCAATGATCTGCGATCAATATTGAAATTCTTGTTGATTGGCTAAGAGGCCATATTAACCTGAGGTGAAAGCCATATTAACCCAAGGTGAAATTCATATTAACCCCAGGTGAAATCGTATAAACCTGGGATGAAATCATTAGAATGAATGTTTTATGTTAATTGATAAAATTATTATTAATCAGGTAATTTCGTATTATCCCAGTTAGAGGTCCGAGGTCAGCTGTATTTGCCCGAGGCCCTCGGGCAAATACAGCTGACCTCGGACCTCTTACTCGGACTGTAACCGGGCCAATACGAAATTACTTGATTAATAACTTATGGCTGAGGGCCGATACAGCTGACCTCGGACCTGTAACTGGGCCTATACGAAAACTGCTTGATTACTGTTTCTGTTCGAAAACAGAATATGGATACTTTAATATGTACCAAAATTATAAAGGGGATCAGTATATGGTCCATGCACCACGAGCATTGATGCATGCACGACACCTTCTAGGCATGCTAGTGATTGTGCAACGGATTATCTCCCTTGGTATCCGTCGTCATTCTGCCAAGCTGTTGCAGATTGTTACAACGCTTGCGGTCTGTTGCACACGCGACGACCCAAGACATTCCAAATGTGCTCAATCTGCGACATATCGGGCGATTTGGCTGGCCACGGCAGTGTCCATACACCTTGTTGTCTCAGAAATTCGACGGCAACACGGGCTCGATGTGGGCGTGCGTTGTCGTCTTGGAACTCGAAGTTCCCACCAATGCGCCGGGCGAATGGGACCACCACTGGGCGTTCAATTTGGTCTACGTAACGCAGTCAAGTTAGCTTGAACGATCATGGTAACTTGACTGGCCAGCGTTACGTAGACCAAATTCCAAGACGACAACGCACGCCCACATCGAACCCGTGTTGCCGTCGAATTTCTGAGACAACAAGGTGTAAGGACAATGCCGGGGCCAGCCAAATCCCCCGATATGTTGCCGATGGAGCACATTTGGCAACAGACCACAGCGTTGTAACAATCTGCAACAGCTTGGCCGAGCATTGCAAGAAGAATGGCGACGGATACCAAGGGAGATAATCCGTCGCACAATCACTAGCATGCCCAGAAGGTGTCGAGCATGCATCAATGCTCGTGGTGCATGGACCAGATACCGATCCCCTTTGCATATAAACCTTCCCTGTGACATTGAAGTTTCGCTTCTTTCAATTTGAATTTGGGGGTTCCCTTATTTTTTTGTCCCTGAAACTTTAACCAGCAAAATTGAAAATTTTCAGATAAAAAATTCTGATATTTTTCTGATTTCTGCTCAAAACATAGATTGGGGGAACTCGATAGAACCGCCTCGGCGAGGCGGTTCAAACGATTACCCACAACCTATGTTTTTGAGCAGAAATAAGACAACTCCTGCAAACCCCAGTTTTACTGTATAAAGTTGGGTTTAAGGGGGTCAAAATTACATAGGCGTGTTTTCGTGATGAATATATAATTTCGAAAGGAATGTTGTGTGTACCAATTAGAATATTGGGGCGATTCTAATGAGTACATTCAACATAGTTTTACATTATAGTTTTTTCAAGATAAAACCATTTTGCAGTTATGGGGAAAGTATCCTGGGGTAAACGATCCATCAGTGCTCGAGTTATCGAACTTTCATCGTATTTTCATTATCCTTGCTACAAAGATTATGGGTACAAAGGTAACAGAGATTGTGGGTACGAAGGAAACAAAAATGTAAGTAAGCAGGTAACAAAGATTGTGGGTAGACAGGTAATAGAGATTGTAGGTACACAGGTAACAAAGATGGTGGGTAACAGGTAACAAATATTGTGGGTAAACAGATAACAAAGACTATGGGTACACAGGTAACACAGATTGTGGATACACAGATAGCAAAGATTGTGGGTACACAGGTAACAAAGACTGGGTACAGAGGTATCAAAGACTCTGGGTAGATAGGTAACAAAGATTGTGGGTACACGCGTAACAAAGAATGTTGGTACGCAGATATTCTTTACAGCTTCATTTTTGTTCATTGCAACTGATGTTAAGTGTCAAGTTTATCATTGTGCAGTTAGTACGTTTTTGGGTCGATTACTAACCAATCGACCCAAAGGTACTTTCTACAAAAGCTTCCCACCGGCTATTGACCATGTGACTTTTGCTGACCATGTATAAAATCCAGGTAACGGTTATTTATAGCACATTCAATGTCATGGAATTTATTACAAGGGGCACTGATGAGTCGTAATTGGCCGAAACTAGCCAGTCTGACACAGAAAGTTTCATGCCGGATTTTCATTTGTGTGTGTAGTCTTTGTAAAAGAAACATTTTATTGCTTTTTGTGTCGATTGTCATTCGACCCAAAGTTACTAAACTCATAGGCTTTTCAGTGTTAATGTCCATTGATTTGTAGGAAATCCAGGTAACGGTTATTTTTGGAAATCAGCCGCGCTATTCTTGTTGTTGTGACGTTAGAGTGCTGTGTAAAAGAAAGCTTATGGTAAAAAACTGACTTGGCACATGTACCGGAACATTAGAAACAGTTTAGACCCAGATCAGACGCCGCAGAAAGCGGCGTCTGATCAGGTTCTAAACTGTTTGCTTAACCTTTACCACGCTCTGGGACGCCCCCGCCCATCGGGGCTTAAAGAAATAGATGGGCGGCATGATGCTTCCACGCAGAGCTGAAACTGACCGCACACGAGTACTGGTAAACCACTTAGAGGATCTAAGCCTGCCTAGGCAAAGGGGTGCGAGCCAGTTGGACCGTCCATGCTTATAAACCCTATTGGTTTCATTGGGCGACAGGGCTTGAGATGTCATTTCATCTCAATGTCGGGTAAAAGTCCCACAAAATTGGAAGCAAGGTTCCAAATGACCTATACAGTGTTGACGGGTACGTTAAACCTCAAATCAAACAAACCACGCTCTGGGCTAATTCAGCAGACTACAAATTGTTGCTACTTCTCTTTTTATCCCCACACAACAGGACTTTGCATCTCATGCAAATTGTCTCCAAAGGAGACAATTTGCATGAAATGTCAAGTCCTGTTTTCTGGGAAAAATATTTGCCGACAGTTTGCATGAGGTGTAAATTCCTGTTTTCTGTGAAAAAATATGGAAAATATTTGAAAAATTCCTCTACTGAAAAATACCCAGCATGCAGAGCGATTAAAGTACGGACGTTTATGGTTAAAAGACAGCCCCATTCTCCGTTCAGGACCACTTTCCAGCTCCGAAACAATTGGCCAGTCAGTGCTGTCAGTGCTTTGATTTATGAAGGGGAGGTAATAATGTACTGCTATAAAGACAAGCAATAGATATACAGTAAAATTCCGCTATTAACACCACCTAAAATTAATATAGGACTAAATCTGCTTTTTGAAGCGTATTGAGAAAGTTTCAGTTATTATTTCTTTGCGTTTTCTACGTTACTAAGCACAGTGTC
Organism: Lucinisca nassula; assembly: GCA_963580285.1. Taxonomy (NCBI): domain Eukaryota; kingdom Metazoa; phylum Mollusca; class Bivalvia; order Lucinida; family Lucinidae; genus Lucinisca; species Lucinisca nassula. The sequence continues at coordinate 107,065,638 of OY757014.1, read as the reverse complement.
TCTTGATAAAAGACCACCTTTTGGGCTGTTCAAAAGTGGTCTTAAAGACCACTTTTGAACAGTCCCAAAGGTGGTCTTAATATTGGAATGTTACTGTATTTTCTTTGCAGAAGATTGATTGATTCGAGGTTTAACGCCCCGTCAACACTGTATAGGTCATTATGGAGAAGTTCCTTCCAATTTTGTGGGACGTTTACCCGACACTGAGATTAAATGACATCTCAAGCCCTGTCGGCCAATGAAACCAATAGGGTATATAAGCATGGACGGTCCGACTCGCACCGCTTTGCCTCGGCAGGCTTAGATCCTCTAAGGGGTTTACCAGTACTCGTGTGCAGTCGGTTTCAGTTTTGTGTGGAAGAACATGCAGCCCATCTTTTTCTTCAAGCCCCGATAGGCGGGGTAGCGTTGAGACTGAAAGAAGAAACTACAGTCCAACCTGTATTGGGCGAGCATCTATGTGCTTGCTTAAGACAGGTGCTTGCTTAATACAGGTGAAATTTAATACATTTACCTTTTTAGGAACCAAATGCATTCTTGCTTAAGACAGAGTGCTTGCTTAATAGAGTTGACCACTAAGACAGGTTTTACTGTACCAGCAAGGTTTTCGATTGCAGTCAAACTTCGATAGCTCGAAAACCTTTGGGGCCATGGAAATTAGTTCGAGATAGGAGTAGTTCGAACTTCTGAGGTTTAAATATAGTGCCAGGCCTTGGAGTATTATATGGATGACTCAAAGATATTTTGACCTTGCATAAAGCATAGACCCCAACCCCTGAATTATCCTTAATGAATATGTATGTCCTGAGCTATGGAAAGAATTCTCTACGGGTGGTTTAAGGGGAACGGATACCCCTGGCAGATTTTCCGCCATTTTTCAAAGGGCGACAACTTTCGGGACTTCCTCTTTGCTTTTCTTTAAGCCCTGTCCCGCTGAAAAAGGGGTCTGCTCTTAAAGGAAAGAATTTGCTCTCCATGGCGGGGGCATTTTTGGCCCCAGCACTATAATTTGAAAATCTTGGTAGGGGTCCACTAGATGAAGCTTCATACGAAATAGCAAAGATCTGGGCCTTGCGGTTTCAGAGAAGAAGATTTTTAAAGATTTGTCATATATAATCCTATGTAAAACCAAAGGGACCGGGGAGCGGAGGGATGTTTGCCCACAGCACTATAATTTGAACAATCTTGGTAGGGGTCCACTAGATGAAGCTTCATACCAAATATCAAAGACCTGGGCCTTGTGGTTTCAGAGAAGATTTTTTTAAGTTTTCGGTGAAAAAAAAATCTATTTTTGCTCCTGTGACCTAGATGTGCAATGGACTGGGACCATTTGAACAACTTTGAAAGGGGACCACCTAAGGATCATTCCTGTGAAGTTTGGTCAAAATCCGATCAGTGGTTTAGGAGGAGATGTCGTTTGAAGAAAAAGTTTACGGACGCACGGACGGACGTACGACGGACAAAAAGTGATCCCAAAAGCTCACCTTGTCACTACGTGACAGGTGAGCTAAACCTATCACAAATATTAACCAGAAAAGTAACCATTTTGGAGTTGTGACAAAAAACCTGCACTATGCACAAGGGTGTGTTATAGTAAAGTACAAGTTCGACCTATATAGGGAATGTCGGAGGGATTGGGATACAATGCACGTAGTTGCACTGAGCTCCCATTTATCATCTCTGTAATCACCCTAAAAAGGGGCCCGCATGGCCTTGTATATAAGAGCGCTGACTCTTAATCATTAGGTCCCTTACCGCTATGGTTCGAGCCTTGCTAGGGTCACATGTGAACTGTCAAATTTTGCATCGGAAGGTCAGGTGTTTGTTTCTCCAGGTACTCCGGTTTCCACTCACCTCTGATTAACGATCTTCTCGATATAAGTAAAATAATCTTGAAAGGGCCTTACAACCAAAACACGGAATAAACCAACCAAAACAGAAAAAAATCATCCTAAAAGTTTACCATAGTGACTAAACCGCAGCTTACTGGGTCCAAAGATGTTGGGTAATGTCAAAGAATCCAGGTCCTTATACTGCTCCTCTTGGATCTGGATCTGCATTGTTTGCCCAGACATGTATGTTTTGCCCAGACATGTATGTTAAAAATATTTTGAGAAGGCTCTTTCGATTGATGCCATTGACATCAGTTACAACTTTACCTGGAAATACTGCAACAAGCAAACTGATAAGCCTTAGAGCTGCACAGTATAACTCATCAACAGGCAATAAAAGTCAGATTAATGGATATTTCTGTGGAGTAACTGATTAAGCATTTAGATAGCTGGGGTCCCCTATTGGCATGGGAGACAAAACACTTTTGCAGGAGTTGCCTCCCCTGAAGGTGTCCCATTCCCCTTAAGAGCGAGTTCGAATTATCCAGGGTAACTGAGTTAGCCGTGTTCGAGTTACAGGTTTTGACTATATTCGATCTTGACCAAGATACGTGTATCATCAAGACATACATTTTTAATCTCCCCGTAACATGATGAGTAGCGGGTCGGGGAAAATCTTCCCTCCACACATCTTACAATAATACAATGTAGTATGGAGTATTATACCTTTCTCTCACAACTCTCTTTGCATGTGAGGTTATCTCTTGCATTTTAAAAACATACATTCTGATATAGTTTCCTGAAGACTGAAGCATAGCTGTGAACAGGATTTTAAAGCAATTTGACCTAGTCACCTAGTTTTTGATCCGACGTGACCCATATTCAAACTTGATCAAGAAACTATCATGATAAACATTCTGGTATAGTTTCATGAAGATTAAAGCAAAGCTTTGGCCTCTAGAGGGTGACAATGTTTTAAAGCAATTTGACCTAATGACCTAGTTTTCCATCCGACATGACCCATATTCAAACCTGACCTACATACATGAATTGCTTCATAAAGATTGAAGCAAAACACCTATTCTTGTATTGCTTCATAAAGATTGAAGCAAAACTGTGGCCTCTTGAGAGTGAAAATGGTTACCATGTGACCTAGTTTTTTTTATAAATATGACCCACATTCAAACTTGATCAAGGTGTTATCTGGACAATTATTCTTGTATAGTTTCATGAAGATTGATACAAAGCTACGGCCTCTACAGTGTGAACAAGGTTTTAAACCAATTTGACCTGGTGACCTAGATTTTTACACAAAATGATTCGAATTTGGCTGAGATATCATCAAGACAAACATTATGTTTTTTCGTGAAGATTGAAGCAAAACTATGGCCTATAGATAGTGAACAAGGTTTTTAACCAATTTGAGCCAGTGACCTAGTTTATGATGCAACATGACTCATATTCGAACTTGACCAAGATATCATCAAGACAAACATGGTCAAGTTTCATGAAGATTGACGCAAAGCTAATCCCTCCATTATGAAAACATGTCCGTAAGAAAAAATGGCGTTCAACATGGTGTCAGAAAATGATAAATAGTAGGTAAAAATGATAACATCTTTATTATTTCTGTTTTCAACATAGATTGTGGGTGCTCGTTAGAACCGCCTCAATGAGGCGGTTCTAACGAGTACCCACAATCTATGTTTTTGAGCAAAAATAAGGCAGATAATGTATACCCCCGTAAACCCCACTTTTATCTATATAAAGTGGGGTTTAGGGGGTTCTTCGTTTCACGGATTTGTTATGGTGTTGTCTCGGGGATAGACAAGGTAAATGTTGACAACGGACGTAGGACTACGCACGAACGACAAACACAGAGTGATCACAATAGCTCACTTGAGCACTTCGTTCTTAGTGAGCGCACGATAGAAAGGAATAATGTTTTGTTCATTAACAACAGACAATATCATTGATAGGGATTTTCAGCAAGCATGGGGGCATAACTCCATGACAAATAGATTGATTATGCCAGTTTTCAAACTCATCTGAGCTTTTACTCCCAGTCTAATTAAGATATGTATGTCTCTAGAACTTCCGATCGTAAATGAAGGACTTATGTTGATGACATAGACAAAAGCAGGCATTTTCAGCAATGAAAGGGACATAACTCAATGGTCAACGTCACAAGTTTACGAACACATCCGAGCCTTTATCTCCAACCCACATATGTAATAGTTTCAGGAAGATCCGATCAAGACTAAAGGATTTATGCAGATGACAAAGTTCAACATAGGCATTTACAACAAAGAAAGGGGCATAACTTCATGAGTTATAGGCCAACGTTGTTGGTTTTCGAACCCTTTCGAGCCTTTATCCCGACCTTATATATATGTTTCAGGAAGGTCCGATCTAAAGTTAGGGACTATGGTGATGCCATTGTCAAAATTAGGCATTTCAGCTATGAAAGGGACATAACTCTGATAGACAGGCCGACCTTGCCAGTTTCCAAGCTAGTCCAAGCTGTTATACCCAACCTGCGTATGTGCTAGTTTCAGGAAGATCCTATTAAAGCTACAGAACTTATGGTGATGACAAGGTGCAAAATAGACATTTTCAGCAAAAAAGGGACAGGAATAATATGCAGACATTGCCAGTTTTCGAACTCAGCCGAGCTGTTATCCCTCACTTCCATGAATGTAAAGTAGAAGTGAAGCAATGATTAGGAATCGATATAATTACCTCACACCTTCTATCCAAGACATCAACGGGAAAGAAACACAAACATAAAATGACTTCACTATCATGTTAACGTCACAAGCGGAAAGCCAAAAGGACAGTGACTTTCTCACGAAATGGCTAGACGGCTATCCAAAACGAAAAGATAATAGCAATACAAACATGCAAAGATGCACTATAATAAAAATAAACCACGATAATATAAAGCTGTCCACAAGATATCGTTTTATTATGTTTCTCATTTGTTTCAGAACAGAAAACATATTTACAATTCATCCATAATAATGCTGTGTTTCTTGACTGTAAAAATTGCATTTTTCTAACAATTCAATTGTAGGTTGCGGGTTGAAATATTGTCAAAATAATGTAAATGATTTATAAGGGCACTGCAAGAGCATGCATCACGATAACAAGTCTGTAGAACAAAGACCCCTCTAAACCCCACATTATATTGAAAATTGGGGTTTACAAGGGTATACATTATCTGCCTTATTTTTACTCATACACATAGATTGTGGATACTCGTTAGAACCCACCCACCCCACCCCATTGAGGCGGTTCTAACGAGCACCACAATCTATGTTGGAAGCAGAAATAAGAAAGATGTTATCATCTTTAACTAAAATTTGTCATTTCTGACACCATGTCGGACGCCATTATTTCAGACGGACTTTTTTCCTCATGTTTACGTGGTGAAAATGAAATTTGATAAACACTAGCCAATATTGTTTGTCTGAATGTACATAATAATAATATTATAATAATAATAGTACAACCATAACTACTACTACTACTGATAGTTAACGGACCTCCGTGGCCTAGTGGTTAAGAGCGCTGACTCTTGATCATTAGGTCTCTCACCGCTGTGGTTCGAGCCTCACTCGGGTCACATGTGAGACGCCAAGTTCTGCAACGGAAGGTCAGGTGGGTTTTCTCCGGGTACTCCGGTTTTCGCCCACCTCTGATTAACGATCGGCTCGATATGAGTGAAATAATCTTGAAAGGGCCGTAAAAGCAAAACCAAAAAACTACTGATAATAATGTTAATAATGAAAACGATAATGGCAATTATTAAACTACTACTACTACTACTACTAAATGGGCCTCTGTCCATCGGGGTTTGCAGAAATAAACTGGGCTGCATAATGTTCCACGCAAAGCTGAAACCGACCGCACATGAGTACTGGTAAACCGCTTAAAGGGTCTAATAGAAGTAGAGGCAATGATCAGGAATCGATACAATCAACCCCCAGCTCCCATCAGAGACACCAAAGGGAAAGAAACACAAACATGAAACAACAGACCCTAATGGAAACATCAATAGCGGAAAGCCAAAAGGACAGTTACTTTCCCACAAAATGGCCAATAGGCTATCCAAAATAAAATAATATAAGCGACACAAACACACAAAGACAAACCATAACAAGAATAAACCGCGGCAGAAGAACCGCCTTGAAACGGTCAGCGGAAACGAATTCCACTGGGGGGCTTAAATCGAATTTACATGGCCACTATCCTCGCCCTTTCTTCCGTCGCGATTTAGACAAATAATTAGTTCAGTCCGCATGGAGGCCTCCTAACTCATCAGTGCAACATCTCCGTGAACACAGATAATCAACCAACCACAGAGATGAAACAACGGTGAGGACTCGACAGCAAGAAACCACTGAAATGCTGGAGCAAAAGAAAACCAACACTTAGACTCCGATGGGCCCGACCAGAGACAGAGTATCAGGCACCAACCAACATTACCTTGAATAAGCCTGCCCAGACAAAATGGTGTGAGTCGGACAGCCCCTACATATAAACACTTTGGTTTGTTTGGGCGTCAGGGCTTGAGATGATATTTCATCTCAATGCGGGATAAAAGCTTCACAAACTTTGAAGCAACGTCTCCAAAATGACCTAAATAGGGTTTTAACGGCTACTTCTGCTAATTCTACTACTTAAAATAATGGTAAGTTTAATACTAAAACAATTATAATAATAATTATACTCTAACTACAACTTTTACTACTAGTCTGCTCAGGCAAAGTGGCACGAGTCGGACTGTCCATGAATATAGACCCTATTCATGTATTGGTTTCATTGCGCGACATGATTCGAGGTGTGTAGGGTAAAACGCCCACAAAATTGGAAGCAACGTCTCCAAAATGACATAAATAGTGTTGGCGGGGACGTTAAATCTCAAATGGAACAAACAATACAACACTTATTACTACTCCCACTACTTCTACTACTACTACTAATGTAATAATAGTAATAATGGTAATAATAATAATTTCATTAATCAAAACGATGATTATAATAATTACTCTAGCTACTATTTCCATACTTCAACTGCTAGTGCTACTTCTGCAACAAGTATTATAATTTTTATTATTATTATTATTATTATTATTATTATTATTATTATTATTATTATTGTAATATATGTGTTGGAAAAAATGAAAACACACTCGCTGAAAATTCATTATCCTGACACTGGATCGACCAGTCCTAGCTCTACCCCGTAAATCTGAGTGCCAAGCGAGGAGCAGCTAGTACCATTTTTAACGACTTTGGTATGTCGCGGCCCGGGATCGAACCCGAGACCTCCCGTTCCTCGGAGCGGACACTTAGAAAACGATGATAGCGTTGATAATAATAATAATAATAATAATAATAATAATAATAATGTATAAACTCGCACGGCATTAATTGACTCGTGTTGTTCTTGTTGTTGAAAAGGAGGGTGCTAAGTATAAAGAAGACCACTGTCTTTGCTGATTGTGTTTGTCGGTTTGTAATATCCCTAAGGTTGTGCCCATTGACCAATCTTTGTCGAATTCAACTCTGGTACACTGTTAAATTCAACACAGTTTTCCACAAACATGATCAAACTGACAAGACAACCGGTTTTGTTGAATTTGATACTGCAAATTCAGATGTCGACACGGTCAAATAATTCTAGTTTATAAGTTTATAACTGAACGGTTTATTAATAAGATTTCATTGCCTGTTCCTTCCCAAAATAGTGCAATACAATCACGAGCACTTGATATGGCACTTTGTGTCATATCTTTTCTTGTTTCTTATTTCAGCTGAAAATATATAGATTTTGGGCGCTCGTTAGAACCGCCTCGTTGAGGCGGTTCTAACAAGTTCCCAACAATCTTAGTTTTTAGCAGAACTATGATAAATCTGAAATTTTTCATTATTTTTCGGTGAAATTTTTCAATACATTTGAATAGGTTTTTTGTAAAGGGGACAGAAGAAGGAGTTAAAAAAAAGCAATGGTTTTCTTGTACATGTATGACAAAAAGATTGTGTCTCAAGCAAAGAGCGTTTTTGAAACAAAAACTGTTTGTTCACAGTTAAGGATAGTTATCTGGTCATTTTGTGCAACTTCATTATAAAAATATCATCATTTATGGATTCCGGCATTAAAATGTCAAATTTATTGCGACTTGATTCGCGCCTTTTTGTCGTCTGGCCCAGATCGATTGGAAAACCTCGGCTGTCTCTGCTTGCTGCTTTCCAATTACGGTAGAACACTGATCGATCCAAATGAGATGGAATTGCTATAGCAACAAAGTCACGTGTGATTCTGCCTAGAATGTCTAATTTAATGAAACTTTCATGACGTTTTGCTCACGTGACAGGCTTTATTGGATGATACGTATGGATTATTTGTGCTATTGGTATATATGACTTACACTACCAGCTGGGCCGAGAGGAAACACGATAAATTGGTGACGTAGAGCACAGCATCACTTCAATACATTCAGATACATAATTTTATCGATTCTGGCGTTCTATGGCTTTCTCTATATGGATAGAAATTTCATGGGCAAAAGCACATCTTCTGTATTTTCTGTGCTGCAAAATATAACGTCACCATTTTATTGCAAATATGGGTCCCAGTTTTGTATCGTCTGCTTAAAGGGCACGCGCACGGATGCTGAGTTATGCGTTCTGGTGACAGGATATTGGAACTTTAATAACGATCTCTCTCTACGAAATAATTTCAGTGATATCGAAACAGATTATCAATAGGAAAATGTGTTTTATCTCATTCCATCATGACTAACAAAACGGCTTACAATAATGAAGTTACTGTTTGTGGATTCGATTTTATGTCTCTCGCAGAAGGCATCCTTTCATTGGACAGGAACTGACCGCCATTTTCATCTACGCTTCCAAACAAACAGGAACTACGTGCACCACTAGCCATGAATCCTCAATTTAATATTTCAGCAAACTGGATTAAGCAACCATAATCATGTGTGTTTAATATTTAGCTTGTTTTTGTCGGTGATAGTTGTTAGATTTCGCGATTCTGAATAATGGAAGGATTACTATTGTGTCATCGTGGCGCATGAGACTAAGGGGAATGCAGAAATCATGGGGAAAAAGATACAATGTATAGGCCGTTATGTTATGGATGGGGTTACCCTTGGCAAAGGCAACTTCGCAAAGGTCGAGTTAGCTACACATGGGGTTACAGGGTGTAAGGTGAGTGGGCGTCATTACGACAACATACCCATGTGCTGCCATTATGTGTATATTTGGCATTTTGTTTACAAATGATTTGTTTTTAATTTTCTCATTTCTGCCCCAAACATAGATTGTTGATGCTCATTAGAACCGTTTTAATGAGAACTCACAATCTTTTTTGTTATTTTTTACAAAAGTAAAGAAACTACTGCATACCCTTGTAAACCCAAGTTTTTTCCCATGTAAAGAAGGGTTTACAGGGGTATTGTTAACGTGATATCGTTATATTTGTTAACAATATCTTAAGTCGACATCATTTTTCATTAAGGTTGTATGCTTATACATAGAAGTTCTTACATGAGTGTTCATGTATTATCGAATTTATTAAATGCGTTGAGTAAAAAAGGATAAAATGCGAGGCTGTGCCGAGCATTTTATCCCTTTTCCTCAACGAGTTAAATAAATTTGATAATACATGTGCACGAATGCAAGATGTGACATTTAAAATTCATTTTATTCACGATTGTTTTACAAAAATGCCAATGTTCCACCTTAAGTAAACGTGACGCCGTTACGTCTTATTTGCATATTTAATTATTACTTATGGAGCGTGATAGCTCAGTGGTTAGTGCACTTGCCTCTGATGCTAGAGGTCCCGGGTTCGATCCCCGGCAGCGGCGATAAAATTTCGGTGTCCGAACACGCTCCATTGGCATCATTTGCAGGGATGAATGTCATTAAGTGCACCGTCCTTCGGATCGGGACGTTAACTGGAGGCCCCCTGTGCAGGGAGAATCATCCCCTGTGCAGGTTAAAGATCCCTACCGTAATTACATGAATACTGTGTAGGCTTTCATCCTGCAAAACTGGAGTGTATGTAATATACACCTGCGGTAATGGTCAAATGTGACCGACGCAGTATCAGAAGATAGATAGATAGATATTACATGGCGTTATTACATCTTCAGACGCGCCGTTGTCATGTGATCAAATATATTTCTATCTTTCATTGCACCAGAAATGGCTTTAAATGAAACGTTCCCTCCACATATTAGGTATAGGGGTATATAGTTCTCACGTTGTTTGTCCGTCTGTATGTAACAGTTCCGTTTGTGCTCAATATTTAGAGAAAGAAATGACGGCTGGCATCAAACTTGGCACATAGATGTTCATAACAGTTTGGGGTGATTCAATTTTTTGTTTTGTTTTTCATCACGTGAACAAGTCCGTGAAATAAAGACCCCCTAAATCCCGCTTTATGTAGCGAAAACTGGGGTTTAGGGGGTAAACATTATTTTCCTTATTCCTGCTCCTAGACATAGGTTGTGGGTACTCGTTAGTTTAAACAATATTTTATTTACTTCTTTTCAATTTCAGATATATAGCAAGAATGTAACATATTAGAAAGATCAACAGGATTTGAAAACAAGCAAGGTTGCTTATACTAATCATCTCCTGAAATAAATAGGCATTATATACCGCCTCAACGAGGCGTTTCTAACGAGCACCCAAAAACCTATGTTTGGAGTGTAAATAAGAAAAATATTACAAATTTTCATCAGAAAAATAACTTTTTTAGAGGTTTGAAAAATGCACTATATCACACGGATATGTTATTGTAATGTCCGTCAATTTTGCTTGACATCAAAATGTATTTCTCTACAGCATCTTGTGAAAAAGATAAGCTTTACCCTTGCGACTGATTGACAGCATTTTGTAACAAGTTTCATCAAAGTTATAGACATTGTTGCTAGCTGTAATTTCGGTTCGATGTCTTCAGATAGAAATGGTGGATTAAGATCACAGTTCGCATGTGAGTTGATATTAAGAAGGTCCGTCTTAGAACTGATACACGACAACTTGCTTGACTGCAAATAATGCATAAGGATCCGATCAGATTTGTTATTCGGAATGTTAATGGCAATATCTAGCTTCTAGCTTGGGATTTGTCTTCAGCAATAAGCACCAGTTCTCAGCAAAGTTATTGCACTTGCTTGATGCAAAAAAAAAAAAAAAAATTTACCTTGAGAAAACAAAGTCCTTTCAGTCAGAATATATATATCCCTCTTCGTATAATGAGGATCTTGCACTCGTGGTCATGTCGTATGAAATTTATGAAACGAGCCATATGAAATGACCACGAGTGTCTGTTTATCATATAATGGTTTTAAATCGGATTTATTTTTTGGCCGAAGATTTGTTTGTTTGTTTGATTTGAGATTTTACGTCCCCGTCAACACTCTATAGGTCATTTTGGATTAGATGAAATGACATCTCAAGCCCTGGCGCCAAAAATATAATCAATAGGTTTTATAAGCATGGACGGTGCGACTCGCACAGCTTTGCCTGGTCAGGCTTAGATTCTCTAAGCGGTTTACCATTACTCGTGTGCGGGTCGGTTTCAGCTCTGCGTGGAAGCATCATGCAGCCCATCTATTTCTTCAAGCCCCGATGGGCGGGGGCCGTTTTGGTCCAAGAAGTTAAAAGAAAACAAAGGCTTGTCACGCACGGCGTCATGAAGTTTCGCGCCAGTAACCATGTGTTATTACACGTGTGGGCAAATAACACAGTATAACATACTTATGTTATGTTATATCCATAACGTCAAGGCTTTTGTTAGTATTTATAGCATAGGAGGCTTGTTTGTGTTTTACCTGGTCGAAAACCCCGAAAAAAAGTTTTCACGCCTCGGTGTAATCGTGTGAACAAGTCCGTAAAATGAACCCCCCCCCTAAACCCACTTTATGTAGAGAAAACTGGGGTTTACGGGGGTATTTAGAAACAGCGCATAGTTTGAGGCAATAATAAAAATACTATTAAACAGTCCATGTGCTAATCATGGTTGTATACTTTTTACATATACATGTAATTATCTTGTTTCCGGACATTTTTGTTAGTTTATATATATTATTTATTTCTGCTCCATGTTATAGGTTGTGGGTACTCGTTAGTGAGGCGGTTCTAACGAGCACTCACAACCTATGCTTGCAACTTATAAATAAGAGAAAAAAATATCGGTAAAAAGATGCACTTTGTCGCACGGATGTGTTATCGCAATGTTCAAGTAATGATATATACCATAGTAGACCCCACTTTTCTGTATATAATGTGGGGTTTACAAGGGTGTTCATGACACGGACTTGTAAACTTGATGCGTTTGATGATCACAATTTTGATGAATACAAAAAAGATAAAAATATGGTCTGGTTTGGTATAGCTCCTAGACCCTGATCTAATATTCACGAATCTTACTCTGCGTGGGCGCGTGAGTGTGTGCTTTGAAACCTTGTGCCTGTCTGAGACATCATATCTCCCCAGGATGATATGGATTGCTATCAGAGCGGGCAGAAAGAAGTATACAAATATATAAAAATATGACGCATTGTTTGTACTACGACTATCTATCTGAAAAAAAGTACCGACAAGCAGTATTCTAGCTATTTTTTTGACATTCAACAAATTTATTGGAGATGGAATTATAGGATTTTGAGAAAAGACAGACTGCTTTTGTTTTTGTCGAAAATGCTAGTAGGTTTCGATAATTATTTATAGTTGGATGACCAATCTTAGTAAATAGCCTGGATTGTTACTGTTTGCGTGTTCTACAGATGTCTGACGAGACAAATCTTAGCTCTAAACTGCTTGTTGCAGACAGAGCAAGAGTGGTCATAGCCAATAGATAATGTTCGTATTTTGTGACAATTGAAGGATAGTTTTTGTTAATTCTCCTAAAAGACCTTTGGTGTGGGTATTCATTAGAATCGCCTCGGCTTAAAACCGCCTCGCCGACGCGGTTCTAATGAGTACCCACAGCAAAGGTTTATATGTAGAAATAAGGTAAACTATCCATCAATTATCACAAAATACTTACCATATGTGTTGTATTTACTCTGGCTTTGCGCTCAACACGTTTCTGCAGTGGCTTCGATAAGGTCTTTTTGCCTCGTATTCACCAGCGCCCCTTCTGATGAGGCCTCGCCACTTTACTCGGTCATGTGCAAGCTATTGCCAATAGGTTTGCTGAAGTCCCTGAAGGGACGCTTTGAGAGTGTACCTGTTTCCTCTGACCACCATGGGGGCGTTTTCCAAACTGTAGTTATCCACGTAGGATTTTCTTTGGCAAACGTTCATCAGGCATTCTGCTAACACGACCTGACCAGTTTCAGAAAAGTATGTACACTCTGCTCCCTTGCCCTTTTTTTAGGACTTCTTTGTCTGAAATTCTGCCTTGCCACTTTAAGTTAAGGAGGTTTGTAAGACAGGGTGTATGGAAACGCTCCAGATTTTGGCATGGCGTATGGCAATGTGCTTCCATGGTAGGGTAAGTGAACTTGCAACCTTTGACCTTTCACTGTGCTGCTAGGTTCTCCTCAAGGTTTTTCAGGGGCTGGCTGATATACAGTCTCAGTGCTTTTGCTTTTGACTGTGAGATCATAGCTGTCACTTGAAACAGATACTTGGTCCGCTCCTTTTCGCATCCTCTCTTTTTACCGTGTCATCAGCAAACCGGAACTCGAGTAGCACCTCTGCTCATTACGATAACTCACCCGTACGACAAAGTGCATTTTTCACATCTCCAAAATGGCTACTTTTCTGATGAAAATCCTTGATATTTTTCCTATAAATGCTCAAAATATAGGTTGTGTGTGCTCGTTAGAACCGCCTCATTGAGGCGGTTCTAACGAATACCCACAACCTATGTCTTGGAGCAGAAATAAGAAAAATAACGAATACCCCCGTAAACCCCAGTTTTCTCTGTATAAAGTGGGGTTTAGGGCGTCTTCATTTCACGGACTTGTCCACGTGATGTGCACCCTGGATTTAGTTTACAACCTCCTTAGATTGAAAAGCTTCCAATGAAAGCGATATCTGGTCACCATCATGGAAAGCATTTGTGAGCTTAGAATAAAACGTCATGCTGAACAGCGTCGGGGCTAGGATACAGTCTTTTTTAACCCCATTTGTCAATTGGAATGAATAAGAAACCTCGCAATCATTTCGGACTCGTGCAAGCATGCCATTATGGAACTATCGCACCATTGCTATGAACTTGGTTTGGCAGCATAACTTTGGCATAATTTTCCTAAATAGAGGTGAAGGCAATGATCAGGAATCGATAGAATTAACCCACAGCTCCCATCAGAGACACCAAAGGGAAAGAAATAGAAACATGAGGCAACAGACCCTAACGTAAATACCAACAGCGGAAAGCCAAAAGGACGTTACTTTCCCACAAAATGACCAAAAGGCTATCCAAAATAAAATTATATAACCAACACAACACCAAAAGATAAACCATAACAAAAATAAACCGCGACAGAAGAACCTAAGCTTCTTACGAGTGACTGTATCAAATTTTGGTAAGGCCAAGAAAATTCATGTAAAGGTCCACCTTATATTCCTGGCACTTCTCTTTAAGCTGCCTTGCTGTGAAGATCATGTCGAGTGTTATGTCCGCCTTGAAGCCGCACAGAATTTCTGTTAGAAGGTCTGACTGTTCCAGAGTTTCATTCAGTCGGTTAAGTAACACTCTTGCAAGGATCTTCCCAGCAATCGACAAAAAAGATGCCCCTATGAATGTCACAGTTTTGAGTAATCAGTTTGAATAGCCTGATAATTGATCTAACCTTTAATTCTGAGAATGGGTTTCTTTTCTACACATAATGTTAAATAACTCAGTTTCTAGACAACTCGATGGGCTCCTGCTTTGCAGAATTCTGCGGGAATTGCATCTGATCCCAAAGCCTTGCCAGATGACTTTCCCTGTTTCAAAGGCGGTTTGGAACTCAGCAAACAGCAGAATACACCCACTCCACTGTGGTATTCATCATTGATAGATGAAGGTCGATAAAGAACATATACATAGTGTTAAGCCCATATTTTCAAGAAAGCTTTTTTGTCGTTCAGGAGACTAGTTCCATTTGCACTCAGTAGTAGGGTGGTTTCTTAGTTCCTGAGGATCAATAGGTCTTGTACTTCCAAGCAGCAAACAGGAAGTTGCTGGCCAGACTCTGCGCGGATGCACAGGCTGATTTGCACCTTTTTGTTCACAAATGGCAATGACAGGTTTTTCCCTTTCCCTTGACGCGACTCTGCTAAACAACCTTCATACAAACGAATTCAATTTCCATGACAACAGTACATAAACGCTTCTATTTCTTCTTGTGCACACTTTACGCACTTGTGTATTGTTTGTTGCCATCATTACTCTGAGACTGAAAAACAACTCATGATTTGCTAATAATAGATAATTACACTTTCTGTTGTACTCGTGTAAATGCAACGTCATTCAATATTTTCTGTACTTTTCTGTGTTTCTGTCTTTTAACTGCATGATTGCTGTATTTTCCAGCGTTAAGTACATAGATGTTTAGTAAATGAGTAAAGTTACTTCAGCAACTGAGTGAATGATAACCCAATGCCTATCCAGGTCGAAACGGCCAATCTTTGTTGAACTCAGCGCTGTCGAATCCACTGTTGAACTCAGTCCAGTGTCAACACAGTATCAAAAGTTCAAATTCAGCATATCCGTCCATCGAATTCGAAGTAAAATATTGATTTACTTATGAAGTTGACCAGTTGATAGTATAGTGTTATAGTGGTAAGCCTCGCATTTTATCCCTTTTCTTCAACGAGTTCAATATAGTTTAATACATGCGCACGAATGCAAGATTCTATTTATCATATGACGTTTAAAACGCATTTTATTCACGACTGTTTCACAAAAATGTCAATATTCCGCCATTATTAAACGTGACGTCGTTAAAGACGTCATACATGCAACGTTACGGGGCGTATCAAAGTAATTTGCATATTGAATCCACTAGTGGATATTCCGAATTTATTACATGGCGTTTTTACATCCTCATTCTTAACGTCATATGATAAAAACCTTTAAACCACGGTATGAACTTGTAACCCCAGTTTGAAGTTTTCAAACTAGGGTTTGAAAAATTCAAACAACGGTTTAAAAGAAAAACTGCACAATTATTCTATGGACCACGGTTTCAACTTTCAAACTTTGGCTTTGATTGATTTTCCAATACCTTTACTTAAAATTTGAAGTTTAAAATCTTCAAACCGAAGTTTCAACGCAAAATGTACAATAATTAAATCTTAAAACCATTGTTCGAAATTTGAAACTCTGGTTAAAATGCAATGTGCACAACAAATTATCAATATCGAATTATAACATTCAAAATCCTATTTTAACATTTAACATTCAAACTCAGACTGAATGTCGAATGTCGAATTGGATTTTGAATGTCAAAATAGAAGTAAAACAAAAATCAGGAATCGATAAAATTAAGTTACTCCACCCATCAAAGACACCAAAGGGAAAGAAACACAAATATGAAGCGACCGGACCATAATGGAAACCTAAACAAAGAAAGGCCATAAGGACAGTTACTTTTCCACAAAATGGCCAAATGGCCTTCCAAAAGAAAAAGACACAAGTGATACACACAGTAAGTAACAAACAACAACATAAATAAACCGCCACAGAAGAACCGCCTTGGAACGGTCAGTAGAAAGAATTCCACTGGGGGGGGGGGGGGGGGGCTTAAATCGATATTACATGGCCATTATCCTCGCCCTTACCTCTGTCGCGGTATACACTAATTTTGTTTAGTTCGCATGAAGGCTTCCTCACTCATCAGTGTAACATCTCCAAGAAAATACAAATAAAAAAAATACAGAGATGAAACAAGGTTCAGGACTCGACAGCATACAACAACAAAATTGCTGGAGCAAAAGAAAACCAACAGTTAGACTCCGAGGGGCCCGACCAAAGTTCAAATATCAAAATAGGAAGAATTGCGAAAAGAGAGAAAAAAGAAATAAAAGCGTTAAACTAAAAACAAATCTATTCCACCTTGCTATTTATATATCACAGCTATTAACCTCGTCAGAATTCTTCGCGTATTGGTTAAACTTCTCGCCGCGTTCAGCAGGGGATTTGAGATGGAACTCGGGCCTCTCATGTCTTTCGGAAGTTCTTTATATCATATACCAACAAAAATACTGCTGCTATCTTGTACCAAATATGAGTACAGATTCCCCTAACACCATATCCACGTTTTCTGATTTGTTGTTGTATATCTGGTAGCAATAAGATGATGCTTATGGCCTCGGTGCGAAATTCTTCATTACTCTTATGTTCAAAACTCATTGTGCCTCATACTAATGTTGCTCGGCGTGCATGTGTAACTCAACTTATCTTTTGTATTTTATTGAAACGCTTAGTGTAATGTGTATGCCCAAGAAGTACACCCATATTGACTACTGATGTACTAAATACAATCTTTCGATGCCAATATATGAATCTTGCTATCTGCAAGATGTCTTGTCTCTATAAGATTTTTTTTTTTTTTTTTTTGATTTGAGGTTTAACGTCCCCGTCAACACTGTAAAGGTCATTTTGGAGACGTTGCTTCCAATTTTGTGGGACTTTTACCCGACATTGAGATGAAATGACATCTCAAACCCTGTCGCCCAATGAAACCAATAGGGTTTATTAGCATGGACGGTCCGCCTCGCACCGCGGTTCCTGGACAGGCTTAGATCCTCTAAGCGGTTTACCAGTACTAGTGTGTGGGCCGGATTCAGCTCTGCGTGGAAGCATCATGCAGCCCATATATTTCTTCAAGCCCCTATAGGCGGGGGCTTTTGTCTCTATAAGATCCACTAAGAATACCACTGTTAACTTTTCCCACAAGTTCACCAGCATAGTTATTGCTGAGTGGGCTTATCCCTCTTTTTAGTTTAACTGGGGAAGACCTGTAGCCATCAGTATTAACAACTGCCCCAGCATCTCGGATTTCCCAGTGCTGACCCATCTGTAAACATCCCGATCTTATCTTCTCGCATCGCGTCTAACATGTCTCTGACATTCTGTTCCTGAACAGCTTTGGATATCTTGACTATTCCCAATTCTACCTTCATCAAGTCCATCAATTCCTTCTCATTTGTTAAATCTTTCTCTGTACCGTCAAAGTCCAATTTTCCACTTATCTCATCACCAAAAGCATGTCCTTCAGGTATATATCTCACCACCCAGTTATCAAAGGCTTCTCACAGGGGATCGTCGTTATGCTTCGCACGTATTCTTACCATTTCTTATGTTCCTCTGCAGGCTTATACCGAAGCACACTCTTTTCCCAAAACTGACAATTGACCTTCTTGAATCAGCGGAAGGGAGAGAATGACCGTAGAAAAAATTACATAATGATCAATTTCCAAGAAATAATGTTGCTGTCCCGCCAGTCTGTACAAGGGTGTAGATTACTTTTCTTGTTGAATGTATTCAATGAGGCGGTCCTGATAAGCAACCACAGTCTATGAAGAAAAATAAATACAGCCAAATCTCTTCCGAAACAAATGGCAATACAGGGGCCGTGAAGAATGACACTATGGCAAAGAATTAAATAATGATTTCCTAATTAACCGATGTAACCTGAATTTGGCGGGACATTGAGCACACACGGCCATGTCTAAGCATAGCCTATGTCTTGGAACAGAATATACTTCGATTGGACTCTAACGAGCACTCACTATATATTTGGAAGAATAACCCTTTTTTCGTAGCCATGTTGAACATTTTTTTATCACTGGGTATGTTTGAAAGGCTGACTTATTAAATCAACCGTCCATATGATCAGCTTGAACCATACTACTTCTGCGTCCGCGCACAGGAATAAATTCACATTTTTTCGGTTCTTTGATTTAAATTAGAGAAATTGCACTTTTCATATTAAAACGCAAACCTATTGTTTTATCCTGTGAGTAAAACATTTAACATTTTCGTCACAAAGGTGAACATATTTCCAACCCTTGACCCACCCTGCGACATTTTAGCTAAACTGAAGGAAAATGACTTTAACCCATTTGGTACCGGAAACCCCAAAACGGGTACCCGGGCAAACAGTGCAGGCCCAGAAAGGTTCAGCCATTTTCCAAATAAATTTTGACGAAAACACAGTCTGACTCCCCTAAATTTTGAAATGGACTCCTGCTATATATAAAGAGGACGATTCCATTTGGTACAAAAATGGTTAAATTCCAAAAGAAGATCTCAATCACAGTTTTTCATTTCAAAGGCGTAATAATTTCAAAAATGATTTTATAAGTTCGTGGCCATCAATTCTAATTAAGGGATTGCCAGTCGTTGATAACAGAAAATCTTATAAAATATTCAAAAGTCAGTCGATTCTGCGCAGAGCGAATCTTACAAAACGTTTTGTGCAAACAAGCACAGACTCAGATGAGTCTGCGCATCCGCGCAGGCTCATCTGAGTCTTTGTTGTTTGATCTTTGATTCATGGAAAGAGAGAGTGCACAATTGTGTATGTGAGTATTCTGGTTTCTTGATATACTAGCATGACATTTTCCCCTGTTTTGTGCTCCCAAAACGCATTTTTACTTGGTATTATCATGCAGAAAGCATGTGATGACGGATACGATTATAAGGTCACCAGAGTTCATTTGCCCATCTGAGACAGGCATTGACTTTCCATCGACTACAATGAATTTTTTTCAGAACACTTTTTCAAAAACACGAGCCAATCAGCGTTAAATGTTTACCTTTCTTGAAATTACTTGTAGATGGTTGAATCTTATTCTAGTTTTTTCCATGTCATTGTTATTTATTGTTTTGTTTGTTTGATTTGAGGTTTAACGTCCCCGTCAACTATGTAAAGGTCATTTTGGAGACGTTGCTTCCAAATTTGTGGGACTTTTACCCGACCTCGAGATGAAATGATATCACAAGCCCTGTCGCCCAATGAAACCAAGCATGGACGGGCCGACTCACACCGCTTTGCCTGGGCAGGATTAGTTCCTCTAAAATGTTTACCAGTACTCGTGTGCGGGTCGGTTTCAGCTCTGCGTTGAAGCATCATGCAGCCCATATATTTCTTCAAGCCCCGATGGGCGGGGGCAGGTTATTTATTGTAGTTTGGTTTCTTTCCATCATCTATCTTTGAATTATATGCTTGTTCGAACGGACGGACGGACGGTAAATTGGACTTCTAAATCGCAACATGCTTATAGCATGCAGCAGGAGAAGTCTGTGGTTAGACTATATGGATTCGCAGGCTGATCTGAATCTTCGATGGGCGACCATGTCTTATTGTATGTTTTGTCGTGCGCTGGCTCAATATATGTTGTAGTTTTGTACTTAGCCCTTGTGGAGAAAGCGGTGGGATTTGTGATGGCGTGCAATCGACTGCGCGTTCAAGTATAGTATTATTTTTGCATTTCAAAAGCTCCTCACATTTTTTTTCAGCAAAAATATTAACATATTTGCCATATTAAATGATCTAAGTTTTAATGATACGAGTATGTATTTGTTTTGTTTGTTTGTTTGTTTGATTTGAGGTTTAACGTCCCCGTCAACACTGTAAAGGTCATTTTGGAGACGTTGCTTCCAATTTTGTGGGACTTTTACCCAACATTGAGATGAAATGACATCTCAAGCCCTGTCTACCAATGAAACCAATATGGTTTATTAGCATGGACGGGCCGACTCGCACCGAGGCTTAGATCCTTCAAGCGGTTTACCAGTACTCGTCTGCGGGTCGGTTTCAGCTCAGCGTGGAAGCTTCATGCAGCCCATATATTTCTTCATGCCCCGATGGGCGGGGTCGATTTAATGATATGTTAACTTACGCCATTGTTAGTTTTGAACAAATGCCCTCGGACTCAAAATCTGTGGTATACGAGACATCGGTGTTCGAGTCTTGAACCTTCAATGTATATTTCTGTCTTGTTATGCCGAGAATAAAATATGGATGTAATTGGAGTTCCGCAAGATCAAGTGGAATAAGATGTTTTATTAGGTTGATCTGTAACAGGCTTGAAACATTCATGATATCGATTGCGCCTTGAAGTTCTGCAAGCGTGACCTAATCTTCATGATTTCACGGTTTCGTCTTTTCTTTTTATTGAAGCAATACGGGGATTGGTTAAAAGTACGGTAAAAGACGAAACCGTGAATTACAACGGGCTTTGTTGTGGTCAAGACCTGTCAGTTCTTGTTTGTTGAGACTTGAAGTTCGTTGGGTTCTACAACATGGTTTTGAGAATAATAGGACTCGAACCAATGTATTCGGAGTCAATTGTTAGACTGATTTGTCTCTGGTCACATTGACTGTTGTGCTTACTTTGCTGTGGCACGACGCAATCATTATTATTAAATTAGTGCAAATGTATGAAGCAAGGGATACCTGAGGCTGAATTAATTGTCTTATAAAACATGCTGTCGTCAGCATTATTATCAGTCGACCGCAAAAGCATATAGTTTTTCAGTCGACCGCAGAACACGGTTATGTATATATCTACAGGTTGTGTGCCTGTCTGCTTTCCTGCCAATTTGTCTGTCTGTCTATTCTTCTGTCGTGGTTCTTGTCTTTGAGTGAGTGTATATCTTCTATAACTTTGCTTTGGATAGCCGATTGGCCATTTTGTGGGAAAGTAACTGTCCTTTTGGCTTTCCGTTAGTGATGTTTCTAGTGGAGTCTAATTGTTTCTTTCCCTTGGTGTCTCTGATGGGAGCTGTGGGTTAATTGTACCGATTCCTGATCATTGCCTTCACTTCTATTTTGTTTATCTGTAAATAGGTACTAGTAATTAAGTATGCATGCGCGTGAAGATGTAATAAGGTCGCCACACAGAATACCAACAGGTTGTAAAGGAAACAGTTGGAATTGGCAATGAAGGAAGAAGCTCCATTGAATTATAGTATGGCGTTGAAATGTGCCAATGTTCGTTCTCTGAAGAAGTTGCCTAAAGAAGACTTTTAAAATAAACATCTTTTAACACGGGCATGGTAAACAATTTTGTTGAGCAGAGTTTTGTTGAGCACAACTGACCTCCAAACTGTGATTTGTTACTCCACAAATCACACACACTAGAGCTGACCTAATTCGATTCTAACACACTAAAAACGACAATAATGTTGTTGTTTCCTCCTAATGCTTCCTTTCCCCAATTGTTAGAAGAAATCCCGCCAATTATTGACTGTATCACACACATTTATGTCCTTTTGTAATGTCTTGATGCAAGAAAAACTCCGTTTCACCGTCAAAGCAATCTTTAAATGACGTCATAAAACGGTGGCATTTCGTGTCACGCTCTTCCACCAAGTGATGTTGCCGAATGGCAATTCCTTTCCGGCGCGCTGTATTAGGATATACACGTGAAATTCCGCTATTAAGACCATCTAAAATTAAGACTAATTCTGCTTATAAAAGCTTATTTTGAAGATTGCAGCTATTCTTTCTTCGTGTTTTCTAGAAGCCTCCGTGGTGCAGTGGTTACGCTTCTCGCCTTGTAAACCAGGAATCGCAGGATCGATCCCGGGCTTCTCCAAACTTTCGGATGAGTCTTTAAACCGAGGTCCCGTCTCCGTATGACCTTAGCTGTTGGTGGAACGTAAAACTCAAACACTCACTCTTAGTGCTTTCTGCATAGAATGACCTCTTGTCAGGGACCAGCTTTGAGACAGGGTCAGTGACCACCTTTGGGACTGTTCAAAAGTGGTCAAAAGTGGTCGAAAAGACCTTTTTTGAACAGTCATAAAAGTGATCTTAATATAGGAACTTTACCGTACTTTTATCCAATCCCCGTATTGCTTCAATAATGGGACAACTCCTCTATTTATGTAACTGCAGGGAGCTTACCACTAAATATTTTCCATAGGCGACAATAGTAACTTTTTTCATCCTTCCACAAAAAACCATACAAAACTTTTCAAACCTTACTTGTTTATAGGGCCATCCTAGGTCAACAAGTTAATGAGAAAAAAATCCACAAGATGCCCTGCTCCTTTTCAAGTTACAGTCCGCCATGTTTGTTTAGCTGCAGCTTCACACTGAATGTAAGGACGGGTGACCACATAAAATCAGTAACAATTTCTTTGAGCTTGAAACACACATCATTTTATTTCTTTTCTCATATTGAAATGAAACATGGGATATATATCCAATGGAAGCATGCCTGATATTTAGACTGAAGTCCAAAAGTGATAAAACCCAGTACCTGTAAGAGGACCATAATTTTGCACCGATCCCTAGGCGTTCTGATTTACTGTAATATGGCGTGTGGGTCGATTTCAAACCGTTCCTTTAAGTGCCGAATTGTTTTGAGTTGTTGAAGTTCGCATTGTTTATGTTATATTGCTGTGTCTCATTGGCTCTTGTGGCTTAAGGTGGCTGTGTTCCTTCATGTTGGCCTTTCCTGAGTGTTTTTATTTTCCTTCTTACTTTTTTGCCACTTTATAAAAGCAACATTTATCATATAACGTCCGTATTAATTTAGAATACAGGTGAAGGCAATGGTCACGAAACGATACAGTTTGTTTGATTTGAGCTTTAACGTTCCCTTCAACACTGTAAAGGTCATTTTGGAGACGTTGCTTCCAATTTTGTGTTCTGCGTGGAAGCATCATGCAGCCCATCTATTTCTTCAAGCCGCCGAAAAGATACAGTTTCCAAACAGAGACACCAAAGGGAAAGAAACACGAACATGAAATAACTAGACCCTAACGAAAACATCATAAGCGGAATGCCAAAAGGACAGTTACTTTCCCACAAAATGGTTAAACCGCTATCCAAAATTGAAAAAAAAGATATAAGCAGTAAATATAGTCGAACTTCAATGGCTCGAACACCTTTGGGACCACGAAAATCTATTCGAGACAGGGGTAGTTCGAGCCACTGATGGCTACTGTCAGGAGGCATAACGGGGTTAATATTAATATTTTCGGCGTTCTTTGATGAAAATGTATGCTGTGTGTACTCATTAGAATCGCCTCGATGAGGCGATTCTAATGAGTACACACAGCATATATTTGCAAGATAAAAGTTGAAAATCCCCTAAATTATCCCGCACTACTTCTTATGCAGAGGACTTACCTAGGGACTCAAAATTGGTTCGACTCAGCCATTGTAAACGAGCCATCGGTGTTCGAGCCATCGAAGTTCTACTGTACATGCAAAGAGCTACTATAACAAAAATAAAACGCGACAGAAAAACCACCTTGGAAAGGTCAGTATTTCACTGAGGGAGCTTAAACAGATTTTACGTGGCCACAATCCTCACCCTTGGTTCAGTCTAGACAAGTAATTTGATCAGTCGGAATGAAAGCCGATGATATGACCTCACGTTATAGCTTTCACAAGTTTCATTTAAAATGACCACTCGTGTAGTGTAAAGTCCTCCGTTCAAGCAATGTGGCCAGTCTTTCTTATGCATAGATGCCTATGCAAAATCCTTGTTCAGCTAATGTGGAGGTCTTTCTTACACAAAAGTGCCTATGCAAAATCTTTTTTGTTTTTTTCGTTAATGCGAACGGTCTTTCTTACGCAAATATTCCTATCCGACAAAAAATTATGCGTTGCAGAACATTGCAAAACATTATTGTATAGACATGTTTGTCTAACGTGCGTCTGACATATTGCTCTAATCTCCCAAATTTAATATACCGCTGTAATAATGTAGAATTGATATCGATACAATTCACATCATCTCTCGTCTTACTTTCCTCATTAGTACTTTATTGTACGCCATTTAAGGCTACCATCTTCTAAACTATTACCTAAATTTGCCAGGCAGGCATTCATTGGCATTAATACAAACAGAACAAATCTCAGCATATTTTCTGTACTGTAGCAGACTAAGCTCGAAGCAGTGTGCGTACAGTCACAATGAGCTGGTGGATAGATTTTAATGTGATATTTTGTGACGGGCTGGTCCTTGAAACCTGGCAGTGGGGCGTGCGAAAGTAAGGAAGGCCAGTCCAGTCCATACAAGGCCAGGAAAGTGTTTGGAACAGGCTTTTAAAGCTTACATACTTCTGTGACTAGAAATTGATCGAACTTCAACTTAACATCATCAGGGGCCTGTTAAGATGAATATTTCATAAGCTATCGCTTCACTCTATATCAATTCTGCAATAGGTCGGACGGTTCTTGCGAATACGAATACAAACCGAATTTATAACAACTGTCTGTGGCAATAAAAAGATAGAATCGAACGGGATACCAGGATCAGCTTGAATACTACGGGAGGTGAAAAAGCACTAGATTAGGGTCAACGAAAATGCGCAGCATTTTTTACATATATAGTGAAATTGCGCTCATTAAGTCCACCTAAAATTAAGGTAAATTATGCTATAAAAAAGGTAAATTATGCTATAAAAAGCATACTTTTAATTTTCTTTGTGTTTTTTTACATCCATTATGCTCTAGTTTGAGACCATCTTTGGGACTGTTCAAAAGTGCTCTATAAGACCACTTCTGAACAGTCCCAAAGATGGCTGATCAAAAGTGGTCTTATAGACGACTTTTGATCAGCCATCTTTGGAACTTTGGAACTGTTTAAAAGACCACTTTTGAACAGTCCCAAAGGTGGTCTTAATACAGGAATATTACTGTTTAGACCACGCAACTTCTAACTTGTCCAAACAGACAAGATTTACTTGTTACCACATACTCGTATGTGTGTGGTCCGCTGAGAAATTATAAATTGATAACCATCAAAAATGATAGACACTAACATTTTTGGATCGACTGTATGACCACCGACCAATTGTTACTAAGCGCAGTAGCATTACCCCTCCTGGTGTCCACGTGACTATCACTGATTTGTACGACATCGAGTTAACGGTAATTTATAGCATCACACTTCTTCTCGTTGTGACGTCAGAGTGTTTCAAGAGTGTTATTCGTAAAATCTAGACTGAGCACAGGCAAACAGTGTAGATCCTGATCAGACGCCGCAAAATGCGGCGTCTGATCAGAGTCAACACTGTTTGCATCATAAAGTGCATGCATTCAAGGGTTACACGAAGCACTCTTATTCTCCGTCCAGGGCCATTTTCCCAGCTCAGAAACTATCGACCCACCAGTACTGTAAGTACTTTGATTAGTCTAGCACAAACAGTCTGCTGTTCTTTAATGTAAGAGAGTTGTTTGTATGAGACGAAGATGTTGTGTACCTTACGTCACCAGGACGCCCAACCGATACTGGCTTACATTTGGGCGAGGCTTGGTGTCATTGCAGAAGGCAGGGGAACATTGGGAAGGTGTTATTTCTTCTGTGTCTTCACATTTATTCATTTTTCTCTTTCTCCCCTATTCCTTCTCTTTCAGCTCCTCCGGCCCCCGCCCATCGGGGATTGAAGAAATAAATGGGCTGCATTATGCTTCCACCCCTCACTCCCATATAAGATTCTTATAATCTTTAAGGTGGAATAGTGTTCATTACCCTTCACGGTTATTACTGTACACTTACAAAGTGCAATTCCGTTCTATAATCCCTATTCCTGCTGAACCGGAATATGCACTACTTTTCCAAACAGCATAAATCCAGATCTCAAGGCTTCGGAATAAGCCATCGCATGGCTTCTGGAGATGCCATCTTGTCCGGAACATCACTGTTTGTGTGTTTGTTTGTTTCATTGGAGGTTTAATAATGTTGCTAGCTCTCTCAGTTCGTGTTACTACATATGATTTCTCTTTTTATTCAGTATATTATCTCATCATTAATGTGATAGATAAAATATATACATTAATTGTAGTTTATATATATTAACAGAAAATTGTTACCTGGAAATGCAATATTGATCAAATCAGGTAAATTATTGCATGCAATTATATATCAGATTTCATTGCAATAACCATACTTTTATCAATAATAAATATTACATAAAATAATTTGTATTTGAGAATAGCTGTCTAATAAGTTGTATAGTCACGAACATGATATATAAGAAAGATATCATCAACTATTTCATCACGTGAACAAGTCCGTGAAATGAACACCCAACTAAACCCCACTTTATATAGTGAAAACTGGGGTGTACGGGGGTCTACATTATTTTTCTTATTTCTGCTCCAAGACATAGGTTGTGGGTACCCGTTAGAACCGCATCGATGAGGCGATTCTAACGAACACCCACAACCTATTTTTTTAGTATAAATAAGAAGAATGTCATGGATTTTCATCAGAAAGTAGCCACTTTGAAGATGTGAAAAATGTACTATGTTATCGTAATGCTTTGATTTTGTGAGTGAGTGTTTCAGTTTTACGTCTCAACAACAGATAAGGTGATGCGGAGACGAGACCTCGGTTTAAAGACTCACCCGAAAGTCTGGAGAAGCTCAGGATCGATCCTGCGACCCCTGGTTTTACAAGGCGAGTAGCATAACCACTACACCACGGAGGCTTCTACCCTTTGATTTTGTAAATGCTCCAGCTCATTAAAAAAAAGCATCACGAAAACATGCCGATATAATTCTGACACCCATTATATAGTAAATCTGGGGTTTACAGAGGTAAACCCTATATTAACAGCACTGCATTGAACTACGGAAAGACGTTCTATTGCCACTACCGGCCGTAGTTTAACTTTTGCCATTTAGGCAACAATGACACTCACATTCAAATGATGAGAAAATTCATCGACATTCACAATGTGTTCACGTAATGCTTCAGTCATAGTTACCACAGGCTGGCCACAAAAGCAATCTCTGTTTTTATTGAAAAGGCGTACATACACCTGGTGCACAGTGTGTGCATTGTTTTATTTTGGTAAGGAACCGGACAGAAAAAGAAAACTGGATTGCAACGACATTAGTTTGAATTTTTCGACGATGATTTCGACACAGTAGTCCTGAAAATTTACTCAGTCGACTTCAGTAATCTGCCTTCTCATCGAGGGTGAGCAAGTAAGAAATGACTTTATTTTGAACGGGTGACTCAGTTGGTAGAACTAATTTTTCCTGAAACCCTCTTTGACCAGTTACAAAGTACGAAAATTCACAAACAGTACAATGACATTAAATAAATGTTAACAAGAATAAAAGGAGGTAATATTTGTAAACATGAATACATGTCTCTAACAGATGGAATGTGCTACGCATATTGGAATTTCCACAAGAACATTCCAAAGCCGATTTTATTTGGAACTGGCATTGGTACGAAAGTTAGGTAGATTATGAGTTGCTAAACAACCCTAATTGATGGAATTATCCAACAGTTTGTCATAAAACTGGCTTAGTGCATGTGTAACCCAACTATTTGTCGATATATGGTGTGAGGGAAAGTTTTTCGACTTATAAGGCCATCTGCAAGTTATCCTCATTCATTATTCATGCATGCATTCCGTTTCTCTCATCTCAAGGACATAATAAAAGCAGTGAAAATGCTAAGTAAGGTTAGTATATAGATGCTAAATAGAGCATTGTTAATGCATATGTATTGATCTTGCATGGCGTAAAACGAAACATTACGAAAACACGCATATACAAAGCAGAAATATAGATTGTGCGTACACGTTAGAACCGCCTCATCGAGGCGGTTCTAACGCGTACCCACACTCTATATATATTAGAGCAGAAATAAGAAAAAATAGGTTTACCCCTGTATAAAAGTGGGGTTCCAGGGGGGCGTCAAAACTATATAGGCGTGTATTCGGGATGGGAAAGACCAAGGTTCAGGCAATAATAAACAAACACTTGGCGTTCTACCTGTGAAAACATTCTTATATGTTACGAAATCACGTAGAGTTCACCCTTGAGGTGAAACATCAAGGACGTTAAATTGTAACATTTTTGTCTTCGTCAACCTAAGGTTTGGATTCCCTTTTGACGACTACCACTGGAAAACACGACAAATTCCATTTCTGTTTAGGAGGGCCCCACACGTGCAGAAAAATGTTAACATTATATAAATGAAACGCCTCTATTCTTTTATAGACGTTGCACTTAACCCACACCTAGTTATTTTTCATACAAAAAGGCATAACTCCACATCACTTTATCAGAATATAAAGTACCCCCGCCCCCACACCACACACACCCCAACTAAAAAAACAGTACGTGACACCTCTTGAAATGTTTGTGTTTCTTTCCCTTTGGTGTCTCTGATGGGAGCTGTGGGTTAATTGTATCGATTCCTGATCATTGCCTCCACTTCTACTTTGCTCACATAACGTCTGTTGTATCCCTATACATCCGACAACCCTAGGAGTCCGACAATACCTGTTTTCGGGAAGCTTTTGAAAACGGCAGGGAATGATCAATAATGACATAGTGAGTGAAAAATTTGCGAAAGAAAAATATTCTAAATTTGACTTGATTTTTTGTCTGACACTTAGGGGTGTCTCTAGACTGGTATCAGTCTGTTAAATAGAGCAGTTTATAAAACACTGCAAACATATACACTAATATAAAAATAATGAATGATTATTAACGATAACAATATTTTCTAAGGTAGATTTCATGCTGTCGGACATTTAGGGATGATAGACAGTTTGGGACGCTTGGGTCACTCTAGCCTGGCAATCAGACCCTGCATTTAAGTCATGATGGATTGCAAAATGTCCACCAACATAAGAAATATTTATTATGGTTAATAATCAATTATTGTACTATTAAAAACAAAACAACGTAAAATCGATGTTAAACAAGAAAAGAAAAGTGTAACATGTTTTATAACATATTATAATGGACGGTATCTTGAATGATGTGGGGTTAGAAAAGAATTACGAACGCTGATTTATACGTTTTTGAAACACATGCAATGTGAAATACATTCTACTCAATAATGAAATTTGATGATGTCATGATTTTTTTTCTGCTCTTAAATCTGTCTGATTCATTCCTCAGTTCCAGCTTTGTAGAAATGCATCCTTTTTCTCAGAACATTTATACCTGTTTTCGGATTTTGATCATCTCGATATATAAGCGAGATACAACATTTTGATATACAAAATATTGACTTAATAAAATAAAAATAATACTAAGTGAAATAAAATTACTTGCCAAGGGAGACAATACAAATGTTATTAAAATGTTACAATGTTCTTCTAAGCAAATAAATTGCTATTTTTACGGAAATTTTCGAAAACTCCGGAATTTACGGCAGCCCGATTGGCGTTTTCCAGTTTCTCGAACCCTGATGTAAAACATACTGACGGAGGTTAAGAAAATTTTATCCATTAACATATATGTAAACAAAACTCTACCATATGTACAGTTTCATAAATCTACTTCTCAAGCCCTGCTCAGGGCCCCATGGAAACAAACAATAAAAAAAAAACCCTGCTAATAATGTATTTCGCACAACCAGACTACGTTTCAAAAAACGCTCATTCGCCAAAAAAACACAAAAATCCACTAGATCTATAAAACACAATTACCAATTTGTTCCCTTCAAACAAATGAACCAAGTAAACGCCATTCCCCTCTTAAAACCAACTGGACTCGTCTCGGTATCACAATATGCGTTACAAATAGATGAGTCCATTTTATGTCAAGGGCGAAACAATACATCCAATTGGC
Source organism: Lucinisca nassula (assembly GCA_963580285.1). Taxonomy (NCBI): domain Eukaryota; kingdom Metazoa; phylum Mollusca; class Bivalvia; order Lucinida; family Lucinidae; genus Lucinisca; species Lucinisca nassula. The sequence continues at coordinate 107,035,241 of OY757014.1, read as the reverse complement.
AGTGCAACATTTTCAATTCAAAAGACCTCACACAAACATAATAACTAGTTTAAAACGACTTCGAAAAACTAATATGCGCAGATTACATATAAACCTTCAACAATCATTTTTCCTAAACTTCTTCGAATCGGCAGTCACCAGCACTTTTTCAGTGAGGACCGAAATAGGGTAATTCTATCCCTCTTAAAACACAGAACCAACAGCACAAACAGAACCAATTTCATCGTCAACTTCTTCAACAACTTGGTAGTAAAGTTTCCAATGTATTTACATAGGCATATTTTCGTAATGTATTGCGCACTAACCTGTGCCACTTTTGTCAAAGAAATCATTCACCTTGAAGTTTAAGCTCATATCCCGATTTTCAGATGGCCCTTAAACATTCTCTTTGGCGTTTTATTTGAACCATAAAAATCGTTATAGCACCGAAATGTCGCCTGCACACTCAGGCTGTACTGCAAAACTATCAATTACAACAAAATTCCGCTATTAAGACCAGCTAAATTAAGACAAGGTCTGCCTTTTAAGCCATATTCAAAAAGAGTTCTTTTTTTTTTTTTTTTTTTTTTTTTTCGTTTTTTTCTGCACCAGTTCCCTTCAGTAAGGGACGACCTTTGGGACTGTTCAGAAGTGGTCTTTAAGACCGCTTGAGTAACGAGAAAAATAACGCGTATTATACATGTTTTTTTATTTGTTGTCCGCAACGCAAGTAAGTCTATTTAATAGTGACTTGGAGACTCGTTGGGTCGGGCGCTTATATTTACTTTTTTCTTGCATACCAGCTAAGGAAATCAATGGTTTTAGCCTGGGATAGAAATTCTGCCCTTACCTTGGTGTTCTTACTGAGGAAAACTACAAAAGTATAGTGCGCGAAAAAACAAAAACAAACCGTTAAAGTAAAATGAAAATTTTCGGCGGTGTTGTGCACGAAATATGGTCTTCTGTTGTAGACGGGCGTTTCCAACCCGAAGGATGACCGTGATGACCGGAACCATATACAACAGAGCCCCGTTTCAGATTCTTAAATTATGCACTGTTTTGTTTTGGTAGCGTATGTCACGTTAATAAAAAAACATCAATTCTTATCATACTTACTAAGAACTGTCTCAATGTTGCAGCTCTAGCGCAGTGATACATTTCTCTCTTTTCTTTCTCAATATAATGCCTTACGCCCCCGCGGGCATTCTAGGCAGATGTGCGCTGTCGTGCCGAAAGAAGTATGGAATACAGACAAAAGAATAAGAGGGGATACTGAGAGGATAAGACATGATAGGGTTTAAAAAACAGTTAGTGATATAGAAGGTTTAAAAACAAAATAAAAAAAATCACTTTTAGAACCAAGGGCTGGCAAACAAACAACCAACTCAGGGAGGGCTTTCCAATGAACCATGGCAAGTGGAAAAATGAATACTTACAGAAATTCATGTGGGCATGGATCTGACGAAAGGTCAATGAGTGGCACATTTAATAGGGCCGCGTTTTGGTTGCATGTAGTTTGGGATAGGAAGCGCCCCAAGTCCATAGACAATGCGGTAAAATAAGCATAATCAGACATTCTTTAATGGAGGGTCCGGCATCCTAATTTATCCAGTATTGCTGTGACACTGGACCTCCAGTCATAGTTATTCGAGGTCCACCGTGTGGTTAAGTCATTACTAACACACACCTATTCAAATATATTGGAAAATTTTAACACCGAAAATGAAAATTTTCTAATAAAAATTCTGATATTTTTCATAATAAAACTAAAAATATAGATTGTTGGAAATCGTTAGAACCGCCTCATCGAGGCGGTTCCAACGGATGCCCACAATCTATATTTTAGCAGAAATAAGAAAAATAAGGTTTGTCCCTGTAAACCCCAGTTTTACGATATAAAAGTGGGGTTCAAAGGGGTCAAAGTTATATAGGTGTGTTTTCGTGATGGCTGTACTTGGTTTATCTGTGAAGTTTTTTCCTCAGTGTTGGGTCCCATATGGGATAGGCATATTCCATTTTTTTCCATACTTATGTGTTGTAAGCTGTCTCTCTCACTTTGGGATGTTTAGTCTTTATATTCCTGTTGAGGAAGCGCAGTGTTTGGTTTGCGTTATTCTGTCTATCTATATGAGGGGTTCCAAGTCAGGCCAGGAGAGATGTCAACCCCCAAATACCTAGCGCTAGTCACAACCTCATGGACCTGTTCATGTAAATAATACAGCGTATTAATAGGTCTCCTAGAAGTTGTCACACTCACCACCTGGCACTTCGAGGGGTTAAACTACATGTCCCACCGGGACTCCCACTCAGACAGAATGTCAAGATCCCTTTGGAGCACCTGGCTCTCATTTGGGCCCTTCACTCTTAGGTAAACGGCCATGTCGTCAGCGAACTCAGACGAACTTTCCAGGAGATGAGGACTGGCAAGTCATTAATGTAGATGAGGAACAGAATCAGCCCCGGCACAGAGCCCTAAGGCACTCCAGATGTAACTGGGACCGAGTCTGACTCCTCGTCATCCAGAACAACTGACTGAGACCGGTTACCCAAGAAAGCCCTTATCCAGTCAAGTGTTCTTCCTCTGATCCCATACTGGTGGAGTTTTCAAAAGGAGTTTGGCATAATTCACTTTGCCAAAGGCCTCCGAAAAGTCCAACAATGCATAATCAGTTTGTTTAGCCACACTTGCATTCTGGGCAAGCTCCTAGACCAACATGGCGAGCTTGGTTTCACATGGTCGTTTTTCTCGGAACCCATGCTGCATGTTATACAATAGACTATGTGAATTCATATGCCAGACCACCTGTGATGCCATGATATGCTCGAGAAACTTGCAAATTATGCATATGAGGGAAATCGTTCTGTAGCAGCCGATGGTTTGTCCCCCTTTTTGAAGAACGGTGTAAAAATGGCATGGCACCAATCTGCTGGAAGCCTGTCTGTCTGAAGGGACAGCTCAAACAATATTTAGAGTTTTGCTGATATCTCTTCTGCAAGCTCTTTCAGCAAATTTGTCAGAACCAGCTTCTTTCCCTGGTTTTAGATTTTGAGCAGGTATCCACTGAGATATTAAATGTATCCATAGGTGGTTCCTACGATGTTAAGACAGACTGGAACTGATGGTTCTGAACATAAGCTTTTTGAACGGGATCATTTAATAGTTTATTGCCATGTTTTAGGGTTGGCGAGCCAACCTGATCTTGCTGAGAGATTTTCAAAAAGGAAAACAGCTTCTTGCTTTCGCAGGTCATACGCTCATCAGTGTCTAACCCAAGGAGACCCTCTAGTTAAGTTGTATAGGCCCATTTGGTTTTATATTTAATCAGCTTCCTCTAACTAAAAAATTGCAACGTTTTGTCTGGTCTCCAGTTTTCCTCAAATTACTGTAGAGGCGATCACGTTTCCTGATCATTATTTCTTGGATGATCCAGAGGAGGGATGATTTTTCCTCGGATCGTTTTAGTGGGGATGCATTTAGATGTGAATCTTTCTAATGCTGAGGGGCGAATTCGGTCCACAAGGCATCCACAGATTTCCAATGATGATCTGCAGTAAACTTGTCCTGTAATCTGATACAAGAGATTTTAAGCGGGGACAATCAGCTTTTCTAAATAGCTGAACCTTATGGGGATTCTGTTTTTGTAACATTGGCTTTCAGTGCACACTCACTGATGATCATGTCATGATCACTTAGACCAGGAATGCAATCAATGCTCTTTACAAGTGTCTGGTTGGTTGCAGGGAAAAGGCCCAGGACATTATTATGCCTTGTCGGTTCCTTAACCATTTGAGTAAAACTGAAGTCATCAATAAAGTCACGAAACAGTTTATATGTTTGTTTGTGATTGCAGCCTGGATTCATAGTCGTTTCGTTCTTAGGCCATGTAAACTTAGGAAGCAGCAAGATTCTTACGAACATTTTCAATTGACTTGTGCAGTTCTAACAGGCTAGCTTGGCCACCATCCTCCACTGGTCTATAATATGCACCGATAAACAACGGATGTGTGCCAACAACCTCCAGCTTCACCAGGATCTCGCAATTGTGGTTGTTGCTGGAGACAATGTCATTCCGCACGAGGATAAAAACTCCTTCGCCATGTGTAGAGGACTACATGTCAGCACGATACTGGGTGTAGCCGGGATTCACCATTAAACATTTCTTGTAACAGCCAGGATTCCGGCCAAACCACATATCAGGCTTCTGGGTTTCAAAGAAAATTGACAATAGATTGGAACGAGCACCCAAACTGATGTTTTGAAGATGAAATAAGACATTAATCTTACACTTTATGAAGATTTGTCTGTAAAGGGAATTTTTTTGCATGAATTTGCTAACATGATAGTGGGATGGAAATACCCTTTCATACATCCGGGTTATACAGTGCAATTATATGTCTATATAAAATAGATGTATATACGTCTGGAATTATGTTAGTATCAGTACACAATTTACCATAACCATGACTCTGACATATCCCGATTTTCAGACGCTCCCTTAATTCTATTCTGTTCACGGCAGCCGTCTAAAGCTTGTACTTTGGGCTTAAAATATCGCTTAAATGATTCTCTTTAGCACCGAAATGTGGGCCCCGTCAAGCGATTTTGGTACTTATCGCCTAGCAGCGAAGGTTCAGGCGAGCCTGCGCATCCGCGCAGTCTCGCCAGAACCTTCGCTGCTCGTTCATACAAGCAGTGAATCAAGAGGAACCTTCAGACAGAAAGCCATATCCCAGGCCCCTCTGAATGGCTGGGCATGCGCAGTTAAAATTTGTCATGACGGAATGCTCGAAGACACAAATTCGCTTGGCGGGGCTCATGTCTTCTGAACTCTAAAGCTTTACTGCAATAGTATCAATCACGTCAGTGATTCGGTTTCCAATGTGACTGATTACTTTGGTTTCGTATCAAAGCAACTCCAGACAATCAAGTAAATATTGATTTTCTTTCAGACGGACACCACTGCTCTCTTCTATCTATCTTCTTTCGAACTTCAATGGCTCGAACACCTTTGGGATTATGGAGACTTGTGGCCACGTAGAATCGATTTAAGCCCCCCCCCCCCACCCCCCAGTGGAATTCGTTTCCTTCCAAGGCGGTTCTTCTGTCGCGGTTTACTTTTGATATGGTTTGTCTTTGGGTGTTGGTGTCTCTTATATTATTTTATTTTGGATAGCCTATAGGCCATTTTGTGGGCAAGTAACTGTCCTTTTGGCTTTCCGCTATTGATGTTTCCATTAGGGTCTGTTGTTTCATGTTTGTGTTTCTTTCCCTTTGGTGTCTGTGGTGGGAGCTGTGGGTTAATTGTATCGATTTCTGATCATTGCCTTCACTTCTATTTTGCTCTTGACAGGGTGCGGGTTAGGAGGCAAAAGTTGGGAAAAGTTTAAGGATATGATTTTGATCTTCCATGAACGTATATTGTGTAATTTATAATTATTATAATTGGCTCGACGAGGCGCCTCTTTTGAGAACGTTTAGTATTCATACATTAATGTATATTGTGTGTACTCATTAGAATCGCCTTGATGAGGCGATTCTAATGAGTACACACAATATACATTTCCAAGATAGCCGCACATTGGGGCTTAGAGAAATAAGATTGGGCTGCATGGTGCTTCCACGACCGAACATGAGTAGAAGGTCTAAGCCTGTCCAGGCAAAATGATGTGAGTCGGGCCGTTCCTAGTTATAATAAACCCTAACAGTTTCTTTTGACGGTAGGGCTTGAGATGTCTTTTCATCTCAATGTATGGTAAAAAAAAACTCAAAATCTTAAAAGTGACCTATATAGTGTTAACAGGAAGTAAAACCTCAACTAAGACAAAAGATATGATAAAATAGATGAATAAATAATAAAACAGATCCCATTACGATAAAATACCCACGTGACATAATGCATTTTTTCACATCACCAAAATGGCTACTTTTCCGATGAAAATCCGTTATATTTTTGTTATTTGTACTGAAAACATAGGTTATGGGTGCTCGTTAGTGAGGCGGTTCTAACGAGTACCCACGACATATGTCTTGGAGCAGAAGTTAAAAAATAATATATATCCCCGTAAACCCCAGTTTTCTCTATTTGAAGCGGGGTTTAGGGGGTCTTCGTTTCGCGAACTTGTTCACGTGATGACATGTCAGACCAAAAACTTACTAAGATACCAACATTACTTCAAAGCTGTGTTTATTGACCTTTGTTCTACTACACCCAAGTAATAGATTATAAAAGACATTCGCTGCCTATCGATCAAATAATTATCCCTCTAAATCTCTTAAAATACTATAAAACAGCACTTCACCATTATTAATCATTTCACTTATTTTATTTCCAGAGCTATCCTGCAGTCAATTAGAATAGCATCTTCTATCATTCAGGGCTCTAGAATCTTCATATTTTCATGCGAAAATTGACATTTTTGGGTAGATTGTTTGCTACGCGCAGTAGCATTACGTTGTCGATGTCCACGCAACCATCACTGATTTGTAAAATCCAGGTACCGGTAATTTATGGTTTCGCTATTCTTAGTGTTGTGAGGTTTGAGTGTTGTGAAAAAAACAAGGTTACTTGTAGAATCGATCTGGACTAGATTCGTGTGTTGGGTTTGGCAAAAAGGGCCCTGATCACAGACTACACTGTTTGCTTAAACTATAGGAATTTAATCCTTATCAACTCATACTCTTCTAAAGAAGCCATCTGATCAGGATCAACACTGTTTGTCATTCAGTTTGTGACTATGGAGGAAAACATTATATCATGTAATGTGATTAGCTGATAGTCAGCAATGGATGTGGCTAATAAAAATTATTCAGCAGAATCAGGGTTAAGGGTTAAATGAAACAGTCTAAGTTCATTTCAGACAAGGATCGTCTCCCAGCCTACACTCAGAAGATTCGACCAAACACTGCTCTGAGTGCTTTGATTTTTTTTGTTTGGTCCCCGTCAACATTATATAGGTCATTTTGGAGACGTTGTTTCCAATTTTGTGGGACTTTTACCCGACATTGAGATGAAATGACATCTCATGACTTGCCATCCAATGAAATCAATAGGGATTATAAACATGGACGGTCCGACTTGCACTACTTTGCCTGGACAGCTTAGGACCCTCTAAACGGTTTACCACTACTCGTGTGCGGTCGGTTTCAGATCTGCATGGAAGATTTTTACCCGACAAACATGCATCATTTAAGTCCCTTATACCTATCATTTTCTCACATTGAAATGAACTGTGGGATATATATTTAATGGAAGCAAGTCTGGTATTCAGAACGCAACTAAAAGCTCGGTCCAAAAGTGATAAAACCCGGTACCTCCCAGTATTTAGTGCAATGCTACCTATACCAAACCCTCATTTTCTTTATGATGCATCAAAAGAATTGCCAAATAGAAATTTAGGTCATATCTAATAATTTTGTCATGCATAATAAAAGTTCAGTCACAAAGAATCTTTCAAGTTTGCGAAAAAGTTATCGCTTCAGATTCAACAATGAAAGCCGAACAAACCATAGTTTTTAGAAAGGGCAAAGTTTATTTCTTTCTGGAATGGAACCCAGACATCGGCTTGCATCAATGGTTCTTCTCCAATGTCTTTGGAACAATTCAATACTAAAATGCACAGAATTATGCTTAAATAGCACCAATACTCATTTTTTATGGCTATTTTCACACCTACACCCCCTATCAAAAGTAAAAAATGGCATTTTGAGGATATTTTTAGGACAAAAATGCCAAGAAAATGTTTATAAATGCCTTAATGCCATGAGGAATAGCTGAATATATCTATTCAAATCCTTTTACATGAATACAATAATATAGAACTAATAACGGATGAGAAAACTTATCCGGATATTGCAGCGGGTTGTTTCGGAGAGACAATTTTGAAGTTTTGCTTTGGTCTGAGATATAGTCCTAGTGCCATGAAACCTTACCCTTATATTCCAGATGGAGTGGATTTTTTCTTATGTTTGTGCAAATACAATTACTGCAAGTTTCCTTTCCAAAGACATCTAACAAAACTGATTTACATGGCTTTAAAGTAACCCCCACCCCCCCCCCCCCCCCCCCAAGAACATAGATCAGAGATCAGAGGCAAAAAATCATCAAATAACCCAGTTAGACCTAAATTAGCACTACCATCACATTTTTTGCAGTATCTATGGCAAAATAACTGCCTTGAAGATCTACAAATGTGTGGAAATAGTATGTAATGACTGAAAACAGGACAGCGGTCCTACTTTTGCTATAGGGAGCTTTCGACTAGATGTTTTCCATAGGCGACAATAATAACCTTTTACCTGCTCCCACAAAAACTACACATACAAAACTTTTAAAACTTTACTTCTTTATAGAGCCATCCTAGCCCAACAAGTTAATGAGAAAAAAATTCACATGTTGATCTGCTCCTTTTCAAGTTACAGTCAACCATGTTTGTTTACCTACAATAACGGAGTAAATACAACCCAACATTTTTAAAGGAGGGGTGACCATATAAAATCAGCAAAAATTTCTTTGAGCTTGCAAATATATTAATAAAACATGCATCATTTTAGTCCCTTATACCTATCATTTTCTCACGTTGAAATTAAACATGGGATATATATCCAATGGAAGCAAGTCTGGTATTCAGAACGCAACTAAAAGCTCGGTCCAAAAGTGATAAAACCCGGTACCTCCCAGTATTTAGTGCAATGCTACCTAATAAATGTACATTCTGTCAAGTCTCTTAAACGATATACACTGAACTTCCTTAATTAAGACCATCTTTGAGACTGTTTAAAAGTGCTCTCAAGAGCACATTTGATCAGTCTCAAAGGTGGTTTCTTATCCGGAGACGCTGGGTTCTACGTAGAAAACACACACACACGCACGCAAGCACGCAAATGAATGACTGAACCCTTTTCAATAAGGTTTTCAAGCAGATGGTCTTAGGAGTAATTTTAGGTGGTCCTAATTGCGGAATCGTACTGCAATCCAGGCAGGCACATGACGTAATTGTGACGTCACAGCAACGTCGGTATAACGTCATGATATTTATACAACGTCAGGTCAACGTCGGCGCAACGTCGTCGCACCGACGTTGATTTGACGTTGCCCTAGCGACGTGTGCCTGCTGGGATATGGCTTTAGCTTGAAAGAGATAGCCTTTACAAAGGTTTTACTTATCCTCTTCCGACTTGACTGGCCTTTCTTCGCGCCGCGCTTCAGTTCCGTCAAAAGATGTATTTGTCTGTTTTCGAGAATTTATAATATAGACTCCATTAATGATGAGTTGTATAAAGTAAGACTTGTCTGCCTTCCATTCAAGCATTCGGGATAAATCATTGATTATCCCGTTAACAATACCGATTTTTGTTTGAGAACGGAAGTGTTAGTACTAACAACCGGAAGTTAATATTTGGCAATCAAATCATGTTGTATTGAATCTGGAAGAAATTTGAGTGTAACAGACATTAAGAGATCCAGGTCAATTGATTGGAACAAATTGGCGAGCCAGAGAAAAAAAACAGCCAAGGAAAGGCTCAGGCGGTCAATTCTTTAAGAGAATGTCTACAGACCCTGTTTGACCAATGAGGTTTTTCGAATTATTTCTGTAATTAATCAAGGTGATGATTTTATTTGCTGGTCCTCATCTGACTTCACCTCCATTTTATTTTGCCCCAATGCCCACCGCCGCCACCACCACCACCAACAACAACAACACAGAGTAGGGATGGCCAGAACTTTTGATGAAGAATGATAATGTTGTCAAGTTTTTGTCCGATTTGCTGTTTTCTTAGTACCTTGGGGGAGTGAGCTCGCTTGGATACATGACATTGTTCCGTCGTCCTTTATATGTTTTCTTGTAAAAGGGACCTAACTTATTTTCCAAGTAGAAATACCAACTTTACTTTATATCTTTAGAAAGATAATTTATTCCGAGTTGTAGGAACTATTAAAAAACATTAATAGAAAAAATGATCTTGTTTGTATAAGTTATTTTATGATAGTCTGGTGACAGTTTCAAGGCAATTCCCCATAATAACAAATAAAAAGAGGGGTATACAGGTTGTCCATAAAAAATGACCTTTTATTTTTCAACGGAATCTTATGAAAAGAAGAAGGAATATAAATTCAAGAATGATGAAAAATAATTTGGTAATTCAATGCTTTAATGGCAAAGCTTGGTGATAAAAAAAACTGTCTGTATACCAGACCATTATAAACTGAGGGCGTCTCGTATATCGAATATCGACTACAGTAAAATTCCCGTATTAAGACCATCTTTAGGACTGTTCAAAAGTGGTCTTTAAGACCACTTTTGAACAGTCCCAAAGGTTGTCTCTGACCGGAGGACACTCCATGCAGCAAACACAAAGAAAAACATAATTGAAACTTTCTAAATAAGCTTTTTAAAGCAGAATTAGTCTCAATATCTGGTGGTCTTAATAGCGGAATTTTACTGTACCTAGGTTAATCTCGAGACCAGTTCTGGCAATGCATACAAAAACGAACTTCAGTGTTTCGAAGACATTTAAGGGGGATGGGAACACCTGGCAGATTTTTCCGCAATTTTTTCAAAGGGAGGCAACTTTCGGGACTTCATGTTCGCTTTTCTATCAGCCCTGTCCCACTGAAAAGGGGGTCTACTCTGACAGGAAAGAATTTGCTCTTCAGGAGCAAATTCTTTCCTTTAAGAGTTGACCCCTATTGACATGGGAGACAAAATTTCATTTGCAGGAGTTGACTCCCCTTAAGGTGTTCCCCTTCCCCTAAGACCATGAAAATTTGTTCGAGATTGGGATAGTTCGAGCCATTAAGGTTTCTCACAGAACACATTGTGTATACAAGCCTATACAAATACAGTGAAACTTCGATAACTCGAACACGGATAGTGCGTTTACCATGACTAATTCGAAGTCATGGGACAGCCTAAAATTTCTGTTCTTAGACTTGATTCCTAAGTGTATGAATAAAACAAAATCACTATCTTAAAATCCATTCCCCGTGGAGCCTTATATCCTTGCTTTATTTCACTACCACTTGTTATTCTGTAAGCTCAGAGATATTGTATATGCAAAAGCTCGACAAAAAAGCAAAGCTGACAATCACAGATATAATTCGTACATCGATATTGTAATCCAGGTATACAGATTTGAATAAGTCATTTGACTATATTTCTGAATCCCTTTTGTATGATATGTGTATTTCTACCATCGATACTTGTGCATAATATGTATGTTTTATACACTGAATAAATAACGTTTGAACAAACTCATTCTGGAGTTCCTTGAGACTTTTTCCGATTATATAATTCGGATTATATATAATTTTTTTATTATGGTATGTTGTGTGCACTCATTAGAATCGCCTCAATGAGGCGATTCTAACGAGTGCACACCACATAACTTTATTTTATTGATGTTAAAAAAGATATCTTAAGTGGTCTTTATTATGCCTCAAGACCTGGTACTTTGATTAAATCTCAGTAGTTCGAATCACCCATATCTCGAACCAATTTTTCACGGCCCCAATGGCTTTTCCAGTTATTGAAGTTCGACTGAATATTGGAATTTTACAACAAAAACTGAAAATTGCCAGAGATAAAAATTCTGATTTTTTTAATATTTCTGCACAAAGCATAGAACGTGGGTACTCGGCGAGGCGGTTCTCACGTGTATCCACAATTTATGTTCTTGAGCAGAAATAAGAAAAATAATGTATACCAACGTAAATCCAAGATTTACTATATAATTTGGGGTTTAAGTGGGTCAAAATTATAAAGGCGTGTTTTCGTGATGAGAAATCCTAGAACGAATGAATAAGGGCTGTCTCTTTGACCTTCTATAAAATGAAGGTATGTTGTGTATAGCCAGTAGAATGTATAGCCAGTAGAATCGCCTCATCGAGGCGATTCTAATGAGTGCACACAACGTAAATTTCAAGATAAAGTAAGAACAAAAATGTTCCTGATTTGTTATGGGAAGTTTCTAAAGTTCTTCTCAGCCATTTTAACCGAACCATCCGGATCTGAGTAAAATTGTAGTTTTGCCCTTAAAAGTTTGTTTAATTACATATGTTCAATACGTCTGTGACTGTGGAATTTCTTGGAAACTAAAGTGCGTTTGATCGTTACTTAGTTTGTTTAAACTGGCGAAAAAAATCGAATACAACCAGTACCGGTCTTTTAATTATACCGCATTGTTCGGTTGAATATTGATAAAGCATCGGTTTTAATCCACATCGCTTAATTAATAGAGCCGGGCCACAGAAGACGATACAAACTGGCATCCTCTACCAGAAGTCTGTGGTCCCATGAAGCAATATCAGTATTTTCACGTTTGTTCTACGAATGCACAATGATCCACAAAAATTCAAACGACCTGCGCATACTCTGATCAGATTGCGCGGATGCGCAATCTGATCAGAGTATTCGCTGGTCTATGCTGGTCGAATAGACCCTCTTGTACCTTTTACTGGATACCGGCTCAAGATTCTATCGATGTTGTAAAGAACCAGCAAATCCATATAGCACGAAATGTTCATGTAGCAGTTTTATGTGAAGCTTAATTAACTTTGATGTCTGCCATGGTACAAAATGATATAATATTTATTTGTTTATTTATTTATTTACTTTATTTATGTATATATTTCCTGTGAGCAGTTGAACACGGCTTGGTTATGTGTTTTACCCTCCAAGACTTCCAGCTTGAAGGAATGGTAGACAAACTAACATTACGAAATCACACCTATTCAAATATATTGAAAATCCAAAAACTGAAAACTTTCAGGTAAAAGGTGCTGATTTTTTTTTCTTATTTCTGCTCAAAACATATATTGTGGTAACGAGTACCCACAATCAATGTTTTGAGCATAAATTATAAAAGTAATGTATACCCCCGTAAACCCGTTTTCTTTCCTGTATATCGTGATGCGCGTCGCCAACACAGCGATCTCGTTTAAGTCAATAAAGGCAGTTTTGGCAATAGTAGCAAACAGCCCAACCACACCAACAAATCAGTGTAGACTGTGGCAGATAACAGTCAAGGGGTAATTTTAAAGGTACTACTTTCGTAGGGTACGATGAAGACTCGCGAAGGCTCGTGAATACAGCGAAGGCTCGCAATGCTATGTGGTCTTTGTACCTTGAATGAAACATTGGTTCCCCTCAATGTTTTTAACCAACTGTTGCCGATTGGTACCAGCCCTGATTTAGAAAAAGGCAAAATTTAATTGCAAGCACAAGATGTTATGATACCACCAACCGCAAAATTGAGAAAATCGGCGGAACCATTCAATAGACACATCCAAACACTACGTCATCACTCAATAATACTATTTGCCGGGACTTACCGGTTGTGGGCAAAAACGTCTTTGGCCGTTTGTCGCCATTATAAATGCGATGCTATTTTCTGTGTAAACTTGTATTTTGTTTGGAATCGAAACGACAAAATTGACCTTTAAACTTTTAAAACAGACATGTCTTAGATTGTAATTATTTGTTTCTAGAGAGGATGTTTTGATGATAATTACCTGTTAAACTTAGGCAGGAAACGAGGCGGGATGGTCTTAATTTTTTGTAATAAAATGCGCAAAAAGAATGACTAAAATGCGGAAGATGCAGGAATGAAGTCTTGAATATATTTATCTACTCATTTAAAGTGTAATTTGATCGATTTTCTGTAACAGTCAACTAAAATATGCCCGTAATATTAAACCTATTTACAATGTGTTTATATGGAACCAGCGGCTTTTTGCCAACCACGAAAGATCGTTATCAAAAGGAAAAGTAGAATTGCGCATGCGCAGTGACAAGTAAACATGGTCACGTGTCAAGACATTGGATCCGTCTATAGTCTGGTCTAGATCTAAGTTCCAATCCGCCATTAAGTTATATCATATATAGTTCTGCCACAGTAAAGCAACAACTAATTTTGACCTGTAAATGATCTTGACCTCCGACCTTTAGGTCTCTGATCTCAGTTGAAACATGTATGGGGGTATCCATAATTAACTGAATTAACTATCCTATGGTTCTGATGACACTGACCTTTCACACTAACCTTGACTCTGATCTTGAGATCTCAGTAATTTTCAACGAACAAATGAGTTGATTTTCATTTATTAAATACCATGTATATTTGCATGGTGGTCCATAAATGCATCTTGCCTGCTCCCCTACGTCCAGACCTGGTTCTCGAAACCTCAAATTCGCAAATAAGACAAGGTCTGGTGATAACCGCAATTAATTTACAGAAGATTATAAAACTTTAAGTTTCATTGCTATGATACTCATTGAACTGTGTACATTTTGAAGCCTCTGTGGTGTAGTGGATACGCTACTCACCTTGTAAACCAGGGCTCGCAGGATCGATCCCGGGCTTCTCCAGACTTTCGGATTTTTCTTTAAACCGAGGTCCCTTCTCCTTATGACCTTAGCTGTTGGTGGGACGTAAAACTCGAACACTCACTCACTCAACTGTGTACATTGATTGTCTTTCGGAAGTATAATACCACATAAGGTTTGCCCATAGGTCACAGATATAAAACACGAAATTCAGGCGCTCCCCAAGGTGTTCCTCCAAGTTGTATCACGAACCGAAGACACAGCCCGCCGTTAGGTTTACGTTTTACTACAATGGGACCAGAAATACAGTGAAATTCCGCTATTAAGACCACCTAAAATAAACTCATTCTGCTTTAAAAAGCTCATTTAGTAGGTTGCTGATTCTTTGTGTTTTCTGCAAACAGTGTTCTCTGCTCAGAGACCACCATTGGGACTGTTCAAAAGTGGTCTTAAAGACCACTTTTGAACATTCCAAAGGTGGTCTTAATATAGGAATTTTCTCTATACAGGCGTGTTTCAGGATTTCTTCAGCAGGAAAAAGTCCACACTTAGATCTCGTTTTAGTCAATTAATATCATTCTGAGAGGCAGTTTTGTCAGTAGTACAGCAATCAACTCGCCCATCTAAACAAATCAGTAGTCTGTTGCCGCTAAAAGGCAAGGGGTAAAATTTCCCGGGCCCTGTATGGGTGCATTTTTCCTGACGACAACTCTTGATTTAGATTTAATTTTTCTGAACTTTTTTGCTTCATAAGGAAGAAATTCTGAAACGGTGGAGCTATCGTCTAATTCCAAACAAACCTTCGTAAGAAAACATACTTGTGTTTGTCAGTTCGGCTATTCCAATGGCATTCATGGGTGGCTGGCATCGCAACCAGTTCCTGATGTGACCTTTCAGGCACGATGACAAATAACGTTAGTCGTATCACGCAACAATATTGCGCATGTCAGCGATGCGTGACGCGAATCGAATCATACCAAGACAGAGTGGACTGTTCGGGGCACAGTTTGCGTCATATTTCTAGATTTAGCTTATAGCAATTGGAAGTTTGTATTCCTAAAATGGAGCCAGCGCATGGCAAATCAACAACAAGAAATGCAACAAGCGAACACTCAGATCAGCCTGCGCAGCCGCACAGACTGATCAGAGTCTTCGCTGATCATATAAACCTACTACAGGCTCCAGTCTATCTAAAGGGAGATTTGCGAAAACTCATGGCATATCTGGGTTGAAGTATCCGCTGATCTGGATATTTGCCCGTCGCACTGGTTTAATTCAAGCTTTAGCCATGCGTTGGCTTAAATGTTATCTATCCTAGTTAAGGACAGCAGTAATCAATATGAGACAGGCCTGAAAACTTGGAATGTTTTGTCTGGCAATTTGATTTATTAAAATGTCACATTTCACAGAGAGTTGCTGAATGCGTTTATAGGGTTCCGAGCTTATACTGGCGACCCAATATAAAGCCTGGTTTCCACGGTATGTTACCCACATAAGGTTTTGATGCACATCAAGAAAACATATCGTGGGTTTTGCCCATAAGGTTTAACCAATCAGAAGCGAGGTTATAGAGAATAATTGCTTTTCTCCCGTTCAACAGGCATTCGTGAATACTTAACTCATTAATGAGTAGCAAGAAGACTCAAAGCACTGAGAGCACTGATCGGGCGATTGTTTGTGAACTTCGAATAGCATCAGGGAGATTCTGCATCTGGTTGGCAGTTTAAATCAGCTAGGCTTAAATCGGGCTTGATCTGTTTTTGTTTTTGTTTTGTTATGAGAGAGACTTCATGATGTCCCTTTCTGCTGAAAAGCAATCTGAAATCATTGAAGCTTTCAGCTCGACTTCTGGATATTTGGATGATTTATTAAATATTGACAATACCTATTTCGATGGTTTGATCATTCAAATTAACGCCCTAGAACTTCAGTTAAATAAAGCAAATTCTTCTGATACCGAGACCCCGTTTCTGGATTTACATCTACCTATTGTAGATGGGTTTGTTTCTTGCAAAATTTATGATAAACGCGATGATTTTGAGATTGTCAATTTTCCGTTTATGGATGGTGATGTTCCTTGTGCGCCATTCTATGGCGTTTTTATTTCGCAATTGATTCGTTTGCCAGATTGTGTAGTCATGTAACTGACTTCAACACTTGTAATAAATTGTTAACTGCTAAACTTCTAAGTCAGGGTTATCGGTACCATAAACTACGCAAAACCTTTTCAAAATTTTATAGACGTCATTCTGATTTAATTTCAAAATTCAATATTGGACTTAAATCTCTTCTGCAACAAGGTAGCATTGCACTAAATACTGGGAGGTACCGGGTTTTATCACTTTTTGACCGAGCTTTTAGTTGCGTTCTCAATACCAGACTTGCTTCCATTGGATATATATCCCATGTTTTATTTCAATGTGAGAAAATAATAGGTATAAGTGATGCATGTTTTATAAATATATCTGCAAGCTCAAAGAATTTTTTGCTGATTTTTATGGTCACCCCTCCTTTAAGAATGTTGGTTTGTATTTACTCCGTTCTAGTAGGTAAACAAACATGGTTGACAGTAACTTGAAAAGGAGCAGGTCAACATGTGGATTTTTTCTCATTAACGTGTTGGGCTAGGATGGCTCTATAAACAAGTAATGTTTGAAAAGTTTTGTATGTGTAGTTTTTGTGGGAGTAGGTAAAAGGTTACTATTGTCGCCTATGGAAAACATTTAGTGGAAAGCTCCCTATAGCAAAAGTAGGACCGCTGTCCTGTTTTCAGTCATTACATACTATTTCCACATATTTGTAGGTTCTGTCCAATTCTGTTTCATAAAATGTATCTTCATGGCATGTTATTTGCCATAGATACTGTAATAAATGTGATGGTAGTGCTAATTTAGGACTAACTAGGTGCATTTGATGAACTATGTTCTTGGGAGGGGGGTGGGGTACTTTAAAGCCATGTAAATCAGTTTTTATTGATGTGTTTGGAAAGGAGACTTGCAGAAATTGTATTTGCACAAACACAAGAAAGAATCTACTCCATCTGTATAAGAGTAAGGTGTCATGGCACTAGGAAACTGTCTCAGACCAAAGCAAAACTTCAAAATTGTCTCTCCGAAACCGCCCGCTGCAATATCCGATAAGTTTTCTCATCCGATATAAGTTCTGTTTTATTGCATTGGTGTAAAAAGGATGTGAACAGATATATTCAGCTTTCCTCATGGCATTAAGGCATTTATAAACATTTTCTTGGCATTTTTGTCATCAAAATATCCTCAAAATGCCATTTTTTACTTTAAATAGGGGGTGTAGGTGTGAAAACAGCCATAAAAATGAGTATTGGTGCTATTTAGGCATAATTCTGTGCATTTTAGTATTGAATTGTTCTAAAGACAATGGAGAAGAACCACTGATGCAAGCCGGTGTCTGGGTTCCATTCCAGAAAGATATAAACTTTGCGCTTTTCAAAAATTATGGTTTGTTCGGCTTTCATTGTTGAATCTGAAAGCGGTAACTTTTTCGCAAACTTAAAAGATTCTTTGTTACTGAACTTTTATTATGCATGACTAAATTATTAGATATGATCTTAATTTATATTTGGCAATTCTTCTGATGCACCATAAAGAAAATAAGGGTTTGGTATAGGTAGCATTGCACTAAATACTGGGAGGTAGCGAGTTTTTAGACCGAGCTTTGAGTTGCGTTCTAAATACCAGACTTGCTTCCATTGGATATATCCCATGTTTTATTTCAATAAGGGACTAAAATGATGCATGTTTTATAAATATATCTGCAAGCTCAAAGAAATTTTTGCTGATTTTATATGGTCATCCCTCCTTTAAAAATGTTGGTTTGTGTTTGCTCCTTTCTAGTAGGTAAACAAACATGGCTGACAGTAACATGAAAAGGAGCAGGTCAACATGTGTTTTTTTTTTCTCATTAACTTGATGGCTAGGTTGGCTCTATAAACAAGTAAGGTTTGAAAAGTTTTGTATGTGTAGTTTTTGTGGGAGCAGGTAAAAGGTTACTATTGTCGCTTATGGAAAACATTTAGTGGAAAGCTCCCCCGATGGTGTATCGGAATCCGAATTTTATGGCGACTTAGTATAAATTCAGATAAATATATAACCGCAATAACTTCCCAATTTCGTAAAATCATTCTTCGATATAAAACAAAATTGGATACAACATAAATGTTATACGACAGACTGCATGCAGTGTAGTTAACCCAATCACGGTTTACAACTTTGCTCCCCTCTTCAATTGCACTGTGGGTCAGGCCTCAGATTCTATGACGGTTCCAGCGTAAAGGCTTACTGAAAATTAGAGAGAATCTAAACCTATGTAATGTTGGTGGTGCCTGATGCTCTGTCCTTGGTTGGGCCCATCGGAGTCTAACTGTTGGTTTTATTTTGCTCAAGATTTTCAGTGGTTTCTTGCTGTCGAGTCTTCACCGTTGTTTCATCTCCGTGGTTGTTTGATTTTTTTTTTGTGTTCACGGAGATGTTGCACTGATGAGTTAGGAGGCCTTCATGCGGACTGAACAAATTATTTGTCTAAATCGTGACGGAAGTAAGGGCGAGGATTGTGGCCACGTAAAATCGATTTAAGCCCCCCACCCCAAAGTGGAATTCGTTTCGCTGACCGTTCCATTGCGGTTCTTCTGTCGCGGTTTATTTTTGTTATTGTTTGTCTTTGGGTGTTTGTGTCGCTTATATAATTTTTTTTTTGGATAGCCAATTGGCCATTTTGTTGGAAAGTAACTGTCCTTTTTTGGCTTTCCTCTAGTGATGTTTCTATTAAGGTCTAGTTGTTTAATGTTATTGCGTCATGCCGGAATCCTCGAAGACACAAATTCGCTTGGCAGGGCTCATTTGAAGGTCACTGTTTAACCCTTTTTTGTACCAAATGGAATCTTCCTCCTTATATATAGCAGGAGTCCATTTTAAAATTTAGGGGTGTCAGGTTGTGTTTTCTTCAAAACTTATTATGAAACTGGCTAAACTTTTTGCAAACAGTGAAGGCACTGCTCAGACGGCACGTTCTGTGGCGTCTGATCTGGACCTACACTGTTTGACAGGGTACCCGTTTCTGGTACTATATGGGTTATGGCAAATTCGCTGAAACGGGGTAGTATGGACCAGAAACTTTGCACAATCTGAAGTATTCTGTTCTACTGTGAACTCTTGCACCCAAAGGATAAATCTTTATAGCGCACATAAACTGGGACGGTTTGTTTACCGTAAAACTTTCCATGCCTTTCATAATAGTGTAGATTTTATTCTAAGCCATTTGGAATCCTCGATTCCAATGTGGAAGTTTGAAACTTTTTGTATCACTGATGATTAAGTTCGAAACAAGGTTTAGTACACTAACAATTTTCAGTTGTTTAGTTTATTTCCTTTCTCTAAATGGTACGCCTTTTATAGGAAATGGGTAGGTTGATGCCAATGCTCTTACAGCTCTCATAAGAACAAGTGCATAAGTCATTTAAACTATAGGTAACAGTTTTTTACTAGACATGTATATATCATTTATATATCAAGAAGATTTTTTGTCATGAATGAAATGCACTAAAACCGTCTTCAAATGTGTCGGTGAACTGTCTTCAAGTGTGAATTGTCTCTGAAAAGGGTTTCGGTGAACTGTCTTGTCTGTGAACTGTCTCAATACACCAGCAGTCGTGAGTGAGTGTTTCAGTTTTTACGTCCCACCAACAGCTAAGGTCATACGGAGACGGGACCTCGGTTTAAAGACTCATCCGAAAGTCTGGAGAAGCCCGGGATCGAACCTGCGACCCCTGGTTTACAAGGCGAGTAGCGTAACCACTCGACCACGGAGGCTTCTACACCAGCAGTCGTGGTTTTTACACTCGGATTAGATATAATTATCCGCAACTTCATTCATAAATTTTGTAAAGGAAGAATGTCTGTGTAAACTGTATAATTAATGAAAAGTAAACAGAAGGACATGGGCGTTCATGAAATAAATTGATAGAACGTGCAAGTTTTATTTAGGTCCACAATACGAAAACACGCCTATATAATTTTGAGCCCCTTGAACCCCACTTTATACAGTACAACTGGGGTATACAGGGGTAAACCTTATTTTTCTTATTTATGCTCTAAAATATAGATTGTGGCTACTCGTTAGAACTGCCTCGATGAGGCGGTTCTAACGAGTACCCACAATCTATATTTTGAGCAGAAATAAGAAAAATATCACAATTTTTCATTTAAAAATTTTCCTTTTTACGGCGGTAAAGTTTACAATGTATAAGTATAGGCATGTTTTCGTAATGTCGATATTTTTTTTAACTTTTGAGACTGTTTTGAATATGCAGCATTATTTTCTCACGGATTTTCTTGGCGGTGATTAGGCTGGTTGCACTACGGTCAGATTTCAACATACTGTTCACTTTGGGGCAATTGTTGGTCACAATCGCCCCAAAAACATAGCCAGTTAAAACTGAGCGAAGAACAAACAAAGAATGCTGATACTCATTAGAATCGCCTCCGTGAGGCGGTATTAACAAAAAAAAACATTTATTATTCAGAACAACAATTTTGAAACGTAAGTTCTTTAAGCGAACATGATCGACTTTATTTATAGAGGCTAGTACTGGTACTATTCTTCCATGTGGCCCTGTTTTGTTTTATTCTTCCTCTTCCTTGGTAAAACCAGTACTAAGCAATGTGGATAAAGTCTCTTGCTCAACGAAACAACACTTGGCGCTTGCAGGGTTCGAACTAGCCACCTCTCGATCTTTAAGCCAATGCTATACCACTACTCCACAGCGCCCCATGGTCAGACCCCGCATTCTACACTGTTTGCCAATGCTCAAGTACATGACCTCAGTCCCGCTGATCGAAGTCTAACTGTTGGTGTTCTTTTGCTCCAGCATTTCAGTTATTTTTTGCCGTCGAGTCCTCACCGTTGTTTCATTGTGTGCTCGGAGATGTTGAACTGATGAGTTAGGAACAATAGAAGTGAAGGCAATGATCAGGAACCGATACAATTAACCCACACCTCCCATCAGGGACACCAAACGGAAAGAAACACAAACATGAAATAACTAGATCCTAATGAAAACATCAATATTGTAAAGTCAAAAGGACAGTTGTTTTCTCACAAAATGGCCAAAACCATAACAAAAATTAACCGTGACAGAACGACCGCCTTGGCACGGTCAATCAAGGGCGAGGCGCGCGGTCGCGTAAAATCGACCTAAGCGCTTCCCACCCCATCAGTGAAAATATTTTCACTGACCGTTTCTGTCACCGTTAATTTTTGTTATGGTGTGTCTTTGAGTGTGGGCTTGGTTTATATTTTTTGTTTTGGATAGCAATTGGCCATTTTGTGGGAAAATAACTCATCACGTGAACAAGTCCGTGAAATTAACACCCCTTAAACACCACTTTATATAGACAAAACTGGGGTTTATGGGGGTATCCACTATTTTTCGTATTTCTGCCACAAGACAAAGGTTGTGGGTACTTGTTAGAACCGCCTAAATGAGGCGGTTCTAACGAGCACCCACAACCTATGTTTGCAAAATGAATAAGAAAAATATCACGGATTGTCATCAGAAAAGTAGCCATTTTGGAGATGTGAAAAAATGCACTATGTTGCACGGATGTGTTATTGTAATATATCCTTTTGGCTTTTCGCAATTGATTCGATCAAAAATGTTCTGGAAACAAAATTTTTGACAAAATGTGATTGTTGGGGTATAATTAATGGTGGATATTCTGTCACTGAACAGCCGGTAGTTAACCTTTAACACATCGAAAATGATTGTTTCTAAACTGGTTGGCTTAATCGGATAAATATCGCTCTATCTGCCATTGAGTCGCAATTCCACTGAATCCAACAATCAGTCGATATATATGACAGTTCCAGAGATCATTGGAATTTTTTTCAGTCTTTGTAAAGATCCATGTTCATGAGAATGACGTATGTTGTAGATCTCGAATTGCTCTTTTCTTTGTGTGTGTGTTTTGGGATGGTGATTATTTATCTGTTTATATGGGACACATCTCGAGAAATCCCGTTTACGGGCTTCGCGACCCGATGTGCGTTCAAGAGCGCGGGCGCCCGCAGAGCGCTCACTCTGTTGCCTAGTGTCCTTAGCAGAAGTGCGTTCAAGAGCGCGGGCGCCCGCCGAGGCTTGCTTTGTTGCCTAGGCAACAAAGTGAGCGCTCGGCGGGCGCCCGCGTTCTTGAACGCACTTCTGGTAAGGACACCTCTGTTGAAGACTAGCACCAGTCTTGAAATTTTTATATATACAAAGGACCCTCTTTATAACGGTATTATTCGGTCTAAAAGCCGGCTCTTTTAGCGACGCGGATAGAGTGGTTGGCTATTTTATGAAGTTAAGCAACGGAGAGCACGGTTACTACCATGACTTCGTGGACAACCTGGCTTTCGCTACAGAACTATTCAAATATTGAACACAAAGTGGACTGATCTTCAACATAGTTGTTTGCAAGTTACAATCAAAGCACTGAGAGTACTGGTGGGTCGATTGTCTCTGAGTGTAGATTGGGAAAATGGGCCCGAACGGGAACTTAGTCTGGTTCTATAACTCTTAGCCCTTTGTGTACCAAATGGAATCTTCCTCCTTATATATAGCAGGAGTCCATTTCAAAGTTTAGGGGTGTCAGCTTCTGTTTTCTTCAAAATCTATTTTGAAACTGGCTGAGCGTTTTGCTAACAGTGTAGGCCCGCGTTCTGCGGCGTCTGATCTGGGCCTGCACTGTTTGCCAAATACCCATTTGGGGGTTTCCGGTACAAATTAGGTTAAATTCCTGTACGTGTAGACCCTGATTAGCCGCTGCGTTTTTCGGCGTCTGACCCTTACATGCCTGTACTGTGAGCAAAGAGTGAAGACACGGATCAGACGCCGCGTTCTGTGGCGTCTGATCTGGGTCTACGCTGTTTGTCAAGCCCAACCAATGATTCCAGCCCCGATTCTACAGATAACCCTTTTACAACATGCTGACCTCATTGCAAATCAGCTACATGGATTTCCTACAAATCAGTAATAGTCATGTGGACTCCAGCACTGATAGATATTTTGTCCTTATAACTTTGGGTCGATTGATAAACAGTCAGGATTTCTCATGAAGTGCAAAAGAGCCGTTTTCTTACGAAGTGGATCAAAAGTCTTCTTTAATAATTCGTCAGGTTTTCGGCACTTAAATTGGTCCTACTTCTACATCATTTTGAAGTATCCTTTATAATGACCCGCCCCCGCCCATCGGGGCTTGAAGAAATAGGTGGGCTGCATTATGCTTCCACGCAGAGCTGAAACCGACCGCACACGAGTACTGGTAAACCGCTTAGAGGATCTAAGCCTGCCCAGGCAAAGCGGTGCGAGTCGTACCGTCCATGCTTATAAATCCTATTGGTTTCATTTCATCTCAATGTCAGGTAAAAGTCCAATAACATTTTAAGCAACGTCTCCAAAATGACCCTTACAGTGGCGATGGGGTTGTTAAACCTCAAATCAAACAAAACAAATCCTTTTAATTGACAGTTCAACCGCAAGCCCCCATCAAGGAACACGCCCATATCATATAAAGGAAGTTCGATCAAGTTTAATTTAGTTGCTGTTACTTTTATCGTACTCCCCCCCCCCCACGTCATTATAACAACCAATCAACGCGTACGAAATAAACTACTGGTTCTAGTGAGGGAAAACTGGGAACCAGTTGACCATGGTTCGAACCAACCTATCCTCGTTGGATGAACCGTGGAAACTAAAATGACGTCATTTCCTCTAACCAAATACAGTTCGATCTTACTTTAGTCACAGATTAGTGACCGCGGTTCTTACATCGAATCCGCTCATAATGTACTCTTTCTCTAGCATTGAAAGTCATGTTTTTTTTATTGTTTTTTTTTTTATTTATTTTTTTTAGGATTTCTTGTTTCTGTTTCAAACGTAGATTGCAGGGGCATCTTAGAATTGCCTTAATAGCCTTCTTCAGGGTAAAAGCTAAAACAATCGAATCAGCCAAAACAGTGAAATCATTGAAAAAGTATTTTAGCGTCCATATGACAACTCCACATTCCACTGTACTCGTAGTTAGGTTTACATGTAAGGTTACATACGCCCCCGCCCACCGAGACTTGGAGAAATAGATTGGGCTGCACGTTGCTTCCGCCCACACGAGTACTGGTAAACCGCTTAGGTCTTAGCCTGCCCAAACAAAGTGGTGTGTGTCGGACCGTCCATTTGGGTTCATTGGGTGGCAGGGCTTAAGAAGTCATTTTATCTCAATGTCGGGAAAAAGTCCCATAAAATTGGAAACAACGTCTCCAAAATGACCTAAACAGTGTTGATGGGGACGTTAAACGCAAAATCAAACAAACTAACAAATAAACATACAGGCAGCTGGAAGGCTACCTAACAATTACCAATCAGAAATTTTCTGTTCTTTTTCTGGCATCTCGTATTGCGGCGACCCTTCTGTGAAGCCTTCTATAATCACGTTGCTCTAATGTCTTGAAATAAGCCAAAGCTGCAAAGTGTAACACTCTTGTGTAATAACAGGAGAGTGTTCAAGATATATTAACCCTTTCTCGGCCCCCCGCCCATCGGGGCTTGAAGAAATATATGGGATGCATGATGCTTCCACACTTATCTTAATCTGACCCACACACGAGTACTGTTAAACCGCTTAGAGGATCTACGCCTGCCCAGTCAATGCGGTGTGAGTGTCGGACCGTCCATGCTTATAAACCCTATTGGTTTCATTGGGCGCCGGGCTTGAGATGACATTTCATCTCAATGTCGGGTAAAAGTCCCACAAAATTGGAAGCAACGTCTGCAAAATGACCTTCACAGTGTTGACGGGGATGTTAAACCTCAAATCAAACAAACACAATTAACTCTTTCAGTACCAAATGGAATCTTTCTCCTTATATATACCAGGAGTCTATTCCAAAATTTATGTTTGTCAGGTTGTGTTTTCTTCATTTTTTTTTTCGAAAATGGCTTAACTTTTCGCAGACAGTGTAGAACCTCATCAGACGCCGCGTTCTGCGGCGTCTGATCTGGGCCTGCACTGTTTGCCAACTACCCGTTTTGGGGCTTCTGGTACGAAATGGGTTAACAATTCTCCTTAGCTTTTTGTATGAAAGCCCTGATTATTACTTTCTTTCGTGTTTCCATATTGAATCCATCGCAGACATGCATGTAAATTGTACCATGTAGCCTAGTTCTTTCATTGCATTGTGCTGGACCGTGTCTCTGGCGAAAAGACATCCACAGCATGAACCGTTTTATGACTCTGGTTGATGCCTTTGTCATTTGACTGGTCGATTTCTCGTGTTTTTTTGTGATATCCACGAGTCAACTCTTCGTTTGTCGCGGTACATAACTTCATTTATTATGCCTCGTTTATATTCATAAGCTATTCTAGAATTCTGATTGGTCGACTTGTGGTGGTGATGGGGTGGTGGTGGTGGGGGGGGGGGGGTAGAATATGACGATTTATTCAGCCGATCAGGGGGCTCCCTCGGGCAATATAACCTGCTCGGGTAAACAAATTGTCCCTCCACACAAGGGCAAAATGAATGAAAATTGTGTTTTTTTCTGTGATGGTCCAATTGCTGAACTATGGTTTTTGTTTGTATTGGAGTTTAACGCCCAGTCAACACTATTTTAGGTCATTTTTGAGCCGGTCAGTTTACATATCCATACTTTTCCTGGGCATGCTTATACGCAAGCGGGTAACCAGTACAGTGCACATTCTTTCGCCAGAAACTGACAACTGCCCTTCTTGAATCAGCGGAACGGAGAGAATGACCATAGAAAAGATTCATGATCAATCTCCACGAAAGAATGTTGCCGACTCCGCAGGTATCGAACCGGCGTCCTCCTGTTCACCAGTCAGACGCGCATCCGACTGAGCTACCAGAATCTCTAGAAGTCAGAATTCGGTATAATAAATCATTTGTTGCCTTTGTGGGAGGGGAATATGAGATTTGTTCACCCGAGCAGGTAATATTGCCCGAGGGGTCCCTCGGGCAATATTACCTGCTCGGGTGAACAAATCGTCAGGCCCCTCGGGCAATATTACCTGCTCGGGTGAACAAATCGTCAGGCCCCTCGGGCAATATTACCTGCTCGGGTGAACAAATCGTCAGGCCCCTCGGGCACTATTACCTGCTCGGGTGAACAAATCGTCATATTCAACTAACACAAGGGCAAAATGAATGAATTATGAGTGTTTTCTGTGATGGTCCACGGACTGATATATGGAAGCCTCTACATCAACCAGTTTACCAATTTATGGAAGTTGGGGTTTGATCGGTTGCAGTATATCCTTGGGATTTCTTTCTGCGCGTAAGAATGTCGATCAGAAGCAATTTACAGATCGTTTTGACTTTCTTTTCGTTTGCTTTCCTTCTGGCACTCCGTGGCCAAAGTTTTTTTATTTATTTATTTTTTCGCCCGCCGACTCTTTGCAAAAACATGCACATATGTGAGGAACAATTTATACGGATATCTGACTAGAAAATAAGAACTGGGGATGCACCTCAACTGATATCCATTCATCAGGGCCTGTGAAATTGGAAGCTGGTCTCCAGCTCTCGCCAAAGCAGTAAAATGATCTACATTATCCTTTGCACTTTCCGCGGATAAGATTTGAAAGGCTGAAGGATTAACAGGGTATTAGGTGGCAATGTTTGGATATATGATATAGTGACAAATATTGAACATTTTTCTTTACACTTTCGGGTCTTCACCTTTCAAGTGCCAGCCCACTTCCTGTCACAGCGAAATCGAACTCCATCGGCAGAAAACGTACCCTTTCATCTAAGCGATATTCACTAACAAGGTTTGCTGTTAAATCCTTATTTTGATTTTTACGAAGCTGAGGAACTACAGAACAAAGAATACCGGTCCGCACCGGGCGGACCGGTATTCTTGGTTCAGTAAGTTCCTCATCTGTTGGGTCACCTCTGTGATGGGATAAGACGCACAGGCTGCACCTAATATTTTACCATGGTACGGTCAAGGTGATAAAATACCTCTGAAGACCTTAAGTTACTTAGTAGATGGAGCCTTCGATTTCAATAGAGTAGAAAATCCATCCCCGATATATGCTAATCCCAAACTAGATCAACAAACAGCCAAACATCGCCAAGTGCTTATGAATACATATATCAAAATTAGACTTGTATGAATAAGCTATTTATCAGTATTTCAGACCCCGAAATCATCTTGAAGATAGACAGTTATCTCGGCTTCATACGAAGGATTACCCTCTAATCCTGTTTTTATTGATCACTTTAAGTACATTTACTTAAGCTGGGTGAAAGGATCCGAAGTCAGCCCGTTTCATTTTGCTCAAACTGATACGCCGGTCAAACAATTATTCAGATAGAAATATTTGAACGAAAAATATCAAATTTGAATTAGGTCGCCTTCAGTTTTGCATAATGAGTTTGAGTCTAGACAGCGACTAGGCCTATATACGCTTACCACGGCAGGCTCTGCGCCATTGTATATCTCAGAAAATCCGTTTAAGTATTAGTAAGAGGCTGAGCTTTATTAGAAATTCATTAATGCCACATTTGTCATATTTAGACTTTTAGATAGATTCATGGGAATAGGGGAACGCTGACACCAAAGTTGATTATAATTATAGTTAGTAGTAGTAGTAGTAGTAGTAGTAGTAGTAGTAGCATGAGTAGTAATAGTAGCAGTAGAAGTAGCAGCAGCAGCAGCCGTAGACGAACAGAAATAAGGTTTTCGTTAGGCGACAAGAAAGACAGCTTTTTGAACATTTAAGATAAATACGACAATCGCTATTGATAAGCTAGATGTTCAGACTAGTTATTGCCATTTGCATTTCGAAGATTTCAGCCACAACTTATTTAGTTTTGTTTGCACTGAACTTATGCCCCCGTCAACACTAAATGGTCATTTTGGAGATGTTTCCAATTTTGTCGTACTTTGACCCGGCATTGAGATGAGTTAGATCAAGTCCTACCGACCAAACAAACCAACAGGGTTTATCTGCACCACTTTGCCTGGACAGGCTTGGGCCTTCTTAGCTGTTCAGCCATTACTTATATACAGTTATAAACGTCGATGTCTCTATGACCGGTGAGTGCTTTACCAGGGCTGTTTCAATCTCACTCTTAACTAAAATTTTACATATCCCAAATATTGATGTTTTGGATATTCAGGTAGAAATTTATCTTTTTTATCTTGAAAATATATGTTGTGTGTACGCAGTAGAATCGCCTCGATATATGTTGTATGTGCTCATTAGAATCGCCTCATGGAGACGATTCTAATGAGTACACACAACATAGATATATATATTAAAGAAAATTGGGAAATATGTCCCTATTATGCCTCCTGACCTGGTTTTGTTTTGTTTGATTTGAGGTTTAACGTCCCCGGCAACACTGTAAAGGTCATTTTGAAGACGTTGCTTCCAATTTTTGGACTTTTACCCGACATTGAGATGAAATGACATCTCAAGCCCTGTCGCCCAATGAAACCGATAGGGTTTATAAGCATGGACGGCCCGATTCGTGCGCACCGCTTTGCCTGGGCAGGCTTAGATCCTCTAAGCGGTTTTACCAGTACTCGCATGTGGGTCGGATTCAGTCTACGTGGAAGCCTCGTGCAGCCCATATATGTCTTCAAGCTCCGATGGGCGGGGGCCGATTAACCCTCAGTAGCTCAAACTTTTCAGTGTGTGATAAATGGAGGATCTTACATGAGTATTCGTGTATTATTGAATTTATTAAACGAGTAGAGGAAAAGGGATAAAATGCAACGAGTTTAATAAATTCAATATTACATGAACACGAATGCAAGATTCTATTTATCCTATGACATTTAGAACGCATTTTATTCACGATTATTTCACAAAAATGTCACTATTCCGCCATTAGTAAACGCGACGTCGTTAAGGACGTCGTACATGTAACGTTACGGAACGTATCTAGCTAATTTGCATATTTAATCCACTAGTGGATCATCGAATTTATTACATGTACATGGCGTTATTACACTCTCAGACGCAACGTCATATGATAAAGTCGCATATTTATCTGTTTTAGATCCAATTACCATCGATTCTAGCCAGTTGTGAGTCTGTCTTAATCTAATATTGTGGAAACTATGACAGACTACCTGATGGCAAATGACCATACTGGTACCAACATAATACGGTTTTGGTTTTATAATAGTCTGTTTCGAGTGATACAGAGCCTATGCAGATGACCTTGCTAATAAACGCCGGTTTTGTTTAATTGGATGTTTAACGTCCATTTCAACACTAGATAGGTCATTTTGGAGACTTTGCTTCCAATTTTGTGGGACTTTTACCCGATATTGAGATGAAACGACTTCTCAAGCCCTGTCGCCCAATATAACCAATAGGGTTTATAAGCATGGACGGTCCGACTCGCACCGCTTTGCCTGGACATGCTTAGATCCTCAAAGGCGGTTTACCAGTACTTGTGTGCGATCGGATTCAGCTCAGTGTGGAAGCATCATGCAGCCCATTTATTTCTTTAAGCCCCGATGGGCGGGTCCGATTATAAACGCCGATACGAACGCCAACAAAAATTGTTTGGTCGATTGTTGTTTAGACGACCCAAAGTTACTAAGCATCGTGGCTTTTTTTTTTTCTTTTTTTTTTTTTCGTTTTTGACGGAAAGTTCTGTTAGCAAAAAGTGCAGTCACTGATCAGACGCCGCGATCTGCGGCGTCTGATCGGGGCCTGCACTGTTTGCCAAGGTACTCGTTAAGGGGTTTCCCGCATGCTACCCAATACAAAACTGTTTTGCTACGCAGAATACACTCTCAATATTAAGCTGTTTATTTTCTTTTTTTATTTCTTATTTTTTTCTGTCACGTCATATTGGGTAAAACAGTTCTACTAATCAGAAAAGTTGTTTGACAAGCGACCATAATGGTATAAACTTATCCATTTGAGGTCTACTCATGTATACAAAACATGCCGCATTTGAGAGTGGATCGTTTTTAGCTCACCTAGGCCGAAGTCTCCAGGGAAGCTTAGACTATAGTAGTTGATCTGTCGTCAGTCGTCTGTCCCTCCGTCAGCACCTTTGACAAGTTTTATTTCTGCAACCTGCAGGCTGATCTCAATCATTTCTCACCTGTAGCATGCCTCTGGTGGGGGGCTGATGACATAAGCTATGGTAACCACAAGGTAGCATAGACTTACAATGGGAAGATCATTGTCAACACCGTAGCGCCTTCAGTTTTGATAGAATCTTTCAGAAACCTATATACAATGTATGAGCCAGCGCACGATAAAACCTACAGTAAGACATGTGCACCCGTCGAAAACTCAGATCAGACTGCGCATCCATATGGTCTAACTAGAGACTTCTCTTGCGGCATGGAGAAGCATTGGGCCCTTAGCTATCCTTAGAGCGCACAACGAAGACTCTGATCAGACTACGCGGATGCGCAGGCTGATCTGCGCCTTCGTTGGGCGCACGTCTTATTGTAGGTTTTGTCATGCGCTGGCTCATATATATAAGTAGGCTTTGGATAAAAGCTCGGATGAGTTCGAAAACTGGTGTAGTCGGCCTTATAATCTTAGAGTTATGTTCCCTTGATTGCTGAAAACGTTTAACCTCTAACTTGTCACCGCCGTAGTCCCTTCAATTTTGATCGGATCTTTCTGAAACTTATATATAACTAGGCTTTGGATAAAAGCTAGGATGAGTTCGAAAGCTGGCGAAGTCGACTTATTAGTCATATAGTTATGTCCCCTTGATTGTTGAAAATGCCTATTTTTACCTTGTTATCATCGAAGTCCCTTCAGTTTTGATCGAATCTTCTTGAAGTGCGTCAGGGATAAATGATCCGATGAGTTCGAAAAGTGGCGGTGTCGGCATATTATTAACAGAGTTACGTCCGTTGGATTGCTGAAAAATGTCTAGTTTTGTTTTGACCTTGCCATCACCATAAATCCTTCATATTTAATCGGATCTTCCTGAAACTGACACATAAGAAGGTTGTGGATAACAGCTTCAATATTTCCCCAACATATTTTTCATGGCGATTGATCGTGATGTTTTTTTAAAGTCATACTCTCCCTTCCACAAGTTGTCAGATTCTGGCGAAAGAATGTCCACGGTATAATCCTGCTCAGGAAAAGTGTGCTTAAGGTAACCGACCGGCTGGATATGACCTCAATAGTAAGGACTGGGCCATTAAACTCAAAACAAACAGTCTCATCCTTATAGTTTTATAAGGATGGGTGTGTCCAGATTCAAAGAGAGAAGAAGCCATTTCGGAAAATCAGGGGTGAAAGTGTTAACCCTTTTTGTAACAAATGGAATCTTCCTCCTTACATATGGAAGGAGTCCATTTTGAAATTTTAGATGTGTCAGGTTGTGTTTTCTTCAAAATTTGTTGGAAGATGGCTTTACTTTTTGCAAACAGTGTAGGCCTTGCGGCGTCTGATCAGGGTCTGCACTGTCTGCCAGGGTACCCGTTTTGGGGTTTCCGGTGCAAAATGGGTTAAAATCAGCTGTATCAATA
Source organism: Lucinisca nassula (assembly GCA_963580285.1). NCBI lineage: Eukaryota > Metazoa > Mollusca > Bivalvia > Lucinida > Lucinidae > Lucinisca > Lucinisca nassula. The sequence continues at coordinate 107,003,377 of OY757014.1, read as the reverse complement.
ATATTGGCTACAACATTATTTATTATTTAAGCAGCACTTTATACTCCAAAGATTCGAGGCTATTAGAGACTAGTTTATCATAGAGTTTTTTCAACAACACCATTCAACATAATGGCACAGCAAACATAATTTACATAAATCAATATGAAATGGTTTCAGATTTGGAATTTAGACGTAAAAGTCGACATATAATAAAATACCAGCCTTGAGGAGATTTTAATAACAATCGCAAACAGACAATACAGCCGCACCCCCCCCCCCCCCACCCATCGGGGCTTGAAGAAATAGATGGGTTGCATGATGCTTCCACGCAGAGCTGAAACCGACCCGCACACGAGTACTGGTAAACCGCTTAGAGGACCTAAGCCTGCCCAGAGTGTCGGACCGTCCATGCTTATAAAACTAAAACTTGTTGGTGCTATAAGGCGGCAGGGCTTGAGGTGTCATTTCATCTCAGTTTCGGGTAAAAGACCGACAAAATTGAAAGCAACGTCTCCAAAATGACCCTAACAGTGTTGACGGGGACGTTAAACCTCAAATCAAACAAACAAACAAACGAAACAGCCGCAGATATGAGTCATGCTGAAAACAAATCTTTCTGACAATTGGAACGTTTAGACTTCCTTTTCTTTTGGAAATTGCACGACCCGCAGAAAAAGCGACTGACTGAAGTCGGTTGATTTTCTGAGAGTGCGCTAAAATCACCGTGTCATTCTGTCATTCTGTCAGTCTGTCTGTCCGTCCGTAACCCGTTTGTGAAAATTGGTGATAGTGACTTAACCGCTTGGAATACTTTAAACAATTTTTGGCCTACTGATAGATATCAATGAGATCTAACCAATGAACTTGCGAAATATTACATTCCATTTAGTATAGCCTCGCCGAGGCGAAAAATGTGAAAATTTTCTAACTGCTTCTCCTCGGAAACCGCTGGGCCGATTGAAGTCAAAATTTCATATGGAGCCTCTATGGGATGGGGGAAACCAAAATTTGCTCATGGGGTCCAGGTCACATGACCAAAATGGCCGCCAAGCCATATATGGTCTGTCTGTCCGTCCGTAACCCGTTTGTGAAAATTGGTGATAGTGACTTAACCGCTTGGAATATTTAAACAATTTTTGGCATACTGATAGATATCAATGAGATCTAACCAATGTACTTGCGAAATATTACATTCCATTTAGTATAGCCTCGCCGAGGCGAAAAATGAGAAAATTTTCGAACTGCTTCTCCTCGGAAACCGTTTGGCCGATTGAAGTCAAATCCCATATGGGGGTGCTAATTGGCTCCAGGTCACATGACCAAAATGGCTGCCAAGCCATATATGGTAAAAACCCTTCAAAAATAGTCTTCTCCAGAACCACTGGGCAGATTTCCACGAAACTTGATAAATAGCATCTGGGATGTAGGCCCATCATAAATTGCTAAAATGGTGACCCTGGGTTGACCTTGACCTTCTTTGTGCCTAGGTCAAACTTTGACACATATGCTTTTGTATTGGAAAAGTGAGAATGCATTTTATCCTGCAAACGATTAAGAATACAGTACTAAAGTATAAGATATATTTTTTGCTCCTTACGATAAGGCGCATTTATTGGGGGAACCGTTTTAGGTCAAGGTCACATGACCAAAATGGCCGCCATACCCATATATGGTAACACTCATAAAGCTAAAAGCATCCGGCCGGTCGTGCACTTCAGCTGAAGCACTGGTTCCTGGTTTATATTCGGTCGCCTGTGAGCAAGCCAAAAGGAGAAGTCCCCAAGAATAAGAACTATCTTTTAGAAAGACAATCTACTCGTTAAGGAAAGCATCTGCCCCTAAGTATATTGTTTATGAACAGAGTCGCCTTTTCTTAACCCAATACAAAGTCCTTTTAAAATGTTGTCATTGTTCTATATGATGTTCAACCCCACCTCAATGACAGCAAGCCCACTTACCAAAAACATAATTAATAAAAGTAAGAAAAGGTTAAAAAAAGGGTTCGTTTAAAAGAGCAAATTTCTGGTTGTTATAAGGCCCGGTAGTCTCAATATTTTCGGAAATCAGTCTTTGTATAATTCAACGTTGTCTAAGTTTAGCTCAGGTATACGTGGCTCTAAAATTTGAAAGATCGTCTTTATGGTCAGACAGGGTATGCGAGTTAAATAGAGAGGATATCTAAGCAATTTAAGTTACCACATGGATAAAGTGGTTACTGGCACCAAGATAAGGTGGTTACCGGCACTCTTGAAGCCACACTAACGTTGTGCTCAGAGTAGGAACTATGTTTGGTCCCAAATGTGAATGCAACAGCTTAGTATGAACCAACTTTATCCAGAACCAATAATGGTCCTCGATTAAATTCGATTTTATGGGAATCAGTTTGATCGATAACCTTAGAACGACCAGGCATACATTTTTGTTGGGCCAATTGGTCTGGTCATACATGTACCCATTATCAGGGTCCTATGCAGTGTGAAAACGATCTTTTCTGATGACGTCATAGGTCATGGCGTAGATGTCACTTTAAGCTCAAACATTCGCATCGACTTCTTTCTTAATTTTTCCCCTTCATTCTCTTTATTTTCTGTCGTCTTGGATTTTGTCTATTTTCGGTGTGTCTTCATTATGGCCGCACTTGTTTGGTCCAGCACACCGTCTCAAAAAAGCATGGGAGAATGAAAATTTCAGACGCTATTTTGTTGGTCTTAGTGGCTAGGTTTGAGAGATTCCGTTCTTCTCCTAGTACCTCTTTGAGAATTGATACACATGCTGTGAACAGTTGTTAGCATACCGTATTCGGTAACACCTGTGGCAAAAGTATAGTTGAATGTGTAACGGAATGAGAATCGTTTAAAGGCATTAATTCTTGTAACAGTAGGACACACCGTGTGCTCATAATAGTTTTATTGCCCCCTGTGATATACTGCCTATAGTAGATCAAAGGCGGACCTTAATAGGGTGATTAGTAGCTCTTGTTGAATACCCTGGCTGAGGCACTTATGGGGAAAATCAATAATGTACACTCTAGTCAACAGTTAGTAAACTATTGAATTTTCCCAAGGTGGCCCTTTACCTGTTGAAGATCTCTTCAGTGAGCACTGAGGGCAACAAAATATTAAGTAATGAAATGATAGTCCTCCATAATCAAGAATAAATGCCTTTAAGACCTTTTGGACAGCAATTACCTAGAACTACTCTACGGTAGTCGAAAGGATATAATTTTCTTCCCGATCCTGTCTCTATTGTAAATGCGGTCTTAAAGTTTGCTCTCATGTTGGAATTATATACAGGCCACGTCACAAGAAAACCTTTCTTCGAGGTTTGCGACAGGGTAAGATACGAACCGGTCTGTTCAGCTACACAGATTAGCTAGAGACTTGAACTTTTACAAATGGAAACTAGAGGTATTGTACTATCCAAGAAGCAAACAAAACACGTGCATATCAGCCTGCGAGCATGCGCAGGCTGATCTGCACCTGTGTTGTTCGCAAATGACATAAGCAGGGTTTTCTCATAACATGACACCTACCAGAACTAGAATGGCAAAAAAGATCAGATCTACTGTTTTAGAAACCGATTGTAGAAGTCTCTTAGCATATTCTTTGTCACGAAACCTAATTATTTGCATCAACATTGAGTTAATCTGGGTTTCTATACCAAATATGCATATAGTGAGCTTTGAAAAGTACAGTTTATGCGATATTTCGGCGAGCTACACAGCTAGGGAGAGGATCCTAAAGTTGGGCAACGCGAATAGGCTAATTCAGGCAGACTTGCGCGTGGCATGGGTTTATCCAGAAAGTGACACCTCACAAACATATTCGTACCTGGCATTTGTAGATTAGCGCTGGTACATGGCATTTACAGGGCTAGGAGTGCTTCTGTTCTGCATCCATATCCGTCAAATGATATTTAAATACTGCATGCAAAACAATTAAAACCGATTTTAATTTTCACATACACGTATATCTAGCTTGAAACGTAAACTGTTCTCAACCAAAATCCCTTCTCTCTGTACTACTTGTGCACACTTTCATGCGAAGAAATGTTTTTACAAGAAATACCCAAAACCGAAACAGAAGTTCCCTATGAAGAGGTTTAAGGCAAGGTAGAGTTTGAGTCACAAAAATACTGTATTTAATGCTAAGAAGTAATTGTTGTGAACATTTGTTAGAATCGCCTCTGTGAGGCGATTCTAATAAATGTCTACAACATTTTAAGTGGAAAAGTCCTTTAATATCTATTATCCTCCATATTGGGGTTCCTCATTTCGACAAATTCTCTGAAAGGACAAAATATTAGGGAACAAATATTGTTGTAACAACTGTGATCCTCTGAAATCGTTTACTGCCTTCCCTTTTTTGCTTAATACAAAGAGTTAGTCACTATGACAAGTTGTACGTGTACGTAAATCTTATTATTGTTGTTTTTCTTTCAGGTTGCAATCAAAATCATGGACACCCGCAAAATCAAGGAGGACTATACTCGAAATAACCTTCACCGGGAAGCGCGCATATTGGGACAAATACGGCATCCAAACATTATCCGTCTGTACGAGACCTTAAAGGTAAGCTTATTAACCCTTGTCTTGCTGAATATTCATTTAAGCCACACCCATTTCTGTCTATCAACAATCAAATTACTTGATGTAATTTATTGCTACAAATTCATAAACTGAATGCCAAACAGTGTAGATCCTGATCCTTCTTCAGAAGCCATCTGATCTGGATCTACACTGTTTGCAAAGAAAGGGGTTGTCGTGAACAGCAAGATAAGGGTTAACACTATAGGCATTCCAATTTACCGTATATCTGGAGTATAATGTTATTTTTAAGCCCCCAACTTCAAAAAGTTGTGGGGGCATATTGCTTTTGCTTTGTTTGTCTGTCCGTCCGTCCTTCCGATCGCCCATCACATACTATAGGATGTATCATATATTAGGTAACGTACATGTTTGTTTGAATTGAGGTTTATCGTCCCCGTCAACACTATTTAGATAATTTTAGAGACGTTGCTTCCAATTCTGTAGGATTTTTACCCGATATTGACATGAAATGACTTCTCAAGCCCCTCGCCATCGTTTATATGCATGCGTAACACTTTGCCTGGACAGGCTTAGACCTTCTAAGCGGTACTCATTTGCGGTACCGTATATGCTAGGGTTCTGAAATGTCATATTTGGATTGCTTATGAAAAAAGTAGCTGACCCGTATGTTTCATTTTTTTTATTCCAGTCAGATCTCTTGTTGCAGAGTTATGGCGCTTTGCAGACTTAGATAATTTTGCATAGGAAAAACTTGTAAGAACTGCTTCAGCTAGGTTTTTGAAATTTTGTATGCTGTTTTGCAACTAATGTGAAGATAACCTGTTTTATGTTTGGTAATAATAAAATTAACCAAAGTATGCCCCTTTGTGGGCTTAGGCATTTTGGCATAGGTAAAGCCTATAAGCAAAATATCCCAAGAACGGCTTGGGCTAGGCTCTTGAAATTTTGCAGGCCCTTTGGAACCAATGTCAAGATGATCTGATTAAATGTTGGTATATATTTTATGATAAAATGACCAAATTATGCCCCTTTACGGACTAAGGCATTTTGGCATAGGAAACGCTTGTAAGCAAATTATCTTAGAGCCACTTGGACCAGGCCCTTCAAAATTTGCAGGCTGTTTTTGGAACCAATGTGAAGATGGCCTGGTAAATTTTGCATTGGTGCTCATACCCTACTGAATCTATTTTACTCGTTAATTTTATGGTATCATGGTGGTTATTTGTCACAGCCTTCACAGATTAGTTCACAACATTTCTGTTGGGGTATCATTGAGCACTTTCAACACTTGAGTAAGAGTTACAATTTTGTCTTGGATTGAGGGTATTACAAACACGACTTCAATAAACCATTTAACATTTTCTCATTCTTGATTAGACAGGATAGTAAAGAATCATTGAGAACATCTGGATCAACCTCAGCAGAGGTCTCATACTCATCACGTTCTCCCCTTTGACGCTTGGGTGTTGGAGCATCCCTTTGCTTCTTCTAACAAATGAAGCTGCAGCTATTGTTGGTATTACAAACAGGTCTTCAATAAAACCATTCTGATTAGACATGCTAGTAAAAAATCAAATCTCTTCCAAGCTCTTGCAAATTTTAGGCAGCGCCAAAATATTCTCAACCTGATATTAGAGTACCGGAAGTTCTTTTTTTTATTTTACACCAAGACAAATTTGGTGGCTTGTGCTTTTTTGTATGGGAAAAGGTGGAAATTGTTAGGTTTTCGAAAACTGATATGCCTGTGAACATAAACGGTATATGCAATCAGAGTTGACGAAGCTGTATGAATACCAAAGATCAAGGTTACTCATTGACCTTGGCAAGGGTCACTCAGATAACATAAATAAAAAACAATAGCTAGGCAAATTTATCCCAAATTTCATATGATGCCTCTTCGGGGTGGAGGAACGAAAGTTTGTTCAAATGGTTTAGGTCACATGACCAAGATGGCCGTCATGGCAACAGACTCAGCCCGTCAAAAATCTTCTTCTAAGAAACCAAATGTCTCCATATCGACGCAGCACTCAGGTGAGTGGTTTAGGACCATTGGTCCTCTGGTTTATAAAAAATACGGGAAATAATTTCTTGCACACCAGATCAGGAAATCCATAGTTTTAGCTTGGGATAGAAATTCTGTTCTAAAGCTGGTGTTCTTACCCAGAATAGAATATTCTAGCGTGTTTCATAAATGCACTGGTTGAATACGACCTCATATGCGCCGTCGTTAAGGTTGACGTCAAAGCACGTTATGTGACGTCACTAAACATTCCTGTAGTGTCATCACAATATGGCGGACGTCGGTAACCGAAGTTACTGCAGCATTAAAAATCCGCGCTAAGAAATGGAAGTTATGCAAGAAAAAGAATCTTATATGAGTGTGAGGGATGGATAGAAAAATCCGTCCCTCGGGATCACTGTCCGGCATAATGAGGCCTGCCGACTGATGCCGGACAGTGATCCCGAGGGACGGATTTTTCCATCCGCCCCCAACACCCATATAGTATTATTTTTCTTGCATACCCTCTATTTCTTAGCGCGGATTTTAATGCAGCAGTCACTTCGAGTACCGACGTCCGCCATATTGTGATGGCAGTACAGGAATGTTTAGTGACGTCATGTAACGTGATGTGACGTCAACCTTAACGACGGCGCATATGAGGTCGTAATCAACCAGTGCATTTATCAAACACACGATAATATTCGATTTTGGGTCGGAACACCAGGGTCAGAACATCCACCCCTCACATCCATTTAAGATTCTTATAGTATACCCATGTAAACCCCAATCTTCCTGAATAGAATGGGGTTTAACCTGATGAAAACGTGAGAGGTCATCACGAAAACACGCCTTTATAATTCTGAGCCCCTTGAACCCCACTTTTTGTAAAGTACAATTGGATGGTTAATTGATTTCTCAAAGAAAGACACGTTTTAAGAGGAAAATAAACGAATTGCCTTAGTGAGCCTTATTGGGCAGTGTGCATTAGCGTGTCCTGGCCTCCAATACATTTCGTCATGATGCGGAATATAACGCCCCCTTTCAAGCTAGACTAGTCTTCCGTGTCTAGCGATCTCATAGTTATCCAAGTAATTAATTTTTACTTTTCCTGGAATTAAGTTTCCAGGACAGAATTGCGCATCCCAAAATGTCAATATGCGAAAACGCAATGCCAGTCAGGTTGTCATTAGCAGGCTAAAGCTGTTGTTTGTAAGCATTTGTGATTTAAACCAACATCGATTATTGGAAAATAGTGCATACCCTGGTAAACACATCTTTCTCTTTAACGCCAGGCTAACAAGTCCGTGAAATGAAACCCCGCCTTTTATAGAGAAAAGTGGGGTTTAAGGGGTATTCATTATTATCGTTATTTTGCTCAAAAACATAGATTGTGTGTACTCGTTAGAACCGCCTTATTGAGGCGGTTCTAACGAGTACCCACAATCGGACTCACAATAAGAAACAAATCAAACATTTTCATTTGAACAAGACATAAACCAGGCACCATTTTAGCGCATGGTCTTAAACAGGACATACATGGGCATTTACCTCGTAATTATCGTCAGACGTCTATCTGTTGATCTATAGCAGTGCGAATAGGAAATCGCGCAGTACTGGTTGTACACAGACACGGTCTTTGTGAAACTAGCTGTTTTGACCTAAAGGTCCAAACCGAATGGCACGGCCGATGTACTTATGCAAAGTATTACTGTCTGGAGCAAAACAACCGTACGGTTTTGGCCGAGACTGGTATTATTCATTTGGTCTATTTCTTTAATGAAAATCAATAGCGGAACTATAGGGAGTTTGCTGTCAAAGGCCCAGCCGTTTTGGATGCCAGTGGGATTGTGAAATTGTAGCCAATATCCTAGTTTCCAGAATGCCTGAGATACTAGAAGTTGTCTTTATTAATGACAGAATTGTGTTGTAGCATGTGTTTAATGCCATCTTTAAGTGATAGTTTATGTTTTAACCAAATTTGAAGCACTTTGTCATAGATGTCACACGACCTGTCATGTTGCGAGTGGCCACAGAAATCGACTAAACTTGCTCAAATTTTTTTTTTTATCAAATCACATCCATTTACATGTTTGAAAAGTTAAACAATTTGAATTAACATCATGTCATGGGGTTTCCTGAAGAAGTTTGCCTTGTTAAAGCACGATATTTATAAGTAATGAAAACATTCCAGCATAAGTTCAATAGAACATTGAGGTTGGGTCTGTCGGTTGTGTGTGTAAAAACGGTATGTAGTGGGAAGAAACTACCTTTCCGATCCAACTTCATATGCGTGAGCATGGGCCGTATTGCGGACCCTATGGCAGCATTATTTTAATCAAACACTGATAACCTTACCTATCAAGGTTTATTAATAGACTATCTTGTATTGATCGGAGGTCATCCGCATTAACACCAGGTCAAAAATCAATAATCATGTTTTGTGATTGTGTCAATTAATAAAATTGTCATTAATAGTAATTTTGGTGTTGGCACAGTTACAGGTCCGAAGTCTACTGTATTGGCCCGAGGCCGAAGGCCGAAGACCGAGGCCAATACAGCCGACCGGGCCAATAAGAAATTACTTGATAAATAACATAATATTATTAACTGTTCGAAACAGTCGTGGCAAATGAGTCATCAATGTTTTAGCATCGAAGATTTACTGTATAACAGATTAGCATTAAAATCACTTTTAGCCGTGTTAGAATATGGTGTGAGGGGTGGATAGAAAAATCCATCCCGAGGGATCACTGTCTGGCATCACGAGGACAATGATCACGAGGACCGGATTTTTCTATCCGTCCAGTCTGCTCCGGGGAACGGGAGGTCACGGGTTCGATCCCGGGCCGCGACATACCAAAGTCGTTAAAATGGTACTAGCTGCTCCTCGCTTGGCACTCAGATTTACGGGGTAGAGCTAGGACTGGTCGACCCAGTGTCAGGATAATGTGACTGGGTGTGGTATCATGTAATGTGTCTGGGACATGATACTTCAGTGAGACAGCATTATAAAAGTGAGCATTGGGCTCCCTGTCGCAACCGGACACCGTCGTGATATGACTGAAAAATTGTTGAAAGCGACGTTAAACCCGAATTCACACACACTCTATCCGTCCAGAAGGTCACTGTCCGGTATCAATGATGTCCGGTATCAATGACAGTGATCCAGAGGGACGTATTTTTCTATCTACCCCTCACACCCATTTAACATTCTTATTTCTGGCATTCCTTTAATTTCTGAGAGTGGATTTTTTTGTGTGATACAGTTTGATGACAATAATACGGCGGGTTTGACATCACTGTACGTTTAGTGACGTCAAACTTAACGACGGCGTACGTGGCGTCCTATTTAACCAGTGCACATCGAACACGTGAAAATTCTCGATTTTATATCCTATCCCCGGGTAGGATAACGTGGATAGGATAAGAATTTCTTGCCCACCAGATAAAGAACTTTGGATAGAAATAGGTTAATGACAATTCTGTTCTAACCCTGGTGTTCCTGCCCCAAATCGAATATTCTCGCATGTTTAATAAATGTACTGGCTGAATATGATCTCATATGCGCCGTCGTTGATGCGCCGTTCTGACGTCACTAAACATCACCGTAGTGTCATCCCAATATGGCGGACGTTGACAACCGAAGTGACTGCAGTATTACAATCAAAGCTCAGAAATGGAAGGTATGCAAGAAAAAGAATCCTAAAGAGGTTTGAGGAGTGGATAGAAAAATCCGTACCTCGGATAACTGTCCGACATCACTCGGCAAGCCTCGTGATGCCGGACAGTGACCCTCGGGATGGATTTTTCAATCCACCCCTCACACGGATATAAGATTCTTAAATTCTTGCACACCAGAAAAGGAAATCCTGAACTTAACCGTGGGATAGATAAAAATCAAGAATTTTCGCATGTTTGGTGTGCACTGGCAAGAAAAAGAGTCTAACATGGGTGTGAGGGATAGACAGAAAAATCCATCACTCTAGATCACTATCCAGCATTACTCGACAAGCCTGGATATGCGGAACATTGACTGGATGGATTTTTCTATCCACCCCTCACACCCATATAAGATTCTTATATTCTATTCTATTCCAAGAAAGCATTACATCTATCTCACACTGGTGTATTTCCCAATGTGTCTCAGTAACATTCTTTGCCATTACGAAAACACGCCTATTCAAATACAGTGTAAACTTTTCCACCGAATAAATGAAAATTTTAAGATGAAAAATTGTAATATTTTTCTTATTTCTGCTCAAAATATAGATTATGGGTACTCATCGAGGCGGTTCTAACGAGTACACACATTCTATATGTTAGAGCAGAAATAAGGAAAATAAGGTTTTACCCATGCAAACCCCAGTTTTACAATCTAAAATTTGGGTTCAAGGGGGTCAAAATTATATAGACGTGTTTTAGTGATGATTTCCTAGCAGAATGTATGGCAGTTTCATTTTATCAAACACCAATCCATTATCAGACATATTATTCAGTAAGCATAGCTCTTTTGTAAATTAAATATCTTAACGACAAATATCATATAGCACCGAGGACTCGCGTTCCTACAGGGAAAACATACGATTACAGTTTGTCATTCTTAAGACGTCACGTGGGAGTAGATAGCTTTATTCCGGGAAAGTTGTCAATTATGTTAGTCGTCGGAATAACGGTAAAATGTCTTGAAATGTATGAATACACCAAAAATGTATATCATAGAACGTTGCATATCAGATGACCTTTTGACTACTTTTTTCCCAGAAGGACCACAGTAACGGAATTGTATATCATTACGATAAAACATCGGCCCCCGCCCATAGGGGCTTGAAGAAATATATGGGCTGCATTACTTTAGCTCGCAACCTACACCTAGCCAGTTTTTGGGAAATTGGTTGTTTATACAAATTAGTGATAAGATCACTGTAGCCTGCTAATAGCCCCATAAATCTCTTCAGAGCTACATGAGGTTTCAGTCACAACAGATGGATGCAATTCTGAAAGAAAATACCTTGCTATATTTCAACTCACTGGCCCAGTCTCCTAACTGAATTTTATTGGGAAATACAAAAGAAGACAAAACAACTTTTACTGTTTAATCCTTCTAAAGATGCCAAGAAAAACTGCATAAAAAGTGTCGTATCTTTATGTTGTCTGCAGAACTTTCTTGTTTATTTTTCAAACATATTTTTGCATAAGGCAAACATTGTGGACCCAGAAGAGCAGTCTGATCGGGGTTCACACTGTTGGCAACAATGACTTTTAAAGTAGCCGCCAGCAACAAAGCAGATGACAATTGTTGTGATTGGCATTTTAAGGGTTACATATGAACAAAGTCATCCTATATATGGCTTTTTTTAAACCTTAAGTATTGGGGCAAATAGGCCTTTGCCAACAGTGAAGACCCAGATCAGACGCTTAAGAATGCGACATTTGATAAGGGTCTACATTTTTTGTCATATACACACATCAATAATTTAGTAATCACATCAGGAAAACATGCTTATATAATTCCGACACCTTTGAACCCGACTTTTTTTTTATAAAGTAAGGGGTAAACCTTATTTTCTTATTTCTGTTCTACTATGTGGAGTGTGGGTACTCATTAGAACCATCACAATGAGGCATACTATACCCACAATCTCTAACGTACTGTACACAATCTCTTTTTTGAGCAGAAATAAGATTTTTTTTTTTCATCTTAAAAGTTTCGTGTTTTAGGTGGTAAATTTACAATTTATTTGTATTGGCTTGTTTCATGAACGGGTAGCAGAATGGACCCTTTTGGTTGGTTTGTGGACATAGCTTGAGATGTCATTTCATCTCAGCGTCGGGTAAAAGTCCCACAAAACTGGAAGCAGTGTCTCCAAAATTACTTAAATTATGTTTACGGGGACGTTCAGCCACAATTCAATCAAATAAACAAACATATTATTATGGTAGACCTTGCCCTACTATAAGCCTACCAGGTGACGTAAGATACACAATATCTTAAGCAGTTGTCTCACCCTTAACATGCCCTGTAAAACAGCATTCTGAAAATACTGTCTGTTTATGTCGTCTGCTTCATGGCCTTTCAAATTTTTCAAACATAGTTTAACAGTGTGGATCCTGATCAGTAGCACTCTGATCTGGGTCCACACTGATTTCAAAAATACTATCAAAGTTGCAAGCAAACAAAAAGCAGACAACAGTAGTGTTGTTATGATTGGCATCTTGTGGGTAAAAATAAAACTTAACATTTTTTTTGGCTTAAACATTCATCGTCGCCCCCGCCCATCGGGACTTGAAGAAATAGAATTGGCTGCATGGTGCTTCCACGCAGTTGTCAAACTGACGACACATGAGTACTGGTAAGCCGCTTAGAAGGACTAAGCCTGCACAGGCAAAGTGACATGATAAGACCGTCCAATGCTTAAAAGCCTTTTGGTCTTATTGTGCAGCAGGGCTTGAGATGTCATTTTATACTAGGAACAAAAAATAAGGGAACCCCAAAATTCAAATAGAAAGAAGCGAAACTTCAATATCAGAAGGAAGGTTTATATGCAAAGGTGATCCTTATCTGGTCCATGCACCACGAGCATTGATGCATGCACGACACCTTCTGGGCATGTTAGTGATTGTGCGACAGAATATCTCCCTTGGTATCCGTCGCCATTCTTCTTGCAATGCTCAGCCAGGCTGTTGCAGGTTGTTACAACGCTGCGATCTGTTGCACACGCGGAGACCCAAGACATTCCAAATCTGCTCAATCGGCGACATATCGGGGGATTTGGCTGGCCACGGCATGTCCTCACACCATGTTGTCTCAGAAATTCGACGGCAACGTGGGCTTGATGTGGGCATGCGTTGTCGTCTTGGACTTTGGTCTGCGTAACGCTGGCCAGTCAAGTTACCATGATCGTTCAAGGTTACTTGTCTGGCCAGCGTTACCTAGACCAAATGTTACGCCCAGTGGTTGTCCCATTCGCCCGGAGCATTGGTGGGAACATCGAGTTCCAAGACGACAACGCACGCCCACATCTATAGCCGTGTTGCCGTCAAATTTCTGAGACAACAAGGTGTAAGGACACTGTCGTGGCCAGCCAAATTCCCCGAAATGTCGCCGATTGAGCACATTTGGGATGTCTTGGGTCGCCGCGTGTGCAACAGACTGCAGCGTTGTAACAATCTGCAACAGCCTATCTCAATGTCGGGTAAAAGTCCCGCAAAATTGGAAGCAACGTCTCCAAAATGACCTAAATAGTGTTGACGGGGACGGTAAATCTCAGTTCATACGCATGGTGAGCTACACCAAGCTGTTTGTGAAAGCCAATACTTCATTTGTTTGCTGATAGAGCAGGTACAAACTGGCAATACTTTTTGATTTTCAGTACATTCCTCCTGATCAGCGTTCTTCACTGTTCGCCATATATATACAATTTAATTTGTTTGTTTGTTTGTTTGATTTAAGGTTTAACGTCCCCGTCAACACTGTATAGGTCATTTTGGAGACACTGCTTCCAATTTTGTGGGACTTTAACCCGACATTGAGATGAAATAACATCTCAAGCCCTGTCGGCCAATGAAAACAATGGGGTTTATAAGCATGGACGGTCTGACTCGAACTGCTTTGCCTGGACAGCCATTGATCCTATAAGCGGTTTACCAGTACTAGTGTGCGGTCACTTTCAGCTCTGCGTGGAAGCATCGTGCAGCTCATCTATTTCTTCAAGCCCTGATGGTTTTGTTTGTTTAATTTGAGGTTTAACGTCCCCGTCAACACTGTAAAGGTCATTTTGGAGACGTTGCTTCCAATTTTGTGGGACTTTTACCCGACATTGAGATGAAATGACGTCTAAGGCCCTGCCGCCCAATGAAACCAATAGGGTTTATAAGCATGGACGGGCCGACTCGCACATCTTTGCCTGGGCAGGCTTAGATCCTCTGAGCGGTTTACCAGTACTCGTGTGCGGGTCGGTTTCAGCTCTGCGTGGAAGCATCATACAACCCATCTATTTCTTCAAGCCCATATTGGCGGGGGCGACAAGGCCCGACGGGCGGGGGCCGGCTGTGCAGGTTGAATATACGTGTATACAGAAGGGAAATAATATAACACATTAAACAAATGACTGTGACAAGTAAATAATTTGGAAAACATTGACGGGAAATGCTATCATATTTTTTTCCAGACAAAAATTGTACTAAATACTTTTCTTATGAAGCGTTTTAACGAGTACCCAAAGCCTTTTGTATGTTATACCCACAGTATAGGCTTGCTGTTGTCCGCGTGACTATCACTGGCCATCTCGCTGCCACCGACGTTGAACAAAATCAAGTTTATACCATCGATAGTCACCTCCCTAAGACCCCAGAGCGCTGCGTAAAAAGTAAATTCTGGACTTTGTTCGTGCGCTTGGGCATTGGCAAACAGTGTATACCTAATCAGACACCATATAACTGTCTGATCAGGGCTACTGTGCTTGCTTAAAATACTGGAATTTAAGGATTAAACGAACAGTTCGATTCTCAGTTCTAGACTATTTTTCCAACCTACACTCCACCAGTACTCTCAGTGCTTTGATATAGTCTCTCTCTGTGTACAGCATGAGGGGTTATGAACTTAGTGATAACACACAGATGGTGTTTATTTTGTGAATTGTAACTGTTAAAGATGTCATTAAGCCACTGGTTGTGGTAATTTGAGCTTTCCTAAGAAATAGGAGGAATGCTGAGGTTGCGGTATATAGTAGCATGATGCTTCCACGCAGAGCTGAATCCGGCCCGCACACTAGTACTGGTAAACTGCTTAGAAGATCTAAGCCTGTCTAGGAACCGCGGTGCGAGGCGGACCGTCCATGCTAATAAACCCAATTGGTTTTTTTGGGCGACAGGGCTTGAGATGTCATTCATTTCATCTCATTGTCGGATAAAAGTCCCACAAAATTGGAAGCAACGTCTCCAAAATGACCTTTACAGTGTTGACGGGGACGTTAAACCTCAAATCAAACAAATAAATACGATAAAACATTGTAAATTTTACAACCGTAGAAAAAATAAAATTTTCCGAAAAAAAAAGAAAAGATATTTTTCTTAATTCTGCAAAAAACATAGATTGTTAGTACACGTTAGAACCGCTTCGTCGAGGCGGTTCTAACGGGTAGCCACAAACTATGTTTTAAGCAGAAATAAGAAAATTCATGTACACCCCTGTAAACCCCAGTTTTACTATATAAAAGTGGTGTTGGAGGGGGTCAGAATTATATAGGAGTGTTTTCGTGATGTGCTTCTCGTGTATATTTCTATAGCCTGACAGTTTGTTTGATTTGAGGTTTAACGTCCCCGTCAACACTGTACAGGTCATTTTTGAGACGCTGCTTCCAATTTCGTGGGACTTTTACCCGACATTGAGATGAAATGACATCTCAAGCCTGCCGCCCAATAAAACCAATAGTGTTTATAAGCATCGCTTTGTCTTGGCAGGCTTAGATCCTCTCAGCGGTTTACCAGTACTCGTCTGCGGGTCGGTTTCAGCTCTGTGCAGCCCATCTTTTCTTCAAGCCCCGATGAGCGGGGGCCAATTGCCCGACAGTATCGAGAAAGAAAAAATGAGATATGGGCTCGTTTTACTGTGTCCATCACGTTAACACGTCCGTAAAATGAACATCCCCCGTACACCCCGCTTTATATACAGAAAAAAAAACTGGGGTTTACGGGGGTATACCTTATTTTTTCTTATTTCTGCTCCAAGGCATAGGCTAGAAGCCTCCGTGGTGTAGTGGTTACGCTACTCGCCTTGTAAACCAGGGATCGCATGATCGATCCCGGGCTTCTCCGGACTTTCGGATGAGTCTTTAAAACCGAGGTCCCGTCTCCGTATAACCTTAGCTGTTGGTGAGACGTAAACCTCTAACACTCACTCACTCCAAGGCATAGGTTGTGGGTACTCGTTAGAACCTTCACAAACTTTGTTTCGGATAAAAAAACAACAACAACAAATAAAAACAAAAACAAATTTTTACAAGATAATGAAATATTTTGGAAATGCGAGAGAATGTCCTACGGGTGTGTTTGTTTGATTTGAGGTTGAACGTCCCCATCAACACTGTAAAGGTCATTTTGGAGACGTTGCTTCCAATTTCGTGGCACTTTTACCCGACATTGAAATGAAATGACATCTCAAGCCCTGTCGCCCAATGAAACCAAAAGGGTTTATAAGCATGGCCGGTTCGACTCCTATCCCTTTGCCTGCGCTGAGCAGGCTTTAATCCTGTAAGCGGTTAACCAGTACTCGTTTGTGGACGGTTTCAGCTCTGCGTGGAAGCATCATGCAGCCCGTCTATTTCTTCAAGCCCCAATGGGCGGGGGCCGCCTACGGATGTGTTATCGTTATGTTGATCGCTGGACAAACACATTAGAGTATTCAACAGTACTTCTGTATTCAGACTACCTTTGGAACTGTTCAAAAGTGGTCTTTAAGACCACTTTTGAACAGTCCCAAAGGTGGTCTCTTATTAGGAGACACTGATTGTAAAATGCTCACAAGAAAGAATATAAACTGAGACTTTTTTGAATAAGCTTTTAAAAGCTGATTAAGTCTTAATTTTAGTTGGTCTTAATAGAGGAATCTTACTGTTTTTTGAAAACAAATGTGTATGTTGGTAAGAACTATCAACTCTAAAATATCTAACAAGTCCTGCAGAAAAGCAACAATATGTTAACTTCCTTTTGGCATTTAACATTATGTTAAACAGACGACCATTTTTAACAAAAAATAAATTAATCAGCATTAATAATCTTATTTTTTTAAGAAATTGTTAATATATTGACGATTTAATTGAACCTCTTGTACTATTTAAAGAAATATAATAATTGAATCATACATTCATCAAAGACATTCATTAATATATTTCTAACAGGAATAATTACTAATTAATATGTAAATACATATGATATAGAATAATACGCTGTTTAAAATGACATATTATGCATATGATATTATGCATAGGATACAAATGGGACAAGTCAGTATGTCAAGGTCTTCTGGAGTTCACGACCGATTCTATCAAACCGACTGAAGTTACGTGGTAAATGCCATAGTATGTCTCCTTTTTCACCTGGAGAAATATGATCAGGTTCCTGCTAGTCGTACCAAAACTCAAAATATTTATACACAAACAGACAAGTCTCTATTCAAGAATGGCAGTTGTTCGTCCGTTTCTGGCAAAAGAATGTGATCTGGTTAACTACATACGTATAAACATGCCCAGGAAAAGTGTGGATAGGTAAATTGATCGTCTTAAAAATGACCGAAATAGTGTTGATCAGGCCGTTCAACTCCAATACAAACAAACAAAGGCAAATCTCGCGAATGAACATGTCCAGCGGTCTTCTTGTGTAGCAGAAATAACATTCTTGCACACCAGGTAAGGAAATCCATAGTTTTAGCTTGAGATAGAAAATCTTTCTAACCCTTGTGTTCATTCCCAAAATCGAATATTATCGTGTGTTTGATAAATGTACTGGTTGAATACGAACTCATATGCTGCGTCGTCGTTAAGGTTGGCGTCACAGCACGTTACGTGACGTCACTAAACATCCCTGTAGTGTCATCACAATATGGCGGACGTCGGTAACCGAAGTGACTGCAGCATTAAAAATTCGCGCTAAGAAATGGAAGGTATGCAAGAAAAAGGATCCTATATGGGTGTGAGTGTTGGATAGAAAAATCTGTCCTCGGGATCACTGTCCGGCATCTCTCGGCAAGCCTCGTGATGCCGGACTGTGACCCTCGGGACGGATTTTTCCACCCACCCCTCACACCCATATTAGATTTTTATATGCCTCCTAAATATTATGTCTTTAGAGCCTCACCTAGGCCACCTAGACGCCAGGTTCTGCAACGGTAGGTCATGATTTTTTTTGGGGTACTCCGGTTTTTAATGATCGGCTCGATATTACCGAACTAAACCCCGATAAGAAAATATAAAATACACATCAAGATGCCTCGTCCTGGATATTTATTTATTTATTTATTTATTTATTTATTTATTTATTGTTGGGCTCAAAGATGCTGGCTTTTTTGTCCTGTGTCTCTCACCATAATAGATCATGAGTGTCGTATGAGTGGCAAGGGCGTCAAAACCGACTTTTTAATTCTAACACAGCGCGACTATCCCTGCAGGCACAAAACGTTGACTCAACGTTGAGCTAACGTCGAAACAACGTTGTTTCACAAAGTCGTTTCAACGTGAGTTCAACGTTGAGTGCCTGCTGTGATATAGTGCAAGGGAAAGGAACTGTGATTTATTTAAGCAATAGTAACCTAAGCTTCGGGCTTTATCAAGGTTTATAGAATGCCCTCGGGCCAGGGCCTGTACCGCAGGGTTAATATGGCCCGAGTCGCCGGCTCGGGCCATTTTAACCTGGCGGTCCAGGCCCTGGCCCGAGGGCAGTCCATAAACCTTGATAAAACCCGAAGCTTAGGTTACTATTGCTTTTAGTGCATTGAACAAATACTGTTATATTAAACATTTATTGTAACATTTGAGCAATCTGAATATGGTCAGCAGTCATAACGCAAACACGCCTATATAATTTTTACCCCTTGAACCCCAATTTTATATCGTAAAACTGGGGTTGACTAGGGTAAACATTATATTTTGTTTTTTCTGCTCTAAAATATAGATTGTGTGTACTCGTTAGAACCGCCTGGGCTAACGTGTACCCACAATCTATATTTTGAGCAGAAATAAGAAAAATATCACAATTTGTCATCTTAAAATCGTTGCTTTTGGCGGTAAAATTTACAGTGTATTTGTATAGGCGTGTTTTCGTAATGGATTGTCCAGGCCATTCCGTCTCAATATTAGCATTTTTACAGTAAAATCTGCTGTGTGTCCGTTTGTCTCTAAAACTATACCATTTACAGGGGATGAAAAGAAAGAAACGAAACGAAAGAAGAATGTGACATTTTATAATTTCATCTAACGGAGCGACAACCACAAATAGAAACTAGATTTTTTTTTGTCATTACGAGACATAGTGGATTCTTTCATTTCTCCGGAATGGCAACTTTTCTGATGAAAATCAGGGATTTCTTTCTTATTTATACGGCAAACAAAGGTTTTGGGTGTTCGTTAGAACCGCCTTAATGAGGCGGTTCTAACGAGCACCCAAAACCTTTGTCTTGGAGCAGAAATAACAAAAGTAATGTATACCCCCGTAAACCCCATTTTTATCTATATAAAGTGGGGTTTAGGGGATCTTCGTTTTCGTGATGTCTACAAAAACACAGATGTCTACCTCCTTTTTGACCTCTAAGTATTACCTTGACATTTGAGATATTGACCTGGGTCTTGTGTGCAACCCTTCATCTAATGAAGGTGAACATTTCTGCAAAGTAACTTTAAAAAGTCCATCAAGAAATAAGAAAGTTATTGACCGTACACGAAAAATAATTTTTTTTACCTTTGACCTCTAAGTATGACCTTGATCTTTGAGGTCCATTGGATCTTTGGCGGAACGCATCGTCTCATGATGGTTAAGATTTCTGCGAAGTATTTTCATAATTCATCTAAGAATAAGTTGTTGACCGTACACGAAAAAGAGCCCCTTTATTGACCTTTGACCTCTAAGTATGGCCTTGACATTCGTGGTACATACCTTTGTCTTGCACACGACACATCGTCTAATGAAGGTGAACATTTCTACAAGGTTATTTAAAAAAGTCCATCCAGAAATAAAAAAAAAAGTTATTGATTTTTTGAGTTTGACCTTTAAGTATGACCTTGACCTTGACGGTACCAACCTGGGTCATGCGTGCGCCACATCGTCTCATGGTGGTTAACAACGTTTTTGACGTTAATCGATTGTATGCATGTGATTCAGTGTTATTTTAGTGGAATTTCATCTGACAATGGCCAAAGTTTGGGGTAATTTGAAGGCAAGGAAAGCCAAAGGTTAGGAGAAATTGAAGAGAAGAACGCAATTATTGTCGGTCAGTTGTAAGTCAGTGTAAGTAGACAGATCATTTGCCCTCCAAATGGCCTCCTCTCTCTCTCTCTCTCTCTCTCTCTCTCTCTCTCTCTCTCTCTCTCTCTCTCTCTCTCTCTCTCTCTCTCTCTCTCTCTCTCTCTGTCACGCTGTCTATCTCTCCCTCTAGGAAATAAATTTTACATTCTATTCTCATCCAATCTTAAAAGTGCGGGTTTATACCACTATAAAGCTAAGACGGATATGCTTAAGTTCAACATCAGAATGTCAGGCCTTGCAAAATCTTCGACACGAGAAGTAAATAAATAGTTGTTCAAACATCCTTATTCATGTGTCTTATCACCAATGTTTAAACGCAAACTAGTCCTATAAGAAGATAGCAAATAGTGATGATAGTACTTATTGAGATATGATATCTTACCGCATTACGATAACTCACCCGTGCGACATAGTGCATTTTTCACATCTCCAAAATGACTACATTTCTGATGAAAATCCTTGATATTTTTCTTATAAATGCTCTTAACATAGGTTGTGTGTGCTCGTTAGAACCGCCTCATAGAGGCGGTTCTAACAAATACCCACAACCTATGTCTTGGAGCAGAAATAAGAAAAATAACGAATACTCCGCTAAACCCCAGTTTTCTCTATATAAAGTGGGGTTTAGGGGGGTCTTCATTTCACAGACTTTTTCACGTGATTGGACATTGAACACATACATTGCATATCTTATGTGAATGGTGTCCCTGTGCTTCCTCGTATTTCGTGTATAAGGTGCACACACTTACGTTAAAACTGTTTCTTTTTTTCTCCAGAAATGTACAGTTTATGATGATTTGCTTGTTTACATTGAGGCTTTACGTACCCTTCAACACTACTCAGGTCATTTTTGAGACGATTCTTCCAAATCTGTGGGACTTTACCCGACATTGAAATGAAATGACATCTCAAGCCCTACTGCGCAAACAAACCAATAAGGTTTAGATGCAGGTTCGACCCTCACCACTTTGCCCAGTCAAAGTGGTGCGAGTCGGCCCGTCCATGCATATACATCTTATTGGTTTCATTGGGCGGCAGGGATTGGGACAGAGCTGATAGAAAAGCGAACAGGATATCCCGAAAGTTGTCTCCCTATGAAAAATGGCGGAAAAAGGAGCAGGTGTTCCCATCCCCCTTAATCGGTTTGATCCGAACAAGCAACTTGTTTTAAGGAACTCTGATTTATCAAGTCATTACGCTAACACACTGGTGCGACATAGTTCATTTTTCACATCTCCAGAATGGCTACTTTTCGGATGAAAATCCATGACATTTTTCTTATTTATACTGCAAAAATAGGTTGTTGGTGCTCGTTAGAACCGCCTCATTGAGGCGGTTCTAACGAGTACCCACAACCTATGTCTTGGAGTAAAAATGAGAAAAATAATGTTTACCCCCGTAAACCCCAGTTTTCTCTATACAAAGTGGGCTGTAAGGGGGTGTTCATTTCACGGACTTGTTCACGTGATGCAACAAATCATTGAATAGCGTCCCGCGAGAGGTGACGTTTCATGACGGCACACGAAGATTTCTATGACGTAAGACGCTGAAGCGCTATTTTCTCGCATCAAAAACACTATAGAAGGACATCAATATATCGAGGCTTTAGTGCGAAACTATTCTATCTGCCTTTTTCATAATACAGGAGAAGGAAAAAACTGAAATTCTTTACTGCTTTGTCTTCTATAACAATTCTGAAAGAGTGTTTGAGTTTAAAATGTGTATTGTAAACATTGTGAACAGTTTTTACTAAAAATATCTGAAAAATAAAAAAAATCATCACATGGACTAGTTACGCGCTGAAATTGAACATTTACGGCCATAATGTTTAGTGTGAAAATAGTCTTTCTTATGGAAAAAGCTGGTTTTGAAGCAGTTTGAAGCCAAAAAAGTGATGCAATAAGTAGAAAGTGAATTTATAATTATGATGTAATTATTTGTTTCAGCAGAAACTTAAAAAATAGTTTTTATTCTCACATCAAATTTACAATTACACCATATTGTTAAAGACATATCAACCATTGATGATCATTTTGCATTAGGGAGAAAATGCCCTTTCATTTTACTTCTCTTGCATAAAAAATGAAGTTTTATTAGGAAGCATGGATATCAGTTATTCTTTTCCCTATATCTATCTATAATTTCGGCCCCCGCCCAGCGGGGCTTGAAGAAATAGATGGGCTGCATGATGCTTCCACGCAGAGCTGAAACCCACGTGCACACGAGTACTGGTTAACCGCTAAGACGCTAAGCCTGTCCAGGCAAAGCAGTGCGCGTCGGACCATCCATGCTTATAAACACTAATGGTTTATTTGGGTGGCAGGGCTTGAGATGTCATTTCATCTCAATGTCGGGTAAAAGTCCCACAAAATTGGAAGCAATGTCTCCAAAATGACTTTTACAGTGTTGACGGGGACATTAAACCTCAATTTAAACAAACTATCTATAATTACGACAGCTCAGATACTTTTGCAATAATAATCAAGGTTCTATACCATGGTACACATGTCATGTGCAAGAACCACAACTCCTTTGAGGTATGATGATGTCACCCCTTTGAGGTATGATGATGTCACATGGTACAAAAGTAGACGAGGAGGAGAAGGCGTGCAAAATGTTCAAGAACCCAGATGCCATAGTATTTTAGTTATCTGCCATGACAACATGACCATAGCTTCCACATACTTTGAGATATATTGATGACACTTGGTAAGATTATACTCAAGGTTGAGAAGGCATATCATTAGCCAGAACCAAACTCTGGCTGTCATCGTATTTTAGTCTGTTACCTTGGCAATACTGTTACCTTGGCAAAAGTATCTTGTAATAACTATAACTTCAATCCCTTAGATTAGTAATGATGGTTCTTAGTAGATAAGAAGGCATGTCATGTGCAAAAATCACCAATTTGGGTGCAATTGTATTTTAGTTAATTAGTTGATGATACTGAGTACACTTTAAC
Source organism: Lucinisca nassula (assembly GCA_963580285.1). NCBI lineage: Eukaryota > Metazoa > Mollusca > Bivalvia > Lucinida > Lucinidae > Lucinisca > Lucinisca nassula. The sequence goes on along the minus strand of OY757014.1, from coordinate 106,979,872 downwards.
ATGATGTTAAGAAGGTGTATCATGAGCAAGAACCACAACTCTAGGTGCCATGGTCTTGTGATTATCTCCCCTGACAGTATAACATTGTAATGGCCATAACTGCAACAACCTTTGAAATATATATTGATGGTACTTGGTATAGTTGTACAGAAGTTTGAGAAGGCATGTCACAAGTAGACCCATTCCTGTAAGTGCAGCATTATGTTAATTATCTCCCCTGCCAGAATAGCCTTGTGGTCCCCAAAGCACTAACACCCTTAAAAATGTTGATTATGCTTGGTACAGTTGTACACCATGTTGACACAGCATGTTATGAGCAAGAGCCATCACTCAGTGGTGCAACTGTAATGGTGATTTCCATAACTCGAGCCCCCAATTTTTTGGGTCAGTTGTTTATCAATTGACTGAAAGTTACTAAGCACAAAATATCTTTCAGTGCTGTAGTCCACGTGACTATCACTTATTTGGGGAAACCCAGGTTATTAATAGAAAATACTTACACTATTCTTATCAATTTTAGGTCAGAGTGTTGTATAAGAGGGTTATCAATAGAATCTGATTGGGCTTGGCAAACAGAATGGACCCAGATCAGATGCCGCAGAACTCAGCATCTGATCAGAAGCTACACTGTTTGCTTAAAATACTGGCATTTAAGGGTCTCTGGTTGGGCCTATTGGAGTCCAACTGTTGGTTTTCATTTGCTCCAACATTTCAGTTATTTCTTGGAGTCCTCACCGTTGTTTCATCTCTGTGGTTGTTTGATTTTTGTGTTCTCAGAGATGTTGCACTGATGAGTTAGGAAGCCTTCATGCGGACTGAACAAATTATTTGTTTAAATAGCAACGGAAGTAAGGGTGAGGATTGCCTTCACATAAAATCAATTTTAGCCCACTTACCATTCCAATGCAGTTCTTCTGTTGCGGTTTATTTTTGTTCTAGTTTGTCTTTGAATATGTATATCGCTTACATTTTTTTTTTTTTTTTTTTTTGGTTTTGGATAGCCCATTTGCCATTTTGTAGAAAAGTGACTGTCCTTTTGGCTTTCTGCTATTGATATTTCCATTAGGGTCTAGTCATTTCATGTTTGTGTTTCTTTCCATTTGGTGTCTCTGATGGTAGGTGTGGCTTAATTGAATCGATTCCTGATCATTGCCTTCACTTCTATTTATAAGTTTCAGTTCAGGACCTTCAACCAATCAGTGCTGTCTAATTAACCCTTAAGATGCCAAGAAAAAACTGCATCTGAAAATCTGTTTATGTTGTCTGCTTAATATTCTTACCAACCTTTCACACCTATCTTTTGCATGTAGGCAAACAAAGTGGATGCAGATCAAACTGCTCCTAGGGTAGCTGTCTGATATTGGTACACATTGTCCGCAACAATAACTTTTAAAGTACCAGCAGACAACAATTTTTGTGATTGGCAACTACAGGGTTAAAGTTGTGTGTTCTCTGAAATCACCATTTTCCGGATGCAGCCGAAATAAGCAGGAGCCCATTGATGGACCTTATCGGGTGACTAACGGACACTATGGAACATAAACTTGTGGGCTATATTTAGATTGGAAAATCCATAGTTTGCCCCCCATCCTCACCCCCACCCCCACCCAGCCATGCTTATACAAGCCACAGGAATTTCAATGGCCAAAGGTTTATTAGATAAAGCAGTCATCCATTAACTACAGGTTCTATGTCATTACAATACACACACAACCTCTGCCTGTGATTTTTGTTGTCGGAAGTAAGTTTGTTTGAATTGATGGTTTATGTCCCCATCAACACTATTTAGGTCATTTTGGAGATGTTAACTGGTTCCAATTTTGTGGGACTTTTACTGGACATTTAGATAAAATGGAATCTCAAGCCCTACCACCCAAACATACCAATATGCAGGGTCCGATTTGCGCCCCTTTGCCTGGGCAGGCTTAGACCATCTAAGCGGTTTACGAGTACTCAGGTGCTGTTGGCTTCAGCTTGGCATTGAAGCACTATGCAGCCCGATCTACCGGTATTTCGTAAGCCCCAATGGGAGGGGGCCAGTAAACTACATAGAGAGGTATGTATGACATCTGAACCCATGATTGGTTTGTCTGTCTGGCAGACTTTGCTTCAGTTTAATCTTGCCAGTGGTGTGACAAATAGGGTCTTCATCTAATAACTTTGTACAGGTCCATTTCAATTTAAGGGGTTTCTGATTTATTTTATTTATTTCAAGTTTAACAAAGTCTATATACTTTATGTACTTAGTGAAGCCGCTGATCAGTTGCAGCAATCTTTACTGCTTGCCAGAGTCTTATGGGCATACAGTAAGTAGGCAGTTAACGTGAGTCTGCAAAATATTTTAACGCTTGTTTTGCAAATGCGCTTCAGCATTATCAATAAAATATTGTACATGCAGAAAGATGAATCTGTTGGCTGGGTTTCTTCTAACAATGGCGAAGGTTTGGGAGAATTTGAACGAAACAACAAACTTATTGTTGATGTTTAAGAAATAGATCAGCTCTAGCTGTGATTTGTTGAGTAATAAATCACAGTTTGGAGGTCAGTTGTAAAGTAGACAAATCACGAGCGCGTAGCGCGCGTGATTTGTCTACTTACAACTGACCGACAAACTGTGATTTATTACCTAACAAATCACTGGCTAGAGCTGATCTATTTCGATTCTAACACGCTGAAACTCGGCAATAATGCTGTTGTTTCTTTCAAATTCTCACAACTTTTCGCCATTGTTAGAAGAAATTCCGCTAAAATTATCGACTGAAACACATGCATTTATATCCTTTTCTAACGTTTTCGATGCGAGAAAATGACGTTACACCGTCCAACGTCAAGGAAATCGACTAGTGACGTCATAAATTTTCAATTTTTAATGACGTCACTCGTCACGCTCTTCTTTGTCGTGATTTGTTGCAGAATAAAACACAGTTATTTTCCATTGACTATATAGGCGCGCTGTGTTAGAATTAGTGTGTTAGAATCGAAATAAGTGATTTGTTGAGTAATAAATCACAGATTGTCGATCAGGTGCTCGTGATTTGATTTTCTTTACAACTGACCTCCTACTGTGATTCATTACTCAACAATTAACCGTAGGGCTGATATATTTCTTGAGTAATACGCGCTTTGCATCTAAACAAATAGAATATCAGTTTCATTTGCTATTGCACTTTATCGATTTTGCAAACAGAAAATAAGACATAACAGAAATTGGAGTAGACGACAGACTTGAGCACAAGCACTGGAAAAGTAGCAAAGTGCAAGCTACAAACAAAAGTGACATAGATCAGCATTTACGTCACTTCAACTGTCGCCCCCGCCCATCGGGGCTTGAAGAAATGGATGGGCTGCCTGATGCTTCCACGCAGACCTGAAACCGACCACACACAAGTACTGGTAAATCACTTAGAGGATCTAAGCCTGCCCAGGCAAAGCGGCGCCAGTCGGATCGTCCATGCTTATAAACCCCGTTGGTTTCATCGGGCGACAGGGCTTGAGATATCATTTCATCTCAATGTCGGGTAAAAGTTCCACAAAAAAGGAAGCAGCGTCTCCAAAATGACCTATACAGTGTTGGCGGAGATGTTAAATCTCAAATCAAACAAACAAGCGAACGAAACCGTTACTACAGCTGGTGTTAAGGGAATGCATAGCGAAGTGAAAAGTCTTCTATCGGATCACTGATGCGACTAGATGGCCGAAATTAGCTAATTTGGCCTAGGAAAAAAAATTGCACTCCATACTTTTCGGTTCTGTGGCGATTTCCTTGCTTCCAAAGGATAACCCTTTTATAGAACATATTTACATAGAGGATCTTACATGAGTGTTCCTGTATTATTGAATTTATTAAACGAGTTGAGGAAAAGGGATAAAATACGAGGCTTTGCCGGGCATTTTATCCCTTTTCCTCAACGAGTTTTATGACTTCAATAATACATGAGCACGAATGCAAGATTCTATTTATCATATGACATTTAAAACGTAGTTTATTCACGATTGTTTACAAAAATGTCAATATTCTGCCATTAATAAACGCGACGTCATTAAGGATGTCGTATATGTAACGGTACGGGACGTATCTAGCTAATTTGCATTTTTAATCCCCTAGTGGATTATCGAATTTATTACATGACGTTAATACATTCTCAGACGCGACGTCATATGATAAATTCATATGGTCTTGTAGATCACAGACTTTAGCTGGAGCGCCCTAGCCTATCGGGACCTGGAGAAATAGATTCAGCTGAACCCCCTAGAGGGTCGAAACCTGCCAAGGAAAGGTGGTGCTAGTAGGATCATCCCTTAAAAAGAAGTGGGGGCAATGTTCGGGAATCGATACAATTAACCAACAGCTCCAATCTGAGACACCAAAGGGAAAGAAACACAAACATGAAACAACCATACCCTTATGGAAACATCAATAGCGGAAAACCAAAAGGACAAATACTTTCCCACAAAATGGCCATTTGGCTATCAAAAAGAAAATAATATAAGCGAAACATACACTCAAAGACAAAACATAACAAAAATAAACCGCGACAGAAACCTTAAAGCTTGGTGGTTTCTTTGGGCCGTGAGACTTGAGATGTCATTTCATCTCAGTGTCGAATAAAAGTCCCATAAAGTCGGCAGCAACGTCTCCAAACTGAATTATTAAATAAGTTTTGGCGGGGACGTTAAACATCAACACAAACAAGGAAAACATGAGCTTGGGATGACTGCGGCTACCAACTTCAGCGCATGCGTCCGTCTGGCCATGTAAGCGTCTTTACTTTTACCTCGAAAAAGTAAACTGTTTCACACCTGTAATTTTGATGTTGACACTTTCAGCTTTGTACCTTGTCTTGTTCAGTGTTGCCAAAAGGGGTTTTAGTCAGAGTGACAAATTGTGTAGATACAGATGAGACAGCTCCTTGGATCTACACTATTTGAATAGGTATGTGTATCGGTCTGCATGGTGAAAAAACTTGAACCCTCTAACTTGGTAGGCAGTGCAATAATGATGACTTATATCGTGAAAGAGACGATTGACATTCTTCTTGTTTTTGTCAGTCTGTTCTTAGTATGCAGCGAGTGTAGTAATGATTACTAAGATTATGCAAGAGATGGTGGGCTTCCTGACTGGTGACCTAAAGGTTTCTGGCTGAAGTAGGGGTATAGTCAGATCCTCTGACAGTTCTAGTTTATTTTCTTTTAACAACTAGCATTATGTTCGTAGATTTACTTGACGTTCCATTAGCAGTTCCAAGCAAGATGCGCGCATTACCAATTTGGTTTTTCACGGGGCCCTTCGATGAGTTGATTCTTATGAGCACACACAGCCTACCTTTGTCCCAGCGATCAACCCGAGATCATCCCCATGCCGCTTTCTGCTCTAGTGCTGTCGTTCACATTGGCTGGCTTGAACTACCCCTGTCTTGAACACATTTTCATAGTCTCAAACGTGTTCAAGCCCTTAAGTTCAACTTTACTTGATTTTTTACTGAACGCACATGCATCTTTTTGCAAAACTGGTCATAACAGAAAAAAGAATGGTACAAAAACTAAATTTACCCAGGAAAATCGTAAGTCTAGTCTGTTTTGGCGACAGGTCTTTGCGATATTGGTTAGTATTACGTGCAGTTATAGTTCTGAGTCGGGTTTACTGTAGGCTCCTTTAGGTCAAGACCGTTTTTGCGGATGTAATATTAGAATATTTGCTTGTCTCACATGGTTTACCATAGACTATCTATCAGGCGGCGCGGCAAATTTTATTTTGATAAATTGCCTATTGCATTTATTATCCAATAACAAATGACACACTTATAGTACCACCATCGAGATTCCTTTTTACTCATTTCTTACGTGAAATGTGTTCTTTTTAAATTTAGAAAGAACAGAATTGTAGTGGTTTAACCACAGTATATACTATAAAGTATTTGCTCTGTTCCTGTTTTAAAATTATATTAGTCTATTGTATTCCATTTAGAAGTTGCTGAACGTCTACCTATAGTATTTTAATAGATGTCTTCTTCCAGTGAAGGCATGTGGATGTTCCAATATGGTCTAGAAAGGGTTATCCTTTGGAAGCAAGGGTTACACCATAGAACCGGAAAATATGGAGTTTACATGTTTTCTGTGCCAGACTCGCTAGTTTCGGCCAATTAGGCCTCATCAGTGGCCCTCAGATATTTTCAAAATTTAACAATTGAACTAATGATCCCAAAGGACAAGAAAATATAAACAACACTATGATGTAGGGCAGGGAGAATTTTTACGGCCGCCACACATTCCCAGACACCAGCTGTAGTGACGTTAAATATGCTCCAGAAAGAGTTATCCTTTGGAAGCAAGGATTACACCATAGAACCGGAAAATATGGAGTTTACATGTTTTCTATGCCAGACTCGCTAGTTTCGGCCAATTAGGCTTCATTAGTGACCCTCAGATATATTCAAAATCCAACAATGGAACCAATGATCCAAAAGGACAAGAAAATATAAATTACACTATGATGTAGGACAGGGAGACTTTTTACGGCCGCCACACATTCCCAGACACCAGCTGTATTGACATTAAATATGCTCTAGAAAGGGTTATCCTTTGGAAGCAAGGAATACACCTAGAACTGGAAAATATGGAGTGTACATGTTTTCTGGGCCTAGTTTCTGCCAATTAGGTCTCATCAGTGACCCTCAGATATTTTCAAAATCCAACAATGGAACCAATGATCCCAAAGGACAAGAAAATATAAATTACACCATGATGTAGGGCAGGGAGACTTTTTACGGCCGCCACACGTTCCAAGACACCAGCTGCAGTGACGTTAAATATGCTCTAGAAATGGTTATTCAAAGCTTACTTAAGGAACAAGAACGCTGCCTGTCAGTTTTTTATGTATATTAGTCGCAGATAAGTTTTGGACCTGCCTTTGGACTACTTTGGCTTTCCGCTTATGACGTTTTGGTTATCATTACGAAAAGAGGCCTATACAAATACACAGTAACCTTTGTAACTGAAAAAATGAAAATTTTATGATGAAAAATTACGATATTTTTCTTATTTCTGCTCAAAATATAGACTGTGGGTACTCGTTAGAACCGCCTCATCGAGGCGGTTCTAACGAGTACCCACAATCTATATTTTAGAGCAGAAATAAGAAAAATAGGGTTTTCCCCTGTAAACCCCAGTTTTACTATATAAAAGTGGGGTTCAAGAGGGACAAAATTATATAGGCGTGTTTTCGTGATGGCTGAATTTGTTTTTGTGGTGTTTCGTTCTCTTTTGGTGTCTTGGATGGAAGGTGTGAGTTATTTATATTGAACCCTGATCATTGCCTTCATTTCAATTTTCTCTCATACCTCATACCCATATAAGATTCTTGCACTCTTCCCGTTCCGTTTTCTTAGAAGGTTGTACATACCATTTCTGTTGTGTTACTCTGTGTGTCTGCTCTATAGGATTCCAGTACACGTTCCTATAGGGAGTTCAAATGTTGTCTTAAAACCACTTTTGAACAACCCCAAAGGTAGTTTCTAGCTTGAGGACACTTGATGCCCTATAGTATGAGGGATGGACGCAAAGAAAGAACAACTGAAATCTCAGAATCAGAATAAGTCCTAATTTCAGTTAGTTTCAATAGCAGAATTTCACTATATTTATGACCTGATAATCATGGCAATGTGTACGTATCGGTTATATATATTTTTACTGCGTCTTGCTTTGTACGACTTATGCAGTTTTGCGTGTCTGATAATTACGAAATACAATGCATACTGAAACAATTAAGTCGCTTAATGAATCGTTGGAATAAAACTTTACAGAAAATCCAGGCACATCAGAAAAACAAACACCAACCGTTTAAAATGCTCGATTTGTTGCCTAGCAGAAAATTAATTAATTTCTAGTAGGAAACAATACGTTAGAGAATCATCCAATTTCATGGATGCGAAAGCAATTTACTGTGTTAATCAAGAGCGGATAAAAGAGTGACGTTCGGTGTCAAAATACATGAGGTTTAGAAAGAAAATAGAGGAAAAGAGCTATTCGGTCAGAGAAATTTAGACGGAACTGTCTGTTGTTTAAATAATAATAATAATAATAATAATAATAATAATCGACCTTATTTACAGAGGGTAACACATTTAGTAAACTAGTACTAATCTTCCATGTGGCCCTCTTTTCCTGGGTAGAAACCAGTACTAAGCAATGTGGATAAAGTCTCTTGCTCAAGGAAACAACACTTGCCGCTCGTGGGGTTCGAACCCGGTTCCTCTCGATCCCGAGTCCGATACTTTACCACTGCACCACAGCGATCCAATTATCAAATTATCGAGTACAAGCAAATTATAAATGATAATCGTTTTTGTGAAATTTATCGTTCGATTAATCGATTATCCGGTTAATCGTGCCAGCCTTATTTATATTGAACCATGATCATTGCCTTCATTTAAATTTTCTCTCATCCCTCATACCCATATAAGATTCTTGCACTCTTCCCGTTCCGTTTTCTAGGAAGGTTGTACCATTTCTGTTGATTTACTCTGTGTGTTAGTTTAACGTTGTTAGATGGCTCTTTGTCCCCAGACAGTCCACATGTACTAACTGGAATGTTTGTAGCGGACATTACATTATTGGGGTTGTGTTTCTTGTTCCCGAAGGCAACGTTTGGCGTTTTATGCTCAACGCAGATGCTGAAACATATTTATATTTTCTTAACTAATTCCTTCAATGTCCTGCTGTAGAAATGTCAGTCCTTCTAAATTTCTTAAAGCGAAGTTGCTTCATAATCTTAACATGTTCATGGAAAATGTTAGGGGGGGTGGGGTGGGGGTGGGGGGCTATGGGCGTTAGTTGTGTCTTTCTTATAATGCTTTAGACTTCCAATGTTCTGTCATCAAAGCACTAACAGGACTGAATATCCCTGAGTGTAGGCTGCAGAAATTGTCCTGAAAGAGGGGCGTTATACGTTTGGTGTTCCCTCATCTCATACCGGTGCAATTAAGCACATGCTTAACCCTTAAATTCCTGTACTGCAGCTAGTATTTTTAGTCGATAACTTATCCCAAAGGTTATGCTTAGAGAACATAGATTACTTAGAGAACAAATTATCTTGCCGATGAATGACAATTAAAGAGCCATGATATATCACATTTCACGAAGAACTATATCCTAATTGGGGCGGATGAGTGGGCATGGTGATTAAGGTTACCGGCTACTTGACTTGCATAGGAGCCACCAACTGACCATGGCAAAGTCGGTTTTCACACTTCCTTATTAGGCTTTCGCATGGCGGAATGCAATACTTCCGATGTGTTCCCTCATCTCACACCAGTACAATAAATACTAAAGCTGTCTATAGGTGACAGTAAATTTAAAGTAGAACTCCCAAAGAGTGATAGGCTGCAATCGTGATAATGAAGTTTGGTCAATCCCGACCTGCAAAATGTTCCATCAGCGGTGCCTGTGGTCTGAAGACTTCAAAAGACCAGAGTTTGAGCGAAGGAATGACGCACCTCGCTTTCGTTGGTCGGCGCTGACTTGTATCCTCTAGTCTTTTCTGGTGACAATCCTTTTTAAGGTCACAGTTGTCCTTTTCATCTCCAATCACCGCAATTGAGATGAGCTCCCAATGAGATGTTAATTTTGGCTGTCAAATTAAACGTGTCGCACCGACATCCAGTTATGGTGTGAAATATCCACCTTTGACAGTGGACTTAATGCTTTATTCTGTTGCAAAAGTGATCTTATGGCTCAACACGTCCCAATCAATACCATTTTGGTCATTTTGGAGGTGTATCGTCAAATTAGGTGGGACTTTTACCTGACAATGAGATGAAATGACACCTCAAGCTCTGCCTACCAATGAAATCAATAGGGTTTATATGCACGGGCGGTCTGACTCGCCATTTTGTCCGGGAAGGCTTAGACCTTCTATCCGATTTACCAGTACTCGTGTGCTGTCGCTTTCATCTCTGTGTGGAAGCATCATGTAGCCCAATCTATAAAGCCCTGGGGCCAGTTGTTCAAAGCATCGTTAGCTTAACGAGCTCGTTAGTGGTCATATTGTTTACTCTTCTAGCAAGTACAATATCGTAAAATTTGGTATTTTTGCTGAAAAAATGTGAGCAGCTTTTGCATCCGCAAAAGCTGCTCACATTTTTTCAGCAAAAATTTCAGCATATTTGCAATATTTAATGATCAAAGTTTTAACGATACGTTAACTAACGACGTCGTTAGTTTTGAACAACTGGCCCCTGATTGGCAGGGAACACAATAATCCATGCAAAAAAAAAAACAACAACAAAAAATCGAGCCGTTCAAGTGCGACTGTGGTTGGTTGCTTCCTCGTTTGGGTTTTCTTCTGTTCGTGGATGTTTTCGTCTGTTCATGGATGGCTCTGGTCGGAACTGTTGGGTTTCTTCAGCATTGCAGTGGTTACTTGTTGTCGAATCCTCACCGCCGTTTCATCTCTTTGGTTGTTTGAATTTTGTGTTCTCGGACATGTTGCACTGATGAGTTAGGAGGCCTTCATGCGGACTGAACAAAGTATATGTCTAAGCCGCGACGGAAGTAAGGGCGAGCATTCCGGCCGCGTAAAATTGTTTTAAGCTCCCCCCCCACACACACACACCCAGTGTGATTCTTTTCACTAATCGTTCAAAGGCTCTTCTTTCGCGGTTTAGTTTTGTGATGGTGTCTTTGTGTGTGTATCGCTTATATCATTTTGTTTTGGATAGCCAATTGGCCATGTGTGGGAAAGTAACTGTCCTTTTGGCATTCCGCTATTCATGTTTCCATTAAGGTCTAGTTTCTTTCCCTTTGGTGTCTCTGCTGGGAGATGTGGGTTAATTATATAAATGTCTGATGATTGCCTTTACTTCTGTTTGGACGATCTTCTTCTGTTTCTGTCTCATTCTATTGCTGCTTTTCAACAAGGCGATTCTAAAGAGTGTCTGCAAAATAAACTTTGAATGTTAATACGTGTATTTATCTGAAAGAAAAAAAATGCTAATGGAAAAGCAATGCCACCATTTTTATATAGGTGTGCCGTTACACATAGTATCTGGAAGGATCCACCTTATATCTATATGTTGGCCCCCGCCCATTGGGGCTAGAAGAAATAAATGGGCTGCATGATGCTTCCACGCAGAGCTGAAACCTACCGCACACGAGTACTGGTAAACCTCTTTGAGGATCTAAGCCTTCCCAGGTAAAGCGGTGCGAGTTGGACCGTCCATGCTTATAAACCCTATTGGTTTCATTAGGCGACATGGCTTGAGATGTCATTTCATCTCAATGTCGGGTAAGAGTCCCACAAAATTGGAAGCAACGTCTCCAAAATGACATATACAGTGTTGACGGGGACGTTAAACCTCAAATCAAACAACAAATTATATCTCTATACAGAGTGTAACTGATTTAATCTATAAATCGACTTTTTCTTGATTAAACGGTAATCACAACGTACGAGGACATAGAACATTTTATAATACATGCGTCATTACAATTAAATCAAAGTCGTCCTTTGAGATATGCGACTTCACGCGAACTATAAGTTAGACAAAGGCGCTCCGTACTCCATATGCCCAGGGGACATATTAACCTTTATGTAAGTGACTTCTTGAACAATATCCATAATGACATTATGGAGGATCATTACGAAAACACACCTATACAAATATATTGTAAATTTTTCCGCCGAAAATGAAAATTTTAGGATGAAAAATTGTGATATTTTTCTTATTTCTGCTCAAAATATAGATTTTGGGTACTCGTTGGAACCGCCTCGATGAGGCGGTTCTAACGAGTACCCACAATCTATATTTTAGAGCAGAAATAAGAAAATTAAGGTTTACCCCGGTAAACCCCAGTATTACCATATAAAAGTTGGGTTGAAGGGGGTCAAAATTATATAGGCGTGTTTTCGTGATGTGAAAAAGGTCTCTGGGCGCAAGCTTTCGTAATCAGGCCGCATCGATGCGATGATATGCCTTTGTGAATATGCAACTTCGTCAACTCGGGTACCCAAAGCACAACCCTAGCGGTGTGTTTGGGTGGTATGGTTTGAAATGTCATTTCATCTCAGTGTTGGGTAAAAATCACTAAAAAGCGGAAGCAACGTCTCCTAATGACCGAATCAGTGTTGACGGGAAGGTAAAACCTCAACACAAACAAACAAACAAAGCCTCTAGCACAACAATAGAGGTTTAAATGTCTGTATCAAGAAAGATGTGTATGAAAATATTTTCTACCTCAGACTGTTCGAGGTAGAATACACATTATATGCCCCTCAGTACTGTGGACGACCTGATAAAATAGTTATTTCATGGCAGCTTGGAGTATAGTCAAAACTATTGCCCCCGGTACTGTGGACGACCTGATAAAACAGTTATTACATGGCAGCTTGGACTAGTCAAAACTATTGCCCCTTGGTACTGTGGACGACCTGATAAAACAGTTATTTCATGGCAGCTTGGAGTATAGTCAAAACTATTGCCCCCCGGTACTGTGGACGACCTGATAAAACAGTTATTACATGGCAGCTTGGACTAGTCAAAACTATTGCCCCTCGGTACTGTGGACGACCTGATAAAACAGTTATTTCATGGCAGTGTGGAGAATAGTCAAAACTATTGCCCCTCGGTACTGTGGACGACATGATAAAGCAGTTATTTCATGGCCGCTTGGAGTGGTCAAAACTATTGCCCCCTCGGTACAATGGACGACCTGATAAAACAGTTATTTCATGGTAGTTTGGAGTATAGTCAAAACTATTGCCCCCTTGGTACTGTGGACGACTTGATGAAACAATTATTTCATGGCAGCTTGGAGTATAGTCAAAACTGTTGCCCCTCGATATTGTGGACGACCTGATGAAACAGTTATTTCATGGCAGCTTGGAGTAGTCAAAACTATTGCCCCTCGGTACTGTAGACGAGCTGATAAAACAGTTATTTCATGGTAGTTCGGAGTAGTCAAAACTATTGCCATATGTACTGTGGACGACCTGATAAAACAATTATTCATGGTAGTTTGGAGTATAGTCAAAACTATTGCCCCCTTGGTACTGTGGACGACCTGATAAAACAATTATTCATGGCTGCTTGGAGTATAGTCAAACTTATTGCCACCTCGGTACTGTGGATGACCTGATGGACTATTGTCCTCGGCCATCAGCCTCAGGCAAAAGTGCATCAGGTCGTCCACGACACCTCGGGGCAATAGTCTTGACTATACTCCAAACTGCCATGAAATAACTGTATAATATATCACAGGCTCACCAAACTCCCTTGAACCAAGGCTTGATTGCGTGTTCAGCCTCAGAGAGCTACTTGTGCTGATTCATTCTGCTGGTCATCGGAGCCTGTGGTAAATGAAATAGAGGATCTTATATGAGTGCTCATGTATTATTGAATTTATTAAACGAGTTGAGGAAAAAGGATAAAATGCGAGGCTTTGCCGAGCATTTTATCCCTTTCCCTCAACTCGTTTAATAAATCCAATAATACATGAGCACGAATGCAAGATTCTATTTATCATATGACATTTAAAACGCATTCACGATTGTTTTCAAAAATGTCAATATTCCGCCGTAAGTAAACGCGACGTCGTTAAGGACGTCGTACATGTAACGTTACGGGACGTATCTAGCTCATTTGCATATTTAATCCACTAGTGGATTATCGAAAATATTACATGGCGTTATTACACTCTCAGACGCGACGTCATATGATAAATAAGAATCTTTTATGGGTTCGAGGGTTGGATAGAACTATCCGTCCCAAGAGTCACAGTCCGGCATCACGAAGCTTGTGATCTATCCATCCCTCACAACCATGTTGGAATATTTTTCTCGCATACCTTTCATTTCTGAGCTTGTATTTTGAAAATACACTCGCTTCGGTTAACGTCGCCCGCCAAATTATGATGACCACGGCGTGTTGTTTAGTAACGTCACGTAATGTGCTGTGTCGTTATCATTTACGACGATGCATATGAGGTCGTATTCAACATGTGCAAATCAAACACGCGAGAATATATTCGAATTTTACCCTGTCCCCTGGGTAAGAACAGCAGGGGTAGAACAGGATTTCCTTATCAGGCCCCAGTTATTCAAAACTAACGACGTCGTTATCGTTTAAATATTGATAATATAATATGGCAAATATGCAAATATTTTGCTGAAAAAATGTAAGCACTTTTGCAAATGCAAAAGCTGCTCACATTTTTTCAGCAACCCCCCCCCCCCACCCCCCCCCCACACCCCCCCCCAAAAAACAAACAAAAACAACAGAGAATTAGATATTTTACTTGCTAGAACAGTTAACAATTTGACCAATAACGAGCTTGTTAAGCTAACGATGCTTTGAACAATTGTCCCCTTGTGTGCAAGAATATAAGAATCCGATATGGGGTTCTGTTGTAGATGAGCGTTTCCAACCCGAGGGATGACCGTGCTGAGCGGAACCGAGGCTACGCCGAGGTTCCGCTCAGCACGGTCATCCCGAGGGTTGGAAACGCCCATCTACAACAGAACCCCATATTGGATTCTTTTTCTTGCACAACACCTCCGGTTAGTTTTGACAGCTCGCACATGTATATTGTTTACAAAATAAAAGTAGTGCGGAAGTAGTTCCGGCAGTTGAATAGAATTGAAGCGCATTTATGTTAGTTGCCTGTGTCGGAACACCTGGGTCAGAACATAAATTTCTATCCCAGGGTAAAATCACGGATTTCCTTGTCTGGTGTGCAAGAATATAAGAATCTGATATGGGGTTCTGTTGTAGATAAGCGTTTCCAATCCGAGGGATGACCGTGCTGAGCGGAACCGAGGCTACGCCGAGGTTCCGCTCAGCACGGTCATCCCCAGGGTTGGAAACGCCCATCTACAACATAACCCCATATTGGATTCTTTTTCTTGCACAACACCTCCGGTTAGTTTTGACAGCTCGCACATGTATATTGTTTACAAAATAAAAGTAGTGCGGAAGTAGATCCGGCAGTTGAATAGAACTGAAGCGCATTTATGTCAGTTGCCTGGGTCGGAACACCAGAGTCAGAACATAAATTTCTATCCCAGGGTAAAATCACGGATTTCCTTGTCTGGTGTGCAAGAATATAAGAATCTTTTATGGGTGTGAGGGGTGGATTGAAAAAATCCGTCCCGAGGGACACTGTCCGGCATCACGAGGCTTGTCGAGTGATGCCGGACAGTGATCCCGAGGGACGGATTTTTCTATCCACCCCTCACACCCATATTGGATTCTTTTTCTTGCATATCTTCCATTTCTATTGCGAATTTTAATGCTGCTGTCACTTGGGTTACCGACGTCCGCCATTTTGTGATGACACAACAGGAACGTTTAGTGACGTCACGCATGGCGACGCCGCGCATTAGGTTGTAATCAACCAGTGCATTTATCAAACACGCGATTATATTCGAAATGGGGTCGGAACAACAGGGTCAGAACATAAATTTCTATCCCAGGGTAAAATCACAGATTTCCTTGTCTGGTGTGCAAGAATATATCTTAAATTTCAAGAACCTTGCAAGTCTGAGTAGTGGAGCAGACTGGTTTGCGTCTTACGCGGTGGGAAACCCCGAAGACAGTTTTTCTCCTGAACGGACTCTATGCTTGTTTTGCGTGACGCAGTCCAAACAAGCTTCGTGGGCGGCCTTGGATACAGAGTTATTGGAATTGAAAGCGATGTATGAAAACGTTATGCTACTGCTGGCTATCCCAATGCGCTCATTTCTTCGCAGGGTCTATGACAGTGGAACAGCAATGGCTCGAAAACCGATGGCTCCTGTTTACCACGGCTTATTAATGATTGTTTGATTTGAAGTTTAACGTCCCCGTCAACACTGTAAAGGTCATTTTGGAGACATTGCTTCCAATTGTGTTGGACTTTTACCCGACATTAAGATGGAATTACATCTCAAGCCCTGACGCCAATGAAACCAATAAGGTTTATAAGCATGGACGGGCCGACGCGCACCGCTTTGCCTGGGCAGGCTTAGATCCTCTAAGCTGTTTACCAGTACTCGTGTGCGGGTCGGTTACAGCTCTGCGTGAAAGCATCATGCAGCCCATATATTTCTTCAAGCCCCGATGGGCGGTGGCCGAGTCCCTGGGAAATTTTACCACACATTACGATAACACACCCGTGCAACATAGTGCATTTTTCATATCTCAAAAATTGCCATTTTTCTGATGAAAATCCATGATGTTTTTCTAATAAAAACTGTGAACTTAGGGTGTGGGTGCTCGTTAGAACCGCCTCATTTAGGCGGTTCTAACGAGTACCCATAACCAATGTCTTGGAGCAAAAATAAGAAAAATAATGAATACCCCCGTAATAAGATAATGAATAATGAATACCCCCGTAAACCCAAGTTTTCTCTATATAAAATGGGGTATAGGGGGGTTCATTACACGGACTTGTTATCGTGATGGTTGTTCAATGCATCGTTAGCTTAAAGAGATCGTTAGTGGTCAAATTGTTACAAAAATCAAGTGTACACCTTTAACATTGGGTCCCCAAATCAAGATTTTCTTACGATTCGCCCCCCCCCCCCCCCACCTCCACTGCAGAATACCTGAAATTCGGCACCCGGTTTTTATAATATTCGCGTATGGGCCTGTGATCCCAGATATTAATAATGTATTTGGGATGTCACTACAGAGGACGGGCTTTTCTTCAGAGAATGTGTCCACCTATATTTTGGCACAAAATGTTTAGCCCTTAAAATGTAAAGAAGATCTGAAAATATCGTTGTTTATGGCGACCGCAGTATATATTAAACGCACTTTTGGGTAAAGGCAAACAGTGTGGAGCCTAATCTGGGTCAACACTGATTAAAACTACCTTACATACAAAAAAACTGACGACAACAGTTGTGATTGGCGTCTAATATAAAGGGTATCCGCTGGGCAAAATCTTCCAGGCAGTTATATCTAGTAGCTTAAAACGATGTTAATTACAGACATTTATATATATTATTGACCCAGCAAAAAACACTAGAGCTGCCGCCTAACGGGCGCCAATTATACCCCCGCATGCGTTGTCAGACAAATTTTTACAAGTATTTGACCTTAAGGAAGGTCAACGTAAAGGTCAAGGTCAGGTTTGTGTATATCAATCTTAAGTACTAGTGGCAAGGTGTGTGGTGTGTGAATATTAAAGAAATCGGTCAAAGAATAAGGAAGTTATGAGCAATGTTAAAGTTTTTTGTAACGGACCGGCGACGACAGACGACGACAAGCTGACTCTTATATACCCCCTTCAAACTTCGTATGCGGGGGTATAAATATACATGTATTCTTGCAAACATTACAAACACACTTTTGGATACAGGCAAACAGTGTGGAGCCTGATCTGGGTCCACACTGTTTTCAACGAAAAAATTAAAAAAAAAAAAAAAAAACAGACGACAAGTGTTGTGATTTGCGTGTAAGGTTAAAGGGTATCCGCTGGGCAACATCTTCCAGTCATTTGTATCTAGTAGCCTAAAACGAAGTTGAGTACAGACATTTATATATATTATTGATCCAGCAAAAAACACAAGTTTGTGTACCATCTCTCCTAAGGGATATTTCTTAGCACTATCCTGACCGAATAATCATCATAAAGATAAATAAATGATACTTTCACACTCGTTCCTTGTTAAGACATACTACTTCCACGCTCGATGTGCAAAATTGTCACGTTATATGTTGCTCAAAACATATAACAATAGTGGATCCCCTAAACAAAAGCTCTGGAATTATTGACTTTAGGATAGTCTGTTTCCAACATTCTGCTGTGACTCATGAACAAATATATTACGCATATTACGCCTGTTTGCGTTGTAAGATATTTGCAATTAAAAGAAACTACGTTAATATATAGCATTTTCCATTGCAAATTGTATGGACAGCTCTTAAAGAAATGAATTTGCTCCCAGCTAACTCACCCGTGCGACATAGTGCATTTTTCAAATCTCCAAAATGGCTACTTTTCTGATGAAAATCCTTGATATTTTTCTTATTAATGCTCAAAACATAGGTTGAGGGTGCTCGTTAGAACCGCCTTAGTGAGGCGGTGGAACAGAAATAAGAAAAATAATGTATACCCCCGTAATCCCCAGTTTCCCTATATAAAGTAGGGTTTAAGGGGGGGGGGGGGTCTTCATTTCACGGACTTGTTCACGTGATGAAGGGGAATGGGAACACTTCGCAGATTTTTCCGCCATTTTTCGAAGGGAGACAACTTTCGGACTTCCTGTTCGCTTTTCCACAAATAAGCCTTTCCCACTGAAAAGGGGTTTACTCTTAAGAATTTGCTCCTCATCTCCTTATATCGGAGAAAGATTTTGCTTTCTGTGCGTATTGCGTAATAATATTTTTGTTTTGGCAACTACGTCACTGTAGAAACGAATGTAGTCCAAACATACCTGGCTTCATTGTGCCTATAGTCTTTCAAAACGCAGTGAGACGTGACTACACTTCTAATTGTGGACTAGTCCATGTTTTAGGTAAGTCGCCTTTAGTTGGGACTTTACATTGAGCGACATTATTTTACTGAGATTCATATTACTTAGCATCATATTAAACACTTGGCCACGACTTCTACATAATGGCATTATCAAAAACCGGTTTTACAATTGGAAAGAAATCCGAAATCTGCTTCCCCTAAAACATGGAATAGTCTTGTCACGCTCGAACGTTGAACTCTCAAAGGTCATATAATAAGTCGGGGATGATTAGATCTGTTATTTTCCTAGAAATGAGGAGAGCTTCTGATTTTGACGGATTGAATTTTACTAACCACCGTTCTGTCTATCGATGGATGACATCTAAATCAGAATTTAGTTGTCGCGCTGCCTCGTTAGGATCGTTCACTATCAAATATAAGCTGGTGTCGTCAGCAAAAAGGCGAATGTTAGAATTGATCTCTATAACTATGTCAGAAGCCTCCGTGGTGCAGTGGTTACGCTACTCGCCTTGTAAACCAGGGATCGCAGGATCGATCCCGGGCTTCTCCAGACTTTCGGATGAGTCTTTAAACCGAGGTCCCGTCTCCGTATGTGTGTGTGTGTGTGTGTGAATTCGGGTTTTACGTCGCTTTCAACAATTTTTCAGTCATATCACGACGGTACCCCCCCCCGTCTCCGTATGACCTTAGCTGTTGGTGGGACGTAAAACTAAAACTCAATCACTCACTCTATAACTATGTCGGTAATATAGACCAAGAATAAAAGTGGTCCCAAAATAGAGCATTGAGGTACACCAGCTTCTATAGAGACCCAATCGGAACAGGCACCCGGGATAACTCCCCTTTGTTTCCTATTTGATAAGTAACTAACTAACCATTGCAAAAGTGTTGTTTCAATCCCTGCTTGTTTAAATTAAAAACGAAGCCCTCTGTGCCACACTCTGTCAAAAGCCTTGCTTAAGTCACAGAAAATTGCCCTAACTTCTTTGCCTTTGCCCATCCAGAGCCTTACAAAAGGTGTTATACATATCAACTTGTTGGTTAACGGTGGAGTCGCCAGGTACAAAACCAGATTGTAAAGATGTTATTGCATGTTGGTCAAGGAAAAAGTTGAACATATGCTTATGAACGATTTTTTCCATTATTTTCCTACCTTACTAAGTAGCGAGATAGGCCTGTAATTAGAAGCAAGGGAAGGGTCGTCCTGTTTGTGCAGGGGCGTGACATTTGCCTCTGTCCAAAGGTCGGGGAAAATACCATTAGACATAGAATAATTAAACAGGTCGCAGAGCGGTTTAGATAAGGGAGCAGCTAGATCTTTCAAAATCTTATTGTTGATGTTGTCTGGTCCTGTGGATTTACCTAATTGTAAAGTTTCAAGAACACCTTGGACCTCGCTTGGGATAACATGTATGTTATGTAGAGAAGGGTCGTCACGAGCTGTGGAGTCAGGAAGAATAGAAAATCAATCATCAAGTAAAGATTTTTGAGCGAAGAAGTTATAAAGCAGATTTGCTTTCTCTACACTCTCCGAAATATGTATGAAATTAGATATAGAGGCGGGATGGCAGAACTTTGAGTTGGTTTGATAAAAGATTTTAAGGTTTTTAAGGTTTTCCAATAATCCTTGCTTGTTAAGGTACTAGATTTTACTTGTGGAGCTGACGTAATAGTTAACAACGTTCTGAACTAACCGCCATGTTGGTTTTATGATCGCATTTGAAGAAGTTATATGGAGTTTTGGGGGCATTTTCGTCACAATTTTCCGTTTGAATCATAAGTTGATCATCTATGGACATTGCATTGCAATAACATTGGCCGAATACCTCGGAAGATTTTTTAACACTCGGCCTACCGGCCTCGTATTCAAAACAGCTTCCTCGGTATTGCATGGAAAGCCAAGGTGAGACTACTCCATCTGAAACCTCGTCTGAACACATGAATATAGTCATCTTTAATAGGAATTCACACATGGGCTTGTAGGCTTGTCACCCCAAAAACGAAAACCTCGCATTTAGGCTAAAGACGTGTTTGCTACAAGACATTTTTTTTTCCTTTTTCTGTGTTATGATATGGGTTCAGTTTTCATGTCCTTCAATAAATGTCATCCATACAACCTGTGATGAGGCACACATATACGTGCAGTGGAACTGTAAATCTTCGAGAACCGCCTTATCTGTAACCTAAATTACAGTTTTAAATATATTTCATAATTATCACAAATGCCAACGACATTTTTATTTATTATGTTTCTTTCTGAAATCCTGAGTAATATTGCAGTAAATCAATTTTTACTGAAACAAATCTGATTTTTAACGCCTTAATTTGGTTATATAATCATAAAAGTCTTAAATTGTGTTAGACGGTTAAAGGAAATGAATATTTGAATTTCTGCATTTAGAATTTTAAATTTAGTGTAACAAGGTTATCAATTTGAATTTCATTTGAAACTATAATAATTTATCATAAGTATTTATCAAACGATGTCGCTGTAATTTAGTGGAAAAAGTCATGTCTTAAACATTACGAAAATTTGTTTGTTTGATTTGAGGTTTAACGTCCCCGTCATCACTGTATAGGTCATTTTGGAGACGCTGCTTCCAATTTTGTGGGACTTTTACCCGACATTGAGATGAAATGACATCTCAAGCCCTGTTGCACATGAAACCAATAGGGTTTATAAGCATGGACTGTCCGACTCGCACCGCTTTACCTGGGCAGGCTTAGATCCTCTAAGCGAATTACCAGTTCTCGTGTGGGGGTCGGATTCTGCTCTGCGTGGAAGCATCATAAAGCCCATCTATTTCTTTAAGCCCCGATGGGCGGGGACGAAACATTACGAAAAAACACCTATTCAATTCTGATCCCTTTGAACCCCACTTTTATATAGTGAAACTGGAGTTTACGGGGGTAAATCATAGGTCTCATATTTGTACTCTAAAACATTGATTGGGTGTCAAGTTTTTTGCCGTAATGATAACATTTTTGCCAAGTTTTCTAATAGCCAAATTCATTCATAAAAGTGCAGTTTCATAATGACCTGATAAAGCTCACTTAACCTGAGATAGCATATCTTTATCAGGTCGATTTTCAAATTTATCAAAATTTCATTTTGTCTTTTAATAGATTTCGTATATTAAATATGGCTCTGGATCACCTGAGTTAATTTTCTTAGTCAAAATATACCAGAACCACCAGCAAACGGTTCCGATTTCGTGGGGCTTTTACCCGACATTGAGATGAAATGACATGTCAAGCCCTACCGCCCAAATTAACCTCTTGGCTTTAAGGAACATCCCACTTGCAGCATTTTCCTGGGCCATTACGATAACTCATCGTGCGACATAGTGTATTTTTCACATCTCCAAAATGGCTGCTTTTCTGGTGAAAATCCTTGATATTTTTTCTTTTAAATGCTCAAAACAAAGGTTGAGGGTGCTCGTTAGAACCGCCTCAGCGAGGCGGTTCTAACGAGTACCCACAACCTATTTCTTGGAGCAGAAATAAGGAAACTAAGGTATACCCCGTTAACCCCAGTTTTCCCTATATAAAGTGGGGTTAAGAGGGGTCTTCATTTCACGGACATGTTTACGTGATGGAATCGGTTTACCAGTACTCAAAATCGGTTGGTTTCAGCTGTGCGGGGAAGCACCATGCAGCTCAGTCTATTTCTGCAAGCCCTGGTGGACAAGGGCGCACATTTGAAGATAAAAATGAAAAACAACGCCCCTGAATTAACTGTACATTATTGTTTTATGGAGCCAAGGGATAAATTTCCTTGGAGCTTATCAGCAACATCACAAAAACGCGCCTATATAATTTTGTCCCCTTGAAACCCCACTTTTATATAGTAAAACTGCGGTTTACAGGAGTATATATTAATTTACATATTTCCGCTCGAAAACATAAATTTTCGGTACTCGTTAGGACCATCTCGTCGATTGAGGCGATTCTAATGAGTACACACAACATACCTTGTCAATATAAAATTAGAAAATAATCCAGAAAGTGTCCTGATATATTCGGATGTCTGGAGATATTTGAAAAATTCTCTTCGGACTCCAGAACGAGTTCGAATTAGCCGTGGTGAACGAAGTATCCGTGTTCGAAGTATCGAACCCATGTTCGAGGTGTCGAACTTTTACCATATATAGTCATTATACGTAATCCTGTGTTTGCTCTACCAATTGGTGTATTTGGTAGCCTGTGTTCTGTGATAATGGCGCTTCCTTGCCACCTATAGTGTATCTAAGAGGGCAAGTCAATAAGTAACCAGCCTATCCCATTTCCAATAGGCGGAGACAATCAAGATTTTCAAGCCTTGTTTTAATACATGTTTTAGGCATGAGGTCACATTGCACCCTTGTCGTGTAATTCCGTCATAAGAAACCGAACGTCAAACATCGCCAGCGATGCAAAAGGAAGCTTTTCGTCAAAAGTTGAGTACCGTGCTGTAATTCGGTACTTAAAGGGAAAAGGGAAAACAGGTCAGGAAATATATTATGAGCTGACTAATGTTTATGGGTCTTCTTCGCCAACTTATGCACGAGGTAAATTCTAAGTTGGGGGATTCAAACGCGGTACGAGTCGTAGAAGGTCTTTAGAAGACGAAACCAAGTCGTCTGAACGCCTATCAGATCCCACCGATGAAGAAATGTTTAACAAAGTACGGGATCTGGTGTACTCTGATGAGCGAATTAAGATGAAGTAATAGCGAACGCATTACCGATTTCAAATGGTAGCGTTTCAACAATTTTACAAGATCGCTTGGGTATGCGCAAGCTAACAGCCCGTTGGGTCCCAAAATCCCTTAGCGACGAGCAAATGGCAACCCGGAGCATCAGTACGCAGCGGATTGTTGAAGCGGTTTAGGTCAAAGGAAGATGATTTTCTTTCACGTCTTGGTGACTGAAGATGAGACCTGGGTCCATTAATTTGAGCCAGAGAATAAAAGTCGCCATATGGTAGTGACGGGGTCTCCGAGACCAACGAAGTTCAAAACGCAACCATCTGCTGGCTAGATAATGACAACTGCATTTTGTGACGCACAAAGCGTTATTGTATTGGACTTCCTAGCAAAGAAAAGTACAATACCAGGTGCGTATTATGCATATTTGCTCGAGCAACTGAGAACTGCGATCCGTGAAAAACGCCGAGAATGGATTCTGCTCCAACAGGAAAATGTCAACCCCTGCAAAATTGCAATGGATGCTATTGAGCGGAATTGGTACGAGCTAATACCGCACCCCGCCTGTTCTCTGGACTTAGCTCCTAGTGACTACTTCCTATTCCAAAACTTGAAAAGGGATATCCGTGGACGTCATTTCCGGTCCAACAAATAAGTCGTGGTGGCAGTTGAGGAGTGGGTCGGAGACAAGGATCCTGGCTTCTTCAGTTCTGGGCTGATGGCTCTGGAACAGCGTTGGTCAAAGTTTATCATTCCAGAGGGTAATTACAGCGAAAAATATCGATCTCACCCAGAAATAAGTTAGTCTGTTTTTGTTTTGTTTTTTGTTTGTTTTATTTATTTATTCGTTTTATTTATTTATTTTTTTTTTGTTGACTCGCCCTCGTATTTACTGGCAAGCTTGTTGGTATGATTATGTTAGAAAACGTGTCAAAATTACGATGTTAAGACGTATTTGAAAAGTGATCAATATAGCAGTTTTTATCTGATCCATTCTCACAGACTAATTAAGCTGTGTTTCATTAGCGTCGAAGTGTCGTATCTTGTCTGAGAATGGGGCGGTCACTTTTTCTCAGGGAATCTTTCACTAAATATGTAACTCATCGGGTGCTAAGAAAGACAGAACTGTTTCTTTTATTGACACCCTTCGTTGTTAAACGGGACGAGAATACGTTGCAAATTGCTTATAGGCACCCTATGGTCCATGATAAGGGAGAATAGACCTTCGCGCGTGGGCGCCCGGCGATGATTCAAATCAGCCTGCGTACCTACTCGAGTAGAATGGAGCCTTCTCGGTCTGCACCCAGAAGGTTTGTGTAACCGGGCATCCATATAGCGCATAGCGAAGCCTCTGATCAGTCTGCACAGATGCGCGGGGTGGATCTGTGTCTTCACACCTGTTGGGCACAGTCTCGAAGAGTCGTTTTCTCCTGGCTTGACCCATATGAAAAAGATGAACAAATATGCAAGAAGTACTGAGTAACGCCGCGGGCCCGCCCATAGGGGCTTGAAGAAATATATGGGCTGCATAAAGCTTCCACACAGAGCTGAATCCGACCCGCACAAGAGTAGTGGTAAACCGCTTATTGGATCTAAGCCTGCCCAGGAAAGCGGTGCGAGCCGGACAGTCCATGCTTATTAACCCTATTGGTTTCATTGGGCGACAGGGCTTGAGATGTCATTTCATCTCAATGTCGGGTAAAAGTCACACAAAATTGGAAGCAACGTCTCCAAAATGACCTTTGCAGTGTTGACGGAGACGTTAAACCTCAAATCAAAGAAACAAAACTGAGTAACGCCATGAGAAAGCCTTAATTTGCCATTAGCGAACAACAAATGTGCTGATCAGACTGCGCATACGCGCAGTCTGATCAGCACCTTTGTGTTCGCTGCTGGGGTAGTATAATACTTTCAAGTTTCTATTTGTAAAAGTTTGAGTCTCTTGCTAGTCTGTGCAGCTGAGCACGCTGTTTTGTGTCTTAGCCGGTCGCAAAGTCCGAAGACAGGTTATGAGTCGCAAACATTGTTCTCCACAACGTCTACGCATTTTGAATGCAGTGTTAATGAAAGGGCTAGAGCAAATGATTTTATCTGCGAAAGTGTTGGATGTTCAACACAATCGCCCACATTGGTGAGTTTAAGTAAACAAAAAAACAATCGGGGCTTTTTTGGCATGGAAAAATGAGTCCTCTAACCAAAGATAGCCCACACTAAACAAAAACAATTGGGGCTTTTTTGCATGAAAAAAAATGAGTTCTCTAACCAAAACATAACAAGTTTTGTGTAGTTTTCATTTGTAGTAACTATGGCAACAGTAGCAATTTTATGCATAGGAACTTTTTTTTACCCAGTGATTTCGCAGATTAGGTAGCAGAAACTAGAGTTGGGGATCTAGCATTAGAGTAACTGTGTAGGAACTCATATTACGTGAGCAGGTTGGTGAAATAAAGACCCCCTAAATCCCACTTCATATAGAGAAAACTGGGGTTTACGGGGGTATACATTATTTTTCTTATTTCTGCGCCAAGACATAGGTCATTGGTACTCGTTAGAACCACGAGCACCCACAACCTATGTTTTAAGCATTTATAAGAAAAATATCTCGGATTTTCCTCAGAAAAGTAGCCATTTTGGAGATGTGAAAAATGCACTATGTCACACGGGATGATTTCATCATATTTAGTGCACTGGCGATACATATGCACTTGCTTATTTTTAAAGCGGCAACTGATCACTAAACGCTAAGCTGAATAACTCGCTTTGCTTCTTTATCTTTACCACTCTCTAGGCTAATCAGCAGACGACAAATTGTTGATATTTTTTCTTATTTTCCCAGAAAACAGGACTTGACATCTCATGCAAATTGTCTCCTATGGAGACAATTTGCATGAGATGTCAAATCCTGTTTACTGGGAAAATAAGGATAACATTTCAAAATGCCGTCTGCTGCGAAAAAATAACCAGCATGCAGAGCGTTAAGGTTGCCACTTAGACAGAAAATCGCAGAAAAAAATAAAGCAAAGAACTTTGAACTAAAAATAAGTTACCTTCTGCTGGCTTCCAGTGACTGATTATCTTAAACCAATCCTAGAAAAGAAAGACAATATCGTCCCTTGAGGAATACATAAGCATAGAGTTGTCAGTTTTCTTGTAATTTGATAGGGTAATAGGAAAAACAAGCAAGGGAGGTCACCCCATCTGGAAATTGGTAAAACAGTCAAGGGAGGTCACCTCCATCTGGCAATAACAAAATCCGATCTCTCTTGGGATGTTACTCAAGTTAGACAGAATTCAACCCACTATTCCCGTGGTTTTGAACAGGCCATTTCCAAAATATCGAATCATTATTTCCTATTAAATGTCTCTGTACCAAATCCCTGCTTTAGCGCAGTCTCGCCAGAGCTATTGCCCATCGCAGATATGTAGACCCGATCTTGAGGGGAATGGGAACACCTTCAGCGGAGGCAACTTCTGCAACATTACTTTTGTCTCCCATGTCAATAGGGGTCAACTCTTAAAGGAAAGCATTTGCCCTCAGGAGCAAATGCTTTCCTTTAAGAGTAGACCGCTTTTACAGTGGGACGGGGCTTGTAGAAAAACGAACAGGAAGTCCCGAAAGTTATCTCCCTTTGAAAATGGCGTAAAACGCTGCCAGGTGTTACAATTCCTGTTCAGGTAGTTTCATGCAAAACGTACTATGCATTTGGGGCACGTAAATTGGAGAACGCTAACTATCAGTTATTCATATGCCCGCTCACATGTTTTGTTTGTTTGATTTGAGGTTTAACGTCCCCGTCAACACTATATAGGTCATTTTGGAGACGCTGCTTCCAATTTTGGTGGACTTTTACTCGACACTCCCAATGGAACTAATAGGGTTTATATGCATGGGCGATCCAACTCGCACCACTTTTCCTTCCTAGGCAGGCTTAGATCCTCTAGGCGGATTACCAGTACTCGTTTGCGGTCGGTTTCCGTCCTGCGTAGAAGCACCACGCAGCTCATCTATTTAGTCAAGCCCCGATGGGCGAGGGCCGAGCGCTCACAAGTGTCCTTTTTTGTGAAAATATCCATTTTATTGTGCAGTCTACTGAGTTTGATATAAACAGTGCCGAGAGCCGACATGCCTGCTTGTTTCGATCCAGCTTTTCCGGATTGCACTCTTCTTAAGTATCTGACCGATTTCTATTATCCCATTCATTGTTGATCGGCGCATCGACATGTTAACCTTTTCAGTCGTACCGAAATTTTTGAAGAGGACCTTTACATTTATGATTTTGGACACGCCCAGTCTTGTAAATGGGCATTTTTGGAAAAAAAAAACGATTAACAGAATGGCAAACCGTGTAGAGCCGTCTGATCAGGATCTACACAGTTTGAGACGGTATATCTGCATCGCTCTATAGGCTCGAAAGGGTTGATAGGGTTGATTGTGTATGTTTTGTTCCGTTGAAACAGCTCAGTACATGGTACAACAAATATTGAGAATTTGCGCCTTTCACTAAAACGGCTTTTTGTTTTGTTCTTTTAAACCATCTTTGTTTAGAAGTCGACTCAATTGCCGTTGAAATATGTTATCTAACGTTCTAACTGAAGTGGAATCCTCACCAAATCTATTATTATGTCTCGTAAAACGCATTAAGAGCAAGCTCATGAAAAATCCGCCAAAAACACTGTAGGACCGGCAATCACTCGTAGCAGTTTACTTTTCAATATAGTCGGACCGGAATACTGGCACGCCGCTTCATCTCACGGGTCCTTTCGGTTCAGCAAAGGTGTGGTACAAACACCAACGCCTCCAGGTGAAGTCTTTGGGTCGAGCATTGGTTTTCGCTACTGCCAGACCGTTTAGAAGCCGGGCTGGATGAAGGGAATGAGCTCGGTGTTCTATTAAGTGAAATCGATCTATTTATACAGATATATTTCTTTCTTTCACATATATGGTGTTCTTGTAGAAGAAAGTGGTCGACGCAAACTCTTTCGTTTTCTCAAAATTATGAATGAAGCTTTGATACAACGCATAATGTAGTAATGTAGTAATTTCTTCATTTTGATTTTTTTTACTACATTATGCGTTGGCATAGTCGACGCGAAATGAAGTAAAAAAATTATTTCATTTCGCGTTGATATGCACCATATCGACGCATAATGAAGTAATGATGGTAGAACATAGCTGTCTTCGAAAAGACTTAGGAAGCAATACAGTTAAATTCCTACAATTTAGACCACATTTGAGACGGTTCAAAAGTGGTCTTTAAGACCACAGTTGAACAGTCCAAAAGACGGTCTTCCACAAAAGCACACTGAAGGTCAAAATCACAAAGAAAATGTAGCTTTAACCTTCCAAATATGCTTTAAAAACATAAAATAGCAAAGGGTAATAACTCTAAGGAATGTGGCCCCATGGCCCCTAGTTTCTTTCCCACAATACAAGTAGTCATGATTGTCATGTATACAAAATTTCAAGTTTCTAGGTATAGTAGTTCTTGAGAAATCTTTGACACAAAATAAATGTTAACTCACAGACAGACAGACAGACAGACAGACAGACACACTGCGCCCCCGCCCATAGGGGCTTGAAGAAATATATGGGCTGCACGATGCTTCCACGCAGAGTTGATACCGACCGCACATTAGTACTGGTAATCTGCTTGGAAGGTCTAAGCTTGCCCAGGAAAACTGCTGCGAGTCGGCCCGTCCATGTATATAAACCCTATTGGTTTTATTGGGCGGCATCTCAATGTCGGGTAAAAGTCCCATGAAATTGGAAGCAACGTCTCCAAAATGACCTAAATAGTGTTGACGGGGACGTTAAACCTCAAATCAAACAAATCAAACAAAAGACAGACAGGCAGACAGACAGACAGACAGACAGACAGACAGAATGGACAAAAACTATATACCCCCTTGCATACTTCGTATGCCGGGGATATAAATAGATGGGCTGCACGATGCTTCCACGCAGAGCTGATACCGCCCGTACATGAGTCCTCGTAATCTGCTTAGAAGGTCTAAGCCTGTCCAGGAAAACTGCTGCGAGTCGGCCCATCCATGCATATAAACCCTATTGCTTTTAATTGGACGGCAGCGATTGAGATGTCATTTCATCTCAATATCGGGTAAAAGTCCCATAAAATTTGAAGCAATGTCTCCAAAATGACCTAAATAGTCTTGACGGGAACGTTAAACCTCAAATCAAACAAACAAACTGTTGACGCATAATGAAGTAAAATTAAGTATGCCACCCATCGCCGCAAAATGAAATAATTCTTTCATTTTGCTCAAACCTCTTAGTATCGACGCATAATGAAGTAAAAACGACATTTTATTTCATTTCGCGTCGACTATGCCAACGCATAATGTAGTAAAAATTTCAAAATGAAGAAATTATTACATTACTACATTATGCGTTGTAACAAAGCTTGTCAGAAATCTTTGCATAGGAGCATGTTATTTTAAACAGTAAATCGCTTTTGAAGCAAATATCCTAAATAGAAAAAATAAAAGAAAATCACTATATCAGAGTATAGAGATACATTTAATGGTTGCAAAACGCATCATGATAATGCATTTTACTGGGAGAGGTGTTCATCTGAAAGGCCAAGTTCCCCTCGCCCTCTCTACCTCTTACCGTTTTGGCCTGGGTGAAAATATATGGCTGTAGTTTGGTTTTGGTGCGCCACAGACTTGCAGCCTGTTCCAACCAGTAGTACATTTTAATAAATAAACAGTTTTAAACACATTTCAACCCAAGATTTATGTTTATGTAAACTTCTAATAAGTCCTTTATTCGTTTATTTTCGCAAATTCATCGTTATTTTGACTAAATATAAACCCGTATCTAGGCAGTACACTGAATACATTCTAAATAGGCCTTTTCATTCTTAAAGATAATATGTTCTTTATGTGAACTTCTTTTCTATTAAGGTCACTGTTATGCGAAATTTACCGCAAGTATTCCGTTATTTTCTCGCTGTAACATTACCCGTTCTATTTTGATACCCATGGCTACGTCTGAGCATGTTACGTACGAAATTGAATACCTAAGTTCATATTTATCCCTATTGATGAAACCTGGGTGGAGATATATTAAAATCTGATTTTAAATTAATCTTTCTTACCATTTCAACAGTTTTGAAAAATCAAATTATATAAAGAAACTTAGTCCTGCTGACAACCGATGTGAAAACGCACCTCGGAATACATTAAACCGGCACACCACGTCATGGTTTAGACCATGATAGAACCCATTACGGTAACACATACATGTGGCAAAATGGCGAGGATTGTAAAAACGATTTAATCCCCCCCCCCCCACCACCAGTGGAATTCGTTTCACTGACCGTTCCAATGCGGTTCTTCTGTCGAGGCTTTTTTATTATGGTTTGTCTTTGGGTGTTTGTATCGCTCATATTATTTTGTTTTGGATAGTCAATTGGCCATTTTGTGGGAAAGTAACTGTCCTTTTGGCTTTCCGCTTTAGGGTCTGTTGTTTCATGTTTGTGTTTCTTTCCCTTTGGTGTCTGGGTTAATTGTATCGATTCCTGATCATTTTCACTAGAAATAGCATATTTCCAATGAAAATTTCTGTTATGTCTTCTTATTTCCAGTCCAAACATAGAAATGTGGATGCTCGTTAGAACCGAGTTCTGTTTTTGAGTTTAAAAAGGACAATAATGTATATCTAATGTAAACACCCCTTTTTCTCTACATATAGTTATGTTTACAGGGGTGTTCATAACACGAATTTTTAACCTGATCAATATTATCAAAGTCGTGCCTTTGCAGCTTTTGCTATATGTCTAACTTTATACAAATAGTTGTTTAACTGTCTATTTGTATGATCCTTACATTATACAAATAGTCGTCCAAGTGCAGTTTTTATATGTCTATTAGTATTAACCTTACTTTATACAAATAGTCGCTAAATTGCAGTATTTATATGTTTATGAGTATGAACCTTACCTTATACAAGTAGTCCAAAATGACCTAAATATTGTTGACGGGGATTTAAAACTTCATTTCAAACAAACAAAACTATGGTGTTTGCCAAACTCCAAAAACAAACATTCAGTTTTGTATCCGTATTGTGTTGGTGTCATCTGCATCATCATTTTGTTGCTCTTCTTTTTCATTGGTCGGCTTTGACGTCTGAACTTGCCTATTCCAAGGCACCTACTTCGTAATTTTAAGAGGAATGGGAACACCTTTCCCGCCTTTTTTCATAGGGAGACGACTTTTGGGAGTTCATGTTTGCTTTTCTATAAGCTCTGTCCCACCGGAAAAAGGGGCCAATTCTTAAAGGAGCAAATTCCTCTCCTTTAAGAGTTGACCCCTATTGACATGGGAGACAAAAATAATTTTGCAGGAGTTGTCTCCCCTGAAGGTGTTCCCATTCCCCTTAAACAGCACTGAAACTTCAATAATTCGAACATAGATAGCTTATTTACTTTGGCTAATTCAAATGTTGTATGTCCCAAAACGAATCGCCTCAATTTGAACACACAACATGTCTTTATTTTATAGAAGATCATTAATTCTAACACAGCGCGCCTATATAGGCAATGGAAAATAACTGTGTTTTATTCTGCAACAAATCACAGCTCGGAAGAGCGTGACGAGTGACGTCATTCAAAGCTGCAAATTTATGACGTCACTAGTCGATTCCTTGACGTTAGACGGTGTAACGTCATTTTATCGCATCGAAAACGTAACAAAATGATATAAATGCATGTGTTTCAGTCGATAATTTTAGCGGGATTTCTTCTAACAATGGCGCAAAGTTGTGAGATTTTGAAGGAAACAACAGCATTATTGCCGATTTTCAGCCTGTTAGAATCGAAATAGATCAGCTCTAGTCTGTGATTTGTTGAGTAATAAATCACAGTTTGTCGGTCAGTTGTAAGTAGACAAATCACGCGCGCTACGCGCTCGTGATTTGTCTACTTTACAACTGACCTCCAAACTGTGATTTATTACTCAACAAATCACAGTTAGTGCTGATCTATTTCTTAAATATTCTCAAGTTGTTAAGTGCTCCTCATTATGACTTATGATCTGACACTATGATTAAACCTCAGTGTTTCTAACTGGCCATATCTCGAACAAATTTTCACTGTCGCAAGGTATTGGTGTGATTGAAGTTCGACTTGCCACATCTGAGTTGATTTTCAGATGTACCAATAGTTGTTAATAGCAATATCGCTTGTCTCAAAAATCAGAATGGCAAAAATTGTTGATGCTTAAGAGAGGCTCGTTAGAACCGTCACATCAGGACCTGCACAGGTATCTGTTCTGATGTACAGAGCTGAAAGGAATATTGACTGTGTTGGAGTTTAACGACACGTCAACCCTTGGGGGTCATTTCGGGTCGTCTCTAAGAGAAAGGGGGAAAAGAGATAGAAGACATAGTAGAAGAGATTAAAGAGACGGATACACACTGACGAGACGGATACACACTGAAAGAAAGTGTAAGAAACAGATGAAATAACAATATTAAAGAAATCCATAGTTTTAGCTTGTGATAGAAATTATGTTCTAACCCTAGTGTTCTTACCAAAAATCGAATATACTCGCGTGTTTGATAAATGCACTGGTTAAATGCGCCGTCGTTAAGGTTGACGTCAAAGCACGTTACGTGACGTCACTAAACAGGACTGTAGTGTTATCACAATATGGCGGACACCGGCAACAGAAGTGACTGCAGTATTAAAAACATGCGCTCAGAAGTGGAAGGTATGCAAGAAAAAGAATCCTACATGTGTGTGAGGGGTGGATAGAAAAATCCGTCCCTCGGGATCACTGCCCGGCATCACTCGGCATGCCTCGTGATGCCGGGCAGTGACCTTAGGGGCGGATTTTTCCATCCACCCCTCACACCATGTAAGATTCCTATAACCCCCCTATATCCTTACCAGCTGCAAGGACAGCAGGCCTTGCCCAAATGTGAGCAAATATCAGTTGGGTACCCCGTTGACAAAAGATACGGGACACCTTACCCTCACCCATCCACACTAGCTGAAAGGGACAAGCAAACTTTATATGTATAGCACATTTTATGTAAAGTGGCAGCACTTTGGAGGCCAAGAAAAGTTGTTCCTCATGTAACTCGTTTATTTAAATGATTGTAGGATTTTAGAAACTGAAGTCACTTTATTCATCCGGGATTATGTTTTCACAGCAAGACATTAATCTTTATTCTAGACTTTCTTACTTCCCATTTGTGATAATTTAGTTGTCTAACGTCACGAACTCCCGTGTTCGTATCCATGGGGAACGGATACGCTTGCAAGTAAGGCAGTTTCTTGTTTCTTTCAAAATTCAAATGAAGATGGTCAGAAAGTGCTACAATCACAGAACACAGACTACCAATGGCAGAGAGAGAGAGAGAGAGAGAGAGAGAGAGAGAGAGACAGAGAGAGAGAGAGAGAAAGAAAGAGAGAGAGAGAGAGAGAGAGAGAGTGATGGCGCTCTTACCTGGCGAGGTGATTACTTTGCCATAAAGGAACCAGAGGACCATTGGTCCTGAATCGCTCACCTGACTTTTCTGAGGAAGTCCTCAAAGACTTTAATATGTGATCTTTGGCCAAGAGGGACCGAAGGTCTGTGTAACTGGGTGGGGATCTCAACTGTTTCCGAGATATTAAGCATTCAATGCAATAAAGGGAGTTGGCCCCCAGCTCCCCCCCCCCCACTGGAACCGTAGGTCCAACGGTCCATTACACTGAATGCGACTATGGGTGGGGATCTTAACCGTTTCCGAGATATTAAGCATTTTGTGGAAAAAAGGGGGTTAGGCATGCCCCCCTCCCTCACCCAGGGACCCCCCGGGTCCAAAGGTCAATGTCACTGAATGGGCCTTATCATAAGGAACAAGAATATATATGGTTTGTGGGTGGGGATCTTAACCTTTTCCGAGATATTAAGCATTTTGAGCAAAAAAGGGGGAGGGGCATGCCCCCCGGACCCCTGGTACCCCAGGGTCCAAAGGTCCATGTCACTGAATGCGCCTCATCATAAAGAACAAGAGTATATATGGTTTATGGGTGGGGATCTTGACCGTTTCCGAGATATTAAGCATTTAATGCAAAAAGGGGGTGGGGCATGCCCCCCTCGGACCCCCGGGTCCAAAGGTTCATGTCACTTAATGCGCCTTATGATCAGGAACAAGAATATATATGGTTCATGGATAGAGATCTTAACCGTTTCCGAGATATTAAGCATTTTGTGCAAAAAAAGGGGTGGGGCATGCCCCC
Source organism: Lucinisca nassula (assembly GCA_963580285.1). NCBI lineage: Eukaryota > Metazoa > Mollusca > Bivalvia > Lucinida > Lucinidae > Lucinisca > Lucinisca nassula. The sequence goes on along the minus strand of OY757014.1, from coordinate 106,945,474 downwards.
CCCCCCGGACCCCTGGTACCCCATGGTCCAAAAGTCCATGTCACTGAATGGGCCTCATCATAAGGAACAAGAGTATATATGGTTTATGGGTCGGGATCTTAACCGTTTCCGAGATATTAAGCATTTTGTGCAAAATAGGGGTGGGGCATGCCCCCCCCCCCCCCCCGGGGAACCCCGGTACCCAAAGGTCCAAAGGTCCATGTCACTGAATGCGCCTTATCATAAGGAACAAGAATATATATGGTTTATGGGTCGGGATCTTAGCTGTTTTGGAGATATTAAGCATTTTGTGCCAAAAAGGGGGTGGGGCATGCCCCCCCGGGGGGGGGGCAGGGTTCCAAAATCCACGTCACTAAATGCGCCTCATCATAAGGAATAAGAATATATATGGTTTAGTGGCATTATTTTTAACAGTTTGCAAGATATCAGACATTTCTACTTTTTCCCATACAAATGCCCATGTTACCAAATTTAACCTTGGCGTAAAATAGGTCAATGTCATCCCAGGGACACCATTTATGCAATTTATGATGGGCCCATGTCCCAGGTGCTACATGCCAAGTTTCATGCAAATCGGCCCAGTGGTTCCGGAGGAGAAGATTTTCGAAGGGTGTTTACCATATATGGGCATGGCGGCCATCTTGGTCATGTGACCTAGACCAAAAATGCAAACTTTCGTTCCCCCACCCCATGGAGCCTCCACATGAAATTTGACTACAATCGGCCCAGCGGTTCCGGAGGAGAAGACGTTTGAAAATGTGAACACACACACACACACACACACAGAATTTTTGCCTGGCCATACTATCAGCTCACCAATGAGCCTTCGGCTCAGGTGAGCTAATAAAAAAAGCGCCCTCATGAATGGGGAAGCAATATCATACATGCATTTTGAATTTCTAATTTGCTGATTGACGTCAATGCAAGCAATTCTTGCCCCCAGAAACGAATTTGTTCAGGCAGTCTTGAGGTGGAAGAAACCAAGGGTAACAGGTAGATGCTCTGTGCCTGGCTGGTGACAATTTAACCATCCGCCGTCTTGCTAGCAGCTTTACACAGTTCGATGTTTTCGGCGCGACTCGAACCCATGCCGCGGAGGTATTGAATGAGGATCCTGAACACATTCGTGTTTAACGACACGTCAACCGTTGTGGGTCATTTTGTCTCGTCTGTCAGAAAAAGGCAGAAAAGAGATAGTATATGAGATATGAAAGTGATGAACAGAGCAAAAAGAGGCAAAATAAATGGAAGTGTAGAAACAAAAAAAAAATAACGTCCCCCCAACCCTCCCCTACCTGCTACAAATCCCTGGTGTTGCAAGATAAACGACACCTTCGTCTCACCCAACCACCCCGCCTAAGCGCTATGCACTGAGCTATCCGGACCGCCCTTAAATTTTCGGGCGGCCGAAAACCACTTCGCTCGAAAGGAATAAACACGTTTTCTGTTATCAGAGGAACTGGGGAACTAAGTTTGCTTAAAGCAGAGGAATTTAAGGGTTATTTACCCCCCGAACTTCAGTTTAATATAGCAAATTCTTCTGATACCGAGGCCCCGTATTTTTATTTACATCTATCTATTGTAGATGGGTTCGTTTCTTGCAAAATTCATTCATAAACGCGATGATTTTGATTCTGTAAATTGTCCTTTCTTGCATGGTGATGTTCCTCGTGCAGCATCATATGGCATTTATGTTTCGCATTTAATTCGATTTGCCATAGTGTCTAGTCATGTAACTGACTTCAACACTCGTAATAAATTGTTAACTGCTAAGCTTCTCAGTCAGGGTAATCGGTATCATAAACTACGCAAAGCCTTTTCTAAATTTTACAGACGTCATTCCAATTTAATTTCAAAATTCAGTGTTGGACTTAAATCTCTTCTGCAACAAGGTCTATCGGAATCAGAATTTTATGGTGACTTAGTATATAAATACTTGCAATGACTTCAGCACCCAATTTCGTAAAATCTTTCTTCGATATAAAAAGATTGGATGCAACATAAATATTATACGACAGACTGCATGCATGGTGGTTAGCCAAATCACGGTTTACAACTTTGCTTCCCGTTTTAACTGCACGCCGGTGGGTCAGGCTTCAGATTCCATGGCGGTTCCAGCGTAATGGCTTACTGAGAATTAGAATTTAATTTTATGTAATGTTGGTTGGTGGCTGATGCTCTGTCTCTGGTCGGGCCCATCGGAGTCTAACTGTTGGTTTTCTTTTGCTCCAGCATTTGAGTGGTTTCTTGCTGTCGAGTCCTCACCGTTGTTTCATCACTGTGGTTGTTTGATTTTTGTGTTCTCGGAGACATTGCACTGATGAGCTAGGAGGCCTTCACGCAGACGGAGCAAATCATTTGTCTCAATCGCGACGGAAGTAAGGGCGAGGATTGCGGCCGCGTAAAATCGATTAAAGCCCCCAGTGAAATTCGTTTCACTGACCGGTCCAAAGCGGTTCTTCTGTCGCGGTTTATTTTTGTTATGGATTGTCTTTGAGTGTGTTTACCGCTTATACTTTTTTGTTTTGTTTTGGATAGCCAAATGGCCATTTTATGGGAAAGTAACTGTCCTTTTGGCTTTCCGCTGTCGATTTTCCATTAGGGTCTAGTTGTTTCTTTTTGTTTTTCTTTCCCTTTTCGTTACTGCTGGAAGCTGTGGGTTAATTGTATCGATTCCTGATCATTACCTTCACTTCTATTTTAATAAAAGACTCTAAGTATCCGTTAAGGAATACTTTGGATAGGCAATTGGCCATTTTGTGTGAAAGTAACTGTCCTTTTGGCTTTCCGCTATTGATGTTTCCATTAGGATCTAGTTACATTACGAAAACACACCTATACAAATACATCGCCACCTTTATCGCCGAAAAAAAAAAATAAAATTATAAGATTAAATATTGTGATATTTTTCTCATTTCTGCACAAAATATACATTGTAGGCACACGTTAGAACCGCCTCATTGAGGCGGTTCTAACGAGTACCCACAATCTTTATTTTAGAGCAGAAATAAGAAAAATAAGGTTTACCCCTGTAAACCCCAGTATTACTATATAAAAGTGGGGTTCAAGGGGGTCAAATTTATCGTGTTTTCGTGATGTTTAATATTTGTGTTGTTTTTTTTTTCCTTTGGTGTCTCTGATGGGAGGTGTGGCTTAAATGTATCGATCCCTGATCATTGCCTTTACTTCTGTTTTTTTTTTTTTTTTTTTTTAATGGGGCCCGGATTTATTATGTTAAACGTGATATTGTGCGAGCTTACTGAATGCTCTGGTGCTGCCTATGAAGTACACAAACAAGCACACAAACAAAGGCAGTGACTCAATGATAATGACATATATGACTACATTCAGATTTTTTTTCACAAAATTCTGTCATAAATGAAGTTGATGTGTCATTTAAATTTTGTATGGCGTTCTTTTTCACAGTTTGATTGAGATCAAAGAGATTATCTTCTCTGTGGAGGCGTAACATTATTAGTCACTGTGACTTACTAAATTAGCGGACGCTTTTGTTTTAAGACCAACAAACCGTTGGTGCTTTGTTATCTTATTTCTCGGTCAGTAATTTGCTGACTCGGGATTTTCTCTATTGATGAACAATAACAGAATCAAAGCACTGAGAGTACTGGTGGGTCGATTGTCTCTGAGTGTAGGTTGGGAAAATGATCATGAACTAAGAATTGAACTGTTCAGTGAATAAGTTCTGAATAGTTAGATCCTTTGGAAGCAAAGAATAAACATGTACCAAATAAACGAAAATAGCAGACTCGATTTTATTGAATCTGTTCATGACCAGTTCTGAAATGTTAAACACTGCCCACATCTCTCTTGCTCCAGCTTAAGTAGAACTCTATTTTCAAAATGGTTCTAAATGATCTCAATGATCCCAAAGGACCAGAAAATATAATCTGCACTATGATGAATGTACGGGGAGACTTTTTACGGCCGCCACACAGCACAACACCAGCTGCAGTGAAGATACTTTAGTTCTGAATAGTTAGACCATTTGTAAGCAAAGAATATACCAAATAAATGGAAATAGCAGACTCGGTTTTATTGAATCTGTTCATGACCAGTTCTGAAATGTGAAACAGCGGCCACGCCCTCTAGCTCCAGCTTAAGCAGGACTCTATTTTCAAATGATTCTAAATGACCCAAAGAACGTATAATCTGCAATTTGATGGATGTACTGGGAGACTTTTACGGCCGCCACACGACACAACACATTAGATTCCAGTATTTTAAGCAAGCAGAGTAGGGGTAGACCTGATCAGACACCGCGTTATGTGGCGTCTGATTAGGTATATACCATTTGCCAAACCCCACGTGCACGAGCACAGTCCAGACTTTACATTTTATACTGCGCTCTGATGTCTATCGCGACATCAGATGCTATAAACAACCAGTACCTGGATTTTGTTTAGAGTCAGAAACAGTAAACAGCAGGTGGGAAGCTTCTGTACTTTGAATCTTTGGGTCAATTGCTCGTACACGAGCCCGGTCCAGATTTTCTTTGTATTGATTGATAAGTCATTACCTCATACACGAAGCCCCCGCCCATAGGGGCTTGAAGAAATATATGGGCTGACGGGGACGTTAAACCTCAAATCAAACAAACAAACAAAAACCTCGTACACGAACCCAGTCCAGATTTTACCTTTTACACAACACCCTGATGGCACAGAGAACGACTAAACACTGCTAAAATAACCGGTATCTGGGTTTTGTAAAATGGTCAGCGATAGTCAAGCGGACAATATGTATTCGTAACAAACAGTAGGACAACTGTTTTACAACGCAGATTGTGGGTACTCGTTAAAACAAGTATTCAGTACAGTTTTTATCTGAAAAAAATGACGTTCTTGTTGTTGCACTGTTAGCATTTTCCTTCAATTTTTTCCAAATTATTTACTTATCGTTTGTTCATGTGTTTATTAACAACAGATTTATCTCACTGAATTTACAATATTTCACCTCATATGCAAGTCAATATGTGCTGGAACAAAATATTACATGTATAACATTTTATCCTGCTGCTCCTTTGCAAACAGTGTGTGCATCAATGGCTTCTGTTGATGGCTTTCTTTTCTCTCTCTCTCTCTCTCTCTCTCTCTCTCTCTCTCTCTCTCTCTCTCTCTCTCTCTCTCTCTCTCTCTCTCTCTTCTTCTTCTTTTTCTTCTTCTTCTTCTTCTTCTCCTCGAACAAAGTGGTTCATTCTATTTCTTGACGCAGGCCTGTACACAGAGTGACCCCGCCCCTCTCTTTATTTGGAAAATTATCTCAAATTCATGCAGTAGATCTATTTCACCCTCTGCAAGATACCCGAAATTCGCACCCTCCCCCTTTTTTAGAGTCTGTGTACGGGCCTGAATCATGTTCTAAAATGTTGCTGTATGTATGGCGAACAGTGCCTGGCATTGGCCTAAACTATTTCGTTTAACCCTTAAATGCCAGTATTTTAGCAAACAATGTAGTCCCTGTGCAGGCGGCTGAGCCGCGCCACATTATGATCTGGGTATTAGGTGTTTGTGAAACCCAGCACACGATTCCTGACCAGACTCTGTAGATTGCTTTGACTTACATGTAACCTAGATAAAAATTTTATTTCTTCTGTTTACTCACTTTCATTACCCATTACCTCTTTCTCCCCCCCCCCCCTCCCCGTTCCTCTCTTTCATAGCCTCTACTATCTCTTCTATCGCTTTTCTCCATTTCTGTGACAGACGACTCAAAAAGTGGATCGGCGTGTCGTTAAACCTCAATATAACCAATTGTAAAACAAAGTAAGAAAGAATCTTTCAACATCTCGCCTAAAATCGTTGTCTGGTTATCTCGAAAAAAAAGGTACTCATGAACGAGTTCGATTATGAACGGGATATCTGCATGCGAGTAATTGAAGTTTCTATGTAATGGGCTGTAATATAGAAATGAAGACAATGATCAGGAATCGATACATTTAACCCACAGCTCCCATCAGAGACACCAAAGGGAAAGAAACACAAACATGATATAACAAGACCCCAATTGAAAAATCAATAGCGGAAAGCCAAAGGGACAGTTACTTTCCCACAAAACGACCAATTGGCTATCCAAAACATTAAGCTATAAGCGATGATGAACCGTAACAAAAATAAACGGCGACAGAAGAACCTAAAAACATCGTACTGTTGGCGTTGTGAGTCATATGTTTTGAAACCTTAGACCTTGAAACAAAATCGTCAAAATGAAATTCGACTAGAGTAGTTGACCCTGTATCGAACCTACAATTGCTGTTTGGGAAAGTCCTGGGAAGTCCCGTTATTTGCAGGCGTGTCCATGTCGTCCGTGCCAGCAGTTACTTGATCCAGCTAACACCTGAACCTTCGACATCTGATTTGAGATGATATCATATCTGATTCCTTATCGCCTTTCCTCGGATTTAATTTATCTATATTTCGATCGTTTACATTAAAACCTACAGTAGTTGTATTTAACTATTTCGCGAAATGACTTCGTCATGCTAAAGACCTCTGCCACTGAATGTTGTAAAGGATTGCTGCAAAACTCACGGGGATCATATTTTGAGGTTTAATTGTCTATATACTTTTCTTGTTCGAGTTCACAATACAACCGATGATTATCTTGGCTCAAACTAGTCACCAATTTAAAGTTATAATCCATAAATATCAACCACCCCATTAACTTTGTTTCTTTTAAGTCCATTCTATCATTGTATACTTATGTTTCATGTTATGTTTCAAAGATGTTTTACATAGTCTTGTGTATTACTAACTTGATAATGTTAGTAATATTACATAATTTTCTCACGGCTTTGTCATGTTGCAGTTTATCATATTTACATTCTCAGTGGGCCCTCATCGGGGTTTGGAGAAATAGATCGGGCTGCATGATGCTGACCGCCCTGCCAGCACAAACCACGGGTCAACGTCGGGCCGATAGCGGTACGACGACGTTGCCACGTCGTACCGCTATCGGCCCGACGTTGGCCCGGCATTCTTTGCTGGCTGGGCGTACATGAGTACTGGCAAACGGCTTTCAAGAACTCAAGTGATGCTAGTCCAGTGCATATAAATCCTATTGGTTTCATCGGGCGGCAGGGCTTGAGATGTCATTTCATCTCTGTCTGGTAAAAGTCCCACAACATTGAAAGCAACGTTTCCAAAATGACATAAATAGTGCTGATGAGTACCTTAAACCTTGATTCAAACAAACAAACAAATAAACAAACAAACATTCTCAGTAATTTACAGAAAACTCCTTTAGTCAGCTTTGGGACGCATTGTCGTCCATATCCTAACCCTTGTCCGGATATGCCTTACCTTTCTGATTAGGATCTACATTGTTTGTCATTCAGATTGTGAATTTGTTGCAATGATTTACATAAAGTAATATGATTGTTTGATAATCAGTAGTGGGTGTGGCCTATTTAAATATTCAGCTGGACAAGGGCTAAGAATAATACATTGATACACGCGACTATGAGCGAAATCAAAATAAACCGTTGATCGCTCTGATATGACTGTCGTCTGCTTTGCTGTTTGTTCATTACTTTAAAAGTCTTTATTGCAAATACTGTGGTCCCAGATCGAATTGCCCCTCTAGAAGCAGTCCGAACAGGTTCCACACTGTTTGACTGTTCGCAAAAATATTATTGAACGCCACAAACATACAGACGGCATTTTCAGATGCAGTTCGGCCTCGGTAGTTCAGACAGATGTGCGTTTGATTTCTGTTCAATAGGCCGCAAAGATGGGCAACATTCTTTCGTGGAGTCGATAGGTGTTCTGGAGGTCGCGAGTTCGATACCTGCCGGGTCGGCAGCATTCTTTATGAAACCCTTTTTACGGTCATTCTTTCCTTTCCGCTGAGCCAAAAAGGGCAGCTTCTATCTATCATTCTATGCAACGAGTCAATAAAAAAAGAACAGCCTAACTTATTTCTTGGTGAGGTTGATATCTTCTTTTTCGATGTAATTGCCCTCTAGACAGCTACGCTTGGACCAACGCTTTTCCAGTGTCATCAAACAAGAACTGAAGAAGCCAGGGTCATTGTCTCCTCCCCACTCCTCAACCGCCGCCACGATTTCTTCTTTGGACCGGAAATGACGTCCACGGATATCCTTTTTCAAATTTGAGAATAGGACTTTTTCACCACTGATAAGTAATATAGGTAATCTATTTAACGTTCATCGAATTATGAACAACATCGGGTCACGAGTAAAGTAACCCTGCAGGCACAAAACGTTGACTCAATGTTGAACTGACGTTGAAACAACGTTTTCAACGTTGTTTCAATGTTAGTTCAACGTTGAGTGCCTGCTGGGTAAGTTCACTTACTTTGCTCCTAAAAGAAGTGAAGACAATGATCAGGGATCGATACAATTAACCCACAGCTCCCAGCAGTGACACCAAAGGGAAAGAAACACAAGCATGATATAACTAGACCCTAATGGAAACATCAATAGCGGAAAGCCAAAAGGACAGTTACTTTCCCACAAAATGGCCAACTGGCTATCCAAAATGTTGCTCCTACTTCAACGAACTTTAAATAAATTGCATTCATTTCTTAATTGTTGCAACAATTCTTTGATTATCAAGCAACATTGATCTATTGATCTGTGCCCATAAATGTCGATGATGGTGGAAATTCGTTGAAATGATTGCTGGAAAAGCAGTCTTCTCTTTGCAGATTCATTGCTTAGCGCTTCAAGCTGTTTCTGATATTATATTTACACTTAGACGATCACTTTGCAACCATAATATGCATATAGTTAAATATACCACTAAGATTTATCACGATTTATAGTCTACAGTATACTTGGTAACATCTGGTACAGCTGACTTGTAACAGGTTTTTAATATAATTTACTGAACTTCATATAAATATCCGCGACATGTCTTGACTTTAATACGTAATAGTTTCAAAGTGGAGTCTTATTTCATACTTATCTGTTTATATATCGGGTTCTTAGGTCTTAAATAATTTGAAGCTTGAAATTAATTCTCTGGTATTGTTTGTGAAATTTTGCATAATTGCGAGTTTCAGACTGTCTGCAAAATAATTTATGCAACAAATTTGATTAATAGAATATAGTTTTTGCATCTTTACCGTTATGCTTTGGGTGGCGAAATCTGATAAGTAATATAATTTGTTCACCATCCATATTTAATTTTCGGGATTCTTATTATTGTATTCTTGTCAGCTTTATCTAGCCTGTACCGATCTCGCTTCTCGCGTATCAAGGCAACACAATTTATTTAATTATTAAAATACACATAATGTATAGTTGATGTATGAATTATTATGCTAATAGATCGCAATACTGAGATAAAACTGATAATAAATATGCTTAAGAATTTGATGGAGGAGAGATTAAATTTTATTCGCGAGTTAATGATGGCGAGGTTAAAGACATAACGGAGATTTTTAAGAAGCTTTTAAAGTGACATCTTTTTTCTTATCTTCTAGTATATGACATTCAACATCAGGTTCATCAATCACTATGATACTAGTAAAAGATATCAAATTAAAATTAACATTACCTACGTATTTAATGTTTGGAATGTTGTTCGTAGCTCGGACATGTTTGCTAAATAATAGTGTTCACGACCATCATTGCTGCAATAAAATCTAAAACTGGTAATTTTGGTCAGTTTTATATTTTGATGTCAGTTTAAAGCTACTCTTTTTGGCATTAGTAATTGCTTAACCATATTAACTTGGTGTACAGTGTATGACTAAACTTGATAAGAATCACGAAGAGAATGTTTATTTTATCAAGGTTTTTCTAAACATTTCTTTCAAGCGTGGGCAGTCGACTGGGCGAACCTTTTAGTCCTATTTTATTTTATTGTATTGTCAGGCAAGCTAAGGGTTTTATGTACATGTACCCTATTATCATATAAGCCACGTCATGAAAATACTGCTTTTGTCATTTACGAATAACAAAGGTGCAAACCAGTCTGCGCTTCTGCGCAGACTGGTCTCCACCTTTGTGTTCGCTGCCTCCAAGAATTTTTGTCTTACCGCGTCGCATACCCCGAAGACAGGCGCACGCGCGTGCGTGCGTGTGTGTGTGTGTTTTTTTTGGGGGGTGGGGGGATGGGGTGGCTCATAATCGGGCCACGCAAAGCGAAAAAGGAGTATTGAAGCGTATGCGTACAGCAATCATTTAGTTCGGCTTCTGCATTCATGCAGGCTCGTGTCTTTGGTGTGTGCGATTTGAATAGTTAATAAACAAAATCGTTTCCTTCGTTGGTTGACACCGGCCCCGATAGCTCAGTTGGTAGAGTGTCCGCTCCGGGGAACGGGAGGTCACAGGTTCGATCCCGGGCCGCGACATACCAAAGTCGTTTAAAATAGTACTAGCTGCTCCTCGCTTGGCACTCAGATTTACGGGGTAGGGCTAGGACTGGTCGACCCAGTGTCAGGATAATGTGACTGGGTGTGGTATCATGTAATGTGTCTGGGACATGATACTTCAGTGAGGCGGCACTATAAAAGTGAACATTGAGCTCCCTGTCGCAACCAGACACCGTCGTGATATGACTGAAAGATTGTTGAAAGCGACGTTAAACCCGAATTCACACACACACACACACACACACACACACACACCCACACACACACACACACACACACATTCGTTGGTTGACTGGTTTTAAGGTTAGCGGACACTATAAGCACATAGGGGCTAACCTTAGAACATGTCCAGGATTAGTTTTCCCACTTTCTAAAAGGCTTTCGCATGGAGTGATGCATCGGGGCCGATTCATCAGTTTCGCCTCAGGCACGGTGCAATAAAGACGAAAGTGGTCAGTAAGTTACAGAAATTTCGATAGGCGGTCCTAAACAGTAGTAGGCTGTCAATCGCGACTATGGAATACGGTCAATTCCGACCCTCAAATCGCGTTCCATAGCCAGTGCCTGTCAGAATATCTGACCGAGGTGGCGTTTAAAAAGGCCAGAGTTCCGGCAAAAGGCATGCTGACTTGTAGCCAGGAAAGATACACCACAACCTCGTTATAATACGGTTCATTATAACACGGTTTGGGTATAACACGGTTTCAAGATGGATCCCAAAAATGTGTAGATTATGTAGAAAAATGACCATACATGGTCATTTTTCACATATTTGTGTGGCTATGACACGGTTGTTTAAATAACACGATTTCTGATTTTGACTCCATTAATAGTGTTATAAAAGGGGTTGTGGTGTATATACTGATTACGTGCATGTACAGACTGGTTGTAAACGTCGCTGAGCGAACGTGGTCGATAACTCCTTTTCTTTTGTCGCGACCCTTTTGATGCTTTGTTTGATAGATGGTAGTTTACATACCTGACTTCATTGGACATTTTGCTCGAAATGATAGGCATCTACCGGTTGAGTATTCACACTTAAGGACTGTAATTTAAGATCTCATAAAATAGGTAACCCTCAAATACAGCGGTAAACGTGTCAAAAGTTATCAAGATAAAATTAAAAATCTTCCTTATGAGTCACCGTTAGTTTCTGAGGTCATTTATTCGTTAGATTCGTTAATCATAAAAATTTACATTTAAACCAAAATTGTCACTAAATTAATGTCTGTATTAATCTTATTCAAAGCCACTTATCCAACGACATTTTTTTCTCCAGCCATATAATACGCCTCGTACATGTAAAATCATTGGTTAAACGCTTCAATGCCTCAAGCGGAACTGTGACAGCGGGATATCTCGCTGTGTCATACCAGAAGCGGGGTCGCACTCATGCGCGGGCAATACGGGCCTTTGATGCTTCCTGGTTTGAAAGGAGCCCTATTCCCGCGGACCTGCTTATATGGGTCATATTGTTGCATAAATACCGATGAAAGTTTAGAAATCAACCCAAATGGACACGCGACTCTAATTGGCGTCGCATCGGCGTCGATGCAAGGTCATGTTGCATGGGTGGTTTATGCGGCATATTGTACGCGTTGTGTGTAGCTGAGAAATATCAGCTATATTGGCCTCTCGGCCTCGGGCCAATACAGCAGACCTTGAACCTGTAACTGGACCAGTACGAAATTACTGGATTAATAACATCATATTAATGGCATTAAAAGGAGGAGTAATCATCATGAAAACACGCCTATATAATTTTGACCCCCTTGAACCCCACTTTTATACAGTAAAACTGGGGTTTACAGGGGTAAACTTTATTTTACTTATTTCTGCTCTAAAATATAGATTGTGGGTACTCGTTAGAACCGCCTCCATGGGGCGGTTCTAACGAGTCTCACAACCTATATTTTGAGCAGAAATAAGAAAAATATCACAATTTTTCATCTTAAAATGTTCATATTTTTTCGGTGATAAAGGTTACATTGTATTTGTATAGGCATGTTATCGTAATGCGTGATTTAAATGCCCCAGCATAGCGAGTACAAAATCACGGACAGCAAGTTCTTCACTAACATGACACTTGCTGCTCCCAGGCTACTTACTACGTTAGTGGTCAAAATGTTAACTGTTCTAGAATGTTTGACATCTACTATTTAGCCATTTGTTGCTGAAAAATGTGAGTAGCTTTTGTCTTTCACATTTTTTAGTAAAAGTACTAGCAGTGTTTATCTGAGCTTTGGTGTGATGTAGTCAACATCCCATTATAATTACAATGGCTAACAGAGCAGGCTCAGATCAGACGCCGCAGCGGCGTATTCTGTGGCGTCTTATCAGGCCCTACACTGTTTGCAAAATGTTAAGCCATTTTCCAAATATATTTTGAAGAAAAAACAACATGACGCCCCTTACTTTTGGAATGCACTCTTGGTATATTTACAAAAAGGGTTAAACTAAAGAAGTGCATTAGAATGGGCATAACTGCATTTCAAGGAGTCAGTTTTTGGAAGTAAATCGCCGTTTTAAGATCATTAAAATTAAGATTGTTGGCAAATCTGTACATACACTTGCACAAAGTATTGCTGCGCATGAACCAATACGAAAACCAGCCTATATAATTTTGACCCCCCACCCACCCCCTTGAACCCTACTTTTATATAATAAAACTGGGGTTTACAGGGGTGAACCTTATTTTTTTCTTATTTCTGCTCTAAAATATAGATTGTGGATACCCACAATCTATATTTTGAGCAGAAATAAGTAAATATCACATTTTTTTTTTTTTTTTTTTTTTTTTTTTTTCATTTTAAAAATTTCCTTTTTTCGACGGTACATGTAAAGATTACAATGTATTTGTATGAGCGTCTTTTCGTAATGAGATCTAAGATTACTGGACGCACTGTTTTCATATCTGGTTTCCTAAACCTGTCTTTGAAGAATGTTTTGTTTGTCTGAGTTGAGGTTTTACGTCCCCGTCAGCACTATTTAGGTCATTTTAGAGACGTTGTAAGTTTTTTTTTCCCGACACTGAGATGAAATGACATCTCAAGCCACCCAGGGTTTAAGGAGCGGTCCGACTCGCATCACTTTTCGTAAGCAGGCTTAGACCAAGCGGTTTACCAGTTCTCAAGTTCGGTCGGTTTCGGGTCTGCGGGAAGCACCATGCAGCCCAATCTATTTCTCCAAGCCCCAATGGGCTTGGGCGCGAAGAATGTTTTAGCCAGTGCATGATCTAGAAACATTTTTAAGGGGAATGGATACACCTGGCAGGTTTTTCCGCCATTTTTCATAGGGAAACAACTTTCGGGACTTCCTGTTCGCTTTTGTATAAAACTCTGTCCTTCGGAAAAAGAGGCCTACTCTTAAAGGAATAAAAAATGCTCCTCATCTTTAAGAGTTGACCCCTATTGGCCTGAGTGACAAAGTATATTTAGCAGGAGTTGCCTCCCCTGAAAGTGTGTCCATTCAAGAGAAACCCTGTGTTCCGGGCGGAGATTGCCATTACGGTAACACACCCGTGCATCATAATGCATTTTTTAAGTCTTCAAAACGGTCAATTTTCTGATGAAAATTTGTGATAGCATGCTTATTTATACTCAAAACATAGATTGTGGGTACTCGTTAGAACCGCCTCATTGAGGCGGTTCTAACGAGTACCCATAACCTATGTCTATGAGCAGAAATAAGGAAAATAATGAATACCCCCCCCCCCCTAAACCCCAGTTTTCTCAATATAACGTGTGATGTAAGCGGGCGTTCATTTCACGGACTTGTTGGTGTCTCTAATGGGAGCTGTGGTTCAATTGTATCGATTCCTGATCATTGTCTCTACTTCTGTTTTGTTACCGTGATGCGACCACATGAGACACGGATCGGCCTGCTCAGCTACACAGACTAGCAAGAGTCTAGAAAATTTAGATAAAGAAACAAGAGATTGTGTACCAATCGGCACCATTGTTTTTTCCCCCAAGTAGCAATAAGTTTTTCTTATGACGTGGCTCATATGAGCCCGGCCAAGCGAATTTGTGTCTTCGAGCATTCCGTCATGACACGTTTTAACTGCGCATGCCCAACCACTCAGAGGGGCCAGGGATATGGCTTTCTGTCTGAAGGTTCCTCTTGATTCACTGCTTGTGTGAGCGAGCAGCGAAGGTTCTGGCGAGACTGCGCGGATGCGCAGGCTCGCCTGAACCTTCGCTGCTCGCATAGGCGATAAGTACCAAAATCACTCGACGGGGCCAATATAATAGATGCCAGATTTGTTTTTATATAATTTCATTTGCAGATTTAATTAAGTTTTAACTACTAGAATTGTGGCATGGGTATTTTAGTGCATTTCAATCTATCCTCCAAATAAAACTGAACAAATTTCTGGAAGTTTTTTAGAATCGGCCGGATATAACGATTAATTTGTAATTATGGCCTGTTAATGGAAATAGGTTACGCAGTATAATCTAACCATCACGTGAACAAATCCGTGAAATGAAGACTCCCCTATACCCCACTTTAAATAGAGAAAACGGGTAAACATTATTTTTCTAATTTTTGCTCCAAGACATAGGTTGTGGGTACTCGTTAGAACCGCCTCATTGAGGCGGTTCTAACGAGCATCCACAACATATGTTTGCAGTATTTATAAGAAAAATATCACGGATTTTCATCAGAAAAAATGGCCATTTTGGAGATGTTAAAAAATGCACTGTGTCGCACGGGTGTGATACCGTAAAGACTATTGCCAACCAACATTAAAACCTCGAACCAGTGACGATCATAACACATTACCATACGGTGCCATGGATAAACGTATAGAAAGTAGGATATGCTTTTGTTTTGGATAGCCAAATGACCATTTTGTCGGAAAGTATCTGTCCTTTCGGCTTTCCGCTAGTGATGTTTCCATTATTTCATGTTTGTGTTTCTTTCCCTTTAGTGTCTATGATGAGAGGTGTGGGTTAATTGTATCGATTCCTGATCATTGCCTTCACTTCTATTTTGGAACATGTAACACTGCTCAGTTTGACTAAAACCCCTGTCACACCAGGGCTGCGTTCTCACGGCGTCCAAGAAAAATGCAGAACGCCGAGGTGCGCGCAGTACGATCGCAAACATCGCCGTAGCAACGCAGTGGCGTCGCCAGTAGACGCGTTGGGATCGCATAGAACGCCAAGCGACGGCGCGCATTTTGAGCATGCTCAAAACAAACGCCGTCGCTCGGCGTTCTGATCAGAGCGCGGTGAGGTCGCCGTAAGGTTGCCATAGCAGCGCAGTAAGGTCTCCTACAACGCTACAGGAGCTCGGCAGGGGCGCACAGAGGTCTCCTACAACGCCATATAAGCTCCGCTTGTATAATTGATTAACTGATTGATTGATTTGATATTTAACGTCCCAGTCAACACTGTATAGGTCATTTGGAGACGTTGCTTGCAATTTTGTGGGACTTTTACCCGACTTTGAGATAAAATGACATCTCAAGCCCTGTCGCCCAATGAAACCAATAGAGTTCACACGTATAAGCATGTTTACACCAATAGAGTTTACACGTATCTCGCACCGCTTTGCCTGGGCAGGCTTAGATCCTCTAAGCGGTTTACCAGTACTCGTGTGAGGTCGGTTTCAGCTCTGATAGGAAGCATCATGCAGCCCATCTATTTCTTCCAGTCCCGATGGGAGGGGGTCGCCCGCTTGTATAAACAGTGGCTAGAGTAGAGTTTGATTGTGTACTGTCCCGAAAAGTGAGTGAGTGTTTCAGTTTTACGTCCCACCAACAGCTAAGGTCATACGGAGACGGGACCTCGGTTTAAAGACTCATCCGAAAGTCTGGAGAAGCCCGGGGTCGAACCTGCGACCCCTGGTTTACAAGGCGAGTAGCGTAACCACTCGACCACGGAGGCTTCTACTGTCCCGAAAAACCCACTTCTGAGCTGACTCATTCCGGGTAAGGTAATGGCGGTGGACTTGCTCCTGCTTGCGTTGATTGCGGTGGACTTGCTTCCGACGGCACATGAGTACTGGTAAACCGCTTAGGGGATCTAAGCTTGACCAGGCAAAGGGGCGCGAGTCGGACCATCCTTGCTTATTAACCCTATTAGTTTCATTGGGTGACAGAGATTGAGATGTCATTTCATCTCAATGTCGGGTAAAAGTCCCACAAAATTAGAAGCAACGTCTCCAAAATGACCTATAATGTGTTGATGGGATGTTAAACCTCAACTCAAACAAAACTGTTCGACTGATGAAGCTGTCTGTTTAAACTTTGAGAACGTCGTTAACATGTGAGCGCCGTAAAAGCGCAGTGCACGCATTGAGAGCGCCGTAAAAGCGCAGTGCACGCATTGTGAGCGCCGTAAAAGCGCAGAGGAAGCGCCGTGAGAGCGCATACAATCGCCATCAAGAACGCCGCAGGATCGCGATAGATCGCCATGTAAGCTCCGTAGCAACGTCTTGGTCGCTGTAGGGACGCCATGACAGGTCCATGTTCACAAAAATATCCCATATGTCTTGCGATCTCGCGGCGTTCTGAAAAATTAAACAACGCCGTCACATCGCAGTGAAAACGCGGCATAGTGTGACAGGGGCTTAACCAAACATACTTATTATCAGAACAGTAACAGGGATTTCATTGGGAGGACTAGATTTTTTTTTAACAGACCAAATCATTTTCCACGCCCTTCATCATAGTATAGTTTACATTCTCTTGTCCTTTGGGATCATTAACTCCAATGTGAATTTTGAAAATATATGAGGGTCACTGTTGAGGCCCAATTGGCAGAAACTAGCTAGTCTGGCTCAGAAAACATGTACAGTCCATATTTATTCAGTTCTGTGTATTCCTTGCTTACAAAGGATTACCCTTTTCTAGAACATTCTTTGGTTTGTATAGAGGCTTCAAGAATGTCCCAGAAAATATACAAAATCAAATAACCGTGACGCAACACAATGGGGAGCCTCTTTCACACATTCATAAACATGTACGCTTCCAATTTGTAAGGCAACATCTGATCGGATGGCGGCCAAATTTTGCGATAGTCGGAGACCTTGCAACTGATGGCAAATTCTGTACTTCTAAAGAAGGGCATAGCTGCATTTAAAAGAGTCATTTGGGGAAGCAAATCGCCGTCTTAAGATCATAAATTACGTTCAACGCCTTACCGCCGATCATTTTTTATTTGCTTGATTTGAGGTTTAACGGCTCCGTCAACACTGTATAGGTCATTTCCAATTTTGTGGGACTTTTACCCGAAACATCTCAAGCCCTGCCACCCATATGCATGGACGGTTCGATCAGTAATCACCTAAATAAAAGTCTACATAACGTAGAGCCAATGCTTTGGGCAAAGTCATATTTGCACTGGCTCCTCGTTTATGGATGAATCATATGATTTTTTTTGTAAATGAATTCTGATCATGTCAAGGCAGAAAACGCTGGGGTATGGTAAATCAAGCAAGTGTTATACCACGCTACCTATACAGCACTTAAGATTTCTTAAATTTCCTATTTATTTGTGTCTAGTTTCGAGCAACCATTGTCCCCGAAAAACCACTATTTTGCTGCATCGTTTGTTATCGGAGCAAAATCAAAACAGGGGTCGTAGGTCAGGAAAAGTATGTAGGGCAACCGTTATAGGCGTATTTAATTGTTAATTATTGTCGACTCATCTTTCCCTGGTTTAAATACTTGAAGTTTTATTCCTCTTATTAACTGAACTTGAATAATAGATTGTAATAAATACTTATGGGTAAAAATTCATTTTAAATTGAAATAGTTTCACACTGTTAAAATAACTTGATAACCAACCCCTTTGATATGCAGATACTACAAAAGTACCAAGGTACGAAATGGAGACGTAAAACGACTTTGTTGTGCTGAAGAAAATAAGACCAGCTCGTTTCCATCACGTACACCTTATAAACCCAACTTTATATAGAGAAAGCCGGGGTTTATAGGGGTATACAATATTTTTCTTATTTCTGCTCCAAGACAAAGGATGTGGGTACTCGTTAGAACCGCCTCAATGAGGCGGTTCTAACGAGTACCCACAACCTTCGTTTGCAGTAAAAATAAGAAAAATATCGCGGATTTCAATCAGAAATGTAGTCATTTTGGAGATGTGAAAAAAAGCAATATGTCGCATGGGTGTTTTATCGTTTTTTGTTTGATTTGAGGTTTAACGTCCCCTCAACATTTTGGAGACGTTGCTTCCAATTTTGCGGGACTTTTACCCGACATTAAGATGAAATGACATCTCAAGCCCTACCGCCCAATGAAACCAATAGGGTTTATAAGCACTGACGGTTCAACTCGCACTCCTCTGCCTGGCCAGGCTTAGATCCTCTAAAAGATTTACCAGTTCTCGTGTGCTGGTCTGTTTCAGCTCTGCGTGGAAGCATCATGCAGCCCATCTATTTCTTCAAGCCCCCGTGGGCCGGGGGTGGTGGGGGGGGGGGAGGGTGCTTCATCGTAATGAAACTTGTAGAGCATCTCGTAAACATGTTCGTGAAATACGAGCTAACATTACGACAACATACTTGTTTGACATAATGTATTCCTCCATCTTCAAACGAAATTTGTAATATGTTTGACATTTACTCTCCAAGCAGACGTTGTGGGCGCTCGTTAGAACCGCCTCATTGAGGCGGTTCTAACGAGTACCGCAACCTATGTCTTGGACTAGTGTTGACGGGGACGTTAAACCAAAAAATAAACAAAGAAAACCAAACAATATGTGTTTGTTTGATTTGCATTTAACGTCCCCGTCAACACTGTATAGGTCATTTTGGAGACGTTGCTTCCAATTATGTGGGACTTTTACCCAATATTTAGATGAAATGACATCTCAAGCCCTGCCATCCAATTAAACCAATAGAGTTTATATGCATGGGCCGTCCAACTCGCACCACTTTTCCTGAGCATGCTTAGATCCTCTAAGCGGTTTACCAGTACTCGTTTGCGGTTGGTTCCAGCTCTGCGTAGAAGCATCATGAAGCCCATCTATTTCTTCAAGCCCCGATCGGCGGGGGCCGTATCCCCGATTGTAGAGTGTGACAGCTCTCGTTTCCTTAAAATAGAACTGAAATGCTCACATTATCGGAGTTTAATCTTGTTTGTTTTGTACCATATCAAGGTTGGGTCTCCTTGTTTAAAAACGCTAGTGGAGACGTTTTATCTGATCTTCTCGAGCGAATCGTGCTTGTGAATAAATGAAAGCAAAGCTGAAAATGTATATTTCCTTGATAACATTCAAAACTTGACAAGAAAATTACATCACAGAATACTAGAATACAATTATCTGATTTATCGATTTTAGGGACATGAGCCCGAAATTTTACTACAATATAAAGCTAGTTGAAAATACCCTTTGTTTTAGTGTCATTTATTTCCTTTACCGTTTAGTTCCTGAAAATCATCACGAAACACGCCTATATAATTTTGACCCCCTTGAACCCCACTTTTATGATGTTAAACTGCGGTTGGCAAGGGTAAACCTTATTTTTTCTTATTTCTCGAGGCGGTTCTAACGTGTACCCATAATCTATATTTTGAGCAGAAATAAGAAAAATATTACAATTTTTCATCTCAAAATTTTCCTTTTTCCGGCGACCCCGGTAAACCCTAGATTCACTATATAAAACTGGGGTTCATGGGTGTCAGAATAATAAAGGCGTGTTTTCGTGATGAATCTTTCTGTGCTTTGCTTCTCTCTCTCTCTCTCTCTCTCTCTCTCTCTCTCTCTCTCTCTCTCTCTCTCTCTCTGTTGTTATTTCGTGGGGAGCTCATAGGAAATGCAGTTATCCGTTGACGTCGTCTGTCCTCTGACGTCTGTCGTCTGAGGTCGCCATCCGGCGTCAAAACTTTCAAATGAAGCCACTGGGCCGATTGAGCCCAAATTTTATCTATAGCATTCTTGGGCTGGGGGATTGAAAGTTTGTTATTTATGAAAATCGGCTCTTCAGTTTGGCTGTTATGCAACTTAGAGTTTCCATATACTTACAATGGGTGAAAACAGAAAAATGGCCTTTACTGCCAAGCAGCGGCATGATTGCAGATGTCTCCTCTGAAGCCACTGGACCGATTGTATCCGAATTTCATCTATAGCGTCCTTGGGCTGGGGGCTGCCATGGTTTATTAAAATACATGGCTGCCAGTGAGCTCTGCCTGACCTTAGTGGCCCATGGGCCTCTTGTTTCTTTATTTTACCAAGCATTTGTAGTTTTAAGGATTACATTTCCTGGTTGTGTATCTTTCATGTTGGAAGTAACATTTGTATGACGCTATAGGGACCCAGCTACAGAATGAACATGTTTTATAAATTACATAACCATAATCATGACAATCGGAATAAAATGAGGCGCAATATTCCACGAGAATGTGTCGTAAGTCATGCGCACACAATAAAGACGCAGACCAGATATTTGCAGTGGGCTATTAGTATGCACGTTGATCCAATCGGTGCGCAATATGCATGTCCATTGTTCGGAAGCGTCCTTATGAAGGCTGGGATTTAAGTGGTTAAACAGTTCTGATTTCAGTTCTTGCTCAGCACACATTTTGTTAGAAACGTTTTCGCTCGACAAGGCTCATCTGTCCCATAAAGCACATTTACTCCCACCTCCACATGCAATCTGTTAATTGCATTTTGTTCGGTATATCGGGGTTTTGTCACCTATTGAATCGGTATGATTAGAGTTTGGTTTGATTACAGTCAACAGTTAGTTCATTTTCGTGATTGGATGTATTCATAACCATGTCTCTAGATGCATCTGTTATACGTTCGACCTATTCATCAATTAGTTGAGCCAGATCATTAGAAAACAGTTCTCATCACTGGGACGACCAGTAAATGCTAAAGCCAGCCTGCGCGTGCGCAGGCTGGCTTGAGCATTTACTGATCGCAAAAAAGTAGAGAAGAGCTTGCGGTAGCTACATGCAAGTCATCATGCGTCTAACCTTAATAGTTCGGTGCGCGCGCATATGAATTAGAGGTTAATGACGCTTTTCTGGTGGGTCAGCCATTTTCACTTATCTTGCAATTAATTATATCTGTTTTCAGGCGCCTAGGGTATCAAAGAGTGATCAAACATTCAGCACTGAAGTCTATTATTACGTAAAAGTACAGCCAAAAAAAAAAAAAAAAAACAGATGGAGATAGAAAAACATATTTGCGTTGCTATCCTGCCTACATACTCCGCGACAATCAAAAGTGTGCCAATGACACGCCTAGGTACTCACTAAATCAGAACAGAACTTTCCGTATCTAAATGAATAAGCATTGGGCCAAGGGCAATATTATTTGTTCGTATGATACTGTTTGGTCTTGTTGGAACATTGTGATCTTCGACACTTTTAATTATTGGCACATATCCAAGACTTTGAGGAAAAAGGGAATATGGCCCATTCATTTTAAGGGACTAAGGCAATATTGGCATATATTATAACTGAGCCTGGGAACTGAACTTGTTTTGGGGATAAAGGTAACATGATTTAAAATCTCTTTTAGGAAATAAGGCATTTTTAGCCGATTATTTTAGGCAAAAAGGAAATATGGTACCCCATCGGCCCGAATATTCTGTTGGACAGCTTCATTTCTTCAGATATGTTAATATTTTAACCCATACGTGGCACTTCGCAATTTCCCAACTTATGAGATGTTAGATTTGCTTGAACTGTTGTATGTTTAGCCCAAAAAATTCCATATTTTTATCAATTGACCAGACGCCGCGATCTGTGGCCATCACGAAAACATGCCTATATAATTTTGACCCTCTTGAACCCCACTTTTATAGAGTAAACCTAGGGTTTGCAGGGGTAAACCTTATTTTTCTTATTTCTGCTCTAAAATATAGATTGTGGCTACTCGTTAGAACTGTCTTGATGAGGCGGTTCTAATGGGTACCCACAATCTGTAACTTGAGCAGTCGTAATAAGAATATCACAGTTTTTCAATTTAAAATTTTCCATTTTCCGGCGATAAAATTCATAATGTATTTGTATAGGCGTGTTTTCGTAACGGTCTTGTCTGGCTCTCCTCTGCTTGCCAGTGTCCCACTTTGTGTATGCTATGCATAATTATGTGGGTCAATCCACGTAGTAGTCATTTAAGTGTTCCGTTGAGATCAGCACTTTTTCGGATATCCTTTGGTGTATTCAGATGTCAAATATTCTTACTCGCGTCTTTCCGGAAAAAGTTTCACATTTCCGGATATCGAACTGAAACGACCTAACGATCCGCCACTGTCTGCCTGATAAAGACTTTCTGTCCAGTGTTTTGAGATCGAAGACATAGATATGTTGTAATTTTCTGAATGAAAGTGTGTTTCGCTTTACCCATTGCTTTTGTTTCATTGACTAATTACTACTTTTCATTCATTTGGAGTCCCAGTTAACCAAGTTAAGATCGTTTGCATCCTGTAGAACAAAATCATTAGAGAAAACAAAACAAAAAGAAAAGGAAAAAACGTTTACTATTGTTCACCTACTTGCATAATTTGCCTTCTTAACGGAAGTTTTAGAATTTTTATATTGTAGTCGCGTCAAGCGAAGAGTTTCGGACTTCATCACAATAACACACCCCCTTGAACCCCATTTTTATGTAGTAAAACTGGGGTTCCCTTTGGTGTCTCTGATGGGAGCTGTGGGTTTATTGTATCGATTCCTGATCATTGCCTCCACTTCTATTTTATAGAGGTGAACCTTATTTTCCTTGTTTCTGCTCTAAAATATAAATTATAGGTACTCGTTAGAACCGGCCCCAACGAGTCATTACGCAAACACGCCTATACAAATACATTGCCACCTTTATCGCCGACAAAATGAAAATTTTATGATGAAAAATTGTAATATTTTCTTATTTCTGCTCAAAAAATAGATTGTGGGCTTTCCTTAGAACCGCCTCATCGAGGCGGTTCTAACGAGTACCCACAATCTATATTTTTGAGCAGAAATAAGAAAAATAAGGTATACCCCTGGAAATCCAAGTTTTACTATATAAAAGTGGGGTTCAAGAGGGTCAAAATTGTATAGGCATGTTTGCGTGACGACCAACAAACTATATTTTGAGCAGAGTAAGAAAAATCCTAAACTTTTCGTGTTTTTTTTTTTTTTTTTTTTTTTTTTTTTGGGGGGGGGGGGGGGGGCGTTAAAGTTAACAATGTATTTGTATGGGCGTATTTTCGTAATGTTGTACGCCCAACGACGACTCTGATCTGTATGTAATCCGGCCATTATTCTTCTGAAAATTATTTTAAAAGGTTCAGTTTTACTATAATTGTGTTTCCAACATCCAGTGCCCTCGCGTAAGATATCACTATGTGGCTATTTCAAAGTGGTCGTGTACCAACGACATTGTTAAGTTTTGAAAAACTGGACCAAAGCGTATCCATTCTCTCTAAAACAAAACCACTGAAAAAAATGCATTCCTAAATGTCTGAAAACTATAACGTTTTGTCCTCGTCCAGACTGTTACACAGCACAGATCTTACATCGTAAAAATTAATCATTTGTTTGCTATTGATATGCAAATATCGAAGACAGTGTAGTGATTACAATCATTTATTGTTCTGTTACATGAAAAACTTCGGCGATGAAAGCATTAAATGTATTAATTGTTGTTGCTTATATGTCTGACAACCAGGCTCATCAATTAAAACATAACATCGAACCTGATTGCCCTGTAACCAAGGGCGTTTACAGACTTTTTTTTCGCTTCTTTTATGAAACACGATCTATGTACTACTTACACTGAAATCTTAATGCAGCAAATCAACCTCGTTTGAACCTCGCTGGCGCATGCTTTACCTGATTCTTTATGTAATACAAGCTTCATAATACCTACCTTTGAGCCACAATAAAAATAAGCATCACCCTCAACACAATGCGTACGGTCACGACGTCTTTTTACATACAGCTGTTTAAGGGATTGTATTAATGTATGTCTAGACTCACTGTCAAGTGAATTTATTTATTACCTTTCCTTGAAGGAAATCCATTGAAGAATGATCTATTTTAATGAGTAATAGAAAACATCACCGTATATTAAAGGACTCTGAACAAGTTATTCCGGCGTTGAAGCTGACCTGAAGCGACCCCCTAGTGACTGCAATTGTTAACTAGAGACCCCTTAGTGATTGTCATTGTTAACTCTTTACTCCCGATTTAACTGATGAGGGTCTTTGGGTGCTATTAAACTCCCTACCTTGCAGTTAATTCAATAAGAATCCGTTCGAATTAAGAGACGAAATAATTTGGATATTTAACGTTGACAAGAGCTGTCTTCAAAAACTGTCTACTAGATAAAAATTAAATGCAAATTCAAATTTTTGACCCACATTAGTGGGAGCCAAATGTGCCTAAATCTTGCACATTCCTTTCGACCTATTTCTAACAAATAAACAGAAAATCGTTTGCTGTTTGATTTGATGTAATTCATGTACCTAATACGTGTAAGTACATATGTATATATGGCAGACAGAAAGCTGGTGTCTATTTTTTAGCCGAAAAAAAAACCCTGACCAACTGGTGAAAAAGACAACAAATATACTAATAAAAACTTCAAATACTTGAAAAGAAACAATCAGTTAAATGGACTATTTATACGAACGAAACAAGACCTAATCGCTTAAACTATCTATCTAGCATTCACTGCATGTGACGGAAAATAGGGCCAAGAGCTGTCAGGTAACTTTGCGCCGATCTGATCAGTTGCAAGAGGTATGATCGGTTTGTCGCAGCACTCCGTCTCAGTATTGTTATGCTTTTAAAATGGTATTTTAGCCGCTTGTAGCAAAAGCCCAGATCAATCTTCGCATCCGCGCATTCTGAGCAGAGCCTTCTCTGTGTGCTATATGAATACCCTGTGGTTTCGTCATACATTCTGAGAAGACTGTTTATTACATGAGCGGGTATGGAGGATGATCTGATCGAGTCTTCACTTAGTTGCACATGCTCAAAGATTCCTTTTCGATTGTTGCGATTTCACCATGCCTTTTTCTGCCTGCTTTGAAGATTATTTACAACTTGTTTTAAAGGTCAATGATTATGTCAGCATTAAAACTACTGACATTTGTAGGGTCATAATTGGTACATTCGTGTTTTTCTTTGTACATTCATGTCTAAGCATACCGGTTTGTTTCGTTAAGAAAAGCATAAGAAAACGGAAGAAGAAAAAATCAGTGAATTTATGACCTAAACATGTTAAATGTATTTTTATGATTAAATAGGCTCGTTTTTAAAACGTTATCTAAATGTAAAAAAATAATCGATGTCAGTTTTGTGTTTTATTATAATTCATCATACATTCCGCCTACTCTGCATCTTTTCAAGACAGTCATCTAAAAGCATATAAGACGGGCCTCTGTCCCTTAGTGGTCAAGAGCATTGCCTCTTAAACAATATTTCTCTAACCACTGTGAGTTCGAGCCTGTGACCCCGAAGTCCATTCCGATTGGTTCGATGCAGTTGAAACAATCCTGAAAGATTCGAATAACGGAAATCAAACGATCTACTGGGTCATTGACAAATAGCGTAGATCCAGATTAGACGTCTCAGGACGCGGCGTCTAATCAGGATGTACAATTTTTACTTTAATATCAGGAATTAAAAAGTAGAAGTAAAACAAAGATCAGGAATTGATACAATTAACTTACTCCATCCATAAAAGACACCAAAGGGAAAGAAATACAAACATTAAGCGACCAGACCATAATGGAAACCTAAACAAAGGAAGGCCATATGGACAGTTACTTTCCCACAAAATGGCCATATGGTCATCCAAAATTAAAAGACACAAGTGATACACACAGTAAGTAACAAACAACAACATAAATAAATCGCCATAGAAGAGCCGCCTTGGAACGGTCAGTGGAAGATTTCCACTGGGGGGCTTAAATCGATTTTACGTGGCCACAATCCTCGCCCTTACTTCCGTCGCGATTTAGACAAATAATTTGTTCAGTCCGCATGAAGGCCTCCTAACTCATCAGTGCAACATCTCCGTGAACATAGACATCAAAGAACCACAGAGGTGAGACAACGGTGAGGACTCGACAGCAAGAAACCACTGAAATGCTGGAGCAAAAGAAAACCGACAGTTAGACTTAAAAGGCTAAACGAACGCTCTAACCCCCCCCCACACACACACACACACACACACAAACACACATTCAGGTCCATATTCCCTATCTGCACTAAAACGACAATCGACCCACACGGCGTCTGATCTGGGTCTACACTGTTTGCCGAAAGTACATACATTTTTGTAAAACTCATTGCTAACAAGAAACACCTGGCACCCCTATAATTGGAAATGGACCGCTCCAAACTAATAACAGAAGTGAAGGCAATGATCAGGAATCGATTCAATTAACCCACATCTCATATCAGAGACACCAAGGGAAAGAAACACAAACATGAAACAACAGCCCCTAATGGAAACATCAACGGCGGAAATCCAAAGGACAGTTACTTTCCCACAAAATGGCCAACTGGCTATCCAAAATAAAATAATATAAGCGACACAAACACTAGAGATACTAAACGATAACGAAAATAAACCGCGGCAGATGAACCGCCTTGGAACGGTCAGTGAAACGAATTCCACTGGGGGGTTTAAATCGATTATATGTGGCCACAATCCTCGCCCTTACTTCCGTAGCGATTTAGACAAATAATTTGTTCAGTCCGCACGAAGGCCTCCTACACAAGTCCAGTTCAGACAACAGTTACTCAGCACTCTGACATGACAAGGAGAAGACTAGCGCTGCTATAAATTCCATGGCCTGGATTTTGTACATGGTCAGCGATAGGCAAGTGGGCAATAGAAGGTGGGAAGCTTTTGTAGTTAGTAACTTTTTGGTCAGTTGTTTTTAAAACTCTGAAAAATATGCCAGGTGTATATCATTTCCCCGTCAATTTATTTTGGTTGCTTCGGATTGCTGTTTGACCCAGTTAACACCATCAAGGTCATATCGAGTCGGTATTTTACCAAACCATACTTTTTTCCTGGGCATCGGTCAACTGCGAATCAGCGGTAAATATTTCATGGTTTATCTCCGCGTAAGACTGTTGCCGACCCAGACGTAGTCGAACCCACAACCTCCTGCTCTCCAGTCATACGAGCTTCCGAAAGAGCCCCAGAGACCTTGATGCCTATAATCTGCAATGTGTGTGTGTGTGTGTGTGTTTTTTTTATAACATTATCATATTATATCCCATAAAAAATGTTATGCGGTATTTAATTTGTATTTCCAGTTAAACTTAATTATAGTTGCGGTTGATAAATCTGATGCACGTCCAAGTTCAACTGCGACAATTTTAGAAAATAGAAAGACAAATAGTAGGAAATGCAAAGAAAAAAAACCGATGACTCTGAGCTGAGTGTGGGCGATTCCAGTTCCTTAAAGGCTTAAATCATATTTTACGAAATCAACTAAATATAAGCTAAAAGCAAGAAAACAAGGTAAAATTGCTTGTTGATGGGCCAACATTATTATAATGATAAATATCTTTTTGCCATGTAGTTGAAGAAAGATAGAATTTAAATGCCATTTGTGCTTAACAAACCACAATATGAGAGTCATGACAGGAGAAAACCTTTTTTGTTCCATTTTCGGACAGCTAAGGTGCATATCAGCCTGTGCATCCATACAGTCTGATTAGCCCCTTTGTTTTCACTGCTTGGGAAGTGCAATAATGCTAGTGCATATATCTAAAATTTCAAGACTTTGACTAGCCTGTGTAGCAGAGCAGGCCACTTTGTGTCTTTCCTGGTCTCAACCACAGCAGACAGTTTTTCTTGTGACAAGGTTAGTATATTTTGAACGTAGCACGGGTAGCACTTACTGAGTCTCATATTCCATTAGATTACATTCATTTCGTTTCCTAAACATGGTTATTGAAATAATACTTATAATAATTGAAAATACAAGTGATGAACTCAAAATAGCTCCATTTAAGATTCTAGGCCAGATATTTAAAGCACTTTAAACACGCATTGGTTTAATTGAAGGTGAGCTTTTTAACTGACTGAATATGTTTAATAGCATAGTCCAAAATAGAAATGCATGTTAATGATTTGAACTACTTTCACTGATAAGAAAATATTAGGTAAGGTTTGGTTAACCTTAATATGTCCTGCAAAAGGTGAGCCTTTGGAAGCAAGGCATGCGCAACACAAATAACGATTGTGGAGTTTACACGTTTATTTGGACCCAACTTGCTAGTTTCGCCTAATTCGGACTCATTTTCAGCATTCCACTTTGAAATTATTTGTTCCAAAGGACTAGAAAAGTATAATCTGAACTATGGTGAAGGGCATGGGGATATTGACGGCTGCCACACATTCCCTTAACACCAATTGTAGTGAGGTTAAATTTGTTAATAGCATCATGCTACTGCTGACTGACAATAGTAAAAGAAAAAAGAAACATGTTATTACTATTTTCACACACACAAGACCGTGGCATGGACATCATATACAAATCAAGCTTTATAGAGTACAATTTGGGTATACAAATCTGCATAGTACTTTTCTTACTTAGAAGCTCAGGAGTCGCAGACCAGGGGCCGTGAGAGTGATTCGGGACTTCTCCAGACATTCGGGTGTGTATTTAAACCAAGGTTCCGTCTCCATATGGACTTAGTTGTTGGTGGGACGTAAAACTCACATACACACATTCCTTTCTACTTCTCTTTCAAGACAAAGAGTGCTGATGCAGTGATGCTTGATAGAACCTCCTTATTAAGGCGGTTTTAAAGAGAATCCACAATCTATGTATATGGCATATATAAGAAAAACTATCACACAATTTCATCGACAAACATTGTCATTCATACCATCATAAAAAATAGTATCTTTCAGACGGGCAGTTTTTACAAATGGATATTCTCGTATATAAATAAAAGAAAACATGAAAATGTTGCGCATCGATCCACTGGCCTGCTATTTGGCCGTACGAGTGCACCGCAAGTATTTCTAGACGAAATCAATATTGATTTGTTTGGGCGAATAACGAAGGGTAATCAATCATAAAATATATCTTGTTGAATATGTAAATAAACGGTAAAAATGTTAGAACAAATGAAAGCTAAATATTTACATGTATTCTGATACTGTGGTCTTTATTTAAAAATGATCTAAATTTGTAGCTTGATGACAATGATCAATAGTTCTTTCTTCAATCACGATATTTGGAGTAACTACAAGGGACCCTCGTTTTAACGACGGCGTTTGTTTTCTTATACGTTTCTTATTGCGCACAATGATGGACAGTCTGATCTGAAAAACAGAAATGAAGACAATGGTCAGAGCGCACATGTAAATTGTATAAAATGCGGTGCCCGACTCAAATGTTAACAGAACGGGCACGTCAGATGCATTGTCTATCCTGACGACTGTTCCTATGATTACAAACAAATGTGCTAGTATGGCGTCTTTTATATCTCCGAACTAGAATGTTTCAAATGAAAATATTTAATATGTTCTTTATATCTAACCCAAACAGAGACTGTGGGTGTTCGTTAGAACTGCTTCTTTGAGTTGAGGCGTATCTAACGTCCACAACCTACGTTTTAAGCAAAAATAAGAAGAAAAATGTTTATCTGTAAATACATTAGTAAAACATGTCCGTGAGAAATAATGGCATCCAACATGGTGTCAGAAATAACAAATATGAGGTAAACATTGATAACATCTTTATCATATCTGCTTTAAACATAGATTGTGGGTACTCGTTAGAACCGCCTCAATGAGGCGGTTCTAACCAGTTTCCACAATCTATGTTTTTGAGCAAAAATAAGGCAGATGATGTATTCCTCCGTAAACCCTACTTTTCTCTGTATAAACTGGGGTTTAGTGGGTGGGTGGGGGGGGGGGTCTTCGTTTCTCGGACTTGTTATCGTGATGAGAAGTAAAATCAATGATCAGGAAACGATACCACTGCCCAACATCTCCCACGGAAAGAAACATGAACATGAAATAAATAAACCCTAATGAAAACACCACAAGCCGAAAGCCATCACGTAAACACGCCTATATAATTTTGACCCCCTTGACCCCCACTTTTATATAGTAAAACTGGGGTTTACAGGGGCCTTCCTCATTTCTCTCATTTCTGCTCTAAAGTATAGATTGTGGGTACTCGTTAGAACCGCCTCATCGAGAAGTCACAATCTATATTTTAGAGAAATAAGAAAAATAAGGTTTACCCCCGTAAACCCCAGTTTTACAATATCAAAGTGGGGTTCAAAGGGGTCAAAATTGTATAGGCGTGTTTTCATGATGGAATGAAATCCGAATAAAATAGATCATTTTTCTAGGAGAGGAAAAGTTGAGTTCGGTATATGACATGATAAACACTCTATTTGATTTCATGAAAGCATGATACAGTATCCAGTTTCGTCAATATTATCGTTGATAAAGTATTATTAAACATCGTGTGATATTATTGTATTAGCACTGATGCAAAGTTGGTTACCTGATCGACACCGTGATGAATCGAATTAAAAATACATCTGTATCATAGATGGTTCCAGTTACATGTAAACGGATACATTGCCAGTTTTTTTTTGTAACTATGGCATCCTATTAAACCAGGTTCCTTAATTTCATGTAATTGACGTCGCAACATGATATTTGTCTTTGCTTACATTATCTTTGGTTAGTTCGTTTGTAAATAATGCTTGGGATTACCATGCGTGTTTGATTTTTTTAGGGAAATGGATACACCTGGTAAATATTTCGCCATTTCCTAGGTTGACATTTTCTAAGATTCCATCTTCGCTTTCTGAAAACGAGGTCTACTCTTAAAAGGGAAGAATTCGCTCCCGATGAGTGAATTCTTTCCTTTAAGAGCAGACTATTAGTGGCATGGGGACGAATTCATTTTTGAAATGGTGGCCCCTTTAGTTAACCCATAAAATGCCAATCACAACAACTGTCGTCTGTTTTGTCGTCTGCCGGTTACTTTAAAAGTCATTTTTGCAAACAGTTTGGACAGAGATCAGACTGCTCCTCTAGGTCTGATCTTGGTCCACACTGCTTGCCTGTATGCAAAAATATTTTTAAAAAGTTTGCAAGAAGATTCAGCAGACGACATAAGCAGACGACAGTTTCAGATGTTGTTTATCTCGACGTCTTAATGGTTAAACTTATTCCACTTCTCGTATTTAAAACGATCTTACCTCTTCTAAACTTCCATGATACAACTGTTCACGACGACGGCCCCCGCCCATCGGGGCTTGAAGAAATAGATGGGCGGCATGATGCTTCCACGTAGAGCTGAAACCGACCCGCACACGAGTACTGGTAAACCGCTTAGAGGATCTAAGCCTGCCCAAGCAAAGCGGTGCGAGCCGGCCTGTCCATGCTTATAAACCCTATTGGTTTCATTGGGCGGCAGGACTTGAGATGTCATTTCATCTCAATGTCGGGTAAAAGTCCCACAAAATTGGAAGCAACCGTCTCCAAAATGTCCTTTTTAGTGTTGACGGGGACCTTAAACCTCAAATCAAACAAACAAACAAAACAAAAAAACAAACAACTGATCTGATTAAAACAGAATTTAATCTTCAACTGTCGAATACTGATGAGACTGAGGTTGTGGGCCTCCGTGTCTTCCCTGCAGGCACAAAACGTCAACGTTGAGTGCCTGCTTGGTTATTTGTCAAGAGTGCTAACCCTTGAACATTAGGTCTCACCGCTATAGCTTGGGGCCAAGTTCTGCAAGGGAAGAACATGTTTTTTTTTCTCTCCGGGTACCCCGATTTCATCCGCATCCGATTAATGACAGACTTGACTTCAGAGCAGTAATCTTGAAAGGGTCGCAAAGCCAAATTAGAAAAAAAAATCATAATGATGAGGCTGACCATGTCGCATCCAATCAGACATGGGCATGACAACTGTCTATGGGAAAATCAACGCGATGCTTTATTACGGAAAGTATATTTTGGCTGGGAACATTGTCTGTCTTTCAGTCTGCAGTTATGCTGTATGGCGAATGCTCCTGATCAAAGGGCTTCTTTTTCGACTCCCATATTTGGAAAATGTTCACGAGGTATCGAATCGCATTAGGCCGGATGTTCCCAGTTATTTAATCAGCCATGTGCCGCAAACAAATGCCCTAATATCTTGTTCACAGCCTTCGTATTCAATTTTAGCCACATCAGCAGTGTTCAATAGTGACGGAGACTGTTGACCCAAGATTTTAGTCTCTCATTATTAGTGTGGAACGTCGAGGGCTGGAACACCTTTGAGCACCACGGGAATATGTTTGAAATAGGGACAGTTTGAACCAGTGAGGGTTACATATGGCGCCAAATCAGGGAACACAACGGGAATAATATTCCTATCTTCTATACAATATATGTATCTTGTTTTTACACATCAGAATCGCCTCGTTGAGGCGATTCTGATGAGTGCACAAAACAAACCTTTTCAAGGTAACGTTAGTAAAAACTTCTCCAAATGCTACAAAGGGACCGGCCAATCGGGGTTTCGAGATAAAGATTGGGTTGCATACTGCTTCCACGCAGAGCTGAAACCGACCGCACATGAGTACTGGTAAACCGCTTAGAATGTCTAAGCCTGCCCAAACAAAGTGGTGCAAGTCGGACCATCTTCCATTTATATAAATCATATTAGTTTCTTTGGGTGGTAGGGCTGGAGATGTCAGTTCATCCCACTGTCGAGTAAAAGTCCCACAAAGTTAGAAGCAACGTCGTCAAACTGACTTTGATAGCGTTGGCCCTGGGGACGTTTAACCTCAAATCAAATCAAACAAACAAAACCAATTATATTCAATATATGGGTATCCAAATCTTTGGAAAGCATTCCTCCTAAGACAAAGAACACGCGAATCTGAATTTACCATAGTATGCGACACATCGGTCTTCGAGCTATTGAAGATCATTGTATTCTTAAAAAGTTTCGCATAATCCATCACGAAAACATGCCTATATAATTTTGACCCCCTCGAACCCCAATTTTATATAGTAAAACAGGGATTTACAGGGGGAAACCTATTTTTCTTATTTCTGCTCTCAAATATAGATTGTGGGTACTCGTTAGAACCGCCTCGATGAGGCGGGTCTAACGAGTACCCACAATCTATATTTTGAGTAGAAATAAGAAAAATATCACAGTTTTTCATCATAAAATGTTCATTTTTTCGGCGATAAAGGTGCCATTATATTTGCATAGGCATGTTTACAGAATGCCGGTGCACGTCTAAACCTACATGATGACTGGTTCAACCAGTAAAGACACAGGTCAGTCAGCGACATCAACAATCTGCTTGTCGCTCTGTGAATAGTGAAGGTGTTATTGAAGGCTCGTGCGGAACATGAGGACTCTGATTCGACTGCTTTTTCTTATTGTTCGTTTGTTTGACATGCTTTTTGTATGCTATTACATGTGTAAGTTTGTTTATAAATTGTCTGAATGGAGTTCGTCAAAGACGCGTAAAAACACGCTGAAAACCATCTGCCCAGTAACCTCAAACACGCCAGAAAAATTTTGAACGAGCCATGTTAACCTTATTTCCCTCAGATTGACCATTTTACTTCAGTGAAACGGGAAAAGTCGGTCGACTCCACACCACACTTATTGAAATTTAAATACATGTATCTTCAAGACAAAAATATCAGTATGAAAAACCCATCTCATAGGCAATTTTTATAGCTTATGCAGTATTATATAATGAGATGAAGACTGCATAAACACAAACAAATCGGTATTTACAGCCAACCTTAAAAAGAAAACCATTATCAATTTAACAGTATTGCATAATGATACGAAAATATCATTAAAACAAAAATAAGTTTTACAGCCACTCTTATAGCTTATCTTGTATTCCATGATGAGTTCAAAACATCTTTTCGAGCTTTATAGCTACCGTTATAGGCAGTCTTTGAACATGAAGCTTACAGTATTTTATAATGAGATTAAGACATATTAAAGACAAAAACATATATCTTTAAAGCAAGCTTATAGGCAGTCTTTGTAGCTTACAGTATTTCATAATGAGATTATACAAGCATAAGTCTTTATAGCCAACCTTATAGGCAATCTTTATACATTTCACATAATGAGATTAAGACATCTTTAAGACAAGAACGTAAGTCTTTATAATAAAGCCAGCCTTATAGGCAATCTTTATACATTCCACATAATGAGATTAAGACATCTTTAAGACAGAGTTGATAGGTGAAAAACAGCTGTTTCAATTTATTGTTATCTATCTATCTATCTATCTATCTATCTATCTATCTATCTATCTATCTATCTATCTATCTATCTATCTATCTTGCTCCCCGAGTAACATCCCGGATAAGCTAGACTGACTTTGATTTTTGTCCCCACCGTACATTGCTTTAGCTATCTCCCAATTCTTGGCACCCTCACTATCTATTATCATCTTTCATGTATATTTGTCGTGCATGTGGGTGTACGAGTGAGTGAACTGTCCTACACTGCTGTTACACTATTTTTGTCTTTTTTCCTCGGATGTCATATTTGATACTGAGAGAATAAAGAGCTTTTGACGTGACTTGAAGACAATATCGTAAGTCTTTATGATAAAGCCAGCCTTATAGGCAATCTTTATACATTCCACATAATGAGATTAAGACATCTTTAAGAAAATAACATGTCTTTATAGCCAACCTTATAGGCAATCTTTATACATTTCACTTAATGAGATTAAGACAGATTTAAGAAAAGAACACAAGTCTTTATAGCCAGCCTTGTAGGCAATCTTTATACATTCCACATAATGAGATTAAGACATCTTTAAGACAAGAACGTAAGTCTTTATAATAAAGCCAGCCTTATAGACAATCTTTATACATCTTTATACATTACACATACTGAAATTAAAACCTCTTTAAGACAAGAACGTAAGTCTTTATAATAAAGCCTTATAGGCAATCTTTATACATTCCACATAATGAGATTAAGACATCTTTAAGACAAGAATGTAACCTTATAGACAACCATTATACATGCAGCTTTTTGCAGTATTTCATGCGATTGAAACTTCTTTAAGACAAAAACCTAAACTGTCATAGCCAACCTTATAGGCAACCGTTTATAACTTGATTTTAACCGGATTGCACTTTAATAACAGCTGTGCGAATTAAAAACGCATTTACCGCATTTTATAAATTCAAAGTCCTCTCTCATTTAAAAACGCATATTTATAAGGCTTTTATATTGACCCACTTTTACTAATTTCCGTCTATCGTTTCAATTGTTAATTTTAATTGAGCTTGAGCACAGCAAAGGATGCAAATTGACATATGTGACGAGCGATGACCCAGATCAGCGCGCAGATGGATCAAGGTCTTCGCACGTCAAATGAGTCGCCCATCCAAAGACCAAGCAGTGAAGATTTCGATATCAGAGTGCAAAGGTACGCAGACAGTTCTGAATCTGTCTGGTCGTACATTTCTCTGTTTCCCGACAATATTCATGATTAAAGTGATTAATTTCAATCTTTTTAACGCGGATACCTACTAGTCATTGCAATTACCATCTTAGGAGAACTACAGTCGCTTTCGTTGTTAAAAATCAAATTCTAAAACATGCGATTAAAGGCTTGGATTTCTTTCCCGTTTCAATTTCTAATTTTCAACCCGGTTTATTTTAAATAATAAACTTTTCTAGTCACGAAAGACGATCGCCGTTTTGTGCGGTAATTGAAGGAAAATTGCTGAGCTCGCTTTAAAGACGCCTGGCTATTGGATGACTTTGTTAATTTTTCATTTCTGATATTATTTTTTCACTTTCTAAGTATTTTGGGCATTTTTGTAATCTTAAAATTTGCTTTTTAATATACATTCATTTCCACACTTGTAGTTGTATTAAGCTGTGTCAAGGTTGTGAGCAGCAAAAGGTCTTGCGAGACCTTGTTTAGGCCTAGCATCACGAAAACACGCCTATACCATTTTGACCCATTAAACCCCACTTTTATATAGTAAAACTTAGGTTTAGAGGGGTTAACCTTATTATTCTTATTTCTGATCCAAAATATAGATTATGGGTACACGTTAGAACCGCCTCGATGAGGCGGTTCTAACGAGTGCCCACAATCTATATTGTCAACAGAAATAAGAAAACATATCACGAGTTTTCATCTTAAAATTTTCATTTTTTTTTTTCGTCGGTAAAATTTACAATGTATTTGTATAGGCGTGTAACATAATTTTGTAATATAATGTTATCTATTCAGGAAGAAATAAACAATCTATCGTGATTGTCTAGAGTACACCGAGTTTGAAACTGTCCTTTTGGCTTTCCGTTTGTGATTTTTCATTATACGGTCTAGTAATTTAATGTTCGTGTTTCTTTCCCTTTGAAGTCGATGGGAGGTGTTGGGTAATGGACTACATTAGTGACAACTATTGCCTGACTAATAGGTTGAATGGACATGTGTCTACAACAACTTTTCGCCTCCCCTATTCTCTATTCTATATACCGTTATTCATTTTACCTGCTTACTGCCGTCATGCTGCAACATGTCATGTTGGTATGTTACAATGTTGCTCATATGTAACATTATGTTATCTGAGCTTTTACAATTAAAGATATTTGATTTGATTTGAATTGTATCGATTCCTGATCATCGCCTGTACCACAATTTGACTAGCGAGATAGCATAGAAGCAGGCAAAACTTCACTATGGTAGGAAAATAGTCGCCCGCAATAAACAGCAAATGCATCTTGCAATATATACTATAAGATTTTTAAATTAGTGTGATGGATGGATAGATTAACTCCGTCCCGGGGGTCACTGCCCAGCATCACGAGGCTTCCCTAGCCTGAGGAATGGAATTTTCTCTCCCCCCCCCCCCTCCACCTCACATCCATGTAAGATTACTTCCATACATAAGTCTGGATTTGTAATAATAAAGTCATCTCGACTACCGATGTCCACCATATTTTAAATGCCATTACTGTGAAGTTTAGTGATGTCACGTTTTGCAACGACGCCGACCTTAACGACGGCGTACGTGAAGTCATCTACAAACCATGCACATCAAACACGAGGAATTCTCTATTTTTGTTCTATTCCTGGGCAACCTAACCATTGCATGCGAGAAACCCCTAAAGGGTTACCTTGGCAAACAGTACAGGCCCAGATCAAACGCCACAGAACGCAGAATCTGATCAGAACCTGCACTATTGCTAACAGAATTTTCCGTCAAAAATAGAATAAAAACGAAAAAAATAGACCAGACGTCCCTTATATGACAAATGGACTTGTCCAACATATAGTAATGGAACCGTCCACTAGTATGCAATGGGCTAATCTAGGTAGGGCGCTTACATGAAGTCCCAAACAACTATTGTACATCAAGCACTTGGGAAATCTCGATTTTTATCCTAGTCCTTGTTAGGATAAAAAAATCTATCCCAGGGTAAAACCGAGATTGTCCATGTATGATGCGCAAGAAAGAATGTTTTTGCGACCCTAAAGCGTTCAGTCTGTTGGTATATACTTATTCGTCGTCCATTTGGCGTCAATACAAAGTGCATTGCATTGCATTTTTGCAAGCCAGACGAAAGGACGAATTGTACGCATACAGACACCCAGCTACGAATACATTTTTAACACCCAGGTACTTGTGTGGCGACAAACCTAGTAATACAATAGTTTCAGGTTTTGTATGTTTTAATGTTCCCATTCAACTTTCTCATGCAGAAGTATAAACGCTCTTTATATTTTGGTGATTGTTAGAATCGCAACAAATGACCTTCTGACATAGGTATAATTAGCGACATTATATACTGATGTGCCTTTTTATTGGGGATGGTAGAGAGTTGTAGTTTAATGCACTCCCTTGACACAGTCACATAGTTAAATACATTGAAGCTAAGTAGAGAAATTTTCAGTGATATTTTAGGGGTGCTTTCCCGTCAACCCTTCGAAACTATTTTGTATATTCCTTATATTTTTTCTTATCTCTCCATCATTTAATATGTTCCATAACTGGGTTATCAATTGGAAGAAAGGAATACACCACAGAACTGGAAAATATGAAGTGTACATGTTTTCTGGGCCAGACTAGCTAGTTTCGGCCAATTATGCCTCGTCAGTGACCCTCAGATATTTTCAAAATTCCACAATGGAATCAATGATCCCAAAAGACAAGGAAATATAAACTACACTATGATGTAGGACAGGGAGACGTTTTACGGCCGCCACACATTCCCAGACACCGACTGTAAGCCCTCTCACGAGGAGAAACTTCTTATATCTACGTCATTAAGTCCGTCCATGAGGAAAAACCTTTTCTTTTTGGAATTGTGACCCTCACGTGGACAAGCCCGTGAAATTAAGAACCCCCTTCACCCCACTTTATATAGAGAAAACTGAGGCTCACGGGAGTTTACATTCTTTATATTTCTGCTCCAACACATAGGTTGTGGGTACTCGTTAGAACCGCCTCAATGAGGCGGTCCTAACGAGCACACACAATCTATTTTTTCAGTATCAATAAGAAAAATATCACTGATTTTTATAAAAAAAAAAAATAGCCAGTTTGGAGATGTGAAAAATGTACTAGGACGTACGGGTGTGTTATCGTAATGCGAAGTAAGAATCCGTGTCTTTCAATGGCGTGTTTATATATCTCTTGAACTTACATTTTCCAGATGAAAACTCATGATACTATTTTCTTATTTCTAGTCCATATATATATATTTTATTCTCAATTCAATACTATTAATGACAGGGCCTTCGACCTTCACATGGATGTTCCTTGGGACAAGATCTTTCCATTCTTTCCATTGATAACGTTTTGACCTATGACCTTGACCTATAATATTTGGCCAATTTTTTTCGAAAATTTAACCAAAAAGTTTTACCTTCATCATATTTCCAAACATATTTGGCCTACCTTCATGAAACTTCACACACTAACCATCACAAGAGCTACATTCTCTCCAAGATCCATAAATCTATCATGCAGTTTGACTGACTTACCTCCCCTTTTCTCTCCATTTAAAAAGAAAAAAGGTTTTAGTCACTCAGTTTAAAACCACTACACATACAGCCTTTAAACTTCACCTGAATGTTCATTGGGACATGACCTTTCCTTTGATACCAAGGTTTTTGACCTGTGACCTTCACCTTTGAACTGACCCAGGTTTTGAAAATGTAACCAAAAACTTTAGCCTTGGCCATTTTCCAAATGTGTTTGGCCTAGCCTCATGAAACTTGACACACATCTGTATCATCACAAGATCTACACAACGTCTCCAAAATGACCTTTATAGTGTTTACGGGGACGTTAAACCTTAAATCAAACAAACAAACAAACAAGATCTACATTCTAGCCAAGTTCCATAACTCTGATTTTTCTCTCTTTCTGACATACGAAACAACAGACGAGCATGGCGCTCGCTTGCGGTGCTCTTGTTATATACAGAGTGAGATTCAGTTCATGTTTCTCCAAACAGTGCTGGTAGTAGCTTCTCCAGAAATGATACTTCGCCGCGGACATAACGTTTCGCGACATGACTGCGTAATATTACACACGTTTCACGCGGAAAACATGTGACGGCGATACCGCTTACGACGTAAATCGTTATTAACCCTTTTTGTACATAAAGGAATCTTCCTCCTTATGTATATATATAGCAGGAGTCCATTTCGAAATTTAGGGGTGTCAGGTCGTGTTTTCTTCAAAATTGATTTGGAAAATGGCTGAACTTTTAACAAACAGTGGAAGCCCTGATCAGCACTGTTTGCAACGGTACCCGTTTAGGGGTTTCCAGTCTGAAATAGGTTAAATGTTGGTACATACCACTTCCTCTGCTGCTTTTCTTTGTTTTGGAGTTTAACGGCCCAGTCAACACTATATTAGGTCATTTTTGAGCCGGCCAGTTTACCTATCCACACTTTTCCTGGGCAGGCTTATACGTAAGCGGTTAACCAGTACACAGTGCACATTCTTTCGCCAGAAACTGACAACTGCCCTTCTTGAATCAGCGGAAGGGAGAGAATGACCGTAGAAAAGATTTCATGATCAATCTCCACGAAAGAATGGTGCCGACCCCGGCGGGAATCGAGCCCGCGTCCTCCTGATCACCAGTCAGACGCGCATCCGATTGAGCCACCTCTGTTGCTCTAATATGTCTTACTTTATTTCAGAGGAAGGGTCGAAACTAATGTTGTGAGAACTTGAGCTCGACCCCTCTGCTTTATTTCAAGCAAAAAAACTATTATTAAACCAATTTAAGGGGTCAATAATGAAGCCAAACTGGCCTAAACCAGCTATTTCGGTCCATATTTCTGTTCTTGCCTCCAAAGGATGACTTTTTCATAGAACATACTTAAACATGGGGCACAAAGATAAAGGTATCAAAGTAAAATTAATAAATATTTATTCATAGGAAATACATCAACATGTCGAATTTATCGTTGACTATAACATTCATTTATAATTACAAGAGTCCACTATAGTACAATGTAACTTATATAGTAAAACTGGGGTTTGTAGGGATAAAATAGAAGTGAAGGGAATGATCAGGAATCGATACAATTAACCCACAGCTCCCATCAGAGACATCAAAGGGAAAGAAACACAGACATGAAATAATTAGACAATAATGGAAACAAACATCAATAGCGGAAAGCCAAAAGGACAGTTACTCTCCCACAAAATGGCAAACTGGCTATCCAAAACAAAATAATATAAACGATATACACACTCAAAAGACAAAACATAACAAAAATAAACCACGACAGGAGATGCGCCTTGGAACGATCAGTGAAACTTATTCCACCTGGGGAGCTTAAATCGATTTTACGGAGCTGCAATACTCGCCCTTACTTCCATCGCGATGTAGACAAATAATTTGTTCAGTCCGCACGAATGTCTCCTAACTCATCAGTGCAACGTCTCCGAGAACACAAAAATCAAACAACCACAGAGATAAAACAACGGTGAGGACTTGACAGCAAGAAACCACTGAAACGTTGGAGCAAAAGAAAACCAACAGTTAGACTCCGATGGGCCCTTATTTTTCTTATTTCTGCTCTAAAATACAGATTGTGAGTCAGTTCTAACGAGTACTCACAATTTATATTTTAGAGCAGAAATAAGAAAACTATCACAATTTTTCATCTTAAAATTGTCGTTTTTTCGGTGCTAAAATTTACAATGTATTTGTATAGACGTGTTTTCGTAATGGCATACGTGGAACTGAATGCGCGACCAAAATTGTCTCAGGGCACTCGACGAACTACCTTGTAGTTAAACTTAGTGTGGTTATATACGCTTGCAATTATAGTAAGCAATGAGCATCGACTTCAAAAATGGGTTTTAGCCTGACAAAATGCGGCATTACCAACAACAGTAGTCAACGTTTACACTTGTTGCCTCCGTATCTATTCCCACTGGCTCGAAATTACCGATATCGGTTCATCCTCATTTCAAACATTTGGATTAACCGCAGTGCTTAGGTTTCCACCAACAGTGGTCAACGTTTATGGCTTGTTGCCTCCGTATGTTTTCCCAACGGCTTGAAATGACGGATACCGGTTCATACCCATTTCAAACATTTGGATTGACGTTTAATCCTTCTTTCACACCATTCCCTGTTTGATTTTCTTAATTTTTCGGCAGAACCAACTGGCGTGTCTTTCAGTATCAATAA
Organism: Lucinisca nassula; assembly: GCA_963580285.1. Lineage (NCBI taxonomy): Eukaryota > Metazoa > Mollusca > Bivalvia > Lucinida > Lucinidae > Lucinisca > Lucinisca nassula. Next base: position 106,903,454 of record OY757014.1, on the reverse strand, counting down.
AAGTAGCAAAGTACTGATAGCACTTGTAGCTGGGAATATGGTGGCCTTGAACGGGGAATTAGAGTATTTCGTTTATACCTCAAATTCCTGTATTTTATGCAATTAGTATATGCAAATATTATAGACGCTTATAAGACGCCACAGAACGCGGCGTCTGATAAGCGTCTACAATGTTTTCATTATTTGGGTTTTCATTATTTGCCAATGTCCCAGTACAGGAGCCGAGTCTTCATTCAGGCACAACGACGAGAAGAACATCGCGGTTATAAATTACTTACCAGGATTTCGTACAATTCAGTGATAGTGGGGGATGGTTGGGTGAGGCAACGTTGGCGTGAGTATTGCGTCACAGGGGCGTCCAGCTGATACTGGCTTACAGTTGGGCAAGGCCTGCTGTCCTTGCAGCAGGTAAGGGTAGAGGGGTGTTGTTATTTTTTCTGTTTCTACACTTCCATTCATTTTCCTCTTTCTCGACAGTCCCTTTCTCTTTCATCTCCTCCACTATCTCTTCTATCTCTTGTTTTCTCCCTTTCTCTCGTCTCAAAATGACCCCATTACGATAACACACCCGTACGACATAATGCATTTTTTTTTCACATCTCAAAAATGGCCATTTTTCTGATGAAAATCAGTGATATTTTTCTTATAGATACTGCAAACAGAGGTTATGGGTGCTCGTTAGAACAGCCTCATTGAGGCGGTTCTAACGAGTACCCACAACCTATGTTTTGGATCAAAAATAAGAAAAATAATGTATACCCCCATAAACCCCAGTTTTGTCTATATATAGTGGGGTATAGGGGGTCTTCATTTCACGGACTTGTTCATGTGATGCACAAGATTTGACGTGTCTGCCCTTAAACCCGATAACAATGAATCAATCAGTGATAGCCTCGTAGACATCAATGACGTAAAACTACAGTGCTTTGTAACGTAGGGTCCGACCAAATAAATAAATAAATGAATAAAACAGCACACCGCATCACGCATGTTAACTGAACTGCTGTCTCTTCTTTCTGTTTCAGGCGACAACACTCTACTGTCTTGTATTGGAGTATGCCTCTGGTGGAGACCTGCTAGCCTTCATCAAAAGCCAGAAAGAAGGACGTCTGATAGAGGCTAAGGCCCGTTGCTTTTTCCGCCAGTTGATATCAGCTGTGCACTTCCTGCACGAAAGAGGGGTAGCTCACAGGTAAGTCATAGAAGCCATTATGAAGTTACGGTGCTATATTTTTTCATCACGAAACCGGCAACTTGTCGATATAAAAATCCATTTTTGTTACTTATTATCGCAATTTGTGGCCATAATTCTCAGTAGCAGCTTTAAGAACAGAAATTATCATAAGAGTGGTTGCGACGAATCCCTCTTCATAATAAATGTACCTCATATTATATCCACTGGTCCCGTGCAAATAAGAACAAAATTGGTATTATGTCGAAAAGTCGCCATGATCTGTGGAAAGAAGTTTGCGAAAAATTATAATCCATTCTTACTTAGAAACCCGTAAGAGGAGCATAGGCAAACAGTGCAGACCCAAATCAAACGCCGCATAATGCGGCGTCTGATTTGGGTCTTTCATCTCATTGTCGGGTAAAAGTCCCACAAAATTGAAAGCAGCGTCTCCAAAATGACCTTAATAGTTTTGACGGGGACGTTAAACCCCAAATCAAACAAATTCACTGTTTGCTAACAGGATTTGGTGTCTTGGAAAGGAGGTGTGAGGTAATTGTATCGATTCCTGATCATTGCCTTCACATCTATTTTGTCCAGCAAAAAATAGAAATAAAAAAAAAAAGACTCGACACCCTTTGAATTATAAATGGGCTTGTCCAGCATACAGCAAAGGAAGTCCACCAGTATACCATGGGTTAGAAGTACTTATTTAAAGATACTTATTTCAAGATGTGATGGCAGAAATATGGCACTACTATGTGAGATTAATTCTTGATCCTCAGATAAAAATTTTCTCCTGTGACTTTAAGGAGTACTTGAAAGCTATATTTTCGAACAGAAATAAGAAAATATGAAGTGAACTCTTGTAGATTTAACTCTCTCTTACACAGGAGGATTACAAAGGTTATCGGCACACAGAATTGTTAACTTAATGAAAAGGTCTTGTGCATAAAAACAACGTAGTCCAGGATCGAAGTTTGTTATTATTATTCCTGTCCGTCTCATTTAGGTACTGCTGGTAGAACAAAATACCCTTTTCTTCTTTAGCATGAGGATACTTTTAAATTTATATATATATTTTTTTTTATTTCTAAGCAGTTCAAATTTCATCTGAATTGAGCAAGTTTTAGAAATCATGGACCAGCACTGCATAATCTGAGATCCAGCAATTACCCAGGATATCTACATTATCGACACTTGTTTGAACTGCCTCGTTTCCAAGATAATTCTATCATCTCGACAAATATTAAATCTCCTCTCACCATATGCATCATAAGTTGTACGACTGGCATCCTGATTTCATGAAGGTTCCTCACATATGGACTTGTACGTCGAAACTGTTTAAGTTTTTACTCAAAACAAAGAGTAGAATCAACCCGGTAAGGTGGTTCTCAGGGAAACCAATGATCAGTTTTGCCAGGCGTAATCCTCCACAGGGCAGGCTCAGTTTTCGGTAACAGGTAAACAGCAGGCCGATTGTTATTCCATGGGCAGTTAATGGTGTTGATGCAATCTTACAACACGTAAATAGTTTTTGTCAGAAAATTTGTTGTCCTTCCGTTGATTTCTGGAATATTGTAAATCAAGAGTATATCAAATGAAAGCATTGCGTTTCTGTACTTCTAAGATGATTTCCTTCATGGACTAGTTTGTTCTAGTAAGGTCTAGTAAGGTCTAAGCACTGCCTAAATATTAATTTTTACAAGGATACATCTAAGTGTATTCAGTTTATTACAAATAAAATGTTTAATGGACAGAAATATCTGGGGGTTTGTCAATTTTTTTTATTAACTTCATTATTAATGATTCCAGTGTCAGCTTTATATGATATGCGAAAATGACTTTTAATAGATGACATATTTCGAGTAATATGTTCAACGAATGCAAATATTGGTTTGAAACAAAACATGGCCAATGTAGTGACGTTCATATATGGTTGGAGAACATTACGGAATATACATTTACAGAAATGAAGAGCTCTATTCCCAGTATCAACGTTCATACCTTGGCTCCTAAGTACAAGTATTTTTTTTATAGATCCAGGGCGTCTCCAGACTTTCGGATGAGTCTTTAAACCGAGGTCCCGTCTCCGTATGACCTTAGCTGTTGGTGGGACGTAAAACTCAAACACTCACTCACTTTCAAAAGTATTTTCCCAGTAAGCATTCTACATAAATCTACAGCGGGCCGTTAGCGGCCCGTCAGGGTAGCTGACGGGCCGCTAACGGCCCGCTGTAGATTTATGTAGAATGCTAGCAGGGTTATAGTCTCCAATAAAGAACCTTTGTATTTAGGCGCTATCGTTTGATTCCCGTGAGAATACGATTTGTATCATTCTTATACAAGCAGACCGACGCGGACGCAAAACACATTGATATATAATCCGTGCCATGTGAAAACATGTTTTTGTCATTTTTTAACAACGGAGCAGATCAGCCAGCGCCGCGCAATCCGATCAGCATCATTGTTCTCGATGCCTGGATAATACAAGACCTCTAGTTTCTGTATCTGAAATGTTGAGACTTTAGTTTGTCAATAGCGGAGAAGAACTGTTCGTGTCTTACCTGGTCGCAAACCCCGAACACAGATTTTCTCATGACAGAGCTCATATATTTTAACCCATTGTATACCAGTGGACTCTTCCATTGCTACATGTTGGACAAGTCCATTTGTCATATAAGGGGTGGTAGGTCTATTATTTTTATTTTTATTCTATTTTTGACCAAAGATTATGTTAGCATATAGTGCAGGCCCTGATCAGACACCGCATTCGGCGGCGTCTGATCTGCGCCTGCACTGTTTGCCAAGGTACCCCTTTAGGGGTTTCCAGCATACAATGGGTTAATAATGCTTCTAGGAAGAATCGATGCCCATTTCAGGCTGGCATTACGACAGGATCATGGATATTCAAACAAAATCACATGGGAAGAGAAAACAGATAATTTTCACAAACTGGTCGCATTGTTCGCTGTCTATTGACATATTTATAGCAATTCTACATATTGTTTTAACGAACACAAAAAAACGCCCGATCAGGCCCTGTGATTGTGTAGAGGTTTGCACATATCCCGTAACTGGAATTGCCACGAGAAGGCTCAAATTTTCGGATATCATTATAGACAATTTATCAGTGTTATTGATTCATTTTACGCATGTTTTGTCTCATTGTTAGCTCTTTTGTACTCAACGATTCGCTAACATTACACATTTTTATGTCTGTAAAGCTTGAAAATTGGCGAAAACTAATTACTTTTATCGCTATTTATCTGATTTTGGAAAGAATTTGCAACGATGGCACTTTTTCAAGCTAAGATTGTTAGATAAAGCTATTCATTCTCTATTCGGTCTTTTTGTTTTCACTGCATGTTTGAATATCTTCCCCTTTTTATCCAGACCTGAGTGCTTGTATTTTGCATTGGGTTATCTTACAGCTCTTTCCACACACAGCGTGCGCCAATGTCAAAACCTCATAAGCAGAAGTTTTTACTTGGCAAAATAGAAGTGGAGGCAATGATCAGGAATCGATACAATAAACCCACAGCTCCCATCAGAGACACCAAATGGAAAGAAACACAAACATGAAACAACAGACCCCAATGGAAACTTCAACAGCGGAAAGCCAAAATGACAGTTACTTTCCCACAAAATGGCCAATAGGCTATCCAAAATAAAATAATATAAGCGACACAAACACCCAAAGACAAACCATAACAAAAATAAACCGCGACAGAAGAACCTGCGTATCTTGGCTTCTTTGGTCTTGAAATAATTGTAGATTCTAAAAACAAAATTCACGACATTCTGATTGAAATATTTATATGATCGTGCTGAATATGCAAACAATTTCAAAAGTATTGACCTTCACAAGCGATTAACCTACAAAACAGCATTTTACTTGTGGTATAAAAAATAGAAGTAAAACAATAATCAGGAATGGATACAATTAACTTACTCGACCCACCAAAAACAACAAAAATGTATAATTACCAACAAAAATGTATAAATACCGTTATGCCTGTAAAATTGTAACGGGTAGTACATGTGGGTGCCTATGTTGCTACCAACACCAAAGTATACATGCCGAGCCAGCAAAGAAACCGGACTAACGAGCGGCCGACTGCGATACGACGTGCCACTGTTTTATGTTGGCTGGGATGGTGTTTCTGTCAGCATTTCAGTCAAACTATTACCATAAGACTTTAAATGTACACAGGAAATCCGCTTTTCTACAAGGACGATTCCGATCCCACTAGCAAGTCTTGGGATTTTCAAACCCAAATTATTTCCTGTGTACTGCAATATATAGACACCCCTTTTCATAAGCTAAACCGTCTTTCAAAGACCCACTCTGGCATGCATTTACTTAACACCGTTCTATAATAATGACACAGGTGTAAACGTTTACTGGTCGGGTGAAAAAGTTTATTGGATTCACCATTAACTCGGCACTTACATCATCACCCAGTTTAGAAGATGTAGGGATGGGTGTGAAAAATAGTTAACTAGTCTACACTTTTAACAAGATGCACTTTATAAAATGTGTCACTGTCAAAGTTTTTGGTTTATTTTGATCAGCTCCTCCGCCCCTTCCTGACTCCATATTTTTCCATATCGTGTTTTTGATATGTATGTATGTATGTATGTATGTATGTATGTATGTATGTATGTATGTATGTATGTATGTATGTATGTATGTATGTATGTATGTATGTTTCAAGAATATTTAATCATCATAAAACATTTTATGTATGTGTGTATGTATGTACGATAGATAGATAGATAGATAGATAGATAGATAGATAGATAGATAGATAGATAGATAGATAGATAGATAGATAGATAGATAGATAGATAGATAGATAGATAACATTGTAATCGATGGCAGTGTGAACATCGAAATGTAAACGCAATGACTTTCGGAAATGTATGTATATATGTCAACGTTCATTGACTGACTGCTGTGTAGTGAATTCTCTTCAGCTATTTAATAAGTTTATATTTAGAACAATTACATATGATATAAAGCAGCATAAAGTTTATATTGACATTAATAATGTGATTTTATTGGTCTATATAGGCACATCTTATCTTGCCTTCAATTTCTGCTATAGAGAAATGAAAATGCAAAGAAGTTACTTTTAACGGCAAAGTCGATAACACTTAAAGTAAACGACAGCTACAACAAGTACCTTTTAGGCTAAACTAGGCAAATCGGTTGATATTGTGTGCACATATTTAGCCCCTTTAATTGCCAACAGAATTTCATATAAGGACAACTCCACTTAAACCTTTTGGAAGAGCAGAAAATGGCTGAATAATTGAATTCACTGAATATTCTCTTAATACAGAATCATTGTCACTGATAGAAAAATGCCTTAAAAGCATCTTTTACGCATCGTGATTACCATATTTTAGACATAAAACGTGTAGGAAAAGATTATCTGTTTCCAGCAGAGAAGCGGGATATCGTCGGAACCTTGTTGAACGGACAGATTCAGCGTTATTTAACTAAATTCGAAATTCTTGTGTCATTTTTACAGTATTCAAATATAGTAAATAAGGGTAAAAATGACAAAATGCAAATAAAATGTCACGAGTATGACAAAAAATACGAAAATGTTTGTGAAACTTTTAAATGATATACATGTATATCACTTTGTGCTGGCCATCACGTTAACTCATCACGAAAACATCATATATAAGTTTGACCCCCTTGAGCCCCACCTTTAAACAGTGAAACTGGGATTTACAGGGGTAAACCTTATTTTTCTTATTTCTGCTCACAAACATAGATGGTGGGTACTCGTTGGAACCGCCTCGATTGTAACCAGTACCCGCAATCTATATATTGAGCAGAAATAAGAAAAATATCACAAGTTTTCATCTTAAAATTTTCGTTTTTCCGGCGGTAAATTTTACAATGTATTTGTATCGGCGTGTTTTCGTATTGTAGTCGGTATATTTACATTATCAGTGCATTCAAAGAAACACCTATACATTACGCAAACACGCCTATACAAATACATTACCACCTTTATCGCCGAAAAAAATGAAAATTTTAAGATGAAAAAGTGTGATATTTTTCTTATTTCTGCTCAAAATATAGATTTTGGGTACTCGTTAGAACCGCCTCATCGAGACGGTTCTAACGAGTACCCACAATCTATATTTTAGAGCAGAAATTAGAAAAATAAGGTATACCCCCGGAAACACAAGTTTTACTATATAAAAGTGGGGTTCCAGGGGGTCAAAATTATATAGGTGTGTTTTCGTGATGATAAACTATTGGGATGCAATGCTGTTCATACCCCCAGGGACTACATTGACGTCACATGAATATTAACGTAAAAAACATGGATCTCTCCATTATGATTCGAGATGATGACGATGTGGCACCAACGGCGCGCTGTCGCCGTGAACAGGAAAACTGCGTGTAATGGTTTTCCTGTTTCAATTTCAGCCTCAAACATGAATTTTCCGTCAAATAATGGATAGAAAATAATGCAAATTTAAGTAATAATGTAATTGTTTTATGTTCATTGAAGCATGAATATAATGCAGTCACGAGCAAATTATTTGAACCCAAATAACATCTCGTGACCCGATGTTATTCATACGTCAATGAAAGAAGGGTTAACTTACTTTGTTCGTGACCCGATGTTATTCATACTTCAATGAAAGAAGGGTTAACGTACTTTGTTCGTGACCCGATGTTATTCATACTTCAATGAAAGAAGGGTTAACTTACTTTGTTCGTGACCCGATGTTAGACATACTTCAATGAAATAAGTGTTAACTTACTTTGCTCGTGTCCCGATGTTGAAAGAAGGGTTAACTTACTTTGTTCATGACCCGATGCTATTCATACTTCAATGAAAGAAGGGTTAACTTTATTTGCTCGTGACCCGATGGTATTCATACTTCAATGAAAGAAGGGTTAACTTACTTTGCTCGTGACCCGATGTTAGACATACTTCAATGAAATAGGGGTTAACTTTCTTTGCTCGTGACTCGGATGTTATTCATACTTCAATGAAATAGGGGTTAACTTTCTTTGTTCGTGACCCGATGTTGTTCATACTTCAATGAAAGAAGGGTTAACTTACTTTGTTCGTGACCCGATGTTAGACATACTTCAATGAAATAAGGGTTAACTTACTTTGCTCGTGACCCGATGTTGAAAGAAGGGTTAACTTACTTTGCTCGTGACCCGATGTTAGACATACTTCAATGAAATAGGGGTTAACTTTCTTTGCTCGTGACTCGGATGTTTTTCATACTTCAATGAAATAGGGGTTAACTTTCTTTGTTCGTGACCCGATGTTGTTCATACTTCAATGAAAGAAGGGTTAACTTACTTTGTTCGTGACCCGATGTTAGACATACTTCAATGAAATAAGGGTTAACTTACTTTGCTCGTGTCCCGATGTTGAAAGAAGGGTTAACTAACTTTGCTCGTGACCCGATGTAATTCATACTTCAATGAAATAAGGGTTAACTTACTTTGCTCGTGTTCCGATGTTCTTCATACTTCAATGAAACAAGGGTTAACTTTCTTTGCTCGTGACTCGGATGTTATTCATACTTTAATGAAAATATGGTTAACATACTTGGCTCGTGACCCGATGTTATTCATACTTCAATGAAAAAAAAGGTCAACTCACTTTGCTCGTGACCCGATGTTATTCATACTTCAATGGAAAAAAAGGTCAACTCACTTTGCTCGTGACCCGATGTTATTCATACTTCAATGAACGTTGAAAATTGCATTCCTTTCTTAAATAATGAATACTCTTGCACAACTCAATATATGTATTGAGAAAAAGTTCGGGTTTGAGTGGGTGAGTGTTTGGGTTTTACGGTCCACCAACAGCTAGGGTTATATCGAGACGGGACCTCGGTTTAAAGACTCATCTGAAAATATGGAGAATCCCGGGATCGATCAAAAGTTAGGGTTTATTATAAAACATAGTTGGAACTGCATCATTGGGTTCTGCATTGTCTTATCAGGGGCTTCTCTGTTTGCCAATTTCACATATTTGGGACAATACGCATATATGGTTATTAAGAAGCGCAATGACACTAAAAGAGCTGTAAGTACAGGCAAGTGTGTTTGAATATTGGAGATTGGAAGTCCAAGTTCAAAACGATTTCTTGCCCACACCCAGAGACAATCGGCACCTCAGTGCTGTCAGTACTTTGATTTTGCAGTTTTACATGGAAGTTTTGCAGGATAATTATTCCTAGACCTGCTGTTATCTGGACAGACTTATTGGTTTGTTTCTATTATTGAATAGCGATTACGTCTGTAATTAAATAAAGCCAAATCAAGGAGAAAGTAATAAAGAATCGTTTTATTGTCTGGAGCTGAAGCAATGGCTTGTCTGTAGCATCAGGTAGCATTTCAAGACTACGATAATGCAGGTTTTTATGTAGAAACCATAACTTGTGCATTATTTGGTTTTGAATATCACGTGATTTCTGGATACTGCGTGATTTTGAATGTTTCATTTTTGGTGACGCAAACTCAACTGATTCATATTTAGTTCTTCTTCTTCTTCTTCTTCTTCTTCTTCTTCTATTCTTCTTCTTCCTCTTTCTTCTTCTTCTTTTTCTTCTTCTATTTCATCATCATCATCGTCATAATTTGTCTTCTTCTTCTTACTTTTCATCTCCATTATTATCATCACCATCATCATCTTCATGGTCGTCGTCTTCCTAATGTTTTAAGTTTTATTATTATTTTTAACTTTCAACATTAGGAAAAGGGCGAGTTCAAGAGGTTTCTGCACTTTCTCGAGCAAACAGGGCTTTACTACTTGTAAATCTTTATACTGGAATTATCTCCTCTTTACTTGAAAGGGACACTTAGAACGAGAAAGAGACAATATGAAAGAATATATTAAATGGGCAGTATTTAAAATGCGTTATTTTAGCAGGTTAGCTTTTAATGTACCATCTTAACAAGCACAATGAGTTTCATTACGCAAACACGCCTATACAAATACATTGCCACCTTTATCGCCGAAAAAATGAAAATTTTATGATGAAAAATTGTGATATTTTTCTTATTTCTGCTCAAAATATAGATTGTGGGCACTCGTTAGAACCGCCTCATCGAGGCGGTTCTAACGAGTACCCACAATCTATATTTTAGAGCAGAAATAAGAAAAATAAGGTATACCCCCGGAACCCCGAGTTTTACTGTATAAAAGTGGGGTTCAAGGGGGTCAAAATTATATAGGCGTGTTTTTGTGATGGGACGGAAAGGCACCGTTTTCTGTCCAGCCCAATCGTTACAAAACGAATGACCAATGTCAGGCCGACATCAATGTTGGCCCGACAGGCCGAAACTGGTCCATCATTCCGTGCTGGCCCTTCTACTTTCAACCACTCCTAGCTGTCGAAAAAAACGTATGAATTTTAACTCAGGATACGTACTTGGTAAAGTCAATAATGCTCTCATTTCTGCCATTACCAACTCTGTGGCTGGGACGTTATGTCGTGATTTTCTGATATAAAGCACGAAAAATATTTTAAGACTACAATACCGTGTATCGATTGGCTGTCAGACTCCTAGACTGCGAACTGACATAAAATGACTTGCTTTCACAAAACAGCATTTCCTACAATTTACATGTGCGCCCAGCGAAGAATAAAATCAGCCTGCGCATCCATATAGTCTAACCAGAGACTTCCCTTGCTGCACGAAGGAGCGTTCGGCCCTAAGCTATCCTTAGAGCGCACAACGAAGACTCTGATCAGACTGCGCCGATGCGCAGGCTGATCAGAGTCTTCGCCTGGCGCACATGTAAATTGTTGATATTGCTGTGCCCCGATTCAAATATCTTTTGATCCTCTATAAAATATTTTTATGCTATTTCTTCTCAGAATCGCCTCGATGAGGCGGTTCATATGAGTACACAGAGCATATATTTCCATGATAACGGCCCCGCCTATCGGGGCTTGAAGACATAGATCGGTTGCATGATGCGTCCACGCAGAGCTGAAACCAACCGCGCACGAGTACTGGTAAACCCCTTGGAGTATTGATGCCTGCCCAGGCAAAGCGGTGCGAGTCGGACCGTACATGCTTATAAACTCTGTTGGTTACATAGGGTGACATCTCACTGTCGGATAAAAAAGTCCCATAAAATTGGAAGCAAAGTCTCCATAATGACCTATACAGTGTCGACGGGAAAGCTAAACCTCAGATCAAACTAAACACACAAATTCCATGATAGAACAAGAACAGACGCTGCATAATGCGATCAGGCGCCGCATTATGCGGCGTCTGATCAGGGTTTACACGTTTAGCTTTGGAACTAGAATTAAAGGGTTAAACGAAAGAATTTATGTGTCAGTTCAGGTCTATTTTTCCCAGCCTACACTCAGCAACAATTGACCCATAGGTACTGCCAGTGCTATGATTATGCGCATCATGGCTCCTTATATACCTGGACTATGAATTAACCTACATGGGCTCGGACTCATTACGCAAACATGCCTATACAAATACATTGCCACCTTTATCGTCGAAAATATGGAAATTTTATGATGAAAAATTGTGATATTTTTTCTAATTTCTGCTCAAAATATAGATTGTGTGTACTCGTTAGAACCGCCTCGATGAGGCGGTTCTAACGAGTACCCACAATCTATATTTTAGAGAAGAAATAAGAAAAATAAGGTATACCCCCGGAAACCCCAATTTTACTATATAAAAGTGGGGTTTCAGGGGGTCAAAATTATATAGGCGTGTTTTCGTGATGTACCCCTCTCTCCATCACGAAAACATGCATATTTAATTCTGATCCCCTTGAACCCCATTTTTATATAGTCAAATGGGGGTTTGCAGGGGTAAACCCTATTTTTTTATTTCTGCTCTCAAATATAGATTGTTGGTACTCGTTAGAACCGCTCAGTCGATGAGGCGGTTCTAACGTGCATCCACAGTCTATATTTTGAGCAGAAATTAGAAAGAAATATCAATTTTTCATCTACAATTTTCTTTTTAGGCGGTAAAATTTACAAAAAGGCGTGTTTTCGTAATGCGAAAAAAGTATTCGTAGCCAACAGGTAATTTGAAGTCCGACTGTTTGGTTTAATTTGGAGTTTTAAGGCCGAGTAAATACTATTTACAGTCGAACTTCGATGGCTCGAACTCGCCGGGACCGCCGTAAAAAGTTCGAGCCATCGGTAGTTCGAGCCATTGGAGTCCAACTCGGCAAGATCCATCTTTGTGTACTATGATTTTTTATCATAGCTGCGGCGATTTTGGTGACTTCCGGTACATTTATCGGTCATAATTTAAGCCACGTAGTATACCTTTCGCACTTTCACGTAGGTTACCTTTCTTATGATACTGCGTGACTTGACCGATAAAACTGGATTTTTTAAAAAAGGTAATTAGTGCGAGCCATCGGTGGGATTTTACATAGAAAATGCACTCTAGGGACCAGGCTTAGAGTTCGAGGGTTCGAGCCATCGTGGTTCGAGCCAAGGGTGGTATGTTTAGTTAAAATGAATAGGGATTTTGCCGGGACTGAAAAGTCAGTTCGACGCAAACGTTGTGTTCGAGCCTACCGAGTTCGACCAATCGAAGTTCGACTGTATATCATGTCGAGCCTGTCAGTTTAACTAGCCACACAAGCGTTTACCAGTACAATGCGCATTATTCCGACAGAAACCGGCAACCGTCCTCCGAGAATCAGTGGAAACGGGAGACTGACCGACTAGTAGAAAATATTTCATGATCAATCTCCACGAAAGAATATTCCCGACCCGGCGGTGATCGAACCCTTGCTCTGTTGGCACACAAGTCGACAGGATACCCGGCTGAGCCCGGCTGAAGTTCGTCAGAATCTAATGACATGATTCGCATGTACTCTAAAACCCGACATCCATAGTGATGCGTTATAAATATTTGATTATACCAGATTGAGCCTGCTATTGAAATATGCTCAATATAAACGATTTCAAAACAACTTTGGAACACTAGATTTCAATTATGTTGTCCCTTAATTAATGCATCATCAATTAAGGTTGTACTATGCTCAAAGGTACTGTTTGCCATTGCTGTGTATCCTCTCTGAATTGCGAGTCCGTTTCCAGTATTAACTGTAATCCTGTATTGAGATTAACGTACACGAATTAACCAATCATTGCACTGCACTTGCACGTACCTGTCAGTTATGGGAACCTGTGAACAGATTAACAGTTGAAGTTCCACTGACTCCGACTGACTGATGCTTGTTTTTTAAGGCAACAGGGCGCTAGGAGCACACCGGGGCTACTTCTAGCTGACTCCAGCTGGCCTTAAATATACACATGTAACATGCGTTTTTTTTCTAATTAAAAGTCGACATGTCAAAAAGAAAAAAAATGAACATTTTCACATTGTGACAGTCTTCTTCTGCAGTCTGTTGTAATTGGTTGTCCTTTCAAAAAAATCGGCCAGTAAATCTTTCAATGTTGCTCGTGTAGTTATTGCTTACGTCGCCATTTTTTGAATAGCTTGTCTAAGGTGGCAACAATAGAGTTATGTTCCTTGACGGGGCGTGGCTAAGCGGCGCATACGGAGGGGTCAATTGAGGCAATTCATGAGGACATTGGCGCAAGAACGTTTAAATAACGTTAACTGGAGTATACTAAGGTCATTTTTCCATGCGTAGTCCCAACCCGTGATACCGTACTCACTGTCGTTAGCGTACATACTCTTATAAGCGCATGCCAAGACATTTTCAAGAAGTATTTTCATCAATAGAGTGCTAGATTTTTCCATCTGATGAAGTTGTAACATTACTAAAAGACCATTTTAACATATCAATTTCAATAAAGAAAAAAAACACGATTTGTTCCGTTTGTTCTCGTTCATATTCGTTTACATATGACCTCTTATCTTAACCTCAGAAATTTATTATGGATATTTGGTTTGAATACGTGAACTTTGAGATCTTGATCTCTATAACTCTCTGTTTAGCTGTTCTATTGAACACGTCGATTAAGAACTTCTGAAATTTATCTGAAGAGCACTGGCTTGCGTGCGAAGTAAACCGAACTAGTGTTGTTCATATTTCGATAAATATCGGAAAAATATAGTAATTTCTAATATTTACATTCTTTTTTAACTAATCCGGTGTGAAAACTAAAATTGTAACAATTAAGTATTTATTTACACGCACCTTCTATAATGACAGCAGAGCAACGTCTTCAACGTGGTAAAATCGACTACGTCAAATCATATTGTAGAAAACAATACGGTTTTTCGCCGTCACAAAATGATCATGTGACTTCGCGTGACACAATGTATTCGTTGAAGTATGATCAGCAGTACGCCCCAGAGTTAATTATAGGACTTTGATGGAAATGCATTAAGGATGTAAATATTCTGTTTGAGCACAGCCATGTAAGGAGGTATAAAATTGCATAGATATGGAATAATACAGACTGGAAAAGACATGCTGTGGCCCAGGCGCCAAATTCTAGATTGTGATAAAAACAAAATAACACCAAGATGATCGATCATAGACTGAATCAGTGTAATTTCTCATAAATCCCTGTTACTGTTTGGTCTCTATTCACAAAAGTCCATAACTAAATCTCTTTCCAATTTCGAGACCGTTTCCATTGATCTCCGGGGACAAATGAGCCACGTCAACGGAAAAGGTGTCTTCTTGGCTGTGCGCCCAACGAAAACTCAGAGCAGCCTGCGCGTTCGCGCATGCTGATCAGAGTCTTCGCTGTGCGCGATAGTGATGCCCTTTGGTCCCTTTGGACCTGGAAGGTAACATTCTGAGAGGGTATGCAGGTTTGTTTTTTGTTTTCACAGAAAGTACATACTCAAAGTCCCGTTTTGGTTTGTCGTGGCCAAAATACTAGCAGACCAGCCCGTGGAAATTCTTGCAAAAAGGTGTGCACGACCAGCGGAGACTTCCAACCCGTACGGCATCACTGCAACAGGATGTTACAACCTCTAACCCTGACTGGGCCACAGCAAACAAAAAGGGTCTTCCAGCATGTTCTCAGTGAAGCTTCAAATCTGTCTTTTCACAAACCTAGTCTGAAAACCGCTTCCCTGACTTCACGAAGACAGTTAGGGTCTGTGACCATCTATATAACACACAGCGAAGACTCTGATTAGCAAGCGCGGATGCTCGGTCTGATTTGAGTCTTCGCTGGGCGCAGACGCTCGAAGATAGCCTCTTGCTTGGCGCGAGCCATCTATGCCACATAGAATATTCCTACTTATGGCTTGGGGCAGATCCATTACAAATTTACGTGGTGTCTAGTTAATCAAATTTACTTTAAGTTTTACGGACCCCGTATACTTTAAGCAACGGTTGTAGACGCGGATGATCTGGGTCTACATATTTTATCATCGTCCCTTTCCTGGGACAATATGCTTACATGGGTTTAAGGCCGGGCGAAGCCTAATTGGCCGAAACAAGCTCGTCTGGCCCAGAAAAACTTGTCCACTTTGCAAGTGTGTGCCATGCTGCCAAAGGGTTACCGTTTTAGAACTTTTTAAACTTCGCTACAACTGGTGTTGATGGACTGTTTGTCGGTTGAAGAATTTCCATGATTACTACCCTTTTGGAACATATTTAAACTTTGCTTACAGCTGGTGTTAAATAAATGTGTGTCGACCGCACAACTTCCGTGTTTTCAAGTTTTCTGTACCCTTCTAGCTAGTTTCGGCCAATTCAGATTAGCTAGTTTCGACCAATGAGGCCTCATCAGTTATCGTCATATTAATTTTCAAGACATGAGACCAGCTGTTCAAAGTAGAAAGGAAGGCAATGATCAGGAATCGATACAATTAACCCACAGCTCCCACCAGAGACACCAAAGGGAAAGAAACACAAACATGAAACAACAGACCCTTATGGAAACATCAACAGCGGAAAGTCAAAAGGACAGTTACTTTCCCACAAAATGGCCAATAGGCTATCCAAAATAAAATAATATAAGCGACACAAACACCCAAAGATAAACCATAACAAAAATAAACCGCGACAGAAGAATCGCCTCGGAACGGTCAGCGGAAACGAATTCCACTGTCTCGTTAGCTCAACAAGCTCATTAGCTGTCAAATTGTTAACTGTTCAAGCAAGTACAATATCTCATATATTGTATTTTTTGCTGAAAAAATGAGAGCAGCTTTTGCATTTGCAAAAGCTGCTCACATTTTTTTTCAGCAAAACATTCAGCATAATTGCCATATTAAATGATCAAAGTTTTGGCGATACTAACGACGTCGATTATTTTGAACAACTGGTCCCTGGAGTGGGTTCAATGGTCCCACAGGTTAAATGAAAATGGAGGTACTGCACGGTAATGAAGTACGGAGAGACGTTCTTACATCACCACACAGCAGAAAAATAGAGGATCTTACATGACTGTTCATGTATTACTGAAATTATTAAATCAGTTGTTTGCTGAGCACGTAATGCCTTTTCCTCAACGATTTTAATAAATTCAATAATACATGAACACAAACGCAAGTTTCTGTTTATCATATAACATTTTGTTGACAATCGTTTTACAAAAATGGCAATGAATCCGCCATTAGCCACGCTACGTCGTTAAGGGCGTCGTACGGGAACGTTACGGGGCGTATCTAACTAATTTGCATATTTAATCCACTATGGGATTGTCGAATTTAATACATCGCGTTACATTCTCAGACGCGACGTCATATGATACATCCTTGAACATGCAAATTTGCTGGTTTACTGCAAGACCTGGTACAAATCCTGCACAATCAGAAAGACAGGAACGAAAAAAAAAACATTCGTTATATCTGCCATACAATGCGCGGTGTAAGAATGGCATATTCCCCGATGGCTTATTTTAATTTTCATTACTTTTTGGCGCTGCCGCTTACAATAGATCTACAACTGAGTCTGATTTTATAACAGCTTCGGATGAGTGTTATAATCAATTTTCGTTTTATGCTCTTGCTGAATTATATTGTCTGCTATATTGTTAATAGTGTAGTTATTGGTGGCTGTTACATTTTAATCATTTAGTTTTTTTATTACTGGAAATTAGTCTTTTGTTTCCAAAGAATGCTAAATCTCTATCAGTTTGCAAATCATTATCGTCAGAGTCATTTTCGAGGTGAAGTGCATGTTGGTTGGTGTTGGTTGGTGCCTGATGCTCTGTCTCTAGTCGGGTCTATCGGAGTCTAACTGACTGTTGGTTTTCGTTTGCTCCAGCATTTCAGTGGTTTCTTGCTGTCGAGTCCTCACCGTTGTTTCAACCCTGCGGTTGTTTGATTCTTGTGTTCTCGGAGATGTTGCACTGATGATTTGGGGGGCCTTCGTGCAGCTGCGTAAAATCGATTTAAGACCCCCCCCCCCCCCCCCCCCACCGCCACTAGTGGAATTCGGTTCGTAGTCCGTTCGAAAGAGGTTCTTCTGTCGCGGTCTGTTTTTGTTATGGTTTGTCTTTGGGTGTTTGTATCGCTTATATTTTTTGTTTTACATAGCCAGTTGGCCGTTATGTGGGAAAGTGACTGTCCTTTTGGCTTTCCGCTATTGGTGTTTCCATTTGGGGTCTGGTTGTTTTGTGTTTATCTTTCTTTCCCTTTGTTGTCTCTGATGGGAGTTCTAGGTTAATTGATCGATTCCTGATCATTGCCTTCACTTCTATTAGACAGCCTTGCGATTTGACGACATTGCACTGTCTATACATGACTTTTATAATAGTACAGATTCTCCGATATTCTTTCATGTCATTTGTAAACATCACGAAAACACGCCTATATAATTTTGACCCCCTGGAACCCCACTTTTATATAGTAAAACTGGGGTTTACAGGGGTAAAACTCATTTTGCTTGCTTCTGCTCTAAAATATAGGTTGTGGGTACTCGTTAGAACCGCCTCGATGAGGCGGTTCTAACGACTCCCCACAACCTATATTTTGAGCATATTTAAGAAAACTATCACGATTTGTTCGACTTAAAATGTTCGTTTTTGGGGCGGTAAAGTTCACAATGTATTTGTATAGGCGTGTCTTCGTGATGAAAATCAAAGCACTTACGACACTGGTGGGTCGATTGTGTCTGAGTCTTGGCTGGAAAAGTATGGTCCTAAACGTGGACTTAGACTGTTTCGTTAAACCTATAACTTCCTGTATTGTAAACAA